>CM075882.1:26709374-27909374 GCA_038021265.1 Cyprinella venusta
TGTCGTCTCCGCACACTCAAAACAGACCTTCTCGCAGAAGTTACTCCGTAATGTGTTCACCTTAAAAACGCTTATCCGTAAAATAACGTGTTTGTATGCGGTGAGATTTAGCGAGCAGGTTAGGAACACACCATATGTGTAGAGGTGACCGCTGCAGGAGGAAGGAGACACAGTTAAAGAGTGAAACGCACACACTGTCATAAATCACCACGGGCCACAGTCGAGTGTCACCCGCCGCCCCACGGGACCTCCAAAGATCCATTTTTATCTGCCCTTCCCTCCTTTCTATGAAGTATATTTCTTACTGTCCTTCTGGGTGTGTTTGAAAGCCAATTCAGCATGTTTCATCTCAGCTGCGCGAGAGTGTGTGTGTGTGTGTACTGTCATAAGCGGTTTCATCTCATATCCTGAACACTGTACTACTACTGACCAATCAGCATCCAGGATCACAACTATCACCTATTTACCTCACGGTTTTACATTGATGTATTCTTGATTATGAAATTGGCCACAACGAATCACCTGTCTGTCTGTTGTCCATCCATCTTGATTCAAAATACAGTAAAAATAGTGAAATATTATTACAAAATTATTGCAATATTAATATATAATACAATATTATTATTATTACAATATTATTGCGATTAATCGGATCCAAAATAAAAGTTTGTGTTTACATAATATATGTGTGTGTACTGTGTATAATTATTTTGTATATAAAAATTCACACACATGCATGTATATATTTCAGAAAAACGTGCTTTTAATACATAAAATATTAATATTTATATTTAATATAAATTACATGCAAATATTTCTTAAATATATACATGCATGTTAGTGTGTTTATATATACAAAATAATTATACACAGTACACACACATATATTATGTAAACACAAACTTTTATTTTGGATGCGATTAATCGTGATTAATCGTTGCCCAGCCCTAGATTTTAGTATAAATTTCTTTTCTCTCACTTTTGATCAATTTAATGCATGCATGCTGAATAAAAAGTATTAATTTCATAGCAAACGGCCGCATATACAGGTATCATTAAATCACGATCGGCTGTATTATATTTCACACGATAGACAAAAACTAGTCTAATTCAGCACGAATGAATCTCCACACAGAAAGATTTGATTTGATAGATTTGATTCTAATTGTGTATGATTTAGTCAAAAAATTTGCCTGGTTGTTTCATATATGGTCTAATTGTGTGTAATTTACCAACAAAAACAGTCTAATTATTTAAACTTTAGTAAAAAAAAAAAAAAATAGTCCAGTTTTGTCCAATTTGGTCAGAAGCAAAATTTGTCTGATTTGCTAACAAAAACTGTCTAATTTAATCAGATTTAGCAAAAAAAAAATTGTTTATCTATGTTAAATTTGATCAGAAATTATTTAATTTTGTCCTATTTACCAACACAATCTGTCTAATTATGTCCAGTTTAGCAAAAAAACAGTCCATCTTGTCTGATTTGTAACAAAAGGTATCTAATTTTGTCTTATTTACACCAAAAACTACATAGTTGTTTCAGATTGTCCCATTTCCCAACAAAAACTGTCTAATTATGTCAGCTTTAGTAAAAACAAAACTAACAAAACCCTAGATTTTAGTATAAATTTCTTTTCTCTCACTTTTGATCAATTTAATGCATGCATGCTGAATAAAAAAGTATTAATTTCATAACAAACGGCCGCATATACAGGTATCATTAAATCACGATCGGCTGTATTATATTTCACACGATAGACAAAAACTAGTCTAATTCAGCACGAATGAATCAGTAAAAAGACACAGGTTTAATTCCCTGTCGTCGTGTAGCCGAGAGGCACGAGCGTCCTCTGCCAGGGGCTGCGCACACTCCGGTGGGTTTGTTGTACGCATTCATATGGCGTAATTGCATTCAGCCTGACACTTTTACAAGTTGCATAAATCTGAATGGGGAGAAACTCTCTGGCTTGGGGACGGAAGTGAGACTGTGTGTGAATCTAGTTAACAGCAGACATGGGCATGATAAACAAGAGCGCAGAAGTGCTTATGCAGGGTTTAATGATGAGCCTCTGGGTGCCTATCTTTCCTTCCTCTCCACGCTTTTCTCTTTCTCTCCGCCGCTTCCCTCTCTTCTGTCGAGAGGCTTTGCGATGTGAAACAGAAGCTTTGACGTGTCTGTCTGGCGTCTCGTGGGAAGCAGCTAAATAAAGAAATAATAACTGAGACTGACAACAACACCCACTTGCATTTCATTGTGTTTACTTTCTTTTAGTCTATTTACATTACCATTCCTCAACTAAGCCGTGTGGATTTCCATATCTGTTATTTCGTTGTGCATCCGGTGGAGTTCTAGTATTCCCCGTAGCTCAGAAAAAGAGGTTTCAGGTAGAAGCTGAGCTAATTCATCACGCTTTATACCACGGGGACGGGCTGAAACACATCTAGAGAGAGTAGAAACCATCTCTGGATACAGTAAAACAATACATCAAATCACTTTTCAAAACTAGTGGATTGGAGATCACTCTAATGATGCGGCAGGTTTAGACAGGGTGGATATAGATAGACAGACATAAAGACGATGGATGGATGGATGGATGGATGGATGGATGGATGGATGGCACAAATGGAACAGAGCGTACTTGATCGCGTCACTCAGCAGCACGCTCTACTCCGGTTATCTCTTTATATAGCCTATATTTTAGGCAACAATAAAACGAAATTTGCTACAACTCTGCATCTTTTCGTAAACAATAAAACGAAATACCTATGTTATAAAACAACACTCTGCCTCTTTTCATTAACAACAACAAAAAAAAAATATTAGCCTGTGGTTCAGGCAACGCGATTCTCTTCACTACATTTATAACAAAATGAACATGATCTTTTCGTTTTCATTTTAAAAATATGAAACATTGATTTTTATTGACATTTATCAAACAGAGACAGGGTTATGTCATTTTATTTTATTGCTCATATAGTGAAGATAATATAAAAATGTTGTTAAAGTTAAAAGCCATAAAGTTATATGAAACCTCAAAAACTTTTTTTTTAATTTTTTTTTTGCCATGGAACAAACTATAGTTCAATGAGAACAAAGATAGACTTATACACAAGACGAATTATTATAATGTCAAGGTTTATCCACTTGACCGCCGGCGGCAAACGTCAGAAGGACTAGCCGAGGATAAGCTGTTCCAGTCGGGGTTGATCTCGCTGAGTGTCCGCTGAAGGCTTGGATGTCAGAACTCCGAAAACGTCAGATGCATTTTTCAAATAGGCGCTATCTTTATAAATAACCTACAGTTTTGAGATTTAAACAGCCACATTCTCGCCTGAAACACTCTTAAAATTACATTTCATGACTCATTAACAGTAGTATTTTGATATTTCGCGGATTTTCTCCTCTCCTATTGACGCTTGCTGGTTGGTGCGAGGTGCATTCTGGGTTACCTGGCTATCTCAAGTCCACACAAGTCACCTCTCGATGCATCCTCGGTAAACGGGGCGGATCAAGAACACATCCGGGGATTGGGCAGCGACTGATGACGTTTCACAAGTCCACAAGAACACAAGTACAGACAAGAACGCATATTGAGAAACGGCCTCATTTTCCTCAGCAAGCGACTCACTTTCTTCACACAGCGAGCGACTCATTCTCCTCAGCAAGCGACTCACTTTCCTCACACAGCGAGCGACTCATTTTCCTCAGCAAGCGACTCACTTTCCTCACGCATCGAGCGACTCATTCTCCTCAGCAAGCGACTCACTTTCCTCACGCAGAGAGCGACTCATTTTCCTCAGCAAGCGACTCACTTTCCTCACGAAACGGGCGACTCATTCTCCTCAGCAAGCGACTCACTTTCCTCATGCAGCGAGCGACTCATTCTCCTCAGCAAGCGACTCACTTTCCTCACGCAGAGAGCGACTCATTTTCCTCAGCAAGCGACTCACTTTCCTCACGAAACGGGCGACTCATTCTCCTCAGCAAGCGACTCACTTTCCTCACGCAGCGAGCGACTCATTTTCCTCAGCAAGCGACTCACTTTCCTCACGAAACGGGCGACTCATTCTCCTAAGCAAGCGACTCGATAGATAGATAGATAGATAGATAGATAGATAGATAGATAGATAGATAGATAGATAGATAGATAGATAGATAGATAGATAGATAGTTGGATATACATAGTTCCCACATGACGTCACAACATACGGGTATTTGCCGACCCGGCGCCATTGCTGCGGGCAAAACATTAGAAGAAGCAATAGGAGTTGAACGAAGTGAAATGAGTTTCGTGCTATAAAGTGAAAGTGGTCATCTCCTGCTGGGTCAATGGATGATAAAATCGTGCCGGAGGTTCAGTTAAATCGGGATTTTACACTATACCCGTCATTAGACTCCATGGTTGTGAGAAGACTAAGCTTTTGTCCGAACAACGACGCAGATTATGGCTTGCGAGGATAAACAGGAAAAAACTCACTCAAAACACGCAAGAATTTGTTTGACAAAAGCACAATGTCGTGTTTTATTGCGAGTGTAAACAAATAGAAGTTAACACATTGCAGTTTGAATAATGTCCTGTATGAACAAAATGACGAGGTAAGTTATTAAAAACATACAAAACAACATTGTTTACACTGTTTTATCTCACATTCCAGCAGTGCAATTTCAGATTATGTCCCTAAAGAACGCGTATAATGTAGTTCCGCATTACATTAATTAAATTGCACGCGAGTTATTTATTTTTAGATTCATGCACCGAACCACGACGCCCGCATTAGTACATGCATATTACAGAAAGCACCTGTGACTGTTTTAAGGGGAGCATAGGAATTAAGTTGTGCAGGCTATGGCTTTTTAATAGACAGATTAGCATCATGCTACTTCGCTATGATGACTAAGTTACTTTTCCATTGATTGGACTTGAGCAAACGTCACCAAACTCCTCACCAATACCAGATAATGGTACACATGAAATGAGGCAAAGCTGCATAACTAATCATTGCTCAGTGCTTCCTTCGTTATTGCATACGGATCCACACCATTTATGACTGAAATTTTCGCATTGTACCTCTCTCTGTCTTCTTTTAATAGTCTCTTTATAATCTATTTCACTTTGTCTTTTCATGGTTTGCATAACAATATAAACAGAAATACATATTTGTTTGTAAAACGACATTCTCTGATAGAACTCTGTGGTAAACACAGCGGTTTTGCCCTCAAAGATGGCGTCTCCGGGGAGGTCACGTGACATTAATTCGCCTGTGGGAACTGATTTGGTCAAAAACGGTCTGATTTGCCAACAGAAACTATCTTATTTTGTCTGATTTAGTTAAAAAAAACAGCCTAGTTGTTTCGGATATGGGCAGAAACAGTTTTAATTTCCCCCCCCCCCCCCAAAAAAAAAGTCTAATTTGATCAGATTTAGTTCCCTCTCTTGTTTTCAAATGTCTCATGTTTGTATATTGGATGTTTAATACATGTGATTTCCTGCTCTGAAGTGTTCTTCGTGTGTGTGTGTCTGACTCTGGGCAGAATCGCTGGAGCCCACGTACCAGCAGCTGCAGAAGATGAAGCTGGACAAGAGCCCGTTTGTGGTGGTGTCAGTGATCGGGCAAGAGCTTCTGACCGGCTCTCATCACGGGGCGTCAGTGGTGGTTCTGGAGGCGGCGCTGAAGATCGGGACCTGCAGCCTCAAGCTGCGCGGCTCCGTGTTCTCGGCCCTCAGCAGCGCGTACTGGTCCCTGGGCAACACCGAGAAGAGCACCGCGTACATGCAGCAGGACCTGGAGGTGGCCAAAACTTTAGGTGAGCGACTGTGTGTGAACGCATCTTTGAGCGACTGTGTTTGTGTGTCAGCCAAGTTTTATTTTATTATATTTCCCACATGTTGGTACATTTCAATTCTGTTTCAAATTAATTTGAAATGATTTTGTTTGTTTTATACTTACATTTTTGATGAATACCCTTAAGTTTAAAGGATTAATAATCTAATATTTATATTATATCAATATACACTTTACCGTTCAAAAGTGTTGGGTCAGTACGATTGTTTTGTTTTCGTATATAATGAAATCAAAATTTTTATCCAACAAGGACACAAATTAATCAAAAGTGACTGTAAAGATATGTATTTACTTCAAATGCTATTCTTTTGTACTTTGTATTAAAGAATCTTAAAAAAATTGTCACAGTTTAATAAAAAAAACTTTTTTCAACATTAATAATAATCAATATTAGAGTGATTTCTGAAGGATCATGTGACGCTGAAGACTGGAGTAATGATGCTGAAAATACAGCTTTGATCACAGGAATAAATTACACTTTAAGATATATTCACATTGAAAATAGCTATTTTAAATTGAAAAATAAATTCACAATTTTTACTGTATTTTAAAGCAGGAATGGTTTTTGAACGGCTCAGAAATGTTTGAATCATTTATGTCGATTCTCTGTGCCGTTATCATTATAGTTGTGTTGTAAACTCTGCTATTTTATATTTACAACGATTTTTAGAGCAATATTATATATATATATATATATATATGTATATATATATAGTTACACTGTAAAAAAAACATTTTCAAGATTTGTCATCACAACATTTTTTGTCAAATCAACTTAAATAATTTATTTAGTTGAGATAACTTATTATTTTGAGTTTCTGATGATTAAATCAATCTCCTTCATTGTATTAACTCACTTTTCCCAGTTCAATTAACTTAAAATTTTTAAGGCAACCAGCTTACTTTCTTTTTTTAAGTTAAACCAACAATATTTTTTTACAGTGTGTCGTCTTCGGTGCGAACGTGCCTTTAGAATCAAACAAACTGTTATTGCTACTGTGCCTTTAAGATCCATCAATCGGCATTAGTAAATTACAATTTCAGGGTGAACTGTTTCTTTAAAATGCGTTTAATTGGTCTTGTTTTGTTCATCCCGCCCCGTTCTCGAGGAATCAGTGTGTTTCTACGGTCTGCGCTGCGAGAACATCCGCTGATGGACGTTCAGGCGACCTTGTGCACGAAAAGCTTTGCTACCTTCTCGCAAAGTTAATTATTTTGACCTCACGCTGATAAGGTCTCACAGTAATTAGGCTTCATGGGACTTTTTAATTAAAAGTCTCTGTGCCTTTTTTTTCCCAAAATGCCACTCGTTTTTTGTGTTGTTCGCACAGGAACAGTGTAAATATGGTGAAGAATACATCTAACAGCGAGATCTGAGAGATTTTCCTCACGGCTGCTGAATGGCAGAGGTTTTTAAGGCATGAAAGTGTTTCTCACCCTGTCTGTCTCTCTATCATGACGCACCTGAACTGCGAATGTTTGTGTTGGAGGTTCAGCTCGCACTTTTAACACATTAGTACACAGCTGATGTCTCGGCTTGCACTCTCGCTTTTCTTCTCTCTTTCTTCTCCTCTCGTCAGAGCGGCTGATTGCGTTCGCGCACAGAATGAAAGTCTGATAGGAACGTCTGTGTAAGCCTGTACATTCTCCAGTCAGATCTGGTCAGAAACGCTCAGATTTGGACTGTTTTATCAACAAAAAACGGGCTAATTTGGTCAGATTTTGCAGCTAAAAAACAGTTTAGCCAGAAAGGGTTGAATTTTGAGAGAAATTGACTTCAGCAATCTCACAAGTTTTCAGAAAGTCAGCAATAAAATGTCTCAATTGGAACTATTCTTCCTGTGTGTGTGTGGACAGCTTGTTGTAACCCAGCTCTGGTTTCTCTCAGGTGACCAGACGGGCGAATGTCGCGCTCACGGGAACCTGGGGTCGGCCTTCTTCTCCAAGGGGAATTACCGTGAGGCCTTGAGCAACCACAGACACCAGCTCGTCCTGGCCATGAAGCTCAAGGACAGAGAGGTGCGTGTGTGTGTGTGTGTGGCCGTATCTTCACCCCAAACAGAAATAAAGTGTGCAGGATGGTTTTATCAGGTCTCAGGACGTGACGAATGTTTTTGTCAGAGCTGCGGTTCAGACTCACCAGTCTCTGTCAGGTTTGTGGACGCTCGGCGTCTCTCTCCTGTCTCCTCTAGCTCCACGTCTGTGTGCTTGGGTACAGCATTCAGGAAACACACACACACTAATGTCCTAACCTCCTGAAAACATGTCTGACTCAAACTTCTGAAATCTAAAGATTAACAAAGGGTATAATTATTGTTCAATTAAATATAAATTATATGTTGAGTATAAAAGTACTTTTTATTTGTTTGTTTTTTTTGTTTTTTTTAATTCTGACAGTTAATTTAATTATTTATTTATTTTTATTTACAGTTGTTTTTTGTTTTGTTTTTCCATTATTCTCATTGATGATTTTTATATTAATTTGTAAAAATATTTAGGAAAATTCAATGATAATAATGAATAAAAACATAGATTATTGATGATAATGTGAAGAATAATATAGTAAAATATAATTTTTATATAGAATTAATATAGTACAATTTTGTTTATTTATTTTATTTAAACAAAATTGCATTGACAGGTCATTTAATTATTTATTTTTTTATTAACGGTTGTTGATTTTGTAATTTCTATTATTCTCACTACACTGAAGCAGATTTTTGTAATTTGAGCAGTATTTTACTGTAATATAAATGATTGATTTCTAATAATTAATGACGTAATTAAATGTGTCAACACACTGTAAATAGCCAAGAATTATGGGAAAATATGTGTTTACTACTGTAATTATTTTTTACTGTAAATCGTAAAAAAAAAATCTAATTATGTAATAGGAAAGCAATTCTAATACTGTAAATAAAAATACAGTAGTTGTACTCATGAATACAATATACGGTATTATTTCTGTAAATCAAAATATGGTACTTGTACTGTAAATGAAAAATACAGTACTCATACTGTAAATATTGGCTGTATGCGATTGTCTTACTGTAAATTAAATTACAGTACGGGTACTGTAAACACTTTTACAGTAACTTACTGGCATCCAGCTGCCAGTAAGTTGGTGTAAAATCTGTGTATTATTTTAATTTATTACACAATTTCTAATAAAATATAATAATAATTAATAAACAAAATCTTAAAAACAATACTAGTATATATAAAAATATAGTAAAATATGATTCTAAACTAAAAATATTTACCCCCCAGATTACAGTAAAATAATTAAATATTTTAACTACGGCATTGATAATTTGTGGGAAATTGTGCATAATTGTAATTTTAAATAATACAAATAAATAATGTAATTTTCTGTAGAGAGAGCGATTTTTTTCATATAATTGTAATAAAATGTGCCTGATTGTCATGGTTAAAAAATTTAAATGGTTGAAAAAGATAGACTACCGTTGTACTATATATGATGCTATATATCATTTCTTCTTTTTATCTTGGTGAAATATGACCCAGTGATGTTTTACCCGCTAATGCCTTCTCATCATCATCTGATTCATATCCCTTTATGAATGGAGTGTATGAGGAGATTGTGTGTGTGTGTGTGTGTGTGTGCGCGCACCGAAACCTCCTCACATCTGTGCTCATTACTCAGGAAGCAGTCGAGGACCCGAACACATTCCTGCATCCATTAAAAACACTGAATATTCAGTGGGAAATAATGCAGGATTTGATCTATCAGAATTTGATTGATTTTGAAAAGTAGGTTGCGATATTATTGCTTAATATTATTTTCTCTGCCCACACGACCTTGACTATTTCAGCAGAAAACAAATGCTGTTTAAGAGGTATGATAATATGAATTTATATACGTACATGTTTCAGATCTTATTGTGAATGATTTATGTATATGTATATATATTAAATTTAGAAGGCATAAATCATTCAAAATAAGATCTGAAACATGTTTATGGCCAGAATCAGATAATGAACATTAAGCACATTTTCCCACACAAAACACAATAAATCTGGATGGGCTTTTTTGTTTGTTTGTTTTTTTTTTGTAATATCCATTGCGCTCAATAATGATTATTATTGCATTAGTTAATACTATTTTGAATAAAATTCAGTAATGAATAATACAAAAATAAGTTCACAAACATAATATGATGGATAATATAATAAAATACTACAGTAAAAAATAATTATATTTCTATGAGAATTTAGAGGAAATTGAGCATAATTGTATCTTAAAGAATACTAATAAATAATGTAATTTTCTCTTATTTCAGTAATGATTTTTAATTAAGTAATTATTTTTAGGGCTGTCAAACGATTAATCGCGATTAATTGCATCCAAAATAAAAGTTTGTGTTTACGTAATATATGTGGGTGCACTGTGTATATTTTTTTTATATATATATAAATACACACACACACAAGCTTGTATATATTTAAGAAATATTTTCATGTATATACTGTATATAGATTTGTAAATAATTTTTATTATATATAAATATAATATTTTACATAGAAATAGTATTTTTTTTCTTAAATATACATGCATGTTTGTATATATATATATATATATATATATATATATATATAATTATACACAGTGCACCCACATATATTATGTAAACACAAACTTTTATTTTGGATGCGATTAATCATTTGACAGCCCTAGTTATTTTATTTTTTTGTATTACAGTAATACAAATTTTTATAAAAAAATTTCACAAAAATACAATTTTCTGTGCAAAAAAAAAAAAAAAAAAGATTAATTGTCCTAAAAAATACTTTTTTGCTATTTTAGTTATGCTATATATAATTTCTTTCTTTACAGGCTTCTGTTTACCAAATATTTATTTATTTATTTGGTCATTTCCATTATTCTCAACAATGATTTCATATTGACTTTACTGCACAGAAATCCTCTTTGTAAGTACAGGAAAATTTTTAGCCAAAGAAATGCTGAATATATCTAGTGAAATTTGTATTAACGAAAGCGATTTCAATGGCATTTCCATGACCTTTAAGGATTTGATTAACTTCCGTGACTTTTCCAGGAATGGATATCACACTTAGCCTGATATTTCCAGGTTTTCAGCACTGTGGAAACCATGTTGATTTAATGCATGGTTGCACTTTGAAATTCACCTGCAATTTGTAATGCAACTCAAATACAGTTGCATCGCGACAGCACAGATGGCCACTATAGTGTGTATCCTCATAGACAGTCATCTTCGGTTTACAGGGAATCTTACTAAGCAGGTTCACACATTTATATGAAGCTTGATGTGAGTAAATGCCACACAATTCTGACAAAACTGTTCTGGCCACATTTCAAATCCTTTTGCATCACCATCTTTGTGTAGTTGTTTCTGGCCTAAGTTTTACTTGACTAGATGTTAAATGTTTTGTGGGTAAATCTGCAGAAGAGTGTGTGTTGTTTCTCTCCGTGTGTGTGTATGGGTGGACTGGTTTAAGTGTGTCTGTGGTGATGGATTTGGTGTGAGGCGCACTGACACCCCTCTTAAATCTGTTGTGTAAAGTAGTGCAGTAAACACTCATGACCATCACATTAATTACTCCAGATCCCCCCTAATCAGCACAAACACACTAATCTGATCAAGGCCTCGTACAGAACTCCAGATCATTCTGTCCCGTATAACTTAAGCTCAATATGACGTTTGGATGTGCTTTTGTTTAAGGAATAGTTATGTTATTTGTATTATCAATTGTATATATAGGGCTGTCAAACAATTAATCGCGATTAATCGCATCCAAAATAAAAGTTTGTGTTACAGTTTACGTAATATATGTGGGTGCACTTTGTATAATTATTTTATATATATATATATAAATACACACACATGCTTTAAGAAATATTTTCATGCATATACTGTAGATAGATTTATATGTAATTTATATTACATATATTTTTCTAAATATAAATATTTTACATAGAAATACTATTTTTTTTCTTAAATATACATGCATCTGTGTGTATTTATTAGGGCTGTCAAACGATTAATCGCAATTAATCGCATCCCAAATAAAAGTTTGTGTTTACATAATATATGTGGGTGCACTGTGTATAATTATTTTAGATATAAAAATATACACACATGCTTGTATATATTTAAGAAATATTTTCATTTATATATTGTATATAGATTTATATATAATTTAAATTAAATATTGATATATTGTTAATGATATATTGTTAACAAACATGTATTCATTAATTCAATGAGCTCATTGTTTCTGCCTTAAATTATTGCATTGTTAAAATGAACACACTTTTAGATGATTGTGTGATTTGTATATGGATAGATGAAACTCGAAAAATTAGAATATAGTGCAAAAGTTTATTTATTTCAGTAACTTAAAAGGTGAAACTAATATATTATTTAGACTCGTTACATGCAAAGTGAGATATCTCAAGATGATATTTTATTTTCACGTCTTTATTTGTTATCATTTTGATGATTACAGCTTATAAAAACCCAAATTCATAAGTAGAATATAGTGAAAAGGTTCATAACCATCAAAATGATAACAAATAAATGCTTAAAATATCTCAAGTTGCATGTAATAAGTCTATATAATATATTAGTTTCACCTTTTAAGTTGAATTACTGAAATAAATGAACTTCTGCACCATATTCAGGTCATTTTCTTCTATCTTTTAGATTGTGCTTCGCTTCTGTGTCTGGCACATTTTTACATTTGCGACAGCAATATTACACTCAATATATTTCCATTCTCACTTTAAAACTTTATATCAAGGTCTGAGATGTTTTATGAAAGGCAAACGTTGAAGGACACAGTGTGGAGTGTGCCTTATTCTACCCTGATATTCCCATTAGTTCTTCTTCTGAGATTGTCTATGTCAATATGGAGTGAAAAACACATCATTAAAAGCAACAGAGGAGTGTTAAATTCAGTCGTTAATATAGACGGAGGACTTTCAGAGGCTTAGGACGTGTGTGACCGCTAGAGAAACATTCCCAGAGTGTTCGTTCCATTACCCTGGAAATCCAAACCAATGAGCTCATGGTATTACATATATGCATTTGTTCTCGCCTTGCCTGAGGAAATCTTCCGCTGAGCGGTCCTCCTATCCTGTTCTTCCGCTTTTCCTGAGTCTCTCACTGGCAGAATCATCAGTACATGAGCTAACATCAGCTGTTTTCAACACTGATAATGATGAGAAATGTTTCTTGAGCAGCAAATCTTCATATTAGAGTGATTTCTGAAGGATCATGTGACATTGAAGACTGTTTCGCATAAATTAAAGCATTATGAAGTAGAGCTAAGCGCAGTGTGTGACACACATCAGCCGCTCGCTGCTCAATAATTCATCTCTGATGTGTCGAGATTTAAAGTAAATATAAAAGTGCACAAACTAGTCAAGTCACCTTAATTATATAGCACTTTTTTATGGGGCATTTTGTATCAAAGCAGCTTCACGGTGATATAATACAAACTACAGTGAAATACCCAGCTATCTTTTTTCTCTGACACACACACACACAAACATAATGCAGTGTTTACTCTGCACATTATGCTAATTTGCTATGGATTAAATGACGTGCCAAAATGGGAAATATGTTTGTATGTACATTGTAATATGTACATTTAGGTTCTAATGTGTACACTTTAAGTGCTAATTTGTACATTTAGGTGCTAATATGGACATTTATTTGCTAATATGTACATTTTAGGTGCTAATATGGACATTTATTTGCTAATATGGACATTTATTTGCTACTATGTACATTTTAGGTGCTAATATGAATATTTTAGGTGCCAATATGGACATTTTAGGTGCTAATAAGTACCATTAAGGTACCAATATGCACCCTTTAGATACAAAAGCGTACCTTTTGAAAAGGTACAGCCCCACTGACAGCTTTTGGACCTTTTTTCCTGAGAGTGTAGGTACCGATGTTTTATTAGACCAAAGGTTAATTTTGCGCCGTAATTCTCCTTTAAGACTGAGCGGGACTCGCATGCAACATCGTGAGGTCACGTGACAAATATGTAGCGTACTACTGTCTTAATCATTTAATGTCGCATACTGTTTCACATACTAGCCATGTGAAATTATAATTGCATAAAATAATGGTCAAAAGTTTGGTGTCAAATTTTTAATGATTTTGCCCACCCAGGCTGCATTTATTTGATCATAAATAAAGGACAAACAGTAATATTGTGAAATATTATTACGATTTAAAATAACTTTCCAATGTGAATATATTTACAAATGTAATTTATTTCAAAGCTGAATTTTCAGCATCATTACTCCAGTCTTCAGTGTCACATGACCCTTCAGAAATCACTCTAATATGATGATTTGCTGCTCAAGAAATTATGATTAAATGATCTGATTATGATCATGCTGATAATGCTGAAAACAGTTCATATTTCCTCAGGATTCTTGGATGCATAGAAAGTTCAAATGAACAGCATTTATTGGAAATATAATCTTTTGTAGCGTTATAAATGTCACTTTTAATCGATTCAATCACTGTGAGGTCATCAGTGTGTTTTCCACATACTATTTTTGAACAAATTGCTGATAATATTGAGTATATTCTCCTCAGTATGCAAGTATTCCATTCCAAACATAGATGATGTCTTTCTTCCTCTCTTTCTCCATCTTTGTTCTCATATTTAATCTTTATTTCTCTCTTTCTCTTCCACACACACACACAGACTGTCTCCTTTTGTGATGTTTGAAGTGTTCTGCGATTGTTTCTTGCTAGCAGCTCAGCGAGCGTAGCGCCGGCCGGCGGTTTAATCTCTTTTAGGCAACGTATTGTTCTTATATTCATTAAGCAGTGCACTTCAGAATATGACAGCAGTTGTAATTGGTTTGGTTTCATCTTGTTAAAATGCATTCATTATGCGACGGCCCCGTCCTCTGTGTGTGTGTGTGTGTGTAAGGCCGCTGTCTGCCTGTCTGCAGTGGTGATGCGCAGTCACTGTCAGACGCTTAATTAAAGCCAGTGCAGAGAGGACATGCTCCATTTGGGACCATTTGAGAATCTCCATCTTCCTCACAGGTGGGGATAAATAGCGGAGGCTGTCGTTGATGGTGTGTGTGTGTGATCGTAGCGCTCAGAATTAGCCCTTCCCAAATGCAAAATTGTGGTAATAATACCGCTGTATGAATTTTCTGTTTGGAATTGAAAACTAATGCATGGTTTACATCGCACTGTGAGTCTTTCTTTTATTGTTGTTAGAGGTGAATTTTGCATCATTTATTCTTTTATTTTCCTTTGTGTTACTGTGATGCTGATTTTAAACTGTTAAAGGAGTAGTTCACTTTTAAAAAAACTTTTGCTGATAATTTACTCACCCCCATGTCATCCAAGATGTCCATGTCTTTCTTTCTTCAGTCAAAAAGAAATTAAGGTTTTTGATGAAAACATTCCAGGATTTTATCCATATAATGGACTTTAATGGGGACCAAACGGTTCAAGGTCCAAAAGACAGTTTCAGTGCAAACTGTTCAAAGGGCTTTAAATGATTCCAGACGATGAATAAGGGTCTTATCAAGCGAAACGATCGCTCATTTTAAATTTTTTTTTTTAAAAATTAAGTTTTATAAGCTCAAATGCTCGCCTTGCTCTGTTCTGTGATGCGCGTTCGTGACTCTCCTGTTCGAACTCGTTTATCAAAACGAACAAATCTTTTTCCGAGTCATTTCGTTCGTTGAATGAACCAAATGACTCGAAAAAAGATTTGTTCGTCCTAATAAATGCAATTTAACTATTTCTGAAGGGCTTCTTTTATCAGGAAACGCAGCCCAGATATGATGCGTAATGGAGATTAACCAAGGAGAGTGAACGCGGATAGGTCCGTCCTGACTCCTATGCACCGAAAATTTTAACATTGCAACAAAATATTTAAAAAGCATCAAGCTATTAAAATCTATACTATTTATAGCCTACAATACATACAGTACAAATAATATAGCAGTACGTTAGTCAGTCATTTTTATCAGGTTAAACAAGTGATGGGACTGTTTTTAATGTAATCTTTTTAATTTAAGGCACACCCACAATTGGTCTGGCCCATCCAAACCTGGAATCATCCTGGCGCCGTGTCTGCACCAAACAAAAAAATATCGAAATATTTCATCTTTCATCAAAATGTAATAACTCACTCCGCCTCTTTCCTTCGACTTTCCTTTTCTGCTGACATCATCAATCCCTCTTGTATTTTAACCACTTGTCATATAGAGATACTTTTCACCATTTTGTCTTGTTAAATATCCTAAACATAAAGTTAAGCGGGCCATGTGTGGTTTTCATGCTGACTTCACGTCCTGTAGAGTGTAAACGCTGTGGTTCTGTGGCATTTCCAAACAGTTTTCCATCTGACGTGTCATCGTCTGGCTTAACCAATAGCGTGAGTTTAAGCCAAACAATGGAACGGTAGGAGAGTTTTTATCATTTTATTTGGTTCTACTATAGTGGCACATAAGAGTTCAACTTTCCAAAGGCAGTTCTTCTCTATATCAGTGTCAGTGTTCTCCTGAAACGCCTCCATTGTAATCTCAAGTTTCTTCCGGGAACGAACACGTCACAATATTCCTCATTTAAATAATTAATATGCAGAATAAAGGGGCGGGGCCTGGTTGAGTTAGTTAGTAGTGTGTTAAACTGGCGGTTATGGTAAGGGGCGGGACATTTCCCAAACACAAGCGCTCGACCAATCAAAACACACTGATCCAGCCGACCAATCAGAGCACAGTGTGCTCTTCAGAAGGAGGGGCTTCATAGAGACAGGAAGTAAACAGAGCGTTACTGACAGACTGGGAAGAGAGGAGCCGCAACAATGGAGAATATGAGGAGAATAATCAAAATTCAAGCAGGAAAACCTGCTCTAGTAGAGTACAAAAACAACATTAAGACTTTAAATCACAAAAATCTGAGCGTTATCAGTTTTTCCTGTTATTATTCAAAGTTTTAAGATTATATGTGGCCAAATTCAGGAGCCATTGACAGTTTCAAAGCCCATATGTGTGTGTAAAGGATATTGAGGTTTGATTAGGTGTGTTGCTGCTGAATTGTGATCCGGATCAAATATTGCGCGCCGTAATGACTTTCGAGTGTTATTGCGAGATTAAAGAGATTCCAGGAAGATGAAGACGGGTCGGGAAATTGCTCCATCCTATTTCCTCTTCCTGTCACAACCTTTGCCTGAAGCACCTGCCATTTAGATTTTATTGCACAATATAGACTTCGTAAAGTCTGTTTACTCAGCGAGAGAGACGAGTGTGTGTGTTTTAAAGGTCATTAGTAGCTGTGATGCTGTATATTTGCCTCAGGCAGGATTCCTCTGGTTATGGAGGAAAGCCCACCTCAGGCGAGGCAGAGATCAGTGATGCTCTCACAGGCCCTTAAGTGTGTGTGTGTGTGTGTGTGACTGAGCTTTTATTGGTCTATATGTGCATACAACTCTCTTTTCTGCATACAAATGTTGTATATAAAGCGTTAAAATGATGGCCTCACCAGAAGAACTAATGCACTATTGTCAGAGATGAATGGCTTTGCTGATATTGACTTGTTTTGCTCCTCTTTAATGCAGTCTCCTGCATCTCTTGTATTTTATTATACACTGTAAAAATGAATATGCTTTATCTAATAAAAAAAAAAATTGTGGCAACGGATTACAAGCAATATTATTAAATAAATTTAACAAATTAGAATTGAGGAGTTAACCATTTAAAATGAGTAAAACTTGCAACAACAACCAAAAAAAAAAAACATAAATTGAAGTCACCATTATGGTGATCGGTGTTTGTTTTAAAATTATGGTTTTCTCCTTCATTGATTCTGCTTGTTAATATCAGGTGTCTTGAATGTTGGCAATATAAAATAAAGAATTCTTAATTAATCTTTGACGTCTGTTTGTGAGATATTTTTGTTAATTTTTTTGGTGTAAACTTTACTCATTTTAAATGGTTAACTTTTAAGGAATAATTTGATTAATTATTACTCAATTCTAATTTGTCAAATGTCATTAATAACATTGCTTGTAATCTGTTGCCACAATTCTATTGATTAGATAAAGCATATTAATTTTTACAGTGTATATTTTTAATAATGTAAAGTGTCGGGATATTGATGTATTGTACGATGTATTTTATCCACTTTACATTATTAATCTATATTAATGGATGGCTTGATGTGCTAAAATAAAAATGTAAGAAAACGATATCGCCATTGTCAAAATGACAAAAAAATACATGCCAGACCGATATTACGGCAGGCCGATATTATCAGCCGATATTAGGCATTTTCCAAACTATCAGTATCGGCAGTTATAATGGCCGATAAATGAATATTTCAAAAATAAAATAAAAACGGACGAAACACACTTGAACCATGTCATGAGTGTTGGATTTGTATAGTTTGTCCACCAGAGGGCACTCTGTTGACAACACTCGTTGAGTTGGTCACGATACATACATTGCTTGAATAACAATTAAAAGATCATCCCCATCAGTTCTCTTAACTCAAATAAGCATGACAAAATTTGTGACGATCATGTCCAGTTTTGCTGCAGTTTAATAAGTCGAGAGTGTAGCGGAATTAGCTAGTAATAGTTACGTTACGTTGTTACAGTGTAGTTGACTGACTGTCCTTTTAACTTTTGACAATGACTGAAATGACTCAATTTGACTGAAGTATTTCTTTAATAGCGCGTGACAGTCATAGCAATGAGACGTATTATCTCTCCTTGCTCTCTTATATTGAAAATGTATGTTTTCCAATTTGCAGTATGACGTTATCCACTGCTAAATGATGGCTCATCATAGACTAGCTAGCTAACCATAAAGCTAGCTAATGCCACTATCATAAGTCTGTTCTGTTGTGACAATAAAAGAAACAAGTTTCTTTTTAAAATGTATTATCATATTATTTTAGTTAAAACTCATAAATAACTACAAATAACTAATGTTAGGGAAATCTGTTAATGTTTTGTTGCGCGTTTCCTGAAAAAAAATATATATATATATATATCGGCCGATATATCGGATTTTAAAACCAAAAAATATTTGTATCGGTATCGGCCTTCAAAATCCTTTATCGGTCGGGCTCTAATTGATAATAAAAATAAGGTTAGCAATGTTAGTTGTAATGTTAGCAAATAAAACGTTAGATTTCAATAATGTATTATTTTAATTTGAGAATGATGTTTAAATTATGTTAAAAATTAATTTGAACGAGGATTAATAAATGCTGTAGAAGTATTGTTCATTCTTAGTTCATGTAAACTAATGAAGTTAACTAGTGTTAACTAATGAACCTTATTTTAAAGTGCTACAACAACATTATTAATTTCCAGTGTGTACTAGCCGACTTTATTACACTCTATAAACCTCAAATGTATCCTGGACAAATACCCAATCGATCCTGAATCCAGAATGCATTTGTGTCAGTGTATGGTCGGCGTCATTGATGCGCTCACACAAGCACGTCAGATCCACGCCGGCCCAGAGCTGTGACCCGCGGTGTGGTCGCGCTGTAATGAGCCGTGGCCATTTGAGTAACTGACCCTCTTCTGCGCGCCGGCGCTGGGCTACGGCTAGCCGAGAGCCGTCCGACTGGAGTGACCAAGCGCACAGTCATTTAAAGGCCTGGAATTGCATCCTGCACCGAGGTCGATCGATGGCACGCCTGTCAGAAAGATGAATGGGAGCTTTAGGAACTCCATTTTAATGAAGGCGGAGAGAGAGAGAGAGAGAGAGAGAGAGAGAGAGAGAGAGGCTTGTGTAGTCGTGTGTGTATGTGTTGTGTAAAGATACTCCTGTAGCACACACTCTGTAGGTGTCCATAGTAGAAGAGGACGAGAGAGACAGATGCTCATGTAGGCTACTGTTTTTCGTATATTATATAGTAGGGAAGTGTCCGTGTACTGTTTTTTCGCATACTTTATAGTAGGGAAGTATTGGCGTACTGTTTTTCGCATACTATAGAGTAGGGAAGTATTCGCGTATTTTTTCGCATTCTATATAATAGGGAAGTATTCATACTGTTTTTTGCATACTATATAGTAGGGAAGTATTGGCGTACTGTTTTTTCGCATACTATATAGACCATTTAAAAAAAATGACAACAACATTGGCCCAGAAGCACTTCCTGTTTCAGTTTTTTAACACTACATAAAAGCTGGGATAAAATACAACCAACAGAACATTTAAAACTGAATCAAAAAGTTAAACAAACATCTTTAAGATGTTTTCTTTACATGTGAAATAAAGAAAACAGTTACAAACTGAAACAGGAAGTGCTTCTGGACCAGTGTTGTTTACATCTTTTAAAATGGTCTATAGTAGGGAAGTATTGGCGTACTGTTTTTCGCATACTATAGACCATTTCACAAGATGTAAACAACACTGGTCCAGAAGCACTTCCTGTTTCGGTTTGTAACTGTTTTCTTTATTTCACATGTAAAGAAAACATCTGATCCAAACAAGATGTTTGTTTAACTTTTTAATTCAGTTTTATATGTTCTGTTGGTTGTATTTTATCCCAGCTTTTATGTAGTGTTAAAAAACTGAAACAGGAAGTGCTTCTGGACCAGTGTTGTTTACATCTTGTGAAATGGTCTATATAATAGGGAAGTATTCATACTGTTTTTCACATACTAGAGAGTAGGGAAGTATTTGCGTATTTTTTCGCATTCTATATAATAGGGAAGTATTCATACTGTTTTTTGCATACTATATAGTAGGGAAGTATTCGCGTACTGTTTTTCGCATACTATATAACGGTAGTAGGGAAGTATTTGATTTCGGACGCAGCTCTAGACTTTATTATCTATATCTACGATATCCTCTATCTTGCTCCGAGAGACTGTAGTGTTGTTCTGCGGTCGAATCTACTACGCCCCCTGGAGGCCCGGAGTCACCTTGGGATTGATGAAAGCTACAGCAGGAACAGAGTGGCTTATCAGTCAGTCAAAATTTGTTGCTTTTTTACACCCTGTGATGTGTGATTGTTCCTCAGGAGGAGAGCAGGGAAGAGGGAGGTGATGGATTATATGAGAGCTTCTCCCCAGAGGTCTGCGCTGCACTCTCTCGCTCGCTCGCACGTCAATGTCAGAGATCAATAGAGCTGATGTCGCGGTGGGTTTGAGTGTGAGTGTGTGTGTGTGTCACTGCTGAGATGAGTCTAAATAAGTCAAACATTGTTAGGAAGGTGAATCTCTCGCATGGATCATGTTTCATCTTTAAAGAGGATTAATAAATCATGGACAATAAAGCCTTTCTGATACTAGTGACCGAAAGTGTTAGGAAAGGACTTGGAAAATTGACATCTTATCCCTTTATTAAAATATTAAAAATGTGTTGGTCAACTCTCTTATTTGTGATGATAACGCAATAAAACATGACAAATTGGGCCAACATCATTTTTGCATTTTTGGGCCATGCTGTCATACAAATTATGAACAGATGCAAAAACAAGAGAGAACCAATGTAATATTCATAATAACATGTTTTCTTTTTTGCTTAGTAAAACAAAACCTGTAGCTGTAATTTGCCTCTTTTGACAAATCATTTTGGCAGATAAATACCTTAACTAAGTTTAGTGTTTTGTTCTTCCCTCATATTTATATATATATATATATATATAAATATGAGCGAATATATATAATATATATACTATAATATATATATATATATATATATATATATATATATATAAAACACTATATATATATAACAGTATTATATATATATATATATATATATATATATATATATATATATATATATATATAATATATATATATATATATAACAGTTGGTTCCAATCCTTGATTCTGATTGGTCAATAGCTGTGCTTTATTCGTGATAACACACGGCTATGACCGCTTCACCCAATGGTTCTATGTATCACTGCGCAACACTGCAGTTCCTATGTTGTGTTTATTTGAGCTTTCATGCATATTACACACTGGAGCGTTGTTACTGTTCACGCTCAGGGACTATTTTTTCTAGCGGAAGGAAGGCTTTTAGCGACTTTACTTCATGAAAGTTGCACTAATACATATATTTTTTTACCTTAATATTTTTATTGTGTGGTAAACATTTTATAAAAGCAATAAGGTACTCGAGGCAAGTGCTGTATCGTGAATAAGTAACGGCTGAAGGGGTTACTCCGCTTCGTGTCGAGCCTAACAACACCCTTCAGACATTACTTATTCACGATACAGCACAGCTTCTCATGCCTTATTGCTTATATATATATGTATATATATATATATATATTTATACTGTATATATACCTTATTTTCTTTTGATTTAAATGTGAAATATGACTTGAGGATTGCCAGTTAAATACTGAAAGAACGCAGACTTCAATTGTTCTTTTAAGTCGAGATGTCTTTGACAAATGTCTCTGTTTTCAGTCAGTCGATCAGGTTGTAAATCTGTTCAAACGGCTTGTTTCTCCTGTGCGGCAGCTTGATCAGGGCTGATTTATCTTCTTGTGAGCTTGATTTTTGTCTCTCTCTAACTCTCTCTCTCTATATATACAGTGTATATATATATATATATATATATATATATATATATACACTGTAAACAAACATTTTCAAGATTTGTTATCACAACATTTTTTTTGTCAAATCAACTTAAATAATTTATTTAGTTGAGATAACATATTATTTTGAGTTTCTGATGATTAAATGAATCTCCTTCGTTGTATTAACTCACTTTTTCCAGTTCAATCAACTTAAAATTTTAAAGGGATACTCCACTTTTTTTTGGAAATAGGCTCATTTTACAACTCCCTCACAGTTAAACAGTTGAGTTTTACTGTTTTCGAATCCATTCAGCCGATTTTCTGATATTTAGAAGAATATCAGTAACCAGACAGTTTCTGGTCTCATTGACTTCCATAATAGGAAAAAAAAAAATACTATGGGAGTCAATGAGACCAGAAACTGTCTGGTTACTGATATTCTTCTAAATATCAAAAAATCAGCCGAATGGATTTGAAAACGGTAAAACTCAACCGTTTAATGGTAAAATGAGCTTTAAGGCAACCAGATTACTTTCTTTTTTAAGTTAAACCAACAATATTTTTTTACAGTGTATGTATAATATATTTTAGTATTTCAACTTAAACCCGTTTTATTTTAGTTAGTTGACAAGGCAGTGCTTCTAATTTCTATTTGAGTTCATCTAAAATTATTTTGAATAATTTTTACTTTTAGTTAACAATAACACTGACTATAAACAGTGTTAGTATTGTGTTGAGTCCTTAATATAAAATATAAAGCAAACCCATTTGAGAACCACTGACTAGTATTTACTTTGTCATTAATATGTCACACAGCAGATTAAACATTAGCGTGTGTGTTTCTTGTTTACATCCAGGAGACTCGTACAGTAAGCACAGCTGCGGTTATCGCTGTATAAACACCGCGATGTTGAAACAAAGTGAGGATCTTTAGGACCTTCGCTGCTGCATCTCAAACGACCGTACTGTAGATATTCAGGTGGCTAATGCGCGCTTGTGTGTGTCGGCTAGCGGCACGGCTTACTGCGGAGAAGGTCACGGCTGCGATATTCATTCTTTAGGAGCTCGCCGCTGTAGAAATGGTGCCGCATCCCAGAGGAGGATTTGCATTTTTTCAGGCTGAGGGAATGTTCTTACGCAAGCCCTGCTGAAACACTGCCAGAGAACACACTCCTCGCAGCCGCTGACTCCGCTTTCTTTTACACTTTGCCTTTTCTTTTGTGGCTGTATATCTATGTGCGTGGATTACACACACACACACACACACACACTCTCCCTCTTTCTTTTCAGAACTGACCTTCAAGATCCAGTTCCTCATTCCACATTGTCAAAGCACTAGTGAATCTGAATGAGCACAAAACATTACAGTCTTTACACAACTCGTAGATGTGTTCGGGAAGGAACACTAGCTTACTGCATGCTACAGTATATTATCCACCTTATTTTTAACGTAAGAGCGGCGCGGATACGTGACTGGCTTCCGGTCTCATCCGCTTCCAGTTATTTTTTAGCTCTACAAAACATCTTATGATGCTTAATATTGCAAACTGGCAATTTTAATGTACTTTCGTAATCATAAACACACTGGCTTGTAGAACAAATAGTTTTACTGTTCACTGCATTTTCTAGTTATTTCTCTATAGCAGCTAATGAAGTCTCACATTAACAGGAAACAGCTTACTTACCACTGATGTTACATATACTGTATAGGAGATGTACAAGGTAAACACTGATCTTCTGCCTAGAGTTGACTAGATGAATACTTCTCTGGATGACTAGTCAACTAGTAAAAATGTGAAGTCATGCCAGTCTGACTACTAGTATTGGATTTTTTTTTTTTTTTTAGCATTTTAAGCCAAATTTAGTGTAAAAAATATCTTACATTTTACAGTTTGGTCAAATAAGAAAGAGATTGCATTGCAGTTTACACTGTAAAAAACAAATGTGTTAAATTTACAGGGGAAAACTGGCAGCTGTGGTTACCAGAGTTTTCCTGTTAAAAATACGGTAGCACCATTTTAGGATTTACAGACTTTTAACCGTACATCATTTTACAGTAACAAACCGTAAATTCTGATATAATGTTCATTTACTGATCTTTTGAAGTATTAATATCTGTTTTGTTCCATTATAATGCACTGACAGTCACATGACCGATCAAAGCTCTTCATATAAGCAGCTCTTCCACAAGAAAGTTCATACTAATATATAGAAGTGTCATTCACACAAACATTAACCCTCTGGGGTCCAAGGTGTGTTTTGGGTCCTTGAGATTTTCTGACATGCCCTGACATTTGTGCTTTTTTCAGTTGCTTATAAACATATTAATGGCACAGGTGAAATAACACTGTATTTAGCACAAACAGGGCTACCATAATATGTGAGCAACATGCATGTACATGTTTGTATTTTTGAGAGAATATTGTTTATGCATGGTTATTGAAAAAACTAAAAATGAAAGTTTCTGAAATAAGGCCACAAAACACATGCGAAATATGTGTCCACAAGTCTTTTGACTAATGGATGTTGTGGCCTAGAGTTTTTTTCTTCACAATCATCTGAAAATCATCCTGCCTAATCTTTCACATAAAACTGTGAATTGGGTTATATTTTGAAAAAACATTTTTTTGTATTATTTTTAGTTTGCCTCTATAGTTTATAATCATGTATTGATTTTATTTATATGACCATTAATGACGGAATATTTTAAGTCTCTGTTGCAGCTATGTGAAGAAAAAAAACAGCGGGGACATTAGCATTAATTTAACAATATTAAATGTAGCATAAACACCTAATGTACATAACTGATTAGAAAAAAAACTAAAAATACATTAAATCACGCAGGGAATTGTGGGAATGTCAATTTACATTTTGTCACTGTAAATTATACAATGACTTGTTCTTTTTCACTTCCAAAAATTTAACGGTATTTCACAGTAAAATTACATTAAATGTACCATTATATATATATCACAGTTATTTACTGTATATAGTAAGGAAACATTTCTTTTAATCGATTTTTATTAATTTTCATTTTTACAGTGTACATAATGCATACTCAAATACTTTATTTTAGTATTATTTATACTCTCATAGTATTTATGGAAATTTTGAAGTCGCTTTTCAGTTTTCATTTCAAGTTGTAGTCGTTTTGATATCTGCTATTATTATTTTTATGTTTTGTAATATTATTTCTATTTAGCTTTAATTTATTTTTATTTCAGTTTTTGTAATTTTAGTATGCAAGCTTTTTTATTTTAGCTTTCAAGTTCTAATATGTTTATTTTATTTATTGATTTCAATAACCATAACTCTATAGTAAGTACATGCAGTTAATGAATATTACTCAGTTTATTTGAGCCTTTCAGTTGCGTATCCACAATTTTTGAATAGTTTTAGGTTTAGCGAACGATAATAACACTGGTGCGGAGTTCTGTTTATGGTAGTATACCAGATCTTGTATACGGCCAGGTGAATTGCATTATGGGATGATAGCTGAACGATAGGAGCGGCGTCTCGTCTCGGTGTCTTTTTCTGCCACCCAAATTGGCGAAATGAAAGAAGAGAATATAATGGGAAACGGATTACTCCAGGGCTGACGCGTGTCTCTGAAATCAGACATCCGTGGCAAGATGAGTAAACTGGATTAGCCTTCCCTCAGTCCCGTCTCCGGTGCCGTCGGTGAACGGAGAAGTACCCTCGCCATCGTCCCGGGACTCTTTTGGGAAATCAAACACTTGTCAGCCCAGCTGGCTGCGGTGTTGTCTTTCGTTCTCGCGTCTCGTTTTCATCTGTTTACATGTGGGAATTGTGGGAGGCCTCGCTCAGACCGCCTTGCCAGGAGGAATTGCTTGGTGCAAAAAAAAATTGTCAACAAGATTTGGTGTTTTACGGCTGCCTGTCTGAGCACATTACTGAGGCCTGGCATCTGCTGTTCAATTCATTACACTCCGCTTAAGCAATTTGTTCCTCTCCGGCATTTTAAGGAAATGTGATTAGGTGTGTTTCCTCGGCCCGTTCGACTGAGGTTGAGCTGATATCAGAGATTGGATATTGTTTTCTCAGGGCTTGTGGGTAAATGAGATGGATCTGTAGGTGAGGAATTGCTGTATGTCGTATACATATACTGTTTTTGACAGAAAGTTATATGCAGTATGTAGTCTTATATTTCCTTGAGCAAAGAACATCTCTATCAAATGTTCAAGTTCGGTAAGTGCAATGTTTTGAAGAAATGAATGCTTTTATTCATCTATTCAAATAAATGTTGTTCTTTTGAGCTTTCTATTCATGAAAGAATCCTGAAAACAAACTGTTTTCAACATTGATAATAATCATAAATGTTTCTTGAGCATCAAATCATCATATTAGAGTGATTTCTGAAGGATCATGTGACACTGAAGACGCTGATTTGGTAATGATGAAATTCAGCTTTGATCACAGAAAATCAAATATAAAACCGTTATTTTTAATTGTAATAATATTTCACAATATTACAGTATTTTTCATTGATTTTTGATTTAATAAATGCAGAGGAAAAGAAACTTCCTTCAAAAACATTAAAAAATCCTACCGACCTCAAGAAGTGTCCCACAATGCTTTGACCTTTCAATTCTAGTGTGATGAATAACATTTCTGAAGGATTTAATTCTAAAATGTATTAAAATATATTTTAAATATAAAGAGATTTGTACAATATAATAATCTCGAATAATATTGTATTGTTAGAATCTATTTATTTCAACGATGTTTACTTGACATACAATGGATAAAGCATCCCGATACCTCTAAAATAAACGTAATTTAGTGAGGTCATGTGACAATGTTGTAGCATACTATGGTTTAAAGTGTGTGTAATTGCATACATTCAATATATTCTCCGTATCAACTCCTGAAACACCTCCATTGTAGTCTTGAGTTTCTTCTGGGAACGAACACATCACAATATTCCTCATTATAATAATTAATACGCAGAATAAAGGGGCGGGGCCTGGTTGAGTTAGTTAGTAGTAGGGCGGGGTAATAAATATCGATTTCTCGATATTAATCGATTCTCATTTTTACGAACCGATATCGATTCTTAAATCGATTAGTCATCCTGTTTCATTTGAATGAATGGGACAGTGTATCGCGGCTGCGCGCATCCAAAAAATCGCAATAATCTTTGTCCTTTGTTACTATTGATATGAAACAAAGTCTCAATTTTCAAATTACGTCCATTTTCTTTAGAAATTCAAACACATAAATAAGGTTTTGGCGCTGTGGCGTGAGATCGCTCTGGCGAAGCTCGTGGAAAGACGTCAGTTAAACAGCTTGTAATCAGTGTCATGTATAGTCATATTTACCTCAGAAAACCCACATAAACTCGTTAGTCAGCTAGAAAAAATAACTCCAGAGAGGAGCATTTTGCTAAATATATACACCATATTACATATGCATTATAATGTTCGTCAATATTTAATGCATATTTGAATAAATCTGGCAAGTTTTTACAAAAACAACCATTTAAATGTTTATATTTCATATAATCTTCTTATTATAAAATAAATAAAAGTGTAATTTAAGTGTTTGTATAGCTATAAAACAGTTCATTATTACCTTCATGTTAGGCTAACGAAGCCTAGTAGGCTACAACTAGACTCCCCAACACTATCTCACGCCCAATTCGTACGAATACGACGAATGAGTAAAAAATGTTTAATTCGTACGACCTCACTCGTACGAATTTGTACGATTTGTCTAAACCCACGTGACGGTTAGGTTTAGGGGCGGGGTTAGGGGTAGGTCATTCGTACGAATTCATACGAATTGGCCAATTCGTAAAATATGAACGAGTTAGCAAAATCGTACTAATTCGTACGAGTGATTTCGTATGAATTGTTACGAATTAGCCACTTTTTAATCATTCGTCGAATTCGTACGACTTGGTCGTGAGATCAGGTTGGACTCCCATAGTTTACAGCATTGGTTAAGAGATTTGATTTCCTTGAGAAATTTTGCCATTTATTGTAACTGATATCTAAAATAAACAATATTGAATCAAACCGAATCGAAATCGAATTTCAAGCTTGTGAATCAAAATCGAATCGAATTGTGAAGTTTGTGTCAAAACCCAGCCCTAGTTAGTAGTGTGTTAAACTGGCGTTTATGGTAAGAGCGGGACATTTCCCAAACACCCTCGAAGCGCTCGACCAATCACAACACACTGCTCCAACCGACCAATCAGAGCGCAGTGTGCTTTTCAGAAGGAGGGGCTTCATAGAGACAGGAACTAAACAGAGCGTTACTGACAGACTGGGAAGAGAGGAGCCGGAACAATGGAGAAAATGAGGAGAATAATGTGTTTTTGGGACCTTGATTGGTGAATTCATGGCACACACATTGTATAAACGAAGCACTAAGCTGGACGTCAGCCTTCAGAGGCGTTCAGGTGTGACGACAGGCGGAATAATCCTCTGAATAGCCCGTTTACCACAAGCCCTGCAGTCTTTTGAGTGACCCATCGTCCTCAGAAGAGACTGCAATTATGATCTCAGAGGGGTTTCTGTTGTCTCGTTGATTGCTCAATGTCCCATTACCCTGTAAATATTTACGTGGGCACGCTGACATTTTACCGCTGGGTTAAGCCTTGGCTGTGATTCGCTCTTGACAGCGATGCGGCTCTGGGGTGAAGCTTTTAGAGGATCTGTGTCTTTATGTGTCTGTTTCCAATAATAGTGTTTCTGCCCAGCAGGGTTTTTTCTGCTCTGTCATGTCGTGTCTTTCTCCGAGGCCATCATGCGCGATCATCGTCGAGTCATTCGACCTCTACATCAGGCCTAGACAACAGCCTTGAAAACTTCCTCGCTTTGATTCCTCTCGAAAACCACCGTCCCGGAAACAAAGGATTTGCATTGCACATTCATCACTGTCTTCACGAGAAAGCAATGCAGCGCCGCAGACCAAAATATATCAGAGCGCTGGGGGAAAAACTCCTGTTGATTCGCTCCCTTTTAGGGAAAAATCAAATCAAACCCATCGATCTAATTACACACAGACTACACACGCTGATGGTAATTGCGAAGTACAAATGCGTTGGAAAGGGCACAGATTCCCCAAAGGTGCAGGGATGTAAGTGTCTTCAATCTATAACTTATGAGTGAGAATCTCACAAAAGGTGAATTTATTGGCTCCCGGCAGTGCGTCAGAGGGAATGACCTGATTTGAGGCCATTTTTTAAGGAAATATCAAGTCAAAAGCCCTAAATGTAAGTGTATTTATATGAATGTTTGAATGGCTAACACAAAACCTGCCAACTTCACATTTGAAATCCCCCTGTAGTTAACTATTTCGTCAATTAAGACTCATCTTTGATCACCAAAATGACTAAAACCACGATGAGAAAAAAATCGTCATGCCGAAAAATAGCTTGAATGTAACTCGACACCCTCGCCTCATTTAGTATAAGCGGTTCTATGAATATGCAAATGAGCCCCGCCTCCACACAGGCATATAAACAACATTAAACGCTTGATTTTTATCACAGGTGGTAACATAATGAGAAGAATTTAAGAAAAAATATAATTTATATATAAAATATTTATATTTAAAAATAATATAAATTATATATAAATCTATACACAGTATGTACATAAAAATATTTCTTAAATATATGCAAGAATGTGTGTGTATTTATATATATATATATATAAAATAATTATATATTTTAATTTATATAATTAACAATTATATATATATATATAATTATTAATTATATAAATTAAAATATATAATTATTATACATATATAAATACATTATTATATTATTAAATACATAAAATAAATTAATACATTAAATATCAAGTCAAAAGCCCTAAATGTAAGTGTATTTATAGGAATGTTTGAATGGCTAACACAAAACCTGCCAACTTCACATTTGAAATCCCCCTGTAGTTAACTATTTCGTCAATTAAGACTCATCTTTGATCACCAAAATGACTAAAACCACGATGAGAAAAAAATTGTCATGCCTTAAAATAGCTTGAATGTAACTCGACACCCTTGCCATATTTAGTATACGGGGTTCTATGAATATGCAAATGAGCCCCGCCTCCACTCACTCACTCAGAGATCCACTGGTTGATCTGATTGGTTACAAGCTAGTTTGTGACATCAGAAACTTGTTTTTGAGACCGTCTTTGGTTCACTGCAGTTTTAAGGAGGAAACACTCAGCAATGCAGTCGACCTATGAATTTACACATGGTGTGTCTGAAAGCATATTAAAAACAACACACAGGCATATAAACAACATTAAACGCTTGAGTTTCATCACGGGTGGTAACATAATGAGAAGAATGTCGACTGTACTTCATTCAGTGCTGAAAATGATCACTAAAATAGTTCTGTCAAACTTAAAATGAACTATTTATGTTGTATAGAGTGCATTTTTTTGTCTTTAATCAAAGTTTCTAATGTTATATTTTACCTCAGCTGGTTGATTCACGACTTACCAAAGACATCTCTAGGGGAAAAGTCCTGTATATGCACTGTGCAACATACACTTATGATTATCACACTGTCAAATTGTTGTTTAGTCATTTAGCAAGCTAACAAATTAGCGGCTAGCAATGCTAAGCTTCCAGTGAAAGCTAGTGGAGTATCTTAGCAACATACTAATGTCGAACTTTATGTTCACTAGGTTTTTGTGTGTGTATTTTTGAGAGTGTGTGTGGCTAACACATCATGTGCTGTACCTGGTGAGGGGTTAATGACTTGCTAATGAAACACATGGCTAGCAGCTAATTAGATGTGACCTGTTTTCCTGCAACTGTACTTCAAGGTTGACAGCTCATATGCTAATCTACCTGCCGTCTCAGTAAAGTCTTTTTTTTCTTTTACAGTGTTGTTTATTATTTTAGCTATATATAGTTAGAAGTCACAACCTTTGAAGCAGATATCCCTGTATTCTGAAGGTTTTTGCTAATTTGGCTCTTAATATGGTTGTAGCTTGTTATGCGAGATGCCAGAATCGTGATTCATTTCACACGCCTCGGTCTGACCTGACATCTCCTTTGATATCTTTACAAGCATTTTAATGATCTCTGGCTCTGGAGGATCTTCTCCTCTGCGAGGAATTCTCTAAATAAACCAGATGGTTTAGCCATTAAAATGAGTGTTATTCTTTAAAATTAGTTTTATTCCCTCGGTTTGATAAAAGTTGTGAAGCATATTTCAAGGTTAAAAACAAGGTTATTTTTACTCTATATGAATAATAATATTAGTACTAGTGGCTGTAATTAGTAGCAGTGTACACTACAACAAAGTTGTTTCAACCCAACTTTGGGTCAAATGTGGACAAACCCAGCCATTGGGTTAGTTTTTTAATTAAAATTTTAACCCAACATTCAGGTGTCCATAATTGACCTAAAATTGGGTTAAAACGACCCAGCATTTTTAGAGTGTATACATTTTTCTAATAAAATGTTACATTTTACTCTTGAATATACTGTACTGTATGTGTGTGTAGGGCTGTCAACTTATTTATCACGATTAATCGCATCCAAAATAAAAGTTTGTGTTTACATAATATATGTGGGTGCACTGTGAATAATTATTTTATATATATAAAAATACACACACATGCATGTATATTTAAGAAAAAATATAATTTATATATAAAATATTTATATTTACAAATAATATAAATTATATATAAATCTATACACAGTATATACATAAAAATATTTCTTAAATATATGCAAGAATGTGTGTATTTATATATATATAAAATAATTATACATTTTAATTTATATATATATATATATATATATATAATTATTAAATATATAAATTAAAATTTATAATTATTTTATATATAAATACATTATTATATTATTAAATACATTAAATAAATTAATACATTAAATAAATTATTTTATATATATATATATATATTTATAAATAACTTATTTTTTATATATATATATATTTCTAAATAAATTTATATATATATATATATATATATATATATATATATATATATATGTATATGTGTGTGTATATATAAACACAAACTTTTATTTTGGATGTGATTAATCGCGATTAATCATTTGACAGCCCTATATATATATATATATATATATATATATATACATACTGTATATACTTTGTATATATATATATATATATACATACTGTATATACTTTGTATATATATATATATATATATATATATATATATATATGCAGTATATACACTTTTAAAGATGACAAACTCAGCCATTGGGTTAAATGTTAAAATGACATTTTTAACCCAACATTTGGGTTTGTCCATATTTAACCCAAATTTGGGTTAAAACAACCCAGCATTGTTTAAAGTGTATATACTGTACTTATTTTAGACTGTGACAAATATCAATATACTATTACAAATAAACAAATCAATAATATGTACAGTACATACAGTATATATAAACAATGTCAATATAAAGTATTTATATCTTTAAAATAGAATATTGTCTTTAATTTCCCCCCTTGTGAATTTGATGTGAGAGATGACCTGTTTTTCCTCTCTTCAGCATCTGCAGTTGAAGAAGAAAATGCTGTAATGTGTGTGTGTGTGTGTTTAGTATTATTCGGGAGCAGCAGGTCTGTGCTGGGAATCTGTGCGTCCGGTGTGGTGTGGTGTGTGTGTGTTTGAGCGTCTCGCACAGCCCGGGGCGTTGTATGCCTATCGACCCGCTGTCAGGCCTGACTGAAGCCCGCCGTCACAGGAACACGTGTGATGGACAGCCGAGCGTGAGAAACCCACCAGAGAAACCAGCGACCTCAAAACTCAAACTCAAAATGAAGACGTACTCCACAAAAGCCGGCCCAGAGGTGCGGATCACACCGTAACGGGCCTTTTCTCCGTTCCTTTCACCGGTTAATCTCCACGCGGTTCCTCGTCAAGGCTGCGGTGTAATTAGCAGGCGGCGGGTTTGTGAACGTCAGGAGCGTGAAGAATACGCCAGGGCTTTGAGGCGAGTTATTGACAACCACGCAACAAAGACGCTCTCTCGTGTTGACGTTTGAATCATCAGGTTGAGTTGCTTTCGGGCGTCGGGTGGGCGAAGAGGCCTGTCGGAAACCTCTCCGTTGAGTGGCGGATGTTTTCCGGTGAGCGTTTTCCCTTGGGAAATGCGCGCAGCATGGGAGAGAAATGACTAAAGAACATGCTAATAAAGCCGTTTAAATAATTCATCTCTTCTTCATCTTAAACCTGCCGCCTCCAGGGCTCTCTCATCTCCGCCGATTCTGGCTTTTCATTCCTTTTCATCCGTTATCGCATCCCTCTCTCCCTGTCACATTCCTCCTTCACCTTGGCTTTCTTGTTTGTCATCTCTCTCTCTCTCTCCGATAGCGCTCGAGATGTTTTATTTACATCATTGTCAGGATGATTTGCTGGAGGTAAATTCAGATGTGAGCGTTGCGAGTCCCTCAGGAGTCGAGCGGCGTCAGCGAATGGTTCGACTCTGTTCCCGGAGTGACAACATTCATTTCTGTTGAAGGATCTCTGAACACCTCCTGCAAACCCAGCGTTAGCTACTTTCAGCATCATAAGAAAACATGATGTCTTTATTAGAATAGCAGGGCACATTTTACTAATGCAAGTCTGGTCCAGACCATCACGTCCATATATATACAGTATTTATAGACTATATAGAGACAAGTCTGTACATCGGACATGTGTCAGTTATTGAAATGCCTTATTTTTATACAATTTCACTTATTAGAGTCAAATTTAAAACATAAAATGCTCATTCAGAAGGAACATGTCAGATCAGTCTTGTATGTATGTATATATATATATATATATATATATATATATATATATATACACTCTAAACACACTGGGTTGTTTTAACCCAAATTTGGGTCAAATATGGACAAACCCAAATGTTAGGTTAAAAATGTAATTTAAATTTTTAACCAAACTTTAACTTTCACTTTCAGCGGTCATTTTTTTAAATTACTTTTTTAACCCAGCATTTGGGTTTGTCCATGTTTGACCCAAATTTGGGTTGAAACAACCTAGCATTTTTTAGAGTATATATATATATATATATATATATATATATATATATATATATATATATATATATATATATATATAAATTGTATATTTATTGTTTTTTTATTAATCATTAATAATATAACTAATACATTATTTAAATATACAGTATTATTTTTATCTGTTTATATTAATTAGGATTTATATTTATGTTATATTTATACGAAGACATTGGCTATTTTCCCATCCAAGTTGCAAATTGAATTGTATATATTTTTATATTTATACAATATTAATAAAAAAACATAATTTATTTTGTTTCTATTATATTTTAGTTATTTTTACTTTTATATAATAATGATATGAATAATATATTTAAAAATCCATTATTCATGCTTATTACATTTATCTATTTACATTTCTATACTTATTTATTTTATATTCACTGTAAAAAAATATATTTTCAAGATTTATCACATTTTTTCTTTTGTCAAATCAACTTAAATAATTTATTTAGTTCAGATAACTGTTTATTTTGAGTTTCTGATGATTAAATCAATCTCCTTCTTTGTATTAACTCACTTTTTCCACTTCAATCAACTTAAAATTTTAAGGCAACCAGGTTACTTAATTTTTTTAAGTTAAACTAACAATATTTTTTTACAGTGATATGCTAAAATATGAGTGTTTACATTCTGATGTGCATTTTGGAATGATTGTTATACAGCATTTTATATAATATCTCAGAAACAAACTGTATCCAGCGTTCGATCACTTATAAAGTATCCGCAAACTCTCCTCAACATCACACATGATTAGAGGAATCGTGCATGTCAGTCGGGTGATTTATTAATAATAATAATAATAACAATAACAGTAGTGCTGGCGTTATAAACTGTGTTGTATCTGTCGGTGAACATGCGCTCACGTCTTCATAAATGATCATTTAGAGCAGGTCTTTGTTCTCCATCTCTCTGATCTGTCTATCTCTCACACACTGCTTATTAATGAGCTCATCTCCCCTCTCTCTGCCCAAAACATGCGCTTTGTGTAGCTTTCCCTGTATGGATTACGCTTGGAGATGTTCTATTGATCCGCCTAAAGTCCGTATTGAACCGGCTCTAATTTAGAGCTTGTGGAAAAGCTTTCTCCAGCCCAAACGGTTAATAATTCCCCGCGATATGATGAATAGACATGTGATTAATTCATTTGGTAAAGTGAGTCATTAATTAGACGGAAAGCATGCCGGTTTGTCCAGTCATTCCTCTCGGTTTCGTCTTCATTTGTCGGGTTAATTTGGACATTCTTCCTCCTGGTGTCTCCGTCTTCCTCATGCGATGGATTTCCCCAGACGCTCCTGATAGGCTCCCAATCAATGGCATTAACCTCCCAATTAATCATCCGACCAATGAGGAGTCCCGTTATTGGAAGCAGCTGGTGTTTTTTTTTTTTTTTTAACAGATGGACATACCGACCAAAATAGAGCCGTAATGAACAATCTAGTAACTCCAGAAGTGAAATAAAAGTGTGTAAATGTATGGGTGTGAGTGTGGATAGGCAAAGTAACCATTTATTATTTATGCCAATAATGAACATGTCCTATAGTGTTATGTTTGATGTCCAAAAATATAACATTGTTCATGACCATTTGGTCCCATCTAATGAAATATATTCATTTATTTTATATAAATGTTTATAGTAAATGAAACATATTGGTTTTACTCTATGTGGATGGTCGCTTTAACACATTCTGTTGTCTTTAAAGGGATACTCCACTTTTTTTTTTTGGAAATGGGCTCATTTTACAACTCCCCCAGTGTTAAACAGTTGGGCTTTACCGTTTTCGAATCCATTCAGCCGATTTTCTGATATTTAGAAGAATATCAGTAACCAGACAGTTTCTGGTCTCATTGACTTCCATAGTATATTTTTTTGGTAACACTTTATTTGAAGGGTTGTGCGTAAGACTGACATGACACTGTCATAAACATGACATAACACTTGTCATGAACATGATGTTTATGACTGTTGTCATTAAGTGTCATTCGGTAAATTATGACACTTTTAATGCCAAGTTGACATTGTTTAAAATGTCTTGATTATGACAACTTGACATTAACAAAGACAGAAATGTCAATTTGTTATGACAATTTGACATTAACCAAGAAATCATAACTAGTCCAACGTGTTCCACTTTACTTGAGGTAAAGGGAAATATTAATGACACTGTTGTTAAAGCATTTGACAGTGTAATAACCCTTAATGACATCTTTATAACTAGTACAATGTGTTCCGCTTTACTTGAGGACAAGAAAAATATTCATGACACAGTTATAATGGTGTCATGACGGCCAAAGTCAAAACCAACCACATATGACAGGGTAATGTAATGTTTGATATTAAACCTGTTATGACATATTTGTGACAGGTTATGATTTCTTGGATAATGTCAAGTTGTCATAACAAAGACATTTTAAACATTGTCAACTTTGCTTTAAAGGGTACCTATTATGTCATTTAAAATGTTCCTAATATTGTTCTGGGAGTCCCCAACAACAGTTTTACAAGCATGCAATGACAAAAAACACTTTTGTTGTCTTATAATATGCATTTATTTTTACCTGATTTGCCCACCGACTCCCATATGAATCGTTTTAGCGAGTCCTTTTCCAAAACCCGCCTTTGCGTGACGCTAATCTGCGGTGACTGGTCAGATAACCTAGTCAGTTGTGATTGGTATTCTCTGTGCAGAAAAACTGAACTCTTATCACCTTAAATGGGTTCTCAACTCCAGTCATCGCGACTCACCCACTGCTCTGCATATTGTGTATGTCTCCCTTATTTAACACACCTGATTCAGATCTTCAGTTCGTTAGGATAGAGCCGGCTCGCGAATCCATACTTTATAGCATTTAGGTTTGTGAAGCAATCATCTTCAAAATGACGCGAACACAGAACAAGGTTTGGGCTATACTTGTGTGGTATAGCAGTACTTGTATATATGAACTGCAGCCACTTAGTCTTAAATACTCCTCACTTGGCAGGTTAAAAAAGTTCGCTTTTGCGTCGCACTTCAAAACACAGCGTCTCGTCGACATGGTTGTTTTCCGAAGCCAAAAAGGTGCGGTGGGTCCAAACCTCCATGCTCTCAGATCTCCCTGGCCAGCCCAGGCAGGGTGGCCCGTCCTGGGCCAGTTTCAGATTTGCCCACCACCCCTGGAGCTCCGGTTTTCCCTGGCGTCTCCGAGCGCAATAAGTGGGCGTTTCTTATTCAAATAACTTGTCAAGTTGACGTCAACTAGACAAAGGAAAAGCATCGTTCTTCTAACGATTCATATCAGCGACTCAGAGTCGACTCTTACTTTTGAAAGACAATAACTTTGTATACGATGAACTTTCATGTTTAAAACTTTGCAGGATGTTTTCGTTCACTTAGATCTATGTTAAACACTACATGAAGGGCAATTTTCAAAAATCCATAATAGGTACTCTTTAAAAGTGTCCGAAAAAAAAAAATTTACCGAATGACGCTTAATGACAACATTCATAAAGACTCCTTCATGTTCATGACAGGTGTTATGTCATGTTTATGACAGTGTCATCTGTCATGTCAGTCTTATGCACACCCCTTCAAATAAAGTGTTACCATTTTTTTTCCTACTATGGAAGTCAATGAGACCAGAAACTGTCTGGCTACTGATATTCTTCTAAATATCAGAAAATCGGCTGAATGGATTCGAAAACGGTGAAACTCAACTGTTTAACTCTGGGGGAGTGTGTAAAATGAGCCTATTTCCAAAAAAAAGTGGAGTATCCCTTTAAGGATGTTTGGATATCTGCACTGAGTCTGAATGTGGTTATGTTTGATGAGAGTTGCAGTGATGTCAGTTCATCAAACTCTCTCCCGGTAGTTTTGAGATCATCGTCTGTAGCCTTAGTTCAAAGACGTCCCGCAGACGCTTTATATCGAAGTTAAGATGTCCACTGCTTTCTCATGACCTCACTTCTGGACCCTGTCTGAACACAGAACAAAGGTTTACGTCAACTTGTTCACCTTAGAGAGCGTCGTGGCAGGAGCTGGAGAGAGAGAGAGAGAGTGAGCGCAGGTTAAAGAATTAAAGCGAGTGCGGTTTTCTCCTGTCATTCTCCATGTCGAGATGAGAATGCTACGCCAGCACACACACACGCACACACACACACACACACACACACACACAAGCAAGCCGCTGACTTGGGAAAATCAGCGAGAGGAGGGTGCAAAATCCCTCTTTATCGAAAATTGGCTCTCCCGTTGAACAGCCCTAACAGAAATCCAGTGGGGTTTCCAAGGAAACCGTTCCACGGATCTGAAACTGTGAGCAAAGCCGGAGATGAACGGCTGATTTGTAGGACACACAACAATAGCGGTGCAAGGCATAATTGTACAATAATGAATTAAAATCAGGGACAAAAGAGACAGGAGTTAGTGGTCAGGTGATTAATGTCCAGCGAGGTGTGTGTGTGTGTGTGTTTTCGAGTTTAGTCATTGGAAGCCATCGCGGATTCACAATATAGGACATTAGCGGTTGATTGTGACCAGTGTTGAGTAAAGTTACTCTAAAAAAGTAATTAATTACTAGTTACTAATTACCTCTTCAACAGTGTAATTAGATTACTGTCCTAATTACTCTCTTTAAAAAGTATTTAATTACTTTTAATTACTAATTACTTTCAAAATCCCATATCAATCTCTCAACCAGCTGAATAATACAAGGATAGACATGAATCTGTTTTAGTTCTTTCAAATAAATACTATAAAATTGCATGAATTATCCTTAAACTGACCAAGATAGAGAAGGTTACATTATAAAAACATACTCTTTAACATCAGACAATACATTTTGATGTTAAACCCACTATTGTTTTATGTCTGATCTCATGGCATTTCACACTTTTTTCATACGTATTTTACAATAATTCATGCGAATTTGTACGTCGTACGATTTAGACACCTCATAAAATCATACGAATCGCTGTGAGATCGGATTGATCTTTTCACAGTATTTACCTCAATTACATCAGAAGTAATTGTAATTAAATTACAGATAAATGAAGAGTCATCCCTTTACATTTTCATGGGAAAAGTAATTAAATTACAGTAATTAAATACTTAGTAATTAGTTACGCCCAACACTGATTGTGACAAACCCGCTTTTAGAGAGTATTGAATCACTGTGTTTAACCGATTCCTGAAAAAGGAGTTTCCTCATCTTTAAGACCAGGAATGACCCGAAATGAAGCTTCAAACAGGGCACCTGATAGCATATCTCTGAACATAAGAGGAGCTCTCTCCTGATGGAGGGTAATTGCCTCACCGTGTAACATGTCCCGGAGCCTTTAAACTCAGGCAAACTGCTGGAAGTTTTCATGTCTGGAGGTAATTGGTTCCAGGCGGCGCTGGGAAACGGAGAGTTGGGCCATCCAGCCCCTCCAGGTTCGTCTTTCGTCCGCGTGCCCCGAAATCAAGCGCTTTACCTTCTGTTCCATCAGGACCTCATCGTCCCCGTCGCTCCCTAAATAGAGCAGATATCTGCGCCGAACATGTGGTTGTGTTTTAATCATCGTTTATAGTTTGATTGATGTAGCGTCAAGGCCAGAGTTGGACCTGCTGTCTTTTGTTGTTTGTCAAGCGGTTGTGTAATATAGGATCGAGTGAGCCGCCTGGCTGTGTGTCGTCTACATACAGTAGGCCACGTGCTGACTGGAATGGACTGAGTTTTTGTAGTCGACTTTATTTCTCAGAATTGGGACTTTATATCTCGCAATTGCGACTTTATATCTCAGAATTACGACTTTATATCTCACAATTGCGACTTTATTTTTCAGAATTGCGACTTTATCTCACAATTGCGACTTTATTTCTCACAATTGCGACTTTATTTCTCAGAATTACGACTTTATATCTCACAATTGCGACTTTATTTTTCAGAATTGGGACTTTATATCTCACAATTGCGACTTTATTTCTCAGAATTGCGACTTTATATCTCAGAATTGGGACTTTATATCTCGCAATTGCGACTTTATTTTTCAGAATTGCGACTTTATATTTCACAATTGCGACTTTATTTCTCACAATTGCGACTATTTCTCAGAATTGGGACTTTACATCTCGCAATTGCGACTTTAATTTTCAGAATTGAGACTTTATATCTCGCAATGGCGACTTTAATTTTCAGAATTGTGACTTTATATCTCGCAATTGCGACTATTTCTCAGAATTGTGGCTTTATATCTCGCAATTGCGACTTTAATTTTCAGAATTGCGGCTTTATATCTCACAATTGCGACTTTATTTTTCATAATTGCGACTTTATATCTCACAATTGCGACTTTATTTTTCATAATTGCGACTTTATATCTCACAATTGCGACTTTATTTCTCACAATTGCGACTATTTCTCAGAATTGGGACTTTACATCTCGCAATTGCGACTTTAATTTTCAGAATTGAGACTTTATATCGCAATTGCGACTATTTATCAGAATTGTGGCTTTATATCTTGCATTTGCGACTATTTCTCAGAATTGCGACTTTATATCTTGCAATTGCGACTTTATTTCTCAGAAATGCGACTTCATATCTCGCAATAGTGAGATAAAAAGTCGCAATTATTTATATGAAGAGTTCAGATGCAAAAGCCTCTAAGTGCCATTTGAAATTTTCTTCTAAAATGATTTTTATCAAGCTTGTATATTTAAGTTCAGTAATTTCACTTAAATGGCAATGAAGATTACCTATTAATTGTCATTTAAGTGAAATTACTGAACTTAAATATACAAGCTTGATAAAAATGGTCATTTTAGAAGAAAATTTCAAATGGCATTTAGAGGCTTTTGCATCTGAACTCTTCATATATATATTTTTTTATTCAGTGGTGGAAACAAGCCTCCATAGACAGGCCTGTGCTGGCCTGTGTTTCGCTCTCCAGGTCTCCTCACCAGTCATGTGACTGAAAACTATGAGTTGTTGGTTCTTACGTGATGCAGTCTGTAAGATGACCGTGGAGAGGACTGTTGCTTTAAGACGACGTTGATTCTGCTGAAGAGAGTTGTTTGTGGCTAATGTGCTTCCCTTCGAGCGTGTAATTCTGCGAGATGGCCTTTGTCTCTCGAGTCCCAGCTGAACACGCTCCTGCCGCAAGGAGATTTCCACAAGGCCTCGGCATATTTTTGGGGGAATTTGCGAGAGATCAGCGTCTCTGCTAAGATTTCGACTTGAGAGGCTTCACGGGTTTTGTTCTCGACAGACAACACATTACATGGCAGAGCGCTTTCTGCAGCGCACGCTCTTCTCTGTGTTCTCTGTAATGGGATGCAGTGATATCACACAACTCTGCCATATGTTTGGAGGATAAGAGCTGTGTTTGCTTATCTAATCGCTGTTTAACATAAAACACTGAGACATGTGTATTAGTAATTATACCACAATTAAAGGAATAATGAAATCATCTCACCCTCATAACACAAATAGTAGTGTTATTTTAGTATTATTTATATAATATTTATATAATTATATATATTTATATTTATTTATATATATATATATATATCTATATAAAATATTTATATAATAGTATTATTTATATATTATATTTTATTAATATTTGAATTAGATTCTTTTTTTGGTAATTTTATAATGTGCTTTTGTCATTTTACTTTTAATTTTCATTAGTTTATTTCAGTATTAGTAGTTTTGTAGATTGCTTGTTATTTTTGTTAGTTTAAGATATTTAGCTTTTTTGTTTCAGTTTGTTTTGCTAATTATGTTTATAGCTTTTGTTCATTTTTATTAGTTTTTGTAAAATTGGTTTTATTTTTTTATTTACATTTTAGTCATTATATTACACGTTTTTGTTATTTTTTGAATACTTAAAATATTTCTATAACATTTTTTACATTTTGTTTTGTTGGTTGTTATATGCTTTTGTCATTTTTATTAGTTTTTTTTAAATTTCTTTAATTGTATTTTAGTATTTCAACTAAGTTTAATATAATTAAACTAATTTTATATAATTTTATATAATTTAACCAAAATAATAGATTTCTTATGTTCTTTTGTTTAATTTGATCATCTAATATTTATTTATTTCACCTTTTCACCACTTTTTTATAGTTTTAGTTAACAAGTCCTCATGCTGCTCTTTTCCCATTTAATGAAAATTGAATGATTCACACTGTTGAGCTTTGAAAAGTACTTTAAAAGTAGTTTATGAATCTTGTCAAATGCCTTATGGAAGGAGCGAATCAAAATATACACGATTACATCCAGCAAATTTCCATTTTAAACATTAAAACATGATGCATACCTTCACGATAAGTCATGAAAGAAATGTTTTTTGACTTTTCAAACCTGACATGAAGTGTTGTGAGGAACCGCTCCAGACGTGGCTCATCCAATCAGATTTGAGCATTGCATCTTCTCTCTCTTCCTCCACAGGCGGCGTCTTCTGCCCTCAGCAGTTTGGGTCACGTCTACACGGCCATCGGCGACTATCCCAACGCCCTGGCGAGCCACAAGCAGTGTGTCCTGCTGGCCAAACAGTCCAAGGACCAGCTGTCCGAGGCCCGTGAGCTGGGCAACATGGGAGCCGTGTACATCGCCATGGGTGACTTCGAGAACGCCGTGCAGTGCCACGAACAGCACCTGAGCATCGCCAAGAGCCTCGGAAACAAGCGCGAGGAGGCGCGCGCCTACAGCAACCTGGGCAGCGCTTACCACTACCGGCGTAACTTCGACAAGGCCATGTCCTACCACACACACGTGCTGGAGCTCGCTCAGGAGCTGGAGGAGAAGAGCATCGAGATGAGGGCGTACGCAGGCCTGGGACACGCCGCCCGATGCATGCAGGACCTGGAGCGAGCCAAGAAGTACCACGAGCAGCAGCTCGGCATCGCCGAAGGCCTGAAGGACCGCGCCGCCGAGGGCAGGGCTTCGTCCAATCTGGGTGAGCGCTGGGGAATAACACCACAAATAACCTCTTTAGCTCAGTTTATCTGTCATTTTATTAGATGGCAGGATTTCTAAATAGCTTGTTGTGTATGCTTTTGTCATTTTTATTTGCTTTTTCTATTTCTTACTCCTTTATTTCAGCTATTTCCCAAGTCGTTGCCAAGTTTTTGTTGGGGAAAATTGAGCAAAAACTAGAAATGCACCGATATTTTGGCTGATGCCGATAACCGATTATAGTTGAAAACCGATAACCGATACATTTGCCGATAAATCTAAATCCAAATTGTTATATAGTTTTTTTAAGCAATTTAAAATCATCATGGCGAACAGAGCCCAAGTGTTTTAGCTGAAGGATAACATTAAAAAATGAACATATATATCGGCCGATACCGATATGGTGGTCGATATATCGAGCATCCCTTGCAAAAACGGATCATTTTGTGTTTACAGATTGTCAAATCATAAAATCACCTTGAACAGTTGTATAATTTTGCAATCTTGCTAATGTTCGAGAAAATAGCACTCATGATCATGTAATGTCTTAATAGTGGTTTAATTTCACAGCGGTGACAAACAGTCCTGATGTTTATACATATAAATGTCTCGCAAAAAGGCCACTTATCCAGTCAGAGAGCAAAAAAGCAGGTGTTGAGAACGGCGACGTTCAATTGGCACTTCTCCCATGGGATTTTGGTGCATCACTACTTTTGGGAAAACGAAACAGCTGAAGATCAGCAGCCCAAGCTGAGACACCAGCTTAAACTAGCTAAGAGCATCAGAAAACCATGTTTAATGTGGCTTTTTCAGCAGGAAATTGTTCCAGAGAGTGCCGAATTTAAGCTGTTTTTGCTGAATGAATGACAAGTTTAGATTTCTAGGTGAACTGTTCCTTCAATTAAACATAAAGCTGGCGGAAATGAAAATTCAAAGCCTACCCAAGGAAATAAATTAAGGCCAATACGTAACGTTATTAGCTTGAAATATACAGTCATGATTGCTTTTGCGCATTGCATTTGTCTAGTTATTAAGAACAACAGCGGGGATGAATATTTATGGTTCTATTTTCAGTTTAGTGGCTCGACGACTCTTTGCTCCTGCAGGGGTCTAAACCTTCGGTGTGCCAGACGCACGGCTGATAAATCCAAGCCGTCCAAACCGAGTGTTTCAAAGCCCGTCTAATCTCTCACTCTGACTTTTATTGCCCCAATCTCATGTTCCCTCCCTCCATCAGTCTGATCCGAAACGCTCCGTGCTCTCTGATAAATAAATAGATGAACTCCCAAAAGAAAAATGTTGCCACAGGACTGTTAATATCAGGATTACGGTCGAGTGCACAAGATAGTGAACATTTTAGGAGTCAGATCATGTCTTTTGTGCTGGATTTGTACATTTAAAATGTGAGTGCAAAATTCTTAAGCATGATGCGTGGTTTATTTAGCCCATTTCATCATCACTCAGCAATGTTATTAGCGCCCAAGCACTGACGGTGTGTTGTTTTCCATCCATTTGTGTTTTTCTTAATATTGTCTTCTTCTATAGCAGCCCATAGAACTGCTTGTGGTTAAATGATGAAGTTTGATGAGTCTTTAATTCATTTCCTCTAGCGCCACCAACTGTCCAAAGTTGCACTTACAATTTGAACCATAAGGGCTGGAAACAAAATTATTTTTTCACTAACTTGACCTAGAAGTATATCCGATTTTCATGAAAATTGGCACAAATCATCTTCAGACTGTGCTTACAAAAATATATTAAAAGCTTTTTGAAAGACCCAACCGTTTTCCAATAACGCACCATTGGATTTGACAAAGAGCATGTCAAAATGGATGCCAGTCTACGTATATCTCCGTAACTCTTTAGCGTATTGAGACAAATCTTGGTACATGTCGTCACAAGCATGACCTGAGCATACTTGCAGAGTTTCGGTTCAGCGCCACATACTGGCCGGAAAAACAAATGACTATTCTCTTTAGATTCAGCGCAGCATACTGAATGAATCGAACGATACCCAATTTTCCCATGTCGGCCATTTTGGGCGTTGGCCATCTTGAATTTAGTTGCATTAACATATCATTACAAAACTTGGTATGTCCACTGCACCATGCCTTGAAGCTACTCAAAAAGTTTTGAGATAGCGCCACCTTTTGGTAAATGATAATAATAATAACATTTAAAAACAAAATGCCAACAGCATTTGATTCATTTAGCCTATTTCAATGAAACTGGTCTTGATAGATTCCTTAGAACAATGATACTAATTATGACATATATTTGGTCTGAAATTGCTGTCCGCCATTTTGAATTTCTCCTAGACCATTGGTCCGATTTTAACCAAAAATGGCTCATCTTCAGACTATGCCGGCAAAAGAGTTATTAAAAGCTTTTTGATTGACATAACCTCTCTCGATTAACAAACTGGTTTTGATGCTATAACTCTGCAAAACTTTGGATATTGACACTAAACTTTGTACGTGTCATTGTGACCTCACGCTGTAGAGCCCGACCGATAAAGGATTTTGAAGGCCAATACAAATATTTTGGGGTTTTAAAATCCGATATTCCGATACATCGGCCGATATCTTTTTTTTTTTTTTTTTTTTTATTAAATATTGTTGGATTTCACACACGTGTAAAAGAAAAGCTAACTTTTCTGCACAAGATACGTTTGATACTTTTTCTCTATGTCTAAATATTCACTCCTCGCAAGTCTAATTTACATTTTACAATGCAGGGACTGTAACTAGAGACATGCTAGTTATAAATACAGTAATCATTACTTTATTTAGTTTTATTTATTTACTTAATTTTGTTTATAAGCTCATTAATGTTAACGTTATGTTAAGTGTAAATGTTAAGTGGCATTAGCTAGATTTATGGTTAGCTAGTCTATGATGAGCCATAATTTAGCAATAGATAACGTCATACTGCAAATTGTAAAACATACATTTTCAACATAACAGGCCAAGAAGAGATGATTAAAGCATCTTTCGTCCATTTTTTATTTTACTTTTTAAATATTAATTTATCGGCCATTGTAACTGCCGATACCGATATTTTGGAAAATGCCTAATATCGGCCAATAATATCGGCCGGCCGATATATCGGTCTGGCTCTACACCACATTAATGTGGTAACAGCGCAACCTAATGGGCAAAAGTCATAACCATTCGAATCATATTACTAGTGATTATATTCATATTTCTCAGCTGTTCTGCCTAAAATAATCTTAAAATGTCTTTAATTTCTTATTGCTGCAGATGCTTTTCTATAGTTTAAGTTTTCCATATAATATGTATTTGACTTTAGTTCAACTACAGAAAACAAATTTGAATAATTTTGGTTTTAGTTTACAATAACAACACTGTCTGCAAGGCTAAAAATGCTGAGGAGAGTTATAAAACCGGTCTTCTCCATAAGCTGCATGATTTGAGTTAGTAACTGTGGTTGTGTTTAAGATCTGTAACAGTAAGTATGAGCTGTAGTGTTAGTGAAACAACATTTGTTCTATATTTGTGATCCTGAAGTGTTGATGAATTTCCATAGTAGCACAAGGAAGTCCATAGGGTGATATTTATGGCCTGTGAAGCTCTCATGGAAAAAAAATGAAATCAATTTCTTTGCGCTTTTGCGTACGGCTGTGATGAATTTGTATTGGAAGCTTGTGCGATCAGGTGAGCTCATTTAAACCGGGGATATAAATATTACTAGATTACTCCCAGCGTCTCTGAGGTTGTTACTCTGCGAACAGGTTTATTGTTCAGACCTAATGATGTCGGCGAGGTTGCACATATGAATAATGGATCTTCTGCAGACTCATGCTAAGCTTCTGAAAACGACGGAGCATCCCGTCGCAGGACAGCAGCGGCTCGGCTTGATCGATCAGAGTTATTAATAGCTGGAAGGGCTGAAAGAATAGTAGCGCTTATAAAATGAACAATCTCACGCACCGCTGAGATACCTGGAAGTCCACGAATTGATCTCGCTGTGAAAGGTTGAGTCTGAGAAAGCCAACAGATGTTTAAAGGTAAAGCAGGCGTGTTTATTAAAGCTTTACTTGTAGACTGATCAGGCTCAACAAACATGTATTATTAGCTACTGATGTCCATATCTATAAAAGTCACGTAGTTAAAGCCAGTCGTGCTCTGGGAGAAAAAAATCCCATTCATTTTCTCCATAGAGACATTGATTTTTAATGGTAATCCTTTCAATAATTTACTTGCTTTATTAGCCAAACTGAAGCCAAAGAGAAACATCGTTCAAGTATTTTGAATGAATACGTTTAATGGTATTGTAAAATATTATACTTTAATATTTTGTGATAGATGTCATTTTAAAAATATAGTTTTGAACAAATAGTCTGTGACTTAAACTCAATCATTTTACATGTACTGGTTTATTTTACTCAACAGAAATAAGTGCACAATCATGTATTTTTTATGATGCGCACGTTTTTGTGTCTCTAATAAGTCATTTTTTAGGGCTGTCAAATGGTTAATCGCGATTAATCGCATCCAAAATAAAAGTTTGTGTTTATGTAATATATGTGGATGCACTGTATATAATTATTTTATATATATATATATATATATATATATATATAAACACACACATACATGCTTGTATTTATTTAAGAAATATTTTCATGTATATACTGTATATGCATTTATATATAATTTATATTATATATAAATATGAATATTTTATATATAAATAATATTTTTTTCTGAAACATACATGCATGTGTGTGTGTGTGTGTGTGTATATATTAGGGCTGTGCAAAAATTAATTGCGATTAATCGCATCCAAAATAAAAGCCTGTGTTTACATAATATATTTGAGTGTGCTGTATATAATTATTTTGTATATATAAATACACACACATGCATGTATATATTTAAGAAAATGTGTTATTCATATATAAAATATTTATATAATATAGATTGTGTAATTATATATATATATATATATATATATATACAGAATTTAAGCGCAAATAAACATGCATGCATAGGTATTTATATATACAAAATAATTATATACAGCACACACAAATATATTATGTAAACACAGACTTTTATTTTGGATGTGATTAATCGCAATTAATTTTTGCACAGCCCTAATATATATATATATATATATATATATATATAATAATTATACACAGTGCACACACATATATTATGTAAACACAAACTTTTATTTTGATTGCGATTAACCGTTTGATAGCCCGAGTCATTTTACAAATCTTCTGAATTTTTGGAGAAAATAATCATAAAAATACATCAAAAAAGTGAGCAGTCATGCACAATTTTGTGATTTTTGTAATATGCACGAACAATTTTTTGCAATGCATATTCAGAACTTGGCTGTACCCAGAACAGCATTGTGATGCTGCTAGTATATATAGGTTTAGTGCCATAAGATACCAATCATCACTATGGTATAACTGTATTTTATAGAAATGCCTTATTTATTTATTCCCTTTTAATATTTTTGCATCTTTTTTATCTCTTTGTATATGTATCTGTTATATGTGGGCTATGTTGCGTGCTCTGCCTTCTGAACGGACCAAGAGTCTGGGAGTAAAGTTGACGATCTCTATAGATTCCTAAAGATTTAGCATTTTAGCATCGACTAGCACTGTTATTAATTCTAGATGAGGATGTGTATTTGCATCATAAGGTCTAGTGTGGATTGAATCAGAGTTATGTTGCTCAAGCTCAGCCGAAACACGCGTCCTTCTCCTCCAAGCCCGAATTCCCGCTCAGGTGGGATGATGCGTGGAGTATCGCTTTAATGCTCTCAACTCATATTTTATTAAAACAGGTTTTGAGTTTGGTTGTTGTTGCGATATTTAAGCCCTGAGCAACGTGAATTTGATCCCTTTTGTGATAGTGCTGAGTGGACGGTAACTGGAGGCCATAAACACACCGCGGACACACCAGTGTTCAGAGTGTGTGTGGATTGTGAGGTTAAAGTGGTGTGTTTCAGTGTCTAGGTTGTGTTGTGTGTTATTAGGGTGTTGTTAGTGAAATGTCTGTGTTTCAGATGAATGATTACGGGGAAAAAGCAAATACATTTTTCTCGTAAAAATGTTAATAGTGATTTAAAATGCAGTTAAATAAACAAACAAACAACAACAAACACCAGGTTCGCTGTTCTTGTGGGTAAAGCTTTACAATTTGGCTGAATATTTTCTATTTATATATCAATTTTATATATACTATTTTATATAATTGTTTTATATAATTATATATAATAATTTATATAATTATTTTATAGTTATATAATTTATATATAATCATATAGCTATAAAATAATTATTGTTTTATTATTATTATACATATAATACAAAATAAGAAATTATTTGTAATATTTCACTGTAAAATTAAGAAAACCTGTTAGCAGTGTGTTGGTTAGTGGACTGTGTTTGTGTTTTTGTGTGAGTGTATTTGTTTATTTGTGTGTTTGCATGCGTTTGTGAATATGATTCATTGTGTGAGTGCAATTGTGTGTTTTTGTACGTACAGTATTTGTGTGTGTGTGTGTGTGTGTGCACTCGTTTGTGTGTGAGATCTTCTCCCATGACTCTTGTTTTAGAACATTACACATTGTTGATATTCATTTTGCACGCTCCACAGCTGCAGGCAGAATATTAGCCGGTTCATCTCATTTATTTTTCCTTAGATTAATATTCCGAGTCATTTAAAGACTCATGGAGCTGCTTTAGGACTAATGCTCCTCTCTAATGTACTGAAGAGCTTCTCATGAAGGAAAGTAAGTCATTATCTACTGTTGAACACCCCACACTGGTTGAAGACTACACATGTTGTGTTCATATATGCTGCGGTCACACCATATCATAATTATTAAATCTTGGACGACGTTGGACCACATCTTCGGACTAGGAATCGTGCCTTTCTATGGCAACACTGAATTTTCGAGTTGAATTCTCGTTATTACATGCATATTATATTATATGGCGTGAATCGGTGAATGCACCTTTAGTCGGGGTTAGAATCAGGTTTTATTTAACATTAGTTAAAGGAGTAGTTCACATTTTTAAAGAAAAACTTTTGCTGATAATTTACTCACCCCCATGTCATCCAAGATGTCCATGTCTTTCTTTCTTCAGTCGAAAAGAAATTAAGGTTTTTGATGAAAACATTCCAGGATTTTCTCCATATAATGGACTTCAATGGGGTCCAAACGGTTCAAGGTCCAAAAGACAGTTTCAGTGCAAACTGTTCAAAGGGCTTTAAATGATTCCAGACGATGAATAAGGGTCTTATCATATATATTTAAAAAATAAACAAAAAGAGTTTTTTAAGCTCAAATGCTCGCCTTGCTCTGTTCTGTGATGCGCGTTCGTGACTCTCCAGTTCGAACTCGTTCATAAAAATGAACGAATCTTATTTTGAGTCATTTGGTTCATTCAGCGAACAAAACGCACAAATTAACTCAGGAAAAGATTCGTTCATTTTGAACAGGAGAGTCACAAACGCGCGTCACAGAACAGAGTAAGGCGAGCATTTGAGCTTATAAAACTTAAAATTATTTATTTATTTATTAAATGAGTGATCGTTTCTCTTGATAAGACCCTTATTCATCGTCTGGTGTCGTTTAAAGCCCTTTGACGCTGCACGGAAACTCATGAACATCAATGGACAGTACTTCATGAGCATTAATTCATCTTAGTTCATTTCTACTTTTACCAATACATGATTTAAAATCAATAGTTGTGTCTGTTAGTTAATGCACAGACTTTATTGTAGTGTTCTCGATACTTATACTGAGCATTTGCAACATTTTTATGTGCATATTTATTAGATTTAAAATGTGTATCAATCTGAAAATGTGCTCTTGTTGTCATAAATCTTCAGAAAGATACCACAAAAATGAATATATTAAATAAGACATTATTAAAGCCGCAGTCCGTAGCTTTTTTTTGGTTAAAAATGATCCAAAATACAAATTTGAGAAAATACATAACCAGCCAGTGTTCAACACTCTCTGCTTGCTGTCGGCTACAGAAAAAAAAAAAGAGACTGACACCGTACCCATGCGAAAACCAGGATAATATCGGAAGGACATCACATGCTGCGCAATGCTGACATTGTTAACATTAACAATTTGAGAACAAAGTATAGTTTGCACGGTTTTGCGTGATATGATAAATTATAAGCGATTGTTAGAATTAATTTACTGCAATGTCAACCAGACCAAAAGTGGATTTTACTTACTAGTTCAGAAAATTGTTACTTCCAAAAAAAAAAATCTGTGATTGTGAACGCCAGTATCCACACCGGCGGCGACTGACAGCCTCACACACTCTCCGCAAACACTGTGTTCATCCGTGCCGTGCTGTGCCGAAGCACAACTCACGTAAAGTTGATAATTCCGCGAATGACTGCAATTGCAGATTTCGAACAGAGATGGCGACAAAGAGAAAAAAATTTCAGACTGCAGCTTTAATATTTATATATTATATAAAATATAGGGCTGTCAAACGATTAATCGCGATTAATCGCATCCAAAATAAAAGTTTGTGTTTACGTAATATATGTGGGTGCACTGTGTGGAATTATTTTGTATATAAAAATACAAACACATGCTTGTATATTTAAGAAAAAAAATATTTATATATAAAATATTTATATATAATATAAATTATATATATATAAATCTATATACTGTATACACATGAAAATATTTTTTAAATATATACAAGCATGTGTGTGTATTTATATATATATATATAAAATATTTATACACAGTGCACTCACATATATTATGTAAACACAAACTTTTATTTTGGATGCGATTAATCGTTTGACAGCCCTAATAAAATATCAAGTAATTTTATATTAAATGTTTATTGAGACTAGCAACATTGCAGAATTGCACTGAATTAGCAGCGCTAAAGGGTTCATATCTCAGGGTGCTCACCTCATTTCCAAATTACAAGTGTGAAACGTTACTTAAAGAGCCGTTAAAAGCGTCATTAACACGAGGTCAGGATGCATTAACCCAGGGTGAAGTGTAGTGTGAAAAGCCTGTTTGATGTGTTGCTTTGACAGCGGTCACGTTTCCACAGACAGTTCTGCTGTGCCGTCTCCAGCGCAAGTATGCGACAGCGCGCCAAAACCACCAGAGATTCCGAGGAAACTGCAGTATTCCAAAATAGATCTTTGAAAATTCCAAAGAATTCCGAAGACTCCCGTTACTCTTCCACATTGAGCAGGGTGTTTATCAACAAGCTGTGGCCGGTAAGAAACTCTAACCACGCTCTCGTTTGCCGAAAGTGGAAGCAGAGAATAAACACAAGCTTTTCCGCCAAGAGACCTAATGCAAAATTAATGCATCTGGGAAACCGTTGCCAGCCGCAGTTTTCAACTGTTTTACTGTTCGACTGAAGCCAACAACAAAGCTGACCCTAGACTCCCAAGGATCTCGACGCGTTCAAAGTCTGCCATTTGTTTGTCCCCATTTTCCCTTGAGCTTTTGGAGAGTGGCTCGGGGCTGTAAATCACTCTGCTGAATATCGGGCCTGGTTAGCGTTCTCCGTTTGAATGGGAGGAGACGAGACAGGAATGGTTTTGAGGGACAGACAGGAATCATAACCAAGGCAAAATGCTCTGGAACTGACATGCTGAAATACAGCTGCGCTTATTATTATTATTATGTTTTTAGTTTCCGTCAGACACTTCTTTTTGGAGTCACTTTGAGTTCAATTTTGGTTTCCGTTAAATAAGTAGAGTGTGTGTTTGAGGTGAAGGCATTAAGGCATTTCTTTTCTGCTTTTCTTCAGCCGTGAACCAGCTGCAAAATGAATCACAACACAAGAAACTTTGATTTGAAGCAAAACGATGTTTGAAAATTGGTAAAAAGCTTTAAAGGAGTAGTTCACCCCCACGTCATCCAAGATATCCATGTCAGTCTTTCTTCAGTTGAAAAGAAATGAAGGTTTTTGATGAAAACATTCCAGGATTTTCTCCATATAATGGACTTCAATGGGGTCCAAACGGTTCAAGATCCAAAAGACAGTTTCAGTGCTAACTGCAAACTGTTAAAAGGGCTTTAAACGATTCCAGACGATGAACAAGGGTCTTATCAAGTGAAACGATCGCTCATTTTAAAAATAAATTAATATTTTAAAAGTTTTATAAGCACAAATGCTCGCCTTCTGTGATGCGCATTCGTGACTCTCCTGTTCTTACTCATGCATCAAATTGAACAAATCTTTTTTCGAGTCATTTCGTGAATTTCGTTCGTTGAATGTACCAAATGACTCGAAAAAAGATTCGTTCATTTTGATGAACGAGTTCGAACAGGAGAGTCACAAACGCGCATCACAGAACAGAGCAAGGCGAGCATTTGTGCTTATAAAACTTAAACTTTTTTATTTATTTATTAAATGAGCGATCGTTTCGCTAGATTAGACCCTTATTCATTGTCTGGTGTCGTTTAAAGCCCTTTGAAGCTGCACTGAAACTCTCATTTGGACCTTGAACCGTTTGGACCCCATTGAAGTCCATTATATGGAGAAAAATCCTGGAATGTTTTCATCAAAAACCTTAATTTGATTGAGCAGCGAGCTCATTGGCTACTGATACAACAGGAACCAATCAGCTGTGCCCTATAGAGAATGATGTGATTGCAAGCAGATTGAGTTAAAGACCGATTAGCCTGCGCCATATAGAGTTTCATGACAGATTTTGTATTTCAGGGAGTGAGACTGACTCGATTACGTAATATGCGATGCTTTGAGTGTTTTAGCATAAACACTGACTGGTGCATCTCTTTTTGGTCAAATTAAATAATCTTGTTGAAATATGCTCTTATTTATTTATTGATGGACTGAAGTGTGCTATGGTCACACAGCCCTTTTGAGCTCAACTTGTCATCATGACATGATTTTGACATGAAATATGCGTTCCATTATTAAATGTACTATATTAAGAATTTAACACATATCTAATGACTGCCGGGTGATCGGTTTCATTTAGTTGTCAAAATCTCGTCAGAGAAGTTGAGCTTTGAAGGCGAGTCCACGCCAAAGCGAATTAATTCGGGGCGTCAAAGCCTTAACGGGAAGCTTGAAAGCGACAGCTATGTAATGAGTTCAAGTAGGACGCTCCCAGTAAAAAATAAAATAAAAAAGTCATGGCGTTTCAGTCATTTGGGGTTGAATATTGTGCCATTTTGAAGATTAAATTACTACATTTCACATGCATTCGGGCGAAACGACTGCCTGGGGAGGGAAGTATTTTTAATGTTTGTTTGAAGGGCTGCCCATCACTCGTTCCACATAGCAGGACATCAAAGCTGGAAAGACCTCATCAAAATCCCACTTCTGCTAATGTAGCAGAGCCTCTTAGAGCCTAGCATCTTCTTTAGCCGTATACTGCAGCAGTGCGATTATTATTCACCCCTTACAGCAGATGCTGAGGAGTTTTTAACCTTTTCACTGACCTCCGATGAGTCTCAGATCCTGTTCCCCCGTCTCATGCTTCCCTCTCCTGCGTGTCTGCTCGAGGGATTTAACTTTAGCGTTCCTGCAGCGTCCGCAGGTGACCGTGTAATCCTCTTAACTAACCTATCAAAGAAGTGCTCTTTTTGTTTGGTCGTCTGATCCCGTTCTTAAGACGAAATGCTGAAGATAAAGCCAGCTAGGGTGTGATTGTTTTAGTCGCAGTTGCTTGTTAGCATACTATTACTTAAATTGTGCAAATCTGTGATCAAATTAGATGTAGTGTACCTTCAAGTCATAGCGTTTCCCAAACATATTGGCATTTTCATGAGCAACTTTAAATCCATTTTTGATATATTTGATTAACACCGTCCAAAATATATACAATGTGTTTGTGTGTGCTTGTCTGTTTATTTTATTATTCTATACGTGCATTTTAAGTAGGGCTGTCAAATGAATAATCGCGATTCGCGATTAATCACATCCAAAATAAAAGTCTGTGTTTACATAATAAATGTGGTTGGACTGTGTATAAGAATTGTATATATATATAAATACACACATGCTTGTATATATTTAAGAATTATTTTCATGTATATATAAATAATATATAATATTATAATATACTAATATATTATTATATTATATATATTAGGGCTGTCAAAACGGTTAATCGCGATTAATCGCATCCAAAATAAAAGTTTGTATTTACATAATATATGTGGGTGCACTGTGTATAATTATTATACATATATATATATATATATATATATATATATATATATATACATACACATGCTTGTATATATTTAAGAAATATTTTCATGTATATTCTGTATATAGATTTATATATAATTTATATTATATATATTTTATATATAAATAATATTTTTTTTTTCTTAAATATACATGCATGTGTGTTTTTTTAAATATACACAAAATAATTATACACAGTGCCCCCACATATATTATGTAAACACAAACTTTTATTTTGGATGCGATTAATCGTTTTGACAGCCCTAATATATATATATATATATATTATAATAATAATTTTTAAATATACATGCATGTGTGTGTATTTATATATATACAAAATAATTATACACAGTCCACCCACATATATATTATGTAAACACAAACTTTTATTTTGGATGCGATTAATCGTTTGACAGCCCTATTTTTAAGTATTGCTGTATAAATTTCAAGCCATGTTTCAAACCACCAGGGGGCGCTCAGCATACCCCATTCTAAGAACAACTGGTGTAAATGATCCATTTGTTTAAGTGGATTGTGCACAAACACTCCCCACTGTTTGTGAATTATTAGCAGTCCCTTCTGTTAATTTGCAGACAGTGGGGAGTATTTATGGCCCGACCGTGTAGAATTGTTCAGCTCAGCATTTCTGTTTTTAGCTCAAGGAAGTCCGTGTTTTAAGTCCGTGTTTACAGCAGTCACATTGGAAAAAGCCAATATAAAAGTGCTTAAGAGCAGGATCACTCGTTTAAAAACTGAGAGATCTATAGGCGTTGATCTCTTTCATCCAAGGTTTTTGTGTCTGGCACGTTTCACTCCCTACGTCTCAAAGGATTCATTTTCAAACAAGTCTCAAGATTTGTTCACCGATAAATGAAGAATCATGGGGGTTAAGTATTGATAATTAGCCTCTGAAGGCCTGGGCTGTTTTAGAGGAAATATTTGTGAATAGAGAAGAGCTCTAATGGGCGCTCAGTGTCATGATACCAGCTTGGCACTGGATCTAATTGGATTTACCACATGCTGGTAATCCTGCCTTGGCACATGAGTATTGACACTGAGCAGATGGGCAACCCCTCACCCATTCTGATACCTCCCCACCGTCGCCTCCTGCTTGCACGAGCGCAGAAGGACACGCTCATGGCCCGTGACTCCCTCCGGATGCCAAGCCCCTCTATCAACAACGGCTCCAAAAGTCCCTTTCATCTCGTATGCTACTTTCCCCCAATGTGTTTTCATTGGCGTCCCGTTCCCAGAGCTCATTTTCAGGTCGGCCGGCATCTTTGACAATTACACAAACGGTCACCGCAGACTTCCCAGTTTTGCCCCACTGACACGTCTTGTTTTCCGCTCATCCCAGCAGTTTTCCTGATCCCCAATACTTAGCTCTGGTTTTCAAAGGAAAAGAAACCCAGTTAAAGCACATGGCGAAGTGGACCACAATTAAAGTTTCCCTCTGCTAGTGCCCTCAAACCCTTTTTCCATCAAAAGTATTCATTAGCCCTTTTCCTCCCCCGTTCCCCTGCACTGGAACCGGAGAGGAGGGACTGTGATGTTATGACGGTAATGATAATTTTTGTGGAAAAGTGGTGAGACGACATTAGGGGGACCCAAAATTTGCAAGAAGTCTCCCAGGACTGAGTTGATCCGGCTGTTTTGATTGTCATCGCCTCATATCTTTGGGGGCGCAAAACTTGGATTCGAGACTATGCAAATCAGATCTCCTTTTTAATTAAAAGATATTTCTCCAAAGCGTCAGTGGGTTTTCCTCAGATCTTATTCCTTTTTTTTCCGTTTGGATGATTTGCTTAGGGTACATCGTAGTTCAGGGCTTTCTTAAATGTAAAGCTAATCGAAGGGGGACGGAAGATATCGAAAAGCCATTTTGGTTGTCCTGCCAAGCACGATAAGCCTGAATAAAATGATTATTTTCTCCTTTACAGGAATCATCCACCAGATGAAAGGGGACTACGAGACTGCTCTGAAGCTGCATAAGGTTCATCTATCCATCGCTCAGGAGCTAAATGACTACGCCGCCCAAGGCAGAGCGTATGGAAACATGGGAAACGCTTACAACGCCCTCGGCGCCTTCGACCAGGCCGTACGCTACCACCGACAAGAGCTGCAGATTTCCATGGAGGTTAATGATCGTGCATCGCAGGCTTCGACACACGGGAACCTGGCGGTGGCGTACCAGGCTTTAGGGGCTCACGATCGAGCCCTGCAACATTACCAGAATCATCTGAACATCGCTCGGGAGTTAAGGGACATCCAGAGCGAAGCTCGAGCCTTGGGCAACCTGGGGAATTTCCACTGCTCACGGGGAGAGTTTCCCCAAGCCGTACCTTACTACGAACAATACCTACGGCTTTCCCCGGACTTGCAGGACATGGAGAGCGAGGGTAAGGTCTGTCACAACTTGGGATACGCGCACTACTGTCTGGGCAACTTCCAGGAGGCGGTGAAGTATTACGAACAAGACCTGGCACTCGCCAAGGACCTCCACGACAAGCTGAGCCAAGCCAAAGCCTACTGCAATCTTGGCCTGGCTTTCAAAGCCCTTGGCGACTATAGCAAGGCCGAGGAGTGCCAGAAGTACCTTCTCTCCTTGGCGCAGTCGCTGAACAACTCGCAAGCTCGATTCCGCGCCTTGGGCAACCTGGGCGACATCTTCCTCTGCAAGAAGGACGTTCCCGGAGCCGTCAAGTTTTACGAGCAGCAGTTGTCCTTGGCGCATCAGGTCAAGGACCGCAAGATGGAAGCCAACGCCTACGCAGCGCTGGGAGCCGCCTATCGGATGCTACAGAAGTTCGACAAGTCCTTAGGCTACCACACCCAGGAGCTGGAGGTGTATCAAGAGCAGGGAGACATCCAGGGAGAGTGCCAGGCTCACGGACACCTCGCCGCCGTCTACATGTCTCTGGGAAAGTACACCATGGCCTTCAAATGCTACGAGGAACAGCTCGAGCTCGGCCAGCGACTGAAGGACCCCAGCGTCGAGGCCCAGGTCTATGGGAACATGGGCATCACAAAAATGAACATGGGAGTAATGGAGGAGGCCATCGGCTACTTCGAGCAACAGTTGGCGATGTTGCAGCAGCTCAGTGGCAACGAGGCCGTGCTGGACCGTGGTCGCGCCTATGGGAACTTGGGAGACTGCTACGACTCGCTGGGAGATTTTGAAGAGGCAATTAAGTATTACGACCAGTATCTCTCCGTCGCACAAAGCCTCAGCCACATGCAGGACCAGGAGAAGGCATACCGAGGTCTTGGTAATGGCCACAGGTGAGAATTCAAGTCGATTTGTGTTATTTGTTATTTGACAGTGGCCCCAAGGATACATTTACACACACATTTATGAGATAGAAGACATATCAAACCATGTTGGATCTGCAAATAAATGTTTTCTGGAGTTGTTTATAATCTATCTTTAAAATAAGATACATGTACTTGAGAAGCAACATTAATTCAGACTTGTTTTCATAGTTTCTTGAATGCAAGTGTACTGGCAGTGGCAGTTTTTGTCCTTTTTGTTTAACTAGTTTATATTTATACCAAGTGAAAAGATCTGCCGGTGCAGAGAGACTCTTGTATTTATGGTGCAAACTATGAAAACAATAAGTAATATATTATGCAGTGTTGTTTCTCAAGTAAATAATATCTTGTTTTAAGGATGTATATATTAGGGCCGGGCAATGATTAATCGCATCCAAAATAAAAGTTTGTGTTTACATAATATATGTGTGTGTAGTGTGTATAATTATTTTGTATATATAAATACACACACATGCATGTATATATTTAAGAAATATTTGCAGGTATATACTTATATATATATATATATATATATATATATATATATATATATATATATATACACATAATTAATATTACGCATAAATATATATAACTGATATATTAAAACCACATTTTTCTTAAATATATACATGCATGTGTGTGTATTTACATATACAGAATAATTATACACACTACACACACATATATTATGTAAACACAAACTTTTATTTTGGATGTTGCCCAGCCCTAATTTTTCGATATATTAACTGGGAAATCCGCTCTTCAGAACTCATTAAGATGTAATTTTTTGAAGTGTCGTTAATGTTTTTAACTACATATGTGGGAAATGTTTGTTTTAAGATTTTCTTTGATATTTTAATGAAAATACTATAGTATAGGATAGTATACATCTATAGGATTTTTTTTTTATTTATTTGTTGTGGACTTTATGAAACACAAAGGTGGACAATACTTTTTGTCTTCAACAAGACATTTATTGTTTCATGATAAAATTTCAAACCTAACAAACATCTTTTAGTGAAACGGCACTTTGATTTTGTTTTAAGGCGATTTAAAGAGACACCCATATGACATTCAAAACTTGACTTTGTGGAACTCAATAGAACATATTTTCAAGATTGTTTCAACTGTTTTTGTCAAAATTATGACCGTAATTATTACATAACTATTCCTTCAAGTGTCTAAATACCTTTTGACACCACTTTAAATAGATATAATCATACTAGTCACACAGAACTGCAATGTAATATGCTTTAGACACGCATATTAGACAGACCAGATTACATTTATAATGTTGTGTGGGTGATTCATTAGCATGTTCGAGCTGTGGAGTCTCGTGTGAATGATGATGCAACAGGCTGCTTGTTATTTCAGTTGTTATAATCTAAGAGAGGCACTTACTGTGTCAGGAGGGACTGACACCATGAGGTCAGCAGAACACTCTCACAACATGCATCAGGTTCAAAATGGCATTGTTTTTTGTTTCAGAGCACGACCCCACCTTCACCACGCATGCTAACATGCAGGTCTACACATAAAAGCTTTTGTGCTACTAACACACACGTTAGAAGTGGGTCAACAGCAGAATCTCTCAAAATCTTCACTTGTAGACTTTGGATTAATCATGAAAATACACGTAAATTATATATTTGTTTGTTCTTTTTTTGCATTTGCATAATAACTAACCCATTCAGGCTGGACAATATCAAATATTTACAGGATATTCTGAATTAATCTTTTAAAAGGGTCACGTTATATTTATGCTCTTCTTATTTGGCCATTACTTTCCTTCTTTATGACTTGTGAATATGTTAATAGCATCTCGCAAACAAGCAAAGTTGGAGTTCAGATTGTTTCTGTGAATCAGTTTGAGGGATTAGCGAGTCATTTTTAACATTCTGATTAAAAGATTAGTTTGATCCATCAACAAATTTTTACCCAAGTCTTTGTGGCATTTGATAAACAGCAACATTCACTTAAAAATATTTAGCATTTTAGTATTTGAAAAAAAGAGAGATAACGCAAGCAAATCTTTGAATCAGAGTTTTCAATCGATTGTTGTTTTAGCTCTTCTTACTGTATGTATTTTATAATTAGAATTATGTATAATTCTAAAAGTCTTCTACAATAGAATTATTGTTTTGAGAGCTGATATCAAGAATCCATTTACATCATGAATCCATTTTCCAAACCGTGTTTTTGATTTATCCTGAATCACTACGATACGCCTATAATAAGTGTTTATATTCGGACTATTTTATTGAGGTCGACTCGGATGCGGAGTTGCGCAGTGCCTGCGCGTGACTCGCCATAGACGTAACGGAGAGAAGTAGCTCCGGCTACAATGTTCTTCCGCAAGACACGTGCAGGTTATTTAATTTTTAACGAGCGTAGACGTCACGCGCACATGAGGGTGTAACACGCTAATTGCGAATTTATGGCGTTCCGATAGGCTCTTTAATATAACTTTGCAACATGCACTCGTCTCAATGAACGTCTCACTCGACGTCTTATTTTTTTTTTTTATTCTGCTATTTATTTCTATTCAACTTAAGACGCAGACGTGACGCTGACGTGACGTTGACGTCACGCAAATCACGCGTGGCAGTGAAGTGCCGAGTCAGACGTCACGCGTCATTCACGTGTGGCAGTGAAGTTATTTATTGTTACACGTATTTAACACGCTATCCACAGTACAGCACGGCTCAGTGAAGAGAGTGTAGGCCAATCGTATGGCGTTCCGATAGGCTCTTTAATATGACTTTGCAACATGCACTCGTCTCAATGAACATGACGTCTGCGTCTGTCATCTATTCTATAGGACTTGTGTTCATGTTTTTCTATCCTGGTCGGTATTTCAACCCGAATGCACACAGACTAGCACAGTAGCAAATATGCGTAGACTAAAAGCGGTCCTATTGCGTATGATATTTTATGATGTTTAAGTACACCCAAAGAAGAAATAACCCAATTGTGTCGTTGTTTTGTTTTGAGTTTATGCTCAATAAATAAAGGAATTAATAGAGATGTCATGTTTCTATTCCCCACCAGTGGGGTTAGCCCCACACTTTGAGAAAAAAAACAGTATATTTGAAAATAAACAGAATGGTGGTGTTAATACGATATATTGCATATTCTTCTTCATTTCATCTTCTTATTTGGAAATTTTGACAAGAAACAATGTCAAACAAAAGTTTTAATAAGGTAATTTGTGTGAATTAATATTTACTAGGCCTATTTGAAAAAATACATGCATAAGCAAGGTAAAAACACTTAATTTAAACAAACATAATTGCGGGAGGAGAAATAAATCATACTTTTCTGAAGATCATCATTTGTTTGTTTATTTATTTAGCCCTAAATTATTTATATAGGCTATTCACTTTTCATAACAGAAGCATAGCCTACGCTGTTTCGTTTGTCTCGATTTTTTTTTTTTTGCATACTTTGTATTACAAATGTTCTGCAGATATAGGCAACTGAACATTTAATTATAAAAAAAGTTTATTATAGTAAAGTAAATGAAGGGTTTAGCCTAAGGTTTGTTTGTTTGTTTTTTTCTACAAATTTACTCATATAGTGTGAAGATGTCAGAATCTGGAAGGACAAATGTTAAAGAGGATAGGGTGGGAAGTGGGAATAGAAGAGAAGAGGCTTCGATGACGAGGTTAAGGGTGGGACACTGTTTGCTGATCAAAACACCAAAGGGGAAGCACCTCTAAATAATAATAATTAATAGCCTAATAATAATAAACTGTGATCACCTTTCTCTTTTGAGGTGTAACTGTTTTATGTTCTGTTAAAAGTCAGATCGACTGTCAATCAAACTTCGGCGAAACTCTAAAACTAAATATTACAACTCTAAAATTAAACATTACGAATATTACAAATTACAAATAATATTTATGTTAGTTACATAAGCCCAAATGTTTACAATTAGCCCTACGTTATTTTGTGCTGGTCAAGAGACTCCTAGTGGTAAATACACACATGCTAGAACAACTTTTTATGATTTCTTCATAACTGTGGATATAACTCCTTAGCTTGCTTATTAATAGCCTACAGTATCCCCACACACAAACACACAGAGTACACATACACTACTACGTATGTAACGTTTGTCTTGTAGATTAGACTAGTCTGGGTGCGCTGTGCATTTAGAATTTAACGCTTTCACTGTGATTTAGTCGGTTTATATCATTTAATATAGTTAAAGAGTGAGCCAATGAATGAAATGAAATGAGTCGCTCGCTGCGTGAGGAGAGTATACGTAAACAGATTCACCACTGGCGTAAACCAGAAAGAAATTTTAAGTATAATGAAATGGTCTCCATGCTAATAATAGTAGTAAGGCTTTCCTCTGTATTTTTTGCCTATATTATTGGTGTCCCCTTCAAAATTTGCTCTTGAGAATTCTTATGTTTATTGTCCCCCACAACATTTTGATGAAATTTTCGCCCCTGATGTTGACAAGAAACAATGGCAAACAAAAGTTTAACATAATTTGGGTAAATTCATATTTACTATTTGGAATAAAACGCTTTACATAAGCAAGGTAAAAAATCACCTAATCGCTAATAAAATACAACTGAAGATAAGTCGGGGGAAATAATAAAGAATGAATAAATGCGTGAAATGTGCTCGGCAGACGAGACGTTCGGCACACGCAGACGAGACGTTCGGCACACGAAAGAGTGATGTGGCAGACGCAGACGAGAGGTTCGGCAGACGCAGACGAGACGTTCGGCACACGAAAGAGTGATGTGGCAGACGCAGACGAGAGGTTCGGCAGACGCAGACGTCACGTTCCGCAAACGCAGACGTCACGTTCATTGAGACGAGTGCATGTTGCAAAGTCATATTAAAGAGCCTATCGGAACGCCATACGAATTCAAGAATTATGAAAATGTCTCACGAAACAGCGTGCCTCTACGTTAGATGAGAGTAATCGCTCGACTGAGGAAAAAGAAATTATTAAAATATGCAGAAGGTAAGGAGTTCGAGTTCTGATTTTTGTTACTACAAACTTTGATGCCGAAAAATCTGTATTAGCTTATTATAATACTCTAATCTTTTAAATGCAATGTATCTCTCATTTGAATGTTTAATGATTTTTAAAAGATAGAAAGATGATGCTGATAGAGATGCAACCAGTGGAAAAGTTAGTCTGGAGCCCTGTATATGATGATATTTTGGCTTGATCTGTCAATGCGAGTTGTGTGCACAGCGTCTACCCAGCATCCTCAGTGTGATCCGCCACACATCCATTTTAATTACGATCCAATCAGCCCAATAAGCGTTCCAGCTCCCGCCACAAACCCTCGTGGATTCTGCTTACCTAAACTCCCCGCACGTATATACGGGCATGGAAATATGATGAATGGTTTGCTGCAGGGGCCTGTCAGAAGCTCGACACTGCGGATTGTGGGGAGAGAACTCACACCAGGCCCAGAAACGAGCAAACCTCGTCCAAACCCAAACCCCCATCCCTCCCACAGTCCAACGGGAAGGTAAATTACACTGTCAGCTGTGACAATGCGCTTGGACTCCCCTCAGTGGAGAGCAGCTTTACCTCAGATAGCACACAACAATCCAACAAGAACCTCATTAGAGGCTCGCGTTAAAAGCTATTTGTTTCATTTATATTGAAATGAGGCAGGGCCTTTCAACGAGACTGATGTTGCTGTAATTTCAAGTGACAGGACAACAAGGGCTAATGATGCATTGCTTTTATGCTACCTAAGTAGTGAGCGAGTCCCCGGCCTGTGTGAATTAAGCCTGGTTTTGTTGTTCCACTGAGAGTCGGGACTGAACTCGCTCTCCCGATGGATGAGAGCGTATATGGACTATATATTTCTCTCTGTAAATGAAGTTGCAATGTTGCTCAAATAGCTGGTATCGACCTGAAGCGCACGCTCCCTCGTGATTCCCTCACATGCAGTATTTTAGCACCATTAAAGTAGGCCGATAGCGCCGTATTTCGAGATTTGTATTAAAAGGAATGCATAAATCTCAAACGTTATCAGCATTTAGTCGAATTGAAATTTGTTTTACACTTATTTGTATTTGATTATTGCAGTCTGGCCGCCGACGACACACTGTGAGCTAATGAAGCGACGAGGCAGATTTAGCCGTAATGAAATAAAAGTCCTGCTTTTTTAATCCAGTGAAAAGCACTAAGATCTAATTGGATGAAATATGCACTTCGGTGACATCAGTTAGATTGTTTTTTTAATGATGTGTTTTATTTATATTTATGTATTTATTTACAGTGTGGCTTATTCAATCTGAGATTTTGGATCTCCTTCTTTCTAAGTGTAAAATTCACCAAGAGAGATTTATTTTATTTTATTTTAAGTTTATTTAAATAAACATAAGCTCATGTTCCATACTACAACATTTTAGCCGAGGCTAATTCTCAATGTTACATATAAATCCATAATTGGTATAGATCAATTATATTTGAATAATAAGAGTAATTTTAATGAAATTATTAGTATTAATAATTACTAATTCGATTTTTTCATATTATATCGTATTGCTGTTGATGTTATTTTTTACAGCAATTTATTGCATTATATATGAACTGTGTCTATATATATATATATATATATATATATATAGTTACTATTAATTGTTGATCTCATTGCGGTTGATGTTATTTTTTTAAACAATTTATTTAAATTGCATTTTTTATATATATACAGTCACTCTAAAAAAATGCTGGGTTGTTTTAACCCAATTTTGGGTCAAATTTGGACAAACCCAGCCATTGGGTTACATTTTTACATTTAATTTTTAACCCAATGTTTGAGTTTGTCCATATTTGACCCAAAATTGGGTTAAAACAACCCAGCATTTTTAGAGTGGTATGTATTACAATGTGTGTCTCAGCCAATATTTTTCAGTATTTTGGATCTACTTTTATTTGTGTAAAAATAGTAAAAAATAGAAAAAATATATTAAGCTATGTATGTGTGTGTATATATATATATATATACTCTAAAAAATGCTGGGTTGTTTTAACCCAACTTTGGGTCAAATATGGACAAATTCAGCTGTTGGGTTACATTTTTTTAAATTACATTTTTAACCCAAAGTTTTTTTTGTCCATATTTGACCCAAAGTTGGGTTAAAATAACCCAGCATTTTTAGAGCATATATATATATAATGTGTGTGTGTATATATATATATATATATATATATACACACACAAACAAATGATTATACTTTATATTACATGTATTTATTTACTTACAATTTGGTTTAACCAATCCAGTTTTTCAGTTTCATCTCAGTATTTCGGATCAGTTTTTTCCTAAATGTGTGTGTGTGTCTCAGGGCGATGGGGAACCTCCAGCAGTCTCTGGTGTGTTTCGAGAAGCGTCTGGTGGTGGCTCATGAGCTGGGCGAGTGTGGAGGGAAGGCTCAGGCGTATGGCGAGCTGGGCAGTCTGCACAGTCAGCTGGGGAACTACGAGCAGGCCATCTCATGCCTGGAGCGGCAGCTCGCCATCGCCCGCGACACACACGACCGGCTGCTGGAGGGCGACGCCAGCTGTGGGCTGGGCGCCGTGTACCAGCTGATGGGCGAACACGACACGGCTCTGCAGTTTCACCAGCTGGACCTGCAGATCGCGGAGGAGACGGGCAGCTCCGGCTGTCAGGCCCGGGCCTACGGGAACCTGGGACTCACCTACGAGTCTCTGGGTAATTTCGAGCGTGCCGTGGTGTATCAGGAACAGCATCTGAGCGTCGCCGCTCAGACCAACGACCTGGTGGCCAAAACGCTGGCCTACAGCAGCCTGGGACGCACACACCACGCTCTGCAGAACTACTCGCAGTCCGTCATGTACCTGCAGGAAGGTGAGAGTGACCTTTTGTGTCTGATCAAAGTGTGTGTAATGAGTCATTTACAAATGAGCTGAATTTCTGGTGTGTGTGTTTTAAAATGTGTTATGCTCATCCTGGTGTTTGCATCCAGGATTTCTTATAGAATATTCCAATATAAAACCCAACTATATATCATCTCATATAGTAAGATATTTTAATCTTTTAAGAAGATGCAAGACTCTTCTGAACCTCTCTTGGTTTTGTGGGTGAAATATGACCATTGTTCACACATTTACCACTTTCAGGTCTTTATTCAGTTGAGAGGGAAAGAACTAAAGATGTCAGTCGTTGTTTATCGAGGTATAAACGTCACGTTCAGACTCAGACGGTGTTTACATGCTCTCAGAGACATCTGGTGGTTTGCTTCCTCTGAGGACATTGAAATTCAGCTCATTTGTTTGGCTTCTGGTGTTACCCTGAGCTGGAGTGTGTTATCAATCCACCGTATGTTCCTATAATAATCCTATTTATGATAGACGGGTGAGCACTCTCTAACACAACGAAGCAACTGATCTCCGGTTCCTGAACAAATTGTTCATTTGAACGGGTTCTTTTAGTGAACTAGTTAAATCAGTGTCTCATGGTTTATATGAAAAGGTGAGTTGACCCATGTTTCACATCATTATTCTTTGCTTTATACAGGATTTGTACAAGGTGCTCAAAGTACTACTTGAATTTGACTTTTTGACTTGTAAGTCCTGGAAAACCCTTAAAACAGCCATATTTATGAAGAGGTACTTAAAGGAGTCGTTCACTTTTAAAAAGACTTTTTCTGATAATTTACTCACCCCCATGTCATCCAAGATGTCCATGTCTTTCTTTCTTCAGTCGAAAAGAAATTAAGGTTATTGATGAAAACATTCCAGGATTTTTCTCCATATAATGGACTTCAATGGGGTCCAAACAGTTCAAGGTCCAAATGAGAGTTTCAGTGCAAACTTTTCAAAGGGCTTTAAACGATTCCAGACGATGAATAAGGGTCTTATCAAACGAAACCATCGGCCATTTCACAAATAAATAACAAACTTTAAGTTTTATAAGCACAAATGGTCGCCTTTTTCTTTTCTGTGATGTTCGTTCGTGACTCTCCTGTTTGAACTCGTTCATCAAAATGAACTAATCTTTTTTCGAGTCATTTGGTACATTCAATGGACAAAATGAAAAATTACTCAAAAAGATTCACAAACTGAAACTCTTATTTGGACCTTGAACCGTTTGGTTCCCATTGAAGTCCATTATATAGAGAAAATCCTGGAATGTTTTCATCAAAAACCTTATTTTCTTTTCGACTGAAGAAAGAATGACATGGACATCTTGGATGACATGGGGGTGAGTAAATTATCAGCAAAAGGTTTTTTTTAAATTTTTTTTTTTAAGTGAACTCCTTTAAAAAGTGCTTTACTACTTAAAATACAATATATATTAAAAAAAATAAAAAATATAATATTTTCACGCAAATTTTACACCGCAGCCTGTCTGATAATATGAAGTACGCCAACTTTATAATATAAAATATTATTTATTGAACAATAATTGTCGTTATAAACTTATATTTAATGTATATCATTAAATATGTTGTAAGTTGTATTTTGGATATCTTATATCTGTAATTTGAGTTTTAAAAATACTAAAGATATTGTTTGATAAGTGAGATGTCAGATAGTAGACCAAAAAAGTCCTGGTTCTGGATTTTCTTTTTACAGTAACCCTGTTTAATGATAGTATTGTGTGTATGTGTAATAGCGTGATTATTTAAACAAACTACAGTAGTGGAACTTTTTTTTGCAATTGTTCATCTTAAAGAACCAGTTCACGGAAAACCATTTCCCGTTTTGTTAAAAGGGTTTGTAGCTGAATTAGGTGTCCACTCAATAAAAGCTGAAATGGCTTTCCTCGGTTCTGTCAGCTGTCAGGAAGCGAGCGTCTCACGGGCGGCCGAACGCTTTAATCACCTTCATCCAGGACTTTTGACAGTGACCTCAGCGCTTCTTCCCTCCTGCGAGAGTGGCGGACAGTGGGAAAAGGACAGATAGATGTGGATCCCGTCTCGCACACTCTTTGCCAAAGGCCACCGCGTCCCTCCATCTGACAGCCAATTAACTAAGAGTGGAGGAACTCTCACTCTCACCTCGGTTTAGCGTTTAGTTTAAAGGGATACTCCACTTTTTTTGGAAATAGGCTCAGTTTACCACTCCCCCAGAGTTAAACAGTTGAGTTTTACCCTTTTCGAATCCATTCAGCCGATTTTCTGATATTTAGAAGAATATCAGTAACCAGACAGTTTCTGGTCTCATTGACTTCCATAGTAGGAAAAAAATATACTATGGTAGTCAATGAGACCAGAAACTGTCTGGTTACTGATATTCTTCTAAATAACAGAAAATCAGCTGAATACATTGGAAAACGGTAAAACTCAACTGTTTAACTCTGGGGGAGTGGTAAAATGAGCCTATTTCCAAAAAAAGTGGAGTATCCCTTTAAGTTGTGTAGAGAATGAAATGTGGGCCGGAGAACCGTAGCTCATCAGGCTCCGCGTTTTGCTTGTTGTGTGTTTGATAATGAAGATATTTGATTGGTTCGGCGACGGGTGTAAATTTTCTTTTTGTTAATCTTGAATCCTACACAGAAGTGACTTAAACTGCAATTCATCGACTGGCCACTAGAGGCCGGCTGCAGAAGTGAGTCAGTCCCATAGACCCCCATGTTAAAATGCACAACTTTACAGTGGAAAAAAGTATGTTTACATTCTGATATAAAAAGTTTTTTCAGTCAATATAGTTGATTTTGCCCTTCATGACGACTTTGAGGGGGGTGAATGTTTTTATAACTCATCCGTTTAAATTATATTAAGCCTTAAAGTTCTGCATAATTAAGGGCGTGGCCACTTGAGTTACAGGTGGATTGCCGCTGATGTCACTACAAGCCGTTTGTCTGCAGTCTGTTAGCGTCACGTCACCTCAGCTAATTCATCGCTGTCCATTTTCGGTTATCTGGGAGTGACCGATCCAAGATGGCGACGGCCGGCTCCGCCCACTTTGGGCTTCAAAAATGCTCTTCAGAAACACTCGTCCATATTTTTTACAGACAGGGAGTAAACAGAGCGTTACTGACAGACTGGGAAGAGAGGAGCCGCAACAATGGAGAATATGAGGAGAATAATCAACATTCATGTCTAGTAAAGCACAAAAACAACATCAAGACTTAAAAGGTCAACTTTAAACAGAGCAATATTTTAGACATGACCTGCGATTATTTGATCTGACTGTCACACAGTATGTACGCACACTACTTTCTGTCAGAATTTGTTTACAATGACTATTTAGGATAAAGAAATGGATAATTTGATATTAGTGTTGTATTTACCCATTAGAGACTTCACTGAATACATACAGTGTATAATTCAGACCGATGTGGTCGTGTAGATGGTTTTGAGAGGGTAGCGTTTCTTTTGTCTTGGGTTTGAACTCCAAAGGAATCAAAGTGGGATTGAAACGCGATTAAAGTCTGTGTTCAACGGGGGAAAAAATCATTTCTGAGGCTTTTCTTTAGATCAGTGCCTGATGAGACCTAAATACCAGCGCGTCCCGACAGCCATGTCAAAGTCTGATGATGAAAAACATAAAAACGGAGAGAATGAAAAGACAAGGGGATGTTTTGAAGGCTGTTTTTGTAGGATGATTAATTGCAGAGCGCACAAAAATATGAATTTAAAAACGAGACGCATTCGAGAACTGATTTCAACCACTTCTGAGTGCTGAGAGTTTTGGTTATGCTTTTATTAAAGGAATACTTCAGCCAGCAAAAGAAAATGCATGTTTTTTTCCCCCCTAAATCCAGATAAAACAGAAGGAAACAGTATGTAATCAAAGTATATACTCAAATGTTTGGGGTTGGAAAGATTGTTTAATGTTTTTTAAAGAAGTGTTTGATTAAAAAATACTGTAAAAAACAATTATATTATGAAATATTATTACAATTTAAAATAACTGTTTACTACTTGAATATACACTTTTACAAGAAATGGTTCTATTTAGAACCAGAAACGGTTCCAATTCCATCCCCCGCTTCATATATGGAACCCCAAAATGGTTCTATATAGAACCATTTTTTTGGTAAAAGGTTCTATTGGCCAAGTATGGAACCCCAGGGTTCTATATAGAACCCAGAGGAACCCTTTTTTTAATAGTGTATAGAACCTTTTAGGGGTTCAAAATACGTAGCGCTGATAGAAGGTTCTATATAGAACCTTTTAAGGTTCTATATAGAACTTTTTCTTCTAAGAGTGTATGTTCAAATGTATTTATTCCTGTGATCAAAGCTGAAAATATAAATATAAAAATATAAATTTGAGGTAAAAGCTTAAACTTTTTCCTTGAAAAGTTGCCTTGTCGACTAAGAACAGTGTTAGAATAAAGTCTGCTAAAATGCTAAAACTGGAATGTGAAAGCTAAATAGAAATGTTGTTTAAAAATATATATATTAATTCATTAAATATATATTGTCATGACAAAGCACATTGCTATCAAAATAAAAAAATAAAAGCTTATTAATAAATAATAATACTAAAATAACAATCTTTACCTGGAAGAGAAAGCGGCAAGCAAACACAGACTAAAAGCCATAAAGCATGCAATCTTGATATATTAAAATGCGAATGGGATGAATGAACTTAAACTGTTTTTTAAAACAAGTGTGTGTGTGTAAATCTGTGTTTTGGTGTGTCTCAGGTCTGCGTCTGGCGGAGCAGCTGGGCCGCCGAGAGGACGAGGCCAAGATCCGACACCGTCTGGGGCTCTCGCTGTGGGCCAGCGGCAATCTGGAGGAATCCCAGCACCAGGTACAACACACACACACACACAGCCAATTTACCACAGTCCCCGCACAGGACGCTCATGAACGCTCTTCTTGACAGAGCTCCACTGTCTCTGCTTCCTCTAATGATGTGCCTGTAGGCGTACGTGTGTTTGCGGACTTGTCATCGCCGTCAGACTCTTCACTTGTGACTTCATCAGTGTGTGAGACAAACAAAGAGGCCGGATGTGATGTTCAGGCAGTCTCTCTGCACAAACACACACTCTCTGTGCATTCAGGCCCTAATCCATTCAGTCCAAGCGAGGAGAACGGCAAACAGTCCAGCTCATGGTTTGTTTGAGGATTTGGATGTAGAATGACTCATCTGATCGGATTCCATTCGTTAGCTTCAATGAATCGATTGAGTAATTCATTTGAGTCACTCAAAGCTGCAGTGTGTGATTTCTGTCACTAGCAGCGCTGAAGTGAACCAAATGGTCACGGCCGAAATGCACACCATTGATTTGTTCAGAAATGGACAAAGTGCAAACAGAGCTTTGTTTTGAGCGCCACAGCTTGAGCGAGTGATTCACAAGTCAATGCTAAAGGGTCTGAGTGATTCACAAAAACAACAGAAATCAACCTGAGAATTTACTGAAATATTCCAGATAGATTAGTTTAAACAATGTTTGAATTCACCATTTAATAATATAATATAGATGTATATGTATATATATATATATATATATATATATATATATATATATTAGGGCTGACAAACGATTCATTGTGATTAATCGCATCCAAAATAAAAGTTTGTTTACATAAATACAAATATGTGGGTGCACTGTGTATAATTATTTTATAAATACACACACTTGTATATATATATCTAAGAAATATTTTCATGTATATATTGTATATAGATTTATATATAATTTATACTATATATAAATATAATAAATATATTATATTTATAAAATATATTATAAATATATTATATTTTATTAATATTTTTAACTTTTATTTTGGATGTGATTAATCGTGATTAATCGTTTGACAGCCCAAATATATATATATATATATATATATATATATATATATATATATGCTTTTTTTAGAACTTATTCAGCAGAAATTAAATAGAGTAAATTTAGAGTGAATTTATTTGATTCGGATAAACCCCTTGAGATGCAACGTCTCATTTTCGAGGGGGTCAAAAGTGACATTAAAGACATTTATAAAGTTAAAGTTCTTTTGAACTTTCTATTCTTTAAAGAATCATGAAAATGGTGTCCACGAAAATATGAACTCATTGATAATAATAATTAATGTTTCTCGAGCATCAAATCTTCACATTAAAGTGATTTCCGAAGGATCATGAGACACTGAAGACCGGAGTAATGATGCTGAAAACTCAGCTTTGAACACAGGAATAAATTACACTTTACTATATATTCACATAGAAAACAGTTCTTTTGAATAAAAATAATATTTCACAATATTACTGTTTTTACTGTATTTTTGATCAAGTAAACGCTGAGCATAAGACTTTCAAAAGTCAAAATTCTTTCAAAAATCTTACCGACGCCAAACTTTTTATGTCAGTCAATATTGTATGTTTATTTATCCCAATATGTTATAAAATTTGGCTTATCTTTCACTAAATTAAAAGAGCAATAGTAGATCATTGTAAAGATTCAAGCCTTCAGTTGTTGAAGAGCGCTGTCTCTTTAAGAGCTCATGAGTGAGTTGCTGTGAGAACAATTAATAATCGTAAAGCTGTGTTTAATGTCTCATAAATGAGTTTTGCTGAACATGAAACTAATCTAAAATGTTTGTTTTTTTTTATTGAAAATATATTAGAATAAAATAAATGCCCTCATAAAAGTAAAAAAAGGCTCCCAGGAAAATAAATTATATGGGAAAATATTGATAATTACTAAAAAAGTATACTTTTGTTATGATTTAGACATCGCTGTTTGTTTTTCCCGTCACATTTTAGGATTGCTTTGTGCTCTAATCTTTCCAATAACACACATGAAACCAGACTGAGGTGTATTGAACCTCTGATATTATGTATTGAGCTCAAAGTGACAGATTTTATTAGATTTTTGGGCTGATTTCTCGAGGTGGTCGGCTCAGACGGTGACGTCTCTGTAATCGTCTGCTCGGATCACATTTCATCATGGCCGTCTGGGGAGGAAAGCTCTAGATTGTTCTTCTCCCTCTGTAATTCACAGAGCCGTTCGCGTCTCGGTTACGGCGGGTCTCAAGGATGTTGATCGCATATGTGCCGAACGTCTACAGGGAGACGGGAGATTAGAGGATAATGTGTTTATATCATCGTACAGCCAATCTTGTCAATTAGGCAGCTGTGCCGTTGGGCAGGGACGTCTGAAAGAGAGAGAAACAGTCGTCTCGAGCCTCACGCGCCTCTGGCAGCAGCTGCCAATCAAACAGGCACGCCACGGACCACGCGTTCAGATTGGTGCTGCTGTTGTTGAGATGTCCAGTTGTGTGTGTGCTGCGAGATCTCACAAGGAAACGTCACTTTAACAACATTTTTCCTTCCAAAAATGTTTTGTAATATTTAAGGGTGTTTTTAAAATGATTGCTAGGTGTTTGCTGGGGTATTTTTTTAGTGAAGAATCCTGCAAAGGTCATATTCAGGTCTGCAAATATAGCGTGGGTCAGTGTTGTTATTGTTAAAGGTGGCATGAAATCCATATAGTGACGTAAGTTCAAGTGAAACGGCTTTTGGAACGAAAGCAAATGTAGGCGGGGCTAATATTTTAGATTTTCACTTAAATTTTTCACTTTTTAAGGTCTGAAAATGTCTTAAAATCTGAAATTTAAGATAAGGAGGTCTTAAATTTCACGTACGGACCTTAAATTTTAAAGTAATGACTAAAAGTTGACAAAATACGCAATGACTTTGTCAACTAAAACTAGACTAAAATTATGAAAGACAAAATTACTAAAATGTGACTAAGACCAATAAGCATTTTCATTTGAAGACTAAAACAAAAATGGCTGCCAAAATTAACCCTGTCGTGTCGTGCTGAATATTTTCCTTTTTTTTTTTTTTGTCGTGGTAAAGTCTTAAATTTGCCTTTTAGAGGACTTAAAAGGGTCTTAAAAGTCATTAAATTTGCCGTTAAAAAATGTGCAGATACCCTGCCGGACCATTAAAGTGTATGCGTGTAAATGTCGTATGTATTTCTTCACGTGAAAATTTTCGCCACCAACACGTATTAGATCTCATTAAGCGACAAATCAAACACAATGTACTGTTTCAATCCATTGCTGGACATCGGTAGCCTATGCTATTGTACCTAGTAGGGCTGGGTAATAAATATCGATTTCTCGATATTAATCGATTCTCATTTTTACGAACCGATATCGATTCTTAAATCGATTAGTCATCCTGTTTCATTTGAATGAATGGATCATTGTATCGCGGCTGCGTGCATCCATAAAATCGCAATAATCGTTGTCCTTTGTTACTATTGATATGAAACAAAGTCTCAATTTTCAAATTACGTCCATTTTCTTTAGAAATTCAAAAACATAAATAGCGTTTTGGCGCTGTGGCGTGAGATCGCTCTGGCGCAGCGCTGATCTCTCTTCCGGCTTAATAATACCAGTCACGGCGCCAAATAAACATGAATGAGCATCTGAAAGTGTGTTAAAGATAGAGTACAACTTATCCAAATCCGCATCATGTCACAGTGATTCGCCCAAACAGCGTTTCAACCGTGGAAAAGACGTCAGTAAAACAGCTAAACAATGTCATGTATCGTCATATTTACCTCAGAAAACCCACATCAACTCGTTAGCTTGAAAAAATAACTCTAGAGAGGAGCATTTTGATAAATATATACACCATATTACATAAGCATTATAATCTTAATGTTCGTCAATATTTAATGCATATTTGAATAAATCTGGCTAGTTTTTACGACAGCAACCATTTAAATGTTTATATTTCATATAATCTTCTTATTATAAAAATAAATAAAAGTGTAATTTAAGTGTTTGTATAGATACAAAGCAGTTCATTATTACCTTCATATTAGGCTAATGAAGCCCAGTAGGCTACAACTAGACTCCCATAGTTTACAGCATTAGTTAAGAGATTTGATTCCCTTGAGAAATTTTGGCTTTTATTGTAACTGATATCTAAAATAAACAATATTGAATCGAAACGGAATCGAAATCGAATCGAATTGTGAAATTTGTGTCAATACCCAGCCCTAGTACATACAGTAGGTGTACATCTGATTTATGAGCATTGTATCAGCCCCAAACACGCCTGTCCCACCCACTTTTTAAAGGAAAGTTACGCCACTGAATATCCCCTATTTCTAAAAACAGTGGCGTGTTGCTTTAAAAAAACGACACATGGGATATGGACCTATGAATGAACTATAGTAATCCCTGCATATTAAACTAGGCAATGAGAAAGTATTTTAGCCTCCACAATATGACAGAACGTGTGCAGGCTCCTGTAACGTGTCGAGCGAGCGTTTGTGTGTGCGTTTGCAGAGCGTTTCAGGTCGAAGAGTGGAGAAAATGAAAAGAAACCCGAGTCAGCTGATAGTACAGCGTGTGTGAGTGTAGTAATAGTAGCTTTTCATGGCCTTCCTCCCTGGTGACTCAGTTTGCTGTGTGTGTGTGATGTATAGACAGTTCTGGAGCACTGCAGATTGCAGATGGAGTGTGTGTGTGTGTGTGTGTGCTGATGCATTCCGCTGTTAATTGATTGCAGGCTGGCTGTGCTGTATGCTGATGAAGGGCTCTCTGCAGCCGAACCCCTGAGAAACGCTGCATTCCACGCCACAAACACACACATATATCTTCAAAACACATAAATACTCAAACATGCAGCCTCAGCCAGCGCTGAAGTACAAGCTACTGCTCATGAGGAGGACGGCGTGACCAGATGAATACACTGTAAACAATGATGTTTCGAGCTTCTATATGAAACAAAATAGTCGTTCTGTCTGCTTCAAAATGTCCCGTTTAATTCAACGTTACTTGACATTTCAATTTTAATTATTTGTGAAATTTACCAGCAGTCTTAGAGTGATATGGTTCTGAATAAATCTAGTGCAGATATGCTGTGAAAATATTGAAATATTCTGTAAACAAGACACATTTGCTTGAGGAGCAAATCGCTTTAGATGTATTAAGACTTCTTTTTATTAACCTTTAAAGTTTTTGCATTAATATTTCTCTTTCGAAGTGTTTTCTTGTTTTAAGCATAAACCTCACTAAGTTTATTCCGATTTCTGTTTAAAATAAGAAAAAAACATTTGCAAGTCGTGTACGCTGAATAACATTGAACACACAACTTGTATAATATATATATATATATATATATATATATTAGGGCTGTCAGTTTAGCGCGTTACTAACGGCGTTAACGCAAACCCCTTTTAACGGCGTTCATATAGGTCCAATGCTCATTATTAAGTTGCTTATTGGCATGCATATAACTAGGATATTGGCTGTTTATTAGTACTTATAAAGTGTCTTAAAATAAGTGTCTTATTCTGCATGATTATTCTACATCCCTTAATCCATCTAATACCTAAACTTAAAATCTACATCACTAACTATTAATATACAGTTATTAGGAGTTTGAGTATTTTATTGATTAGTGAATCTTTTATTTCACCAGTGAATCGCTTATTTATTGGTCAATATTTTATTTCACCAGTGAATTGTTGATTTGATTAGTGAATCTTTTATTTCACCAGTGAATCGCTTATTGATTAGTGAATCTTTTATTTCACCAGTGAATCGCTTATTGATTAGTGAATCTTTTATTTCACCGGTGAATCGTTTATTGATTAATGAATCTTTTATTTCACCAAAGAATTGTTTATTGATCGTTGAATCTTTTATTTCACCAGTGAATCGTTTATTTGATTAATGAATCTTTCTTTTCACCAGTGAATCGTTTATTTGATTAATGAATCTTTTATTTCACCAGTGAAATCATTTATTGATTAATGAATCTTATAATTCACCAAGTGAATCGTTTATTGATTAATGAATCTCTTATTTCACCAGAGAATCATTTATTGATTAGTGAATCTTTTATTTCACCAGAGAATCGTTTATGGATTAATGAATCTTTTATTTCACCAGAGAATCGTTTATTGATTAATGAATCTTTTATTTCCCCAGTGGATCGCTTATTTATTAGTGAATCTTTTATTTCACCAGTGAATCATTTATTTGATTAGTGAATCTTTTATTTCACCAGTGAATCGTTTATTGATTAGTGAATCTTTCTTTTCACCAGTGAATCGTTTATTGATTAGCCTACTGAATCTTTTATTTCACCAGTGAATCGTCTATTTAATCATTGCATCATTTATATGATCTGTAAATCATTTGCTTGATCTGTGAATTGGTATTTACTGTACATAAACCATGCAAATAATTTAATTCACTAAAACAAACCAGACATCCTAAAACTACTTAAAGTCCCCCTGTGATGAAAATCAAGCTTTTAATGTTGTTGATATTTTTTAAAGACAAATCATGTGTAAATTCATAATTCGACACCATTGCCTAGTATTTTCTCCTTAAAACTGCAGTGAACCAAAGACAACAAGTTCCTGATGTCACACACTAGCTTGTAACCAATCAGATCAACGTGCTGTCGGGCTTTAGCATATCATCAACATTGAACTAGCAGAGGAGGCTTGAGAGTAGATTTAGCAATATAGCGGGTGTATGATGTATATTACTATGATATGATGAACTATATGCCTTTCTCCACTGACGTTCTGAGTTGTTCAAAGCATTTCTGATGATTGTAAGAAGAAAGAAGCGAACGGGAATGTGGTTTGTGTAGCATTAGCAATGCATTGTTAGCTGTACAACTTAGTCAAGCAAAATGCTAATCATATTAATTACCGTTATGTGCAGCGTTTACCTCATTAAGTTGACCGAGTGAATCTGTGAGCTGGCGTGAGTGAGTGGAGGCGGGGAATTAGCATATCCTGTATACTAAATGAGGCAAGGGTGTTACTTTCAAGTTAAGACATGAAGAAATTCGTGACACTACTGAAAAACTTAGCTAAGTTAGCATTGCTACTTTAGGTTTGTTCTCAACTCAGATGTCAGATATATACTCGTTTTCTCCCTCACATGCACGAGCTGTCAGTGGTGGCAGCGTCTCACACACACACACACACACACACACACGTACGCTGACTCTGAATGAGAGCTTATCATTAGCCAGAAACACCACGTCAGTCATCCCACACACACACTAACTGGCCTCAAAACAGTTTCCATCACTAAACGAGACAGTGCAAACACGACTGTGGCTGTTTCAGGACGTTCTTGACTTGCTGTGATTTGATTAAAGGCAGCAAGAAAACAGGCAAAGTGATGTGTGTTTGAGGCGTAGAAGTCTGCTGCCCCCCGCTGGTCACATCTGAGCACTGCAGATAAACACACTGCTCTCATTAGGCTCTGTGGCGTGATAACACACGCTGCAGTGTTTCGTGATCGTGTCAGAGCGGGTCAGTGCTTTATTATTAACATGTGTGGATCTTGTTTTCGCCTCACAGCTGTACCGTGCGTCGGCTCTGTTCGAGACCATTCGTCATGAAGCCCAGCACAGCACCGACTACAAGCTCTCGCTGTTCGACCTGCAGACCTCCTCGTACCAGGCTCTCCAGAGGGTCCTCGTCAGCCTCGGTATGAATATCCTCCTCTTCTTCTTCCTTCCTGCTTACATCATGCGGTAACCCTTCAGAACGGTGTTTGAACTCTTAAGGATTAATGTACAGTCACTCTGAAGGGGTTTATTTTGCTCAAATGATCAGCAAGACATATCAGATCCTTCTTAATGAGTTAATTACTCTTTTTTTGACTTATTTACCAGTTCAGATACGTAAAAATCCTTGGAATATGATACATTTATTTATTATTGTAGATTTCCTCACTTGAACTTAAAATGTGAAAAATATATGAATATTTAAGCTCAGTAATTTCACTTAAATAACAATTAATAGGTAATCTTCATTGCTATTTAAGTGAAATTACTGAACTTAAATATACAAGCTTGATAAAAATGATCATTTTAGAAGAAAATTTCAAATGGCATTTAGAGGCTTTAGCATCTGAACTCTTCATATTATGCAGTGTTGCTTTTCAAGCAAATGTATCTTTGTTCAAGGATTTATAGATGGTTAGAAGTCTTAAATGTATTTTATGCTCATCAGATTTATTTGGGGGGGGGGATACAGTAATGTTTTGAAATATTTACAATTAGAATAACTTGTGAATATATTTTAAACATCTAATTTATTCCTGCGATCATTACTCCAGTCTTCAGTGTCACATGATCCTTCAGAAATCACTCTGATATGAGGATTTGATGGTCAAGAAACATTTATGATTATCTATGTTGAAAACAGTTGTGCTGTAGAGGATCATTTGATTCAAAAGAACAGTTTTTTTTGTAATGCATATTTTTTGTAACATTATAAATGTCTTAAAGGAGTTTCCTCACCCCCATGTCATCCAAGATGTCCATGTCTTTCTTTCTTCAGTCGAAAAGAAATGAAGGTTTTTGATGAAAACATTCCAGGATTTTCTCTATATAATGGACTTCAATGGGGACCAAACGGTTCAAGGTCCAAATGAGAGTTTCAGTGCAAACTGTTCAAAGGGCTTTAAACGATTCCAGACGATGAATAAGAGTCTTATCAAGTGAAAAGATTGGTCATAATTAAATTAGGGCTGTCAAACGATTAATCGTATCCAAAACAAAAGTTTGTGTTTAGGTAATATATGTGGGGGCACTGTATATAATTATTTTATATATATATAAATACACACATATGCTTATATATTTAAGAAATATTTTCATGTATATACTGTATATAGATTTATATATAATTTATATTATATATAAATATTTTACTTATAAATAATATTTTTTTCTTAAATATACATTCATGTGTTTGTATTTATATATATATATATATATATACTGTATACAAAATAATTATACACAGTGCACCCACATATATTACGTAAACACAAACTTTTGTTTTGGATGCGATTAATCGTGATTAATCGTTTGACAGCCCTAAATTAAATATTAAAGTTTAAGTTTTATAAGCTCAAATGCTCGCCTTGCTCTGTTCTGTGATGCACGTTCGTGACTCTCCTGTTCGAACTCATTTATCAAAATGAACAAATCTTTTCCCGAGTCAACTCGTTCATTTCGTTTGTGTAATGAACCAAATGACACGAAAAAGATTCGTTCATTTTGATGAACGAGTTCGAACAGGAGAGTCACGAACGAACATCACAGAACAGAGCAAGGCGAGCATTTGAGCTTATAAAACTTAAACTTTGTTATTTATTTATTAAATGAGCGATCGTTTCGCTTGATAAGACCCTTATTTATCGTCTGGAATCGTTTAAAGATCTTTGAACAGTTTGCAGTTTGCACTGAAAGTGTCTTTTGGACTCATGGTGTTGTTTATATGTGTATGTATTGTAGCACCGCTGAGCCGTCTCTCAAAAATGTTGTTATCCCGATGGAATGACAAATTAAGGCTAATTGTATTGTTTGACTCAGGGCATCACGATGAAGCTCTGGCCGTGGCGGAGCGCGGACGCACTCGGGCTTTCGCAGATCTGCTGGTGGAGAGACAGACGGGCCAGCAGGACTCGGACCCGTACACACCCGTGACGGTCGAGCACATCCTGGACACGGTGAACGGGCAGCGGGCGCTGGTGCTCTACTTCTCCCTGGCGGCGGGGTACCTGTACAGCTGGCTCCTGGCCCCGGGGTCCGGTAAGACACGCCAGAGTCCGGCTCAAACCCCGCTAGGGTTCATTAATGAGCTCCCGCCATGCCGAAATACAGACTAACACTCTTGATAACTGTATACGGTCTGAAGGACAAATCACTCATGGGGAAGCTTCAAAAACACAAGCTAAATATATCCATCTGATGCATGTGTGTGTGAGAAACAGAGAGAGTATGTGTGACATGAGAAAACAACACTTTTAATGCATAGCACAAACTGATGTTCACTTTTAAAAAAAAACTTTTGCTGATAATTTACTCACCCCCACGTCATCCAAGATGTCCATGTCTTTCTTTCTTCAGTCGAAAAGAAATGAAGTTTTTTGATGAAAATGGGGTGAATGGACTTCAATGGGGTCCAAACGGTTCAAGGTCCAAATGAGAGTTTCAGTTCGTGAATCTTTTTGAGTCATTTCGTGAATTTCGTTCGTTGAATGTACCAAATGACTCAAAAAGATTCGTTCATTTTGATGAACGAGTTCGAACAGGAGAGTCACGAACGCACATCACAGAACAGAGCATTTGAGCTTATAAAACTTAAACTTTGTTATTTATTACTTACATGAGCGATCGTTTTGCATGATAAGACCCTTATTCATCGTCTGGAATCATTTAAAGCCCTTTGAACAGTTTGCACTGAAACTGTCTTTTGGACCTTGAACCGTTTGGTCCCCATTGAAGTCCATTATATGGAGAAAAATCCTTGAATGTTTTCATCAAAAACCTTCATTTCTTTTCGACTGAAGAAATAAAGACATGGACATCTTGGATGACATGGGGGCGAGTAAATTATCAGCAAAAGTTTTTTTTTTTTTTAAGTGAACTACTTTAAATACAAAGTAAAGATCTGAGATTAGTTAGGTCTTCTTCAATTATCAGTCATGCAATAATATAAAACACGAGTGTGTGTGTGTGTTTGAAGTATGGAGAGAAAGCGCGGAGAAGTCATTTGACTCGCCTTACTGCATGCAAAATATTTATACGCAATAGAGGGAGTGCATTGACGTCACTTTCCCGCCGGAACAACCCCCGTCAGCCAGACTGTGTGGCAAAAGATCTGCTGCGTGACTGGATTTAATAGGCGAAAATGCGACTAAAACGAACAATTTGATCAATTTAAACTAAATGTTGGACTCAATATAGTGTTCCTTACAACTTACTAAAGATCCAGTGATCCGTGGATATCGACATGCAGCCAGGAATCGTGTTGCCTGACATTTATGTTTGCCTGATTTCGACACCGGGGAAATAAAAGCAATATAGACCTAAACATAAAGCAAATATGCCTGTGAACGCTTTATATAAATACAATATAGGCAGATCTAAATCACCGGGTGATCACTTATATCAGTGTTAGATATAGCCTATATACCTACATATATATATATATATATATATATATATATATATATATATATATATATATATATATATATATATTATACCATATTCTGCATTATTGGATGTTTTTTAATAAACACTGACCTAAAAAAAAAAAACTATAAAGTTGGTCAGTGTTTATTAAAAAACATCCAATAATGCAGAATATGCAATGATAAATATTTAATTGTTGAGTTGTTATTATATATAACAATACAAAATATATGTGTATGGTTTTACAGCTAAATTCAGCATATTGACACAAAATGATAACTGCAAATCCTCCTTTCACTGACTGGAGTCCAGTTGTTTCGATCCATTTGCTCCTCTATAGCAGTCTGTAAAAATATACCTCCGATTTTTTGTTATTCTAAATTATAATAATATTTCTTTTTTTTTACTGTACTTTTAATTAAATAAATGCAGCCTTGGTGAGCAGAAGAGGCTTCAAATCCATTCATTAAATAACTTATGACAGGTAGTGTAAAGTGTGTGTCTTGCAATGATGTAGAGTGTGTAGAGCTCAGACTGACGTAAGCGTTGGCGTGATGTGTGTGTGTGTGTGTGTGTGTGTTGGGGAGGGAGGTGTCAGACAGACACAGCACACGCCTGAACCCTTCATCAGAGACACGCTGAGACACTGTCTGTCTGTCTGAACACACACCGACACAACACACACACCGCTTTACACTCAAACAGATCAATAAGACACACACTTGGTTATCGCAGAACAAAAATAAACACAAATAAGTCAATAAACTAAAGACTACTGATGTAAATGTACATATTTACACACATATAGTACACAGAAATAGTCTCTAGATGAACTCAGTCAGCTGATTGCACTAATTAGTTCTCCTGGCTGAAATACTGCTAATTAGCAAACCCAGGTGATTGGAACAAAATACTGAACCTGGACTGTACACCTCTGCGCACATATAATAGAATATCATGCAAAAGTTCATTTATTTCAGTAATTCAACTTAAAGGTGAAACTAATATATTATATAGACTCATTACATGCAAAGTGAGATATCTCAAGCCTTTATTTGTTATCATTTTGATGATTGTGAAAACCTTTTCACTATATTCTAATTTTGAATTTGGGGTTTTCATAAGATGTGAGCCATAATTATCAAAATTATAACAAATAAAGGCTTGAAATATCTCACTTTGCATGGAATGAGTCTGTATAATAGGGATGTGCATCTCCATAGCTGAGGCCGATGCGATACACATCTCGATGCATAGCCAACGATACGATAAGTATCTACCGATGCGATGCAATACGATTCGCTACTCTTACGAGGTGGTGCGATCCGATTTCTATTCGATTCAACGCGATGCGATTCAGTGTAATATATATATATATATGTAAAATATAATGCATTTCAATATGGTATAGATAGTTAACTCTTATTTCTTTTATTCAGACATAGAGCAAATCATAAAGTATAAGTGCCATCTGACTTTTAATGCATACTTTCATCTTTTTTCACAAAACCAAAAGATTAAATAAAAGCACATGCTGTTTTAGCAAACAAATGCAAAAAAAAAAAAAATAAAAAATAAAAAACTTTCACAAACAGGTCTTTCATAACTATTCAAATGAAGAAAAAACTATTATTGGCAGTCACAGGCTTCATAATATATTGCGATATTGCTCACAAATGATTGGTCACTTTTTAAATAGTAAAAGTGTAGCGCATCTACTAATAATTATATAAGAATTAATCGTTTTTTACCGATGCAGATCCGATGCATACTTATTTAAATCGATGCACCGATACGAAACGGTGAATCTTACCATCTTTTAAGTTGAATTACTGAAATAAATGAACTTTTGCCTAATTTTTTGAGTTTCACCTGTATATGCTAATGTGTGTCAAGCAAGTTTAAAGCAAGTTAGGAACAGAGGACAAAAAAATCATATTTTCGTGAAGACAGCACAAGAAAAATGTTAAAAAGATACAGTTTTTAACCCTAAAACCATATTCTGGACAAATGTGGGCAAAATAGTTTTGATTTATTTTTTTTTAAAAATACTTCCCTTGATCTGAGCGGTACAAGACTTGGCTACTTTTCCTAAGTTTGCCTCCTGAACACACACATTTTTTTATACTCAATTCTACAATGTTAAGTGGGTGAAAAAGCAACTCCTTAATCTTGTATTTGGGTCAAAAATGGGCACCCATAGAAATGAATGGGAAAAACTGTAATTTAGAGCATTCAAAAATAAGCCAAAATAAGACACCAGGTGACAGCAAAGTCACTTCATCTTTAGGTTTTAGCTCTAAGAACTTATTGGAATTATATTTTAATGTAGTTAAAAAAATCAAAACAATAAAACATAAAAATAAGCATAATTTACATAGAAAATATGGTACTTTTTGAAGTAAATAAATTCAAAAATACCCCCAAAATAAAAGAAAACACCATAAATGGATAGACAAAACTTTATCGAAGACAGTGATATAACATTTATAATAAATAAAAATTAGGATCACACCTGAGTCCTCTGTGCCCACATTTGTCCACAATTACAGGATTAAGGGCTATAAAGTGAATACGGTTTGAGGGCTAAAAAAATACATTCAAAAAAAGTCATTATTTACCCAGAAGGCAGCTGTTACACACTCAAACACGCCTGAACCTACAAGAAAAAAAAAAAAAACAGTTGTTTGACCTAATCTGGGTTTGCATCACTGTCAAAAGTATAACATCGAGTGACACACACACACACACACACACACACACACACATGCTCAGTTTCACACTGTCCTACTCCTCACACCTCCAGTTCCCCGCGGCGTCATTGTGCCGCCGGCTGTTTGGTGAAGCTGGTAAAAAGCTGCGAATTAATGCAAAGCGGCAGTACCACCTGCCTCCCTAATGCCAGCCGTCACAACCACACGCACTCCACAAATATATATATATATATGTGTGTGTGTTAGTTTTAGTTCACCAAAAACCCCAGTACACACACTCACACACGCCTGCATCTCTCTGGACAGCTCATTTACTTATTTATTCCAGCATTGACGTCTGAAAGCGGGAGTGCTTTTGCTCATTTACAAAATTCACCTAACGAGATTTCAGCCCGTCACAGGAGACCGCTGACCTTGCTCGGGACTCTTGTGCGGCTCTATACATTACTCTAATTTCATTATTAGGCAAAGCACGCACTTTATGTCTAAAACACTGGAGTCTGAGACCTGTTCGGTCCAGTCTGAATGATTGTGTTTTACATCTGACCTTTGAGTGTGATGGCGAAATCTGTAACACTTTACAATAAGGTTCATTGATTTATTCACTAACATAAACTAATAATGTGCAATACATTTGTTGCAGGATTTATTAAAGGGATAGTTCACTTTGAAATTTATTTTTGGTATGTTTTAGCTTACCTCAAGGGCATCCAAGATGTAGGTGTCTGTTTTTCCACAGTATTTTTCAATTTTGATATTTTTAGGTCGATTTTTTTAGATAATGGAGGTCTATGGTCACCACCTCAAAGAGCATGCACAGACAAGTCCAAATTAAACATGATTTAATGACTCGTAAATGTAAGTACACATTGATGGCCTAAGACACGAAACGAGCGGTTTGTGTGAGAAAACCAACAGTATTTATATCGAATTTACCTCTTGTAATCACAGCCACATCCACATAAATACTGTTCATTTCTCACACAAACCGCTCGTTTCGTGTCTTAGGCCATCAATGTGTACTTACATTTACGAGTCATTAAATCATGTTTAATTTGGACTTCTCTGTGCATGCTCTTTGAGGTGGTGACCATAGACCTCCATTATATGACTGACAGAGAACGGTTTGACCTAAAAATATCAAAATTGAAAATACTGTGGAAACAAAGACACCTACATCTTGGATGCCCTTGAGGTAAGCTAAAACATACCAAAAATTAATTTATCCCTTTAACTAAGGTAGTTAACTAAATGAACCATATTAAAAAGTGTTATCATGAAATCATTGATATATTGCTTTTGTAAAACATCCCCACCAGCAATATAATTAACCATAATCATATTTGTTTTGATAAGTAATATAGTTCGTGACCTTTGTCTCCATCTGACAGGGATCCTGAAGTTTCACGAGGTGTATCTGGGCGAGGGCGCGTCGGAGGACTTCCAGGAGGCCGGTGGCGGCGTCATGCCCTCGTCTCTAGAGCAACACATCGCTAATGCCCGTGAAGCTCTGGGTGTGGACTCCTACTACAGCAGGTGAACGCATGTCATGTGTGGAAACACCCACGCCACCTCATTCCTAACGCCCGTTTCACACACTCACAGCACATGCTATAGTGCTTTCAGTGCGTAACTGATCCAACACATAGGCCTACTCACTATTTTTATTTCAATTCCAGAAGTTATGCAGCAACTTTTATAAATAAAACAAAGTTTTTTCAGCATTGCGATTCTTTTTGTACACATATGCAAACTTGAATGGACATTAGCTAGTGATGCACCGATTTGAAAATTTGTGGCCGATACCGATAACCGATATTAACATTGCTGTTACGGCCGATACCGATATTTACCGATGTCGATATCCCTGCATAGAAAACACATAGCGAGGATTAGGGCTGCACAATATTGGTAAAAAATGACATTGTCATTTTTTATTTTTCTGTGATATATATTGTGATATAAAACAATTTCACCAGATTACTTGAATAGGCCTAGCTGTATTTGGAAAGAATGAATCAATCTAGAATGACTGGGGTAGTTTTGTCATGGAGTAAATCCGCATAGAAACTAATATAAATAAAATGTTAACAAATGTACACTTTAATAATTTATGTCTCTTGAGCTCAGTGTTGGACAGATCAGTTGTTTTAACCATTCATTAAAGTGAATCAGTTCAAAGGAGTCATTAGTTCGCGAATCGGACGTGCCATCAACGAACCACGGTGAAGGCACACGTTGTGTGATTATCCAGGCAGTTTAGAACATCGCACGAGATTTGTCTCGACCTATTTTTACAGTCTATGGTCTCGACAGTCGACACAGAAAACATTTCATCACCAGGTAGACTTTTTTGGTTTATTGAAAGTGTGGTTATGTCATCTGATCTAAATGTATAGAAAGCTTTTCAGAGAAGATAAGGCAGTGACGTTATTTTAGCACAAGTCACAACCAGTAGTTCAGAAGAAAAAAACTTCGGTCTTCCGACCTTTTACCATCGTGTATTTTCAAAGATATTCAGTCAACTCAATTCATAAACATGCGCGAGGGAGGGAGAGAGAGAGCGCGCAAAACATTTTGAAGACGGCGCGCGTGACCGGTGCTTTGCTTTCACTCTCTCTTGTTCCCTCAGTTAAACAAGCGCAGCACTCACTCATATCACTTACCGGTCAAATAGCGTTGGCGGGACAAAAATACGTATTAGGAAGGCTGGCAGAAAACAGCTCAACAGTTCCAGTCTTCGTGCGCTTGATGTTTAAACGCACTTGCGCTTTTAATACGCTCGTGCAAAAACAAACACCCCGCCCCCACACTCACATCTACACGCACGTCAAATACAACACAGGGATGATCATCGGCCTGTTCACATCGGCCCTATTTTGACATCGGAACGATACCGATGTGTAAAAAATTGACCAAATCGGCCGATGTTATATCGGCGGCCGATATATCGTGCACCACTAACATTAGCACATTTAAACACAATTTAAACATGCATTACTTCTATATATATTAGGCCGCTCAAGCAGGTGGTCAAATGTTAAAGGAGTAGTTCACTTTTTAAAAAAACTAGGGCTAGGAAACGATTAATTCCATCCAAAATAAAAGTTTGTGTTTACATAATATATGTGGGTGTAGTGTGTATAATTATTTTGTATATATAAATACACACACATACATGTAAACATTTAAGAAATATTTGCATGTACATACTTTATATATATTTATACAAAATTAATATTATACATAAACATAAATATTTGATATATTAATAACACATTTTTCTTAAATATATACATGCATATGTGTGTGTTTATATATACAAAATAATTATACACACTACACACATATATAATTATGTAAACACAAACTTTTATTTTGAATGCGATTAATCGCGATTAATCGTTTCACAGCCCTAAAATAAACTTTTGCAGATAATTTACTCACCCCCATGTCATCCAAGATGTCCATGTCTTTCTTTCTTCAGTCGAAAAGAAATGAAGGTTTTTGATGAAAACATTCCAGGATTTTTCTCCATATAATGGACTTCAATGGGGACCAAACGGTTCAAGGTCCAAAAGACAGTTTCAGTGCAAACTGCAAACTGTTCAAAGGGCTTTAAACGATTCCAGACGATGAATAAGAGTCTTATCAAGCGAAACGATCGCTCATTTAATAAATAGATAACAAAATTTAAGTTTTATAAGCTCAAATGCTCACCTTTCTCTGTTCTCTTTGACTCTCCCGTTCGAACTCATTCATCAAAATGAAGGAATCTTTTCCCGAGTCAACTCGTTCGTTTCGTTTCCAAATGACTCGAAAAAAGATTCATTCATTTTATTGAACGAGTTCGAACAGGAGAGTCATGGGTGTTCATCCGTCTGTGTGCATGTTAGCGTCTTGATGGATGGATGATTGGTTGGTGGCTTCGAGCGCAGCAGGGATGAGCGTGCATGTGTGTGTCGATGCCCTGCAGGAACATCTCAGCGATGCTGTCATACGCCACAGCGGGGCTGGAGGCCACACCGCACTGATCTCTGGGAGTTATTCACCTCTCACATCGAGACGAGACGCTGCCGCAGAGTCGAGTGTACTCTGACACGTAATTAGGTGAAGACGCCGGCAGGTTTGGAGGAGCCGAATGCAGAGAAGGATGGCAGAGCGTCAGAAGCTTTCGGTGTGAATTAAGCAGCAGCCTGAAACAAAGGCCATTACAGTACGCGCGTCTCTCGTGCCAGCGCATTAGTCACTAGAGGTGTGATGGCTTCTCCCGCTCATCCCTGCCCATTAAAAGATAATTTAGCGCTCGACTGAGGGGCTGCGAGCAATCTTTTCCACTTGGTTGGGTGCAATATGCCACCTTTGAAGACCCCATTCATTGTGCCGAGAGAAAGAGGCACGAACAGGATCTGTGATGCCCGCGACCGTCTGCAATATGAGCGATTATGCTTCGTTTAGCGAGCCCTCTTCCACCCTTTAGTCGAGACGGATCGTGAGATTCATCTGTGATTAATGCATAATTTCAGCTGGATTGGTAATGCGACTAGTGTTTGTCCACGCCAAACTCAGTGGATATATTTAATATTGTTAATGGGATACTCCACTTTTTTTTTTGGAAATAGGCTCATTTTACCACTTCCCCAGAGTTAAACAGTTGAGTTTCACCGTTTTCGAATCCATTCAGCTGATTTTTTGATATTTAGAAGAATATCAGTAACCAGACAGTTTCTGGTCTCATTGACTTCCATAGTATATTTTTTTCCTACTATGGAAGTCAATGAGACCAGAAACTGTCTGGTTACTGATATTCTTCTAATTATCTGAAAATTGGCTGAATGGATATGAAAACTGTTAAACCCAACTGTTTAACTCTGGGGGAGTGGTAAAACGAGCCTATTTCCAAAAAAAGTGGAGTATCCCTTTAAGGGTTTGATCAATCATTGACACTCAGCAGTAATGGTGATAATTGACCAAGTAAACGCCACTAATTGACAGCGTTTAGTCTTTTCCCAGGTCCATTTGAGTTTGTTTGTGCGGTTGATGTGAAGCTGTGGTTTGAGTTATGGTTCATAAAGCGATTCGGCCTAATTTGAGGAAATAATCCGCGGTTGATGATGTATAATTTGCATATTATAGTCTAATGCATTCTTATTGCTGCTTGTCTCAGCAGAAATGGCTTTCAGACGCGTCCGCCGCAGACGCCGTGATTAATCGTTTCACAGCCCTACTTTTGCGGATAATTTACTCACCCCCATGTTATCCAAGATATCCATGTCTTTCTTTCTTCAGTCGAAAAGAAATGAAGGTTTTTGATGAAAACATTCCAGGATTTTTCTCCATATAATTGACTTCAATGGGAACCAAATGGTTCAAGGTTCAAAAGACAGATTCAGTGCAAACTGCAAACTGTTTAAAGGGCTTTAAATGATTCCAGACGATGAATAAGGGTCTTATCAAGTGAAACGATCGCTCACTTAAAGAAAAATAACAAAGTTTAAGTGTTATAAGCACAAATGGTCACTTTGCTCTGTTCTGTGATGCATGTTCGTGACTCTCCTGTTTGAACTCGTTCATCAAAATGGACGGATCTTTTTTCGTGTTATTTGGTTCATTCAACGAATTAAATGATCGAGTTGACTCGGGAAAAGATTTGTTTATTTTGATAAACGAGTTCGAACAGGAGAGTCACGAACGTGCATCACAGAACAGAGCAAGGCAAGCATTTGAGCTTATAAAACTTAAACTTTGTTTTTTTTTTCTAAAAATGAGCAATCATTTCGCTTGATAAGACTCTTATTCATCATCTGGTGTCGTTTAAAGCCCTTTGAAGCTGCACTGAAACTGTCTTTTGGACCTTGAACCGTTTGGACCCCATTGAAGTCCATTATATGGAGAAAATCCTGGAATGTTTTCATCAAAAACCAGCGTCAAAGGGCTTTAAACGACACCAGACAATGAATAAGGGTCTTATCTAGCGAAACCATCACTCATTTCAAAAATAAATAAAAAAGTTTAAGTTTTATAAGCTCAAATGCTCGCCTTGCTCTGTTCTGTGAAGCGCGTTCGTGACTCTCCTGTTTGAACTCGTTCATCAAAATGAACAAATCTTTTTTCGAGTCATGACTCGAAGGGTCATTGTTAAGACCCTTATTCATCGTCTGGTGTCGTTTAAAGCCCTTTGAACAGTTTGCACTGAAACTCTCATTTGGACCTTGAACCGTTTGGTTCCCATTGAAGTCCATTATATGGAGAAAAATCCTGGAATGTTTTCATCTAAAACCTTCATTTATTTTCGACTGAAGAAAGAAAGACGTGGACATCTTGGATGACATGCGGGTCAGTAAATTATCAGCAAAAGTTAAGAGTTTCTTGATGATGCATGTACTATACCGCCGAGCCGATGAGCCCAGAATATGAATGCAACACCAAATTCAATAAAAGGTTATATCAAATTCAATATACACCTTATTGACGATGCATATTACGTACATGCAGGCAAATGAACCCAACGAGCAATTTCTCATTAAGCGTTTCACCATAGAAAGTCATTATAAAGAAAACGCTTAATGAGAAATTGCTTGTTGGGTTCATTTGCCTGCCTCTACATAATATGCATCGTCAATAAGGTATATTGAATTTGGTCTTTTAATATCCTAGCACAAAACCTGGTAAAAATAACTGTCGGGCAGCAGAGGAAAAGCTTGTTCTGCCCTCCAGGTGAGCGTTCCCGTTCCTGTAAGGGTGTTAGGAAGGTTTTTCTTTCAGAGCATCCTCGCATATCTCTGCCTGACACATGTGGCCCACGGCGCTGTCTTCACATCCCAGCCGTCTTCATTCCAATGCACGCTTCCCACATCCACTACAGCTCGGCACGCGGACGGGTCGCAGACGCAAACGCTCGCCCCGCCACTGGGTCACTTTAAGCACAAGAGCAGATCTCATTTTCCGGCTTTTTCATTTCTAGTTGGCACCAAAACGAGATTATTCCCATCCTAGAGGAGTGTATCCTGACAACGAATTAAATTAACATTTCAACAGGATTTGGGACGGCTTGCGTCTCGAGAGGGAGTGCGAACATGTTTGCGGAGACACAAAATAAGAGGGAACGTCGCTGCCTCGGAATATAAGGGACACGATTACCAGACGTTTTCAGAGCGACGTGCTCGAGTAAACACGTGCTAATGAGCTATTCAGATCTCTTCATATCTGATAGTGCGTCCAAAATAATCAGCAGAGCATCTGCGTCGTGCATTAGGTGCAAATGAAGCACGTTTAGTGTGTAATTGAGGTGAGGTGGATAAAACCTTATTAACCCAATCGAGGTATCCAAGTGTGTCGTCTCAGATGAGTCGGATTACTGAAGAGATCTGTTTTTTTCATTAAAGCTAATCAGACAAATTTGCTCACGCGTTCCTCAGACGCCGAGGAATCATCAGTGATTGTGGCTGCTCGAGTTGTTTGGTCGTTTATAACATTGTTTCTGTTATTTTGTGGCGCATCTAAATGGATGTCGGGAATAAAGTCAACAAACGTGCGTGTCTTGATATAAAACGAGTGTGTTTGATAAGCTGGGAGCGTTTTGTCACTCAGATGTTGTGCTTTTGTAGCTGAGGAATTTAATTGAGTTAACAGTTATGATTCAGAGAAATAAAAACTGACATCAGTAGAATTGATTCATATGATCTCAAACATGCATATGCTCATATATTGTTTGCATAATATATGAATCACTTGTAAAACTAAAGTGTTTCTTGGTCAAAGGAGACTTGGTCATCTCCGCCTCTGAAATCTGATTGGTTGAACCATATTTGTAGCCATTGAGTGCACATTTTTTTCAGCTGTCTTGATTCCGGTGTTTTCCACATTCATTTTTCCATAGGATTTTTTTGAAAGTCTTTGTTTTAAAGAGTAATAAACCATGAATCTAACGCACCAGCTATGAGGTGAATCACAACCTTACAAACCTTGATTTGAAGCATGACAGTATAATATTTGTATAATGTTTGACTCATGGCCCAAGAGTTCTGTAAGAGTTTTGAAAGAAATCGGCCACTAGTTGGCGCTAACGAGTTTTACAGCTCTATATTCAGGCGGCAATTCACCCACCACAATATGCATGTCATTTGATAGATCTCTTCATGTTGAACAACTTTGCCTCTAGAACCGTTGCTGTCAATCAAATCGTTCATTAAATATTCACAAATATGTTCAAAACCTACTTTTGCGAACTAGTCCCTGGTTTTTTGCCCGATCGGGACCAGACCAGTCTAGGACAATTCTCTGGACTCTCTAGGTCAATAATTATCGAAAAAAGGTTTAACTTTGCCATTTGTTTTGTTATAACAGGGTCATTTACAAAAGGGGCGTGACAAAATGCACCCAAAAACCTATAAATCCTAAAAGAAAACTCAGAACTTCACAAAAAATATAGGATATATTATACATTGACTTCCATAGCATTCCATAGTATTCCATAGTTCCAAAGCATGCATCATCGATTAAGAACCTAGCGTACATAAGGTCTGTTTTTAATGCTTTGCATGTTATCATAAAAAAATATATATAGATTAATTGATTCATAAAAATTAATAGGAAATGAATGGGATTGTAACGTTTATGACCTGTTAATTCCATGATTGGCCAATCAGAATCAAGTATTCCATTGAATAAAGAAATAATGTTTGTTATGATTGTTAGTTTTACTAGATTGCTCTTCAAAAAACCAATAAGCCAAGTTCATTTGCAGTGATTGTACCATGTTTTGTGGTAAAATGTCTTTTTGCTTGAATAAATGGCGTTGTGTTGGGTGTGTTTCAGAGCGTGTTCCAGCAGCGAGACTGAGAGCGAAGCTGGAGACCTTCTGGACCAGCAGTTTGAAGAACTCAACAACAAACTCAACTCAGTGACCGACCCGACCGGCTTCCTGAGGATGGTTTCCAGAAACAACCTCTTCAACAGGTCAGACACACACCAATCCTCACAGGAAAAAAACCTTTGAGCACTTCTAAGAGCTTAAGATGGTCTTTTTAGTATAACGAAAGTGAAGGAGGTCAAAATGACAAATGAACACCATTAAAGTTCTAGGATAGAAGTTATCTAAAGTTAAATGAGCAAGAGAACCAAATTGAACTGTTTTATTAACTGAATATATATCGATTCATTGAAAAAAGAATGATCCTTTTGATTTGGATGATTTGTTCACTGTTCTCATTACTGGAAGTAAAGATTATCAGTGAATAACAGGTGATGTAGGATATCTCCACTTTTTTTTGGAAAGAGGCTAATTTTTCAACTCCCCCAGAGTTAAATAGTTGAGTTTTACCGTTTTCGAATCAATTCAATTGTTTTTCTGATATTTAGAAGAATATCAGTAACCAGACAGTTTCTGGTCTCATTGACTTCCATAGTAGGAAAAAATATATACTATGGAAGTCAATGAGACCAGAAACAGTCTGGTTACTGATATTCATCTAAATATCAAAAAAATTGGCTGAATGGATTCGAAAACGGTGAAACTCAACTGTTTAACTCTGGGGGAGTGTGTAAAATGAGCCTATTTCCAAAAAAAGTGGAGTATCCCATTAAGTTTATCAAGCGACGAGAATACTTTCTGTGCGCAAAAAAAATAAATAAATAAATAAATAATAATGACTTTATTCAGCTATTCATTCCCTTCACTGTGGGCCTCGAGTGAGTTCACGTATGTAACAGCGCAACTGTAGTCACTTGGACTATTTTAACGATGTCTTTAATAACTTTCTGAGCCGGCAAGTTTCATTTACAATAGAAGGCTATGGAGGAGTGAGACAGCCCTCAGATTTCATCAAAAATATCTTAATTTGTTTTCTGAAGATGAATGAAAGTCTTGCGGGGTTGAACAACATGAGGAGAGTAATACATTTTGGGGTGAACTATCCCTTTAAATGTCCTTAAAAATGTGATTTTGCAGTTCATGACCCCTTTAATGTCTCTAAAAATCAATTTATATTCTTAATATATTCTGGAAACGAATACATGAGGTATTTATTTGCTGTGATTGAGTGTTTACTTGTCTTTAATAATGCTTGACCTTAGTCCGGCTAGTTGTTTTTGCTAAAGTTGCTTGTGTTAGTGTTATTTAGCATGTTGGTTTTTGTTCATGGTTTTCAGGTACAATGAAAAAGTTGTGCAAAAAGACTGATATCCTTTTTATTTTACCTTAAAATTTAAACGATACCCAATACCCAAAGACTTATCATCTAGTTTTTTATATAACAGATAGGTTTCCCGTTCTAGATCTGGCATATGTTTATATTTAACCAAAATACCCATTAGATGTTAATCTACAAGAAGAGAAACCACTGAAAAAAAAAGCCCAATCAAACACCAAATCATTAAGCAATTAGTAAACATTTTTTGCTCATAATGGATCTAAACTGTGCTGGAGGAGAAGAGCGGCTCTGACGGGTGATAATTAAGGATGATGGTTCAGCATTCAGTCGAGTCCTGATTCATTACGAGAGAACGAAAGCTGGTTATTAGCAGTGAAAGAGGGGGAGGGAGGAAGACGACAGCGACGACAGGAACAGGAGGAGACGGGGTCAGAACGGTCATCATTAGAGCTTCGCTTCTCTCTCTTTATATTCATTAAAACAAAGAGCACGATTCACTCCTCATCTGCCCTAATGAGCCTGTGTTAAACCAGCAAATGTCTGACTCACTCTCAAACTCTCTTTGTTCTGAAGCAAGGAGAATTCTTGAGCAGTTTCCTGAACTTGTCTGGCGCCCCCTAGTGGTCTAACCCTAACCCTACCCCAGACCTAAACCTACCCATAACCGAAGCGTGTTATATCGACACGAAAGGGTGCCATGTGCGTCGGATTTAGACGAAATTTCAAAAACATAACCTATATGATGCCCTGGGATGAGAATGTGTTGGAACAGACCCACATGTAAATGTTTATTCACAGAAAATAGTTTAAATACTAAAAACAGTTTATATCCAACTCAAAAGAATCATTCATTAATGATTCGTTCTTTTGAATCTGATCCAGGTCAGAAAATCAGCGGGAGTGATTATTTAATCTGGTATTGATAGATTATAGATCAAATATAGATGATCAGTGATTAACCAGTTCAATTTTAGTCTTATTTCTTTTATTAGAGATGGAATATAGTGTGTTTGTTTTATTTAATATTAGCTTTTATTTGTTTAATTTCATTTTTATTTTTGGTTTAAGTTTTATTCTATTTTGGTTTAAGTGTTTATTTTATTCAAGCTTTTTTTTATTTAAAAAAAACAGTTTTTAATAGTTTTAGTTATTTTAGTACTTCAGATTAAACATAAAACTTGACATAAACCTAATGAAATAAAATGAAAGTACTAAAATTACCAAAACTATTAAAAACAGTTTTCTTTGAATGAAATAAAGATGAAATAAAATAAAATACATTTTCAATGAAAAACCTAAACTGAAAAAAAACCTGGACAAATAAAATATTATTTCAGCTTTATTTCTTGATTTTTATAAATTTTATTTTATTTATAAAAAAGTATTTTTTAATAACTTTATTTTCAGTTAACAATAACAACACTGAACTATTTTTATGGCGTATTTGTGGGTTTTTTTTGTTTTTTTTTTTGTTTTGTTTTTTTGTTCCAGTGAAGAAAGTAAGTGAGACAGGATTAGTAAATAAGCAGAATTGAATGTTTTGCAGTGTATTATTATATAATAATAATAATAATGCACAGTCTCTCGCCGGCCCGTGTTTGATAGCACTGATGCTCATGAAACATGGATGAGCCTCACAGAGGAAACGGGTGTGTTTGATCACCCAATTAACCTGTGAATGGATCCAGAGTTTGGGAGAACAAGCCACCGGTGTGTGTGTGTATGTGTGTGCCGGAAGGTTTATCTCTTTGAAGGTGTGTAATGATAGACCTGCGTGACAGAAAGTGGGAAGTGAGTTGCCATAGTGATGGCGATGAGACCTGGAGTGTGTGCATCGTTACACTACACCGCTGCTTTAATAACGAGCTGTGTGATGTCATGCGTAAGGTCTTTATCTGAAGAGTGACGTGTGACTGTAGACTATGTGTGTGTTAAACACACTGTTAAAACACATTTTGTAATTGCTAATTTTATTTTATTGTATTGTGTGTTCAGTCTTGACCCATGCTGATCTGCTCTCAGGAACATGACTGTTCACACACGAGCCGTTTTTAGGTGTACAGTGCCATCTAGTGTGCAGAGTACAAATGATCAGTGTTTCCAGTTTGACGGCTGATCTGGAGACAATAATGAAACATGCAACAGATTTGATGGCGTGTTAAAGGTGCAGTGTGTCTGATGAGTGTGTGTTTTCAGGAGTTGTCAGAGTATGACGAGTCTCTTCAGCAACACCGTGTCTCCGGTGAAGGAAGGCACGTCGCCTCTGCCCCGGCGCCCCAGTGCGCTCAGCAAACCCCCGTTACGAGCGCTCTACGACCTGCTCATCGCCCCGATGGAGGGGGTAAGACCGCCTCACTTCACCAATCTACAACAAATTAATATTTATTAGTTGTAATCAATGTTAGGAAAGGCTCCTTTTAAAAGCAATGTGTTACAATATTTCATTTCTTCTTAAAGTCTCCTTGTAGTCAATCATATTATTCCCTCAAAACTCATCTTTGATCACCAAAATGACACATTTAAATGTTTTTTCCTTGAAAAAAACCACCCTTGCCAAATTTAGTATTAGTGGTTCTATGAATATGCAAATGAGCTCCGCCTCCACTCACTCATTCAGCTCAGAGATCCACTGGTTGACGATCCGATTGGTTACAAGGTCGTTTGTGACGTCAGAAACACCAGCGAAACAAAAGATCTCTTAACATGATGGGTTATATTACTCTTTTTATTGACTTTTTGTACACTGATCTGATTATGTAATGGGTAATAATAATCACAGTTAATACGTTCTCCACCAAGGGATATAGATAATTACCTGTTTTAATGAACTGTTTTAACTTGATGCATTAATTAAATGTTTAAATGAATGCCTGGTGTTTTATTTTCATTCAAATGTGGAGCCATAACCTGGAGGCGTAAACAGTGTTGATGGTGTGTGTGTGTGTGTGTGTGTTCCCCCTGCAGGGCCTGATGCACTCCAGCGGTCCCGTCGGCAGACACCGGCAGCTGGTTCTGGTTCTGGAGGGCGAGCTGTACCTCATCCCGTTCGCTCTTCTGAAGGGAAGCTCATCTAACGAGTATCTGTACGAGCGCTTCAGTCTCATCGCTGTACCCTCCATCGGCAGTCTGGGAACCACCGCTAAAGTAAGCACACTTCTGACACACACACACACACACACACACCTCTGCTGTTGTACTAGAGCTCATACACAGTTGTTTTTTATATTTTTAATTAGCTAATTAGATGGATGGATGGATGGATAGATGGATAGATAGCAGATAGATGGATGGATGGATAGATAGCAGATAGATGGATGGATAACTGGATAGATGGATGGATGGATAACTGGATAGATGGATGGATAGATGGATGGATGGATAGATAGCGGATGGATGGATGGATAGATAGATGGACAGATGGATGGATAAATGGATAGATGGATAGATAGCAGATAGATGGATGGAGAGATGGATAGATGGATGGATGGATAGATAGCAGATAGATGGATGGAGAGATGGATGGATGGATGGATAGATAGCGGATGGATGGATGGATGGATGGATAGATAGATGGACAGATGGATGGATAGATAGCAGATAGATGGATGGAGAGATGGATGGATAGATAGCGGATGGATGGATGGATGGATAGATAGATGGACAGATGGATGGATAAATGGATAGATGGATAGATAGCAGATAGATGGATGGAGAGATGGATAGATGGATGGATGGATGGATGGATAGATAGCAGATAGATGGATGGAGAGATGGATGGATGGATGGATGGATGGATAGATAGCAGATAGATGGATGGAGAGATGGATGGATGGATGGATGGATAGATAGCAGATAGATGGATGGAGAGATGGATGGATGGGAGATAGAAGGTAGATGAATGGATGAATGGATGGATGGCAGATAGATAGCAGATGGATGGATGGTAGATAGATAGATGATGGATGGATGGATGAATGGATGGATGGATCGATGGCAGATAGATAGCAGATGGATAGATGGATGGTAGATAGATAGATGATAGATGATGGATGGATGGATCGATGACAGATAGCAGATGGATAGATGGATGGTAGATAGATAGCAGATAGATGATGGATGGAGAGATGACAGATAGCAGATGGATGGATGGATGGTAGATAGATAGATGGATGGTAGATAGATGGATGGTAGATAGATGGATGGTAGATAGATAGATGATGGATGGATGGATGGATGGATGGATCGATCGATGACAGATAGATAGCAGATGGATAGATGGATGGTAGATAGATAGCAGATAGATGGATGGATGGATGGATGGATGGATAGATAGATGGAGTAATCACAGTAATTCGTGATGTTCCTCAGGTTCACCCTCGGCGGACGGGTCCTGTCCTGTGTAACGGAGGAAGCTCGATGGCCGCAGTGGTGGGGAACCCCCGGCTGCCCCCCTCCGTGATGGACCGCTGGCTGTGGGGTCCGATGCCCAGCGCTGAGGAGGAGGCTCACATGGTGGCCGATCAGCTGGGCTGCCAACCGCTGGCCGGTCCCGCCGCCACCAAGGAGCGGGTCATGAGCGCCCTCACCCAGGCCGAGTGCGCACACTTCGCCACACACATCTCCTGGAAGCTGGCGGCCCTGGTCCTCACGCCCAGCCAGGACTCCGGCTCTGGAGCGTCCGCGACGGGGGCTTCTGGAGGAGGAGCGGGAGCTGGAGAGAGCGCGGTCAAGTCCAACTACACCATCCCGGAGAGTCTGCGCGTGCCAGACGACGCCAGCGACGCCGAGAGCATCTGTGACAGTCCTCCGCTGCAGGAGTTCCTGCTCACCGCGGCCGATATCCTCGACCTCAGGCTGCCCACCAAACTAGTGGTGCTCGGGTCAGTAGACGAGTGTACGCTCATACACTGCTGAGTAACGTCACGCGGCTTTAAACGCGGTTCTGTCTAGGGATGTGCTATAATATCGGCCATAATATCGGTAACGGCACGATGTATACAGTATAAGAAGCCGATAAATAATGTATAATTTTATAACATGACTGAGAATGACATAATTGTGTGTTTGGGTCATGGCTTTTTTTCTTTTTTTTATTACACATAATACAAAATCCAGACAGTGTGTAAAAAACAAAACGTACAGTATACAAAGATTTTTTAAAATTGAGAATAAAATATACATATACAGAGTGTGTATCACACATACAACATGAAACAAATGAGAACAATAATTTACAAAACCGAACAAAACAAAAGAGGATGAGCAAGAAAAAAAATTGTGAGGCTTTTGTTTTTGTGTAATCAGGCTGTCAAAAATTAAATAAAAAATTGAATTTAGATGTATCTGCCAATATATTGATTATCGGCTATCAAATATTAAGAATTATAATTATTGGGCAAAATTTTCATATCAGTGCATCCTTAGTTCTTTTATCCATAAACTCTATCCATAAACTATATATATATATATATATATATATATATATATATATATATATATATATATATATTAGTGCTGTCAAGCGATTAATCGCATCCAAAATAAAAGTTTGTGTTTACATAATATATGTGGATGCACTGTGTATAATTATTTTGTATATATAAATACACACACATGCTTGCATATGTTTAAGAAATAATTATAAATTTATAGAATGTATATAGATTTATTATAATTTATATTATAAATAAATATAAATATTTTATATATAAATAATAATTTTTTTCTTAATTATACATGCATCTGTGTGTATTTATATATACAAAATAATTATACACAGTGCACCCACATATATTATGTAAACACAAACTTTTATTTTGGATGCGATTATTTGTTTGACAGCTCTCTCTCTCTCTCTCTCTCTCTCTCTCTCTCTCTCTCTCTCTCTCTCTCTCTCTATATATATATATATATATATATATATATATGAAGAGTTCAGATGCAAAAGCCTCTAAATGCCATTTGAAATTTTCTTCAAAAATGACAATTTTTATCAATCTTGTATATTTAAGTTCAGTAATTTCACTTAAATGACAATTAATAGGTAATCTTCATTGCTATTTAAGTGAAATTACTGAACTTAAATATACAAGATTGATAAAAATTATCATTTTAGAAGAAAATTTCAAATGACACTTAGAGGCTTTTGCATCTGAACTCTTCATATATATATATATATATATATATATTATTTCATTGAATTTTTATAATTAATTTAATTATAATATATATTGTTACCCAAATATAAAATCGCACACACTGTTATTTCAGCTTTTATTTGTATTTTCAGCATTTTCCCACATAACTGCAGTTTTACAGGCTGAGCTTCGACTGCCAGTGTATTTCATATAATAGCATCTGTACTCCAGTGAATCATTAGCTCATGATGTGTGTCCTCTGCCCTCGCACAGCTCGTACCAGGAGTCTGATAGTAAAGTGACCGCTGACGGGGTGGTGGGTCTGACGCGGGCGTTCCTGGCCGCCGGAGCGCAGTGTGTGCTGGTCTCTCTGTGGCCGGTTCCCGTCGCCGCCTCCAAGATGTTCATCCACTCGTTCTACAGCGCTCTCCTCAACGGCACCAAAGCCAGCGCGGCCCTCGCAGACGCCATGAAGACCGTCCAGAGCAGCAAACAGTTCTCGCACCCCTCCAACTGGGCCGGTATGTTCCCAGTGCCATTATCACTCAGGACTCAATGTTCAAGAAACGCTTCTATCAAATATACAGGGGAACTCAACACATCTGATTCTTCATCATTGAAAATCCTTCAACAACTTGATTTTCTTGCACTTGTTTTTAATGATTAATTCAGAGTCACTACACACAGCTTTGAGAACAATGTACATTGTGCACGTATACAAATGTCCTGTATACATTATACATTAAACACACACTACATTTGCAAAAGTGTGCCGTCTATAAGCTAATCGTACTGTGGTGAATCTGAGTGGTGTGGACAGTGATCTAGAGCGCAGTGATGTTGTGTAGCACACTACTGCTGTTAGTATTGAGTGTATACTGCAGTTTAAGGTTTGTTTGCTGTACTCGTCCGCAGGCTTCATGCTGATTGGCTGTGACGTGAAACTGAACAGCCCGTCATCTCTGATTGGTCAGGCTCTGGCTGAGATCCTGCAGTATCCGGACAAAGCCAGAGATGCCCTGAGGGTCCTGCTTCACCTGGTGAATCTATATATATATATTCTATCTGTCTGTCTGTCTGTCTGTCTGTGTTATTTATTATTTCAATGTTTTATTTTCATCAATGTGCATTAAGTGTTAAATGCAATAATTATATCCATTTAATAAAAATGTAATAAATAAATATATTGTCTATATTATTTGTATATATTTCAGTTGTTTTAAATTACTATTATTTTAATTTTTGCAATTGACATATATATAGTAATAATTTTAATAATTATATTTTATTGTATATACAGTGTGCCTGTAGTATTTATATAGCATAAACTATCCATATAGTACTATACAAGTGTGTATGTGTATATATAAAATGTGTACTGTATACATCAGTTGATTCTTAAGTTATGTTGTATTAATTACTATTATATACATTATTGTAATTATTATTTTAATCTTTTATATAGTCCATTTTATGTGCAGTAATTCAATTAAATTTTACATACGACGTGCATATTGTAATATAGAAATATATTTAACACCATTTTACACTGTCCTTGTTAAACAGAAATTTGTTTTGATTAATCTAATTAATTTTTTTAATCGATTGACAACAATAGCTATTTTATATATATATATATATATATATATAAATAAGTCTTAGGCTCGCTAATATTTTCGCCCCAAATAAATAGTTTTAAGGCAGTTATTTATATCTTTTGCTGTTGTGTTTCAGTGGGAAATATCAGTTTACTAATTTTGCCATTAATTGTAATAATCCAGTTAGATTTGTGTATACGATTTGTTTTTTCTTCGGCTTCTTTTTCATTTTCAATTGAAAATACTCTAATAGTAGTAATAGTAAATAATTGTATGCATCTAAACTGGTGTTGTACAGACAGTTGAACTGTGTGTGTGTGTGTGTGTCCCTCAGGTGGAGAAATCTCTCCAGCGCATCCAGAACGGCCAGAGGAACTCGATGTACACGTCTCAGCAGAGCGTTGAGAATAAGGTGTGTGGCGTCCCGGGCTGGCAGGCTCTTCTGACGGCGGTGGGCTTCAGACTGGACTCGGCTGGGACGGGCCTCCCCGCTGCGGTCTTCTTCCCCACCGCTGACCCTGGAGACCGCCTGCAGCAGTGCAGCACCACACTACAGTCCCTGCTGGGTAACACACACCTTCTCTAAATCACCGCAAGTGTGCATATTGCACTCACAAAAAGGGCAAAAAACATACACCTTTATTTTATGGCTGTGCAACGATGAATCACGATTAATCGCATATTTAAACTCTATATATATATATATATATTTATATTATATATAAATACACTGTATTTTTCTTGAATATTTACATGCATGTGTGTGTAGCATCCAAAATAAAAGTTTGTGTTTACATATATGTGGGTGCACTATGTTTAATTAATATAGACAAATATGTATGCATGTATAATACACACGTATAATACACATGCATAATACACACACATGCATGTATATTTAAGATAAAAATATTATTTATATATAAAATATTTTTATTTATATATGATATAAAATATATATAAATCTATATACATTATGTACATGAAAACATTTCTTAAATGTATACAAGCATGTGTGTGTGCATATATATATATAAAATAATTCTACACAGTGCACCCACATATATTATGTAAACTCAATCTTTTATTTTGGATGCGATTAATCGCGATTAATCCTTTGACAGCCCAAATATATACAAAATAATGATACACAGTACACACGCACACACACATACTGCATTATGTAAACACAAACGCATCCATTAATCGCATCCAAAATAAAAGTTTGTGTTTACATAATATATATGTGAGTACTGTGTATGATTATTTTGTATATATAAATACGCACACATGCATGTATATATTTAAGAAATATTTGCATGTATGTACTGTATTCATATATAATTTGCATTATACATAAATATTTTATGTATAAATAGCACATTTTTCTTACATATATACATGCATATGTGTGTATTTATATATACGAAATACTTATACACATATATTATATAAACAAATTGTTATTTTGGATGGGATTATTCATTGCACAGCCCTACTTTGTTTCTATTTAAACAATACACATTGTTTCAAGGCAGCATTACAGTGATAAATAGGAAAATATTGAATTAAACAATTAAATCCTGCTCGGAAAAAGACATTGTCTATCTTTGTTTTGCAATGTGCAATGGCCAAACAAGTCAAACTAGGGTTGTGTAAAAGTGTAAATTTTCACTTGTTTGTCATATAAGTGACGTCTTTGTGCTTCATGTCCACAGGTTTGCCTCCTCCGGCTCTGCAGGCGTTGTGTAAACTGATCACGGCGTCAGAAACCGGAGAACAGCTCATCAACCGGGTGAGACGTCACACACACACACACACTCCACATCAGACGCTCTGAACGCTGTCCTGCGCTCATGCTCGCACCTGTAACCACACTACACTGCTGTATTATTGAGATGCTCGTGTTTGCTTTATAACAGTCTTCTTTCCTTCTCTTTTCCTAAACTTTTTCCACTAAAGGCTGTTAAAAATGTAGTGGGAATGGTAAGTGCTTCATTAACTAACTCTACACTAACACACTACTGTAAATGATTTTTAGCTGTGCCGTTTTGATTGCAAATGATAATAAAAGAATGCTTTTGTATATTAGACGTATATTTTGTCATTAGACATGGGTTTGGTCTGTTTTCCCGCAGCTCCATCAGGTTTTGGTGCAGCTTCAGTCTGGAGAGAAGGAGCAGGATTTCTCTCTCGCACCCATTCAGGTGTCCATCAGTGTGCAGCTCTGGAGACTCCCCGGCTGTCACGAGTTCCTGGCCGCTCTGGGTAAGAGAAGATCCAGGACATGATGGGTACCAAATACAATAGTGATACCAATGGTGGGGTATTGCATTTTTATCATTACAACACATAGCCCTCAAACCGTATTCACTTTATAGCCCTTAATCCTGTAATTGTGGACAAATGTGGGCACAGAGGACTCGGGTGTGATCCTAATTTTTATTTATTATAAATGTTATATCACTGTCTTCGATAAAGTTTTGTCTATCCATTTATGGTGTTTATTTTTATTTTGGGGGTATTTTTGAATTTATTTACTTCAAAAAGTGCCATTTTTTCTATGTAAATTATGCTTATTTTTATGTTTTATTTATAACTACATTAAAACAACATTCCAATAAGTTCTTAGAGCTAAAACCTAAAGATGAAGTGACTTTGCTGTCACCTGGTGTCTTATTTTGGCTTATTTTAGAATGCTCTTAATTATAGTTTTTCCCATTCATTTCTATGGGTGCCCATTTTTGACCCAAATACAAAATTAAGGAGTTGCTTTTTCACCCACTTAACATTGTAGAATTGAGTATAAAAAAATGTGTGTGTTCAGGAGGCAAACTTAGGAAAAGTAGCCAAGTCTCGTACCGCTCAGATCAAGGGAAGTATTTTTTTTAAAATCAATCAAAACTATTTTGCCCACATTTGTCCAGAATACGGTTTTAGGGTTAAAATGTAAACCAAATAAGCTACACTCTGAATAATATATTTTTGTTTTATTGTGAAAAGTAGCCTACTACATACTGAGATGACAAACTATTTTGTCATTTTGTCAAGGAAAGTAGCTAAGGACTTCCCTAAAAGTCGCTAAATGAATGTTCTGTCAGCCTAGTGGGTTTTCTCTCTACATTAAAGCTCTATTTAATATAATTATGTTATATTATAATTAGGGCTGTCAAAACGATTGATCGCATCCAAAATAAAAGTTTGTGTTTACATAATATATGTGGGGGCACTGTGTATAAGTATTTTGTGTATATATATAAAAAACACACATGCTTGTATATTTAAGAAAAAAAAATTATTTATATATAAAATATTTATATTTATATATAATATAAATTATATATAAATCTATATACAGAATATACATGAAAATATTTCTTAAATATATACAAGCGTGTGTGTATTTATATTATAATTATAATAATTATACACAGTGCACCCACATATATTATGTAAACACAAACTTTTATTTTGGATGCGATTAATCGCGATTAATCGTTTTGACAGCCCTAATTATAATGTAATTGGGCACAGCTACAGTAGATGCAGAGAATGCTTTTAAAGGCATGGTGACTACTAGAATTAAAATTGAATACACAAATATTTTTAATTGATTAATACAAATGTTTTCTGAAATATGGTCTGTGGGAGGAGTATATTGTGAGGTTTTGGAAAATGGCATGCTGGTTTTAAAAATGTAAAAATGTTTGTATAAGTGTTTATATTTGTATATATTTTATTGTATTATTGTAATTTTATTGTATTTTACTGTAATGGATTACATAATCAGATAAGAAATCTGTAATCTGAAAAAAGTTAATGTTTTAATAGAGTTGTGTTAAGCCTCTCTCTCTGTCTGTCAGGGTTTGACCTGTGTGAGGTGGGTCAGGAGGAGGTGGTGTTGAAGACGGGTAAACAGGCCAACCGTCGCACCATGCACTTTGCCCTGCAGTCACTGCTGGCGCTGTTTGGTGAGTGTCACTTCACCCTCAGTGTTAATGTTAATGTAACCCGGCTCTTTCAAGCTTAATAATGATGAGTGAGGTTTTTGAAGCCTGAAAAAAACACATCCATCCATCATAAAAGTAATCCATCCGACACGACTGGGTGGTTAAATGCCTTCTGAAGCGAAGCGATGGGTTTTCGTAAGAAAAATATACATATTTATAACTTTATATACTATAATCACTGGCTTCCAGGAACGGCCGTACACAAGTCAACTTCTGGTGGAAGAGTGACCTCTGACCCGAAGCATGACATAAGACAAATGGCACAAGCATAAGTGAGAATTGATAAACGTGGAAGAACAACAGATGATGGAGTAAAACCAAACATCAGTCACAAATTAGAAGTCTAAAATTTTTTCTAAAATAAGTGACAACGCATGGTTTGTGGTTAAACTGAACATGGATTGACATGAAAATATAGTAAATAAATACATTTAATTAAAATAATAATAATTAATGCATTGAATAATACGTTTATTGGGTTTAAACTTGAATACGTCTGTGAAAGAATGCCTGGTAAGCTATAAAAAAATTTTGAACAACACGGAAATAGCTACAATTGTGCATATAAATGACTATATATGGGCTTAAATTACAACCTATGGGCAATTTTTGTAGATCCTTTTGTGAACTTCGTTTTACAGTTGTTTATGCACAGCGGGTCATCTTAAAAGTGGCGTCGGAGCTATCTACGGCCGTTGGAGACCTCTGCTGGTAGGGAATCGTAAGATGGCCGCTCGAACACTTCCGGTGGCTTCACTGCCTAGAGTGGCAGTTTAGAGCGTCATGAGCTATCCAGTCATTATATACGCACAACCGGCGCTGCGTCATCATAGAATGTCCCCGCCCCCTTTTGGGGGAAAACAAACTAGACTCCCCATAGACTTCAATACAAAATAACGGCAAAACCAACGTCCGTAGACAGCCGACAGGCGTAAATAACTTATATAAGTGATATAAATCACTTATATACACCGGATATCCAGCCTGCCTGCCATAGAGCGTGAAAAATACATTTTTTATGCCCGTTATCAACTAGCCCAGGCTACCTGCCATCATAATCATTAATTCATGAGATACACATTACGGTTTTTTTTTTACTTTAAAAAGCGAAATAAAATCATTCACTCTCTTACCTCGTGAGTGACTCGACGAGGTAAAAGTAAATGTCCGGGTAAGACACCTCTGGCCACTGGGTGGGGTTGTTACCCCAATATGACGCTGATAAAGGGACATGTTTTTAAATTGGCCAAATTAAGTTTGTGTATGTATTTTTCACGCACTATGGCAGGCAGAGTGGACATATAATTACTTGACATGTTTTATATAAATGATTTCTTAACTTATTTACGCCTGTAAGCTGTGTACGGACGTTAGTTTTTGCTGTTATTTTGTATTGAAGTCTATGGGGAGTCTAGTTTGTTTTCCCCCAAAAGGGGGCGGGGACAAAATTGACAGTTAAGTTCCCGGATGTGCCGGTTGTGCGTATAGATCAGTGGTCAGGTCAGAGGTCACGCTTCTATCGGAACTTGACTCTTTCGTGAACGCCCGTGGCCGTTGCCGGAAGCCAGTGATTATTGTTCATAAAATCTTAAATATGGATTTTTTTAAATGTCTTCCAGCATTTATTAACCCATTGTAGCTGTATGGATTATTTTTATGATGGATACACTTTTTCGGAGCTTTAAAAACTCAAACTCTATTCAATGCCAATGCAAAGCTAAGAAGAAGAGCCAGGAAATGATTTAATGTAACTCTGATTTGTGCTATAAGAAGAGTGTCATATACACCTAGGATGGCTTGAGGCTGAGTAAATCATGGGATAATTTTAATTTTTGCTTGAACTTTTCCTTTAAAAATACAGATATCAATGCGATGTCACATGACTTTTTAATAACTCTTCCTTGAAATGCTTTAATGTTTCCTTCAGACTCCACCGAGCTTCCGAAGCGTCTGAGTCTGGACAGTTCCTCATCTCTGGAGTCGCTGGCCTCGGCACAGTCCGTGTCCCACCAGCTGCCCATGGGCTTCCCCAACCCTCCTTTCTCCCCCCCGTGCCCCGACAGCCTGGCATCGGACGCCATCTCCGTCTACAGCCTGAGCTCCATCGCCTCCTCCATGAGCTTCCTGTCCCGTCCCGAGGGAGCGTCCGAGTTCATTAGCCAGCGCTCGCGACAACAGGAGCTGGAGCGGCATCGGGGCGGAGCTGGGATTTTCGCGTCCCACAGGCACACGGCAGTCCCGCGCAGTCGCTCGTCCCCACACGGAGCCGTGGGAGGACATGAGGACGAAGAGTACGAGGGATACAGTATAATCAGCAGTGAGCCGCTGGGAAGCCAATGCGACACGCTTCCTCGTCCCGCGAACCACAGGAACCATCGGGGCGCGGCCCGCGGCGGAGCCGGAAGGGGTTATGCGGTATCCGTGTCCTCCCGGGGAAGCGTGAGCACCCCGACGTCTCCCGTCAAAACCACCCTCGTTCCCAGTCCCAACTCCCCGTTCCAGAAGGTCGGGAAGGTGAGCAGCTCCGACACGGGCGAGTCCGACCAGTCGAGCACGGAGACGGACAGCACTGTGAAATCCCAAGAGGAGCGCACGTCCGGAGCGCCTTTGGATCCGCAGGAACTCGCACAGAAAATCCTCGAAGAGACGCAAAGCCACATGCGGGCCGTCGAGACTTTGCAGAGAAGCGTCCCGCTGGGCGACGGGATGAGCAGCGGAGGTCCTCCGACTCCAACCGGAGGCTCCGCTTTCCGTTCCTCGGAGACGAGCGCGTTCAGTCGGCCTAGTAGCAGAGCTAGCATCAAGGCTCAATCGTCTCCGCTCCCGACCCGCCCCAAACCGCCTTCCCGTACCTCCTCCCTTCAGAAGATCAGCTCGGGATACAACAGCCCTGCCACGTCTGAAACGTCCCTGAAGGAAGGCAGTCAGCCCTCGCCTACTTCCGAGCAGTTCAAACTCAAGTATCCCAGCTCGCCGTATAGCGGACACATCTCTCGCTCGCCCAGTAACGTCTCGCCCAGCTCGGGGCACCAGTCGCCCGCCGGGAGCGCTCCCTCTCCGGCGCTGTCCTACTCCTCGACGGGTTCGACTCGCTCCAGTCCGGCCGACGCCCCGGACATCGACCGACTCAAACTCGCCGCTATCGACGAGAAGGTCCAAGCGATCCACAATCTCAAGACCTTCTGGGCCAACGCGACCCAACAGCAGCACTCGGGGCCGATGCGGGTGCTCCGCGGCGGGAAACTGAGCACCGCAAAACGAGACGTCCTGGGTCTTTTGAACCTCTCGCCTCGGCATGGAGTGCCGGGTCAGGATTCGCCCGGTCAGGATGTGGCGCTCGAACACAGAAATCCGCCAAACGGCCATCGCAAAATCGATCCGAAGAGAGTCGCGCCTTCTCCGACGGCTTCCACCGGTTCCAGTCCCGGTTCGCATTCGATCCGACTGCCTACGGGGAACGGGTACAAGTTCCTCTCGCCGGGACGGTTCTTCCCTTCGTCTAAATGTTGAGATTCCGTTCCCTCTCTTGATTGAGGAGTATTGGAAGTAACTCTTGTAAACAGTGGAAAGGACAGTCTGGGTTAGGAAGTGCACATTCCAAGAAGCCTCAAACTGCCTACTGTTTTCATTTCCGTGCAGAGAGCATATAATCCTTATGCTTCCACCGACACTGTAAAGGACCGTTTATATATGCAGACTGATCTTAGACCTGCGCAAGGCATGTCAGATTAAAAAAAAAAAAAAAAGAAGAGATTATACCAAAATGGTATTTCGACTAAAAGACAAAAAGGCTCGCTGTTTGTGTTAGTGAATATGATGCGGCTTTGACTGGTTTATTTCTTTTGTTTTCTTTTTTTTTATATATATATATATATATAATTATTGTTATTGTTATTATTATTATTATTATTATGGATGGTAATTGTTATTACAGTTATTTGTTTTGTAAATTAAAATCAACGTTTTGCAATCAGTATTATACGTTTTTATATTGTTAAAGAAGCAAATCATGCACAAAAAAAGTTGGAAAAAAAACATTTTCATATTTTTATTGAGATGGTGACGATGCACCTGACCTGACTTCTGTGTGAATTGAGTGTCAGTATTACAGCATGGGTTCTCTTGCTCTCCAGTGATTCAATGTCTTTTTAACAGAGATTTTGCATAATGTGGACTCTCATCCAAGACACATCCCAGTCATTTCTCAGCAAAATGGTCTCAATAAAAAGTTTAATTTACCCTTGTGGTGGTCTGCTATTCATTTTTTTTTTATTTCACCTGCATTATATCTTCATTAGTAAAACAAGAGCATTTTACTGTTATATTCTTTGCATTAGGTCTATTTTTAAAACATTTATTTTGCATTGCTTGACAATTAGCATTCTTGTTACACATATTTAAAGTCCTCCATTAGCTTTTAATGTTGTTTATATGAATAAATTCATAAGTGGACAGCATTGCTGAGTATTTCCTACTCAGAGATCCACTGGTTGACGATCACACGTTGATCTGATTGGTCACAAGGTCGTTTGTGACGTCAGAAACACCAGCGATTTCAAACCGTGTTTTTGAGACTGTCTTTGTTTGGTTCACTGCAGTTTTAGGCCGTGTGTCCACCAAAGCGTTTTTTGCCAGCTGAAAACGCTAGACGCTCTGCAGAAGACGCCGTGCTTTGGGCGCTTGAGAGCGTTTTGGCAGCGCAGCGTTTTTTCCGTTGAGGCGTTTCGTTGCTATGATACAGAATATCCGCAGCAGTTTAAACGTTGTGACTGTTGGTCGGAGTGGTTTAGTCCCGCCCATCCTCCACTGTGATTGGACGGCTGGGCAAGAACTGACAGTGATGAGCAGCGTTTTTTCCAAAGTTGAACATTTTTCAACTCTTGGCGACCAAAAACGCCGGGCTCTCGGCGCTTCAGCGTGGAAAAAAACGCTCAGCGCCTCGTCACGCTCATGGCGTTTAAAAAACGCGGCGTTCCCATTGGAAACAATTTAAAACACGCCAGGCGCGTGGAAAAACGCTTTGGTGGACACACGGCCTGAGTGAGTAGGTGCGTTCCATTCGACCGTTAGTGAACTGCGAAGTGGACTTCACAGGGTATTTCGCCATCTTAAGTGAGATTCCAATCCGAAGGGAACGAACATGTTCAGTTGGAAGGGCACTGCAAACGGCGTAGGGAATAAGTGAACATCGATACATCACTTCACAGGAAGTGGAGAGCGGAATCACCCAACTGTCATTGCGCGTCACGTCATCACCAGTCAGAGCGGTCGTAAATAACGATGGAGGAGTTTGTTTGTGTGTAAGTATGCATACATTTTGTCATTATTATACTAACTAAGTATTTTTTAACGGTTATTGGGGTGAATATTACATTTACATATGCTATTTTTTGTATGTCCTTGACTCCTTGGGACTTTATAAACGATTACCACAACCATTTACCTCAGAATTTACCTTATCATATTTTTATTTATTATTGTATATTATATATATTTTAAATGTGATATTAAATTCAATTGAAATATTAATGTAAGCCTATAACTATTTGTTTTATTATCATAATCTGCGGAACCCCGTACGTTAACTTAACTGTTTGCAGGGCATTCCAAATGAGCGGTATTGTCAGCGAAGTCCACTTCAACTGATGTACCGTGTTCAGGGAGTAGGGAGCAGTGAACACTGCGTAGGGACCCTGTCGAATGGAACGCAGCTAGCGAGTGAGTGAGTGAGTGGAGGCGGGCCTCATTTGCATATTCATAGAGCCATGTATACTACTAAATGGGGCAAGAGTGTTAAATTACATTCAAGATATTTTAAGGCATGACAAAAAAACATTCAAGGAAATACCGTTTAAATATGTCACTTTGGTGATCAAAGATGAGTTTTAAGGGATAAAATGATTGACTACAGGGTGACTATTTCAAATCAACATAAATTAAATTCAGTACAAATACTTCTGTTACTAATAAATAGTTATAGTAATTTAACTTGTTTTTTTTTTCTTTTTTTAATTTTAGTTTCATGCATTAACTTCTCATGTAAATCAGAACATTACTTTACCTTAATATGGCGTGATCATACTCAATGATATAAGACAAAACTATATATATATATATATGAAGAGTTCAGATGCAAAAGCCTCTAAATGCCATTTGAAATTTTCTTCTAAAATTATCATTTTTATCAAGCTTGTATACTTAAGTTCAGTAATTTCACTTAAATGGCAATGAAGATTGCCTATTAATTGTCATTTAAGTGAAATTACTGAACTTAAATATACAAGCTTGATAAAAACGGTCATTTTAGAAGAAATTTTCAAATGGCATTTAGAGGCTTTTGCATCTGAACTCTTCATATATATATATATATGCACATTTTCAACTGTAAAAAAAAAACCCGTTTACACTGAAAAACAAAAATATTACATGTGAAATTATACGGAGAGGTTTTCTATTGTGTTATCTTTTTTATATCTTCAAAAAAAAAAGAAAAAAAAAAGAAGCATATCAAGTCCACACAAAAATAAAAAAAAATGGAGGTGCTATGAGAATACTGTATTTTTGGAGTTAGGCCTATTCCTTGTTTTTCTTTCAGTACCATGGTATGCCAACAGTCAAGCGTTTGGATGCACATACAGTACAGTAGTAGCTGAATATGAATTTAATTGTTATGATTGTGAAACATTTTGAGAGACTTCTAAATTTAACCCCAAATATAGCGTTCCTGTAGCTCAAATAGAGATGGATGGTGTTAGCAATGGGTTTGATGCGCAGGGAACGCATGAATTGATTAAATGTGTACCTTGAATGCATAAATGTAAATAAACTAATCATACGGAGTGGATAGTGAAGGAAAAGCATCATCGAGTGTCCAGCATGCATGTGAACTACAGTGATTAAAAACATCCCACATGAGCAGAGGTGTAGTGGTAAAAACAGAGGTGGGTAAACTATAAATTCTGGTGGACCACGACGTGGTCACCAGGTAAGGTGGGCCACTGTCTACCGGTGTATGTGTATCCTGATAACATTGCTATAGGGAGGCCTCGACATTAACCCTTTTAATACGCCTGTCCTTTGGACAAGTAAATCTGCCATTCATTTGTCTGAGTAAAAAAGTTGCTTGTCCGGATTTTTTATTTTTATTTTGTTTGTGTTCATTTATTCTGAAACAATATTTTCATCAGTGTTCAATCAGCTTTGATATTTAAATCACATTATTTTAATATCTGCACCTTTAAAGGGCATCCCCTCACCCAATTTTAGTAAATGTATGCTTCATCATTCATTTTAAATTCTTAAATTTGATCAATAAATTCAATTATTTCGAATAATAAGACACTATGGGCTGTTACCCTAGGGGCTGATCAAATTAAATCATTTACACTGAAAAATAACAATTGCATAAAATAATGTTATGAAATTTATTTAAATTTACATAAGAAACTTGGAAAGAATGATACTACTTTTAAACATATAACACTAAATCGCCAGTAGGTGGTGCTAGGCGACCGTCTTAATGAGTGAGTCATTGATTCATTCATTCAAACGATTCGTTCAAACGACTGATCATTCAAGAATGAGACCGATGTTTATGAATGGCTCATTGAATCTTTGACTCAATCGATTCGTTCAAAATGCTGAATCATTCAGTAATTAAAACACGTGTGAGATCATCTCACACGTGTTTTAATTACTGATTGATACAGCATTTTGCATTTTCTCACTGAGATCAGATGCGCCGTGGTTTTGCTGTGATTGTTTGTAACTATTTTCGCTGCTGAAACAGAACAAAAACAGCCAATATTGTTTCTAAAATGTAAGTGATTTAATTTTTACTGTTTATTGAACTGTTGTAGGAAATCAATGTCACATTTTCTATCGTGATGGTGATATGGTGTTCAGGAAAAATAATTTAGGTTGTTTAACATGTCAGAATTATAAAAACTCTATTTAGATTTGTATAGGCAGTAGCCTATTGTTAACTGAGTGTGTTGTGCGCTCATTTGTGTAGATTTCTGCTCGAGAGGCTGCGCGAGGGTCAACAGTGCAACCTTACCGTCAGTAATTACTAATTACCAATTAATAGTAAACACTGACAGTAATGCAGCGCAATATGAAAGAGTTCGTCTTAGGTTTTTCAACCTATGAAACTAATAATGAACAATATGAAACTAAAACGACACAAGCTTAATTTAAAATGTCTTAGGAAATACATCCAGGATATGTTGAGGTGGATAAACGCAATTGAGAGGTGGATAAACGTACTTTGGAGGTGGGTAAACATTATTTCCAAATTTGGGAGGTACGTAAACGGCGTTTATGTGCGTTTAGCCTCCACCAGAGCCGTTAAATATGTTTTTAAATGGCTCTGGCCTCCACTAGCTACATCCCTGCACATGAGAAGTTGAGAACATAACAGAATGGCCTACACAAATATACATAGGCTATAATTAAATTGTGTACATAATTAAACAGACTCGTATGTAGTGGGCTATATCAGGAAATCAGTATACAAGAAACAATATTATCAAATTATTAAAATTTGGTTGGGTTGCGATTGGAAAAAAGAAATCGCAGCACATCACAGGATGTGATATATATATTGGCGTGTGACGTCAGTCGTGACGTCGGCAGGCCTGCGCGCAGCCGTAACCGGTGAAAAGAAGATGGTGCTCATCAAGGAATAGTAAGTAGAAGTACTTTTTTTCCACCTCTCCAGACAAACATTTTATTTGCTTTCGATTTACACATGATAAACTAGTATCTGCTGGTTCTCGGTCACTTTTTGAGGGGAAAATGTAGACGCGGGGAAGTGGACTCGCGCCCGGGAACACCGGCTCGCGCATGAGGCCCAGCTTTAGCGTGTAGCATTAGCATGCTAGGTTAAACGAAACTACTTGCCATTCATTTTCAACGAGTGGTACGTTAGCACGCGATGCTATTAGCCGCCAAGATTAAACGACACCAAATCTGGTGATTCCCTCACGTACAACGCAATATACATTGTTTTTTTTTTACCAGTTAATATTTTCAGAAAGTGTCTGACTGGAAAGTAATCGCATTGATTATAACATTTTTCCCTTTATTTAAAAAACTGGCTATTTAGTGATTTTGTGCGGGTTTATCGAAAGCCTTAATGACAGCAAAACCGCTTGACAGTTCGGCAACTTTTTTAGTACATTTCCGATAAAACCAGGTATGTTGCCGATATATTATATAACGTTGCAGACATCTATTTACGTCAACCAAATGTAGGTGCTAATAACTTAGTTTAGCTTTTAAATGGACAGAGAGACTTAAAGGGACAGTTCACCCTAAATATTTTTACTTTTGTCATCACTTATTCTCAAGTATGACTTTCTTTCTTATATTGAACACAAAAGAAAATGGGCAATCAGACAGTTGATGGACCCCATTGACTTTCATAGTAGGAAAAAATACTATGGAAGTCAATGGAGTCATCCACTGTTCGGTTACCAACATTCTTTAAAATATCTTCTTTTGTGTTCAGCAAAAGAGAGAAACTCATACAGGTTACAGGTTTGGAACAACTAGAGGGTGAGTAAATATTGATGAAATTATTATTTTTGGGTAAACTATCCCGTTCAAGTTTTAAAACTGATTAATAGCAGCAGGTTGGTCTATATAGTTGAATAGGGTTTATTAATGATGTTAAATGACCGTCTGGCTTGACTTTGCACGTTTGGTTCGCCTTATTAACCACTTAATCTAACTATATTTACTCGTGTGACGGTTCACCTTAGTAACCACTTAATCTAACTATATTTACTCGTGTGACTTGTTTTTTTCTTTAATAGATACATTCTGTTTTAGGCATTCTTGAATGCATCCACATTAGGATTAAACGTTAATTTGACAGGTGACCCTAGTTTTAAAGGGCCTGCTGTCATTCATTTCCAACCTGTTCTTGTTCCCTTTCAGGTTTTATCTTTCTGCTCTCTAGGGATCTAGTTATCACATTTTAATTAGGTTCTCATCTGTTGGACAGGACATGCTTGAAAACAGTTGCTGTATAGCCGTTAATCTGAGAGAGATTGGATCAAGATTATGTCACCTTATGAAATCCAGCACCTTTTTAACCTTCTCTGAAGGTTCAAAGTTTCCACCCTTTAGTCTTGCAAGAGCATGCAAATTTGAGCGATCCTCGCGTCACATGAAGCTGCAATGCAACAGGTGTGCGTGGCTTTTGTTCCAGAAAACCCTCCGGATTGTGTCAGAGAGCTAGCATGATCAGTGTGTTTGCTACTACTACCTACGTCTACTGACTAGCCAATAAAAATGCAATATGACATGGCAATAAAACTTAAAACTATTACCTCAATTTTACAAATATAGCCAATTTGGCCTCTTTTTCCTTGCCATGACAGCCTCTTTCATTTCCTCTTTTTTTTTCAACGTACATACAAACTACAGTTGATAAAGCGCAATTCATCTTGCTCTATTGTTGTCTATAATATATGTTGTGACGTTTTATTCATCTAAACTAACTTGCGTCGAAGCCTACGATTCAAAAGGTGTCATCATTGTACAGTCTACATACATGTTGTAGCCTAGTTTATTAGATCCGTTTCGTACAGTGTGATTTGTAATGATCTTCTAGGATTGGTGAAATCACAGAGTCTGGATCAGGCGGTAGATGTCCTGTGTAACACTCAGTCTGTTGTAAGACTGACTCAGCGCCGCGGCTAAGAGCATTTCAACCTCTTGAGGTTTTCAGGGGAGTTTCCGTATTGAGGAAATGAGTAATGTACAAACTGACGTATGTTTTCCTATAAAACGTGTAGACTGTTTATTATGCATCCTGGTGTTGTATTGACCCTGTTTCTTCAGTGTTTGCATCTCTGTAGATTGATTATTTCTTCATAGATCAGGGATTGACGGGGCTTTACTACTGTAATAGATGGACGGTCATGGATGAATGATTGGTGACTTGGTTTCTTTTCTTACACAACTTTCGTAAACATTATATGTGAGCAGTCGAGATGAGCTGTAGACTTGAATACGGTTGTTTTATACAGTAAAAGTTGTGTTTTATTGGTAAAACTGCAAAATGGCTTGAGTTACATTTAGAACTAAGTAACATTACGTGTAATAAACCATTAAATCGTCGTTCAGGCTGATTATTAGTGCTTGTTTGTTGACCACAGTGGGTATAAAGAGCTGTTGGCTCTCAGGAAACCAGGTTTAAGTCTGAACTGGATCATTTCCCCTCTCTCGCCCCCACATATGTGCTCTACTTTCCTGTAATAGTGTCCATCCCGTTAAAAAAACGGTGTATTGTGTATGTTTCTAGTTGATGAAATTGCTTGTTTACTACTAGTAATAGACTGATGATGTATATCAGCCAGGCTGATTAATTATCTGATATTTACACATTTAGAGATTATCAACATTGGCCTATTAACAAATGAATCAAATTTGTTTTTAGTAGAAATTGCTTAATTTAAACAGCTGTTTTGTGACTTGCAGTTAATTATATATATATATATATAATATTTATAATTTAAAAATATATATATATATATTTATGAATAAATTTATAAATAAATGAGTTATTATTAAATGTATTTATAAATATGCAAAAAATGTATAATACTATTTTAATTATATAAACATTATAAATATTTATTTGTTGTTATATTCATTCTATACAAATAAGTATTTATTTATATTTTATTTATTTATATGTGACTTGCATTTAATTATATATATATACACACAATTTTTTTATAAATAATGCATGTTTATTATATATATGTTAATAATACAAATACATGTTTATTATATATATGCGCGCACAAACGTTTTGTTTTATAATATTACAATTAAAAAAATATATATAGATTTATGAAGAACTTTATAAATAAATCTGTTATTATTAATTGTATTTATAAATATGCAAAAAACTTTATAATACTATTATATTTATATATATATATATATATATATATATATATATATATATGAAAATTATAAATATTTATTTTTCTTTATTTTTTATTTTTTTAAAGTATTTATTTATTTCTGTGTAAAATATGTATTTTAGTGTATATAAGTATATACACTTTTAAAATGTAACTTATAATATATATACATGAAAATAAGCAAATATTCAAAATATTAATTAAATTTATTGACAAAGTTAGAAATTGTATAAAGTAACTAAACTTCTTACTTATACTACTTTTGTATCTTTGTGTGTGTAACATTCACGTTTTCTAATTATCCTCATCTCTTCTTTCAGTCGTGTGGTCTTGCCATGCTCGGTGGAAGAGGTGAGTACAGCTTTTTTTATTTTTCACACTTCCTCAGCTTCTGATAAGTTAAACATTAACTGGAAGTGCTCAGTGTCACTTTAACCTTGAAAACCCGAGCCTTGTTTCCTAATGTTTAATATTTCTGACGGGTTATTAGTTCCGTTTGCTGCATCATTACAACCAGACAATCGCGTAAAACCTCAGCGCTTTGAGCTGGCCTGGCGCGTCGAGGATGTGATCAGAGCAACATGGACAAGATAAAGCTTGTCATGCATGTAGAACACCGGCGCCCTCGGGGAACGCTTGAGTCTTGCGTACTTGATGTTTGCTTGATTGACATCGTTTGATATTTTGCATTTAGGACGCCGTCGATTCATAGCACTCTGCAGTCAGAAAACTTGTGTGAAGTCCTCCTGCAGCCTGACAGCTGTCAAGCAGACTGATTCCAGTTTCAGAAGCGTTCAGATATGATGCACAGATACGAGATCCTCTTTCAAAAACACACACTCTAAAGCTCTGTTCCAAAACACAGTGAGGGTCTCCCCTGGATAAGAAAGCTTCAATGGTTCTATATAGAACTCTAGACTCGAGTTTAAAGAACCCTCAATGCAAAAAGGTTCTATATAAGGCAAGGCAAGTTTATTTATATAGCACATTTAAATACACTGTGGCAATTCAAAGTGTTTTACTGAAAGCATTCAAATAATCACAAAATAAAAGCAAGGAAAATTAAAACAGTTCTAAAAGAAATTAAAAGACGTATATGATACAGTTATAAAACAAATAAAAAGAGTAAAAAGATGATGCAGATAAACTTCTCATCTGGTAAAACACCAGTGTATCATATTTTTCTGAACTCCCAGTTTTACTCTGAGATTTTCTCTTGATGGTTACTCTCCTAAAAATCTCCTATAAGGAGAAATTCCTTAAAATATTCCTTAATCATAATGTTTATTTACTGTATTTCTAGTGATAAAGTCGGGCTGTCAAACGATTAATCGCGTCCAAAATAAAAGGTTGTGTTTATATAATATATGTGTATGTAGGGTGTGTAATTAATTTGTATATAGAAATACACACACATGCATGTATATATTTAAGAAATATTTACATGTGTATATATTTATACATAATTAATATTATATATAAATATAAATATTTGACATTAATAACACATTTTTCCTAAATATATACATGCATGTGTGGGTATTTATATATACAAATTAATTATACACACTACATACACATATATTATGTAAACACAAACTTTTATTTCGGATGTGATTAATCACGATTAATCGTTGGCCATCCCTAATATAAATACACACATGCTTGTATATATTTAAGAAATATTTTCATGTATATACTGTGTATAGATTTTTATATATAATTTATATTATATATAAATATAAAAATATTGTGTATAAATAATATTTTTTTATTAAATATACATGCATTTGTGAATATTTATTTATATATATATATATACAATATAATTATACACAGTGCACCCACATATATTATGTAAACCCGAACTTTTATTTTGGATGCGATTAATCACAATTAATTGTTTGACAGCCCTATGATAAAGTCTGTTTACGAGCTGTTTAATTCATACAATTTATATTAAAATTAATTAAAAACGTAATCCACAAAAGGATGCAAAGATTGGCACCCTTAAAAGCTTCTAATAAATAAAGCGTCTGAAAAACTTCTTTCTAGAACCTTTTCTTGTTGATTAACCAAGAAATACTGAGAATCCACGAATGGCATTATTAGTCTTTTTTTTCTAAAGTAACATTTTAAACCCATGTTCACACATTCTCGTTCAAGAAATTACAGTAGCTGTAGCATTTTTATCTCAAAGAAGTGGCCAAATATTGAAGATTAAGTGGACATAACTATTAATTTACATAACTATGAATAAATATTCATGCACGTTCCCTGTTTGCCTTTGTTAAACTGGTTTTGCCATAATGTCCCTCTAAGGCATCAATCAGTCACACAATGCAGAGTTTTGTCTTAATAAGTGAAACTGCTGGAAGGCACACATTTTAATTATACGAGAGCCGTTTAATTCCCCAGATGCTGATCTAGTGTTTCCTATAGGAAGTCTGTAGGCTTTGTGTTTTCATGCATGTAAGACTGCTAGTTTCTCTTTGTTTATGATGTTTTCCGTATTTTACCAGGTAAGATTTAACAAAAAAAACCCAAAACTTCTTGATATTAAAATGTCTTTTCCGAGAGGACTTTTTAGGACTGTACTACTGTAGCATGTAGATGACCTCAAAGACAAGGGCTATTTTAGTAAGTGATTTATCCATCTAAGTGTTATTTTAGTTTCATTGAGATTAATTTTATAAATTAGTTTTCATTTTTATATTTTCAAAGTTTAAGTTATGTTGTGGTTTTGTTATTTTTATTAGTCTTTATTTTTTATCTTTATCTATATGTTTCATCTTTGTCTGTATATTTACTATTAATTTTTATTTCTCTTTCGTACTATTTTTATTTAGTTTAGTACATCAAGTTAAAATAAAGGAAAATTAGATGTTGCCTTGGCAAAAAGTTCTTTTATATTTTATTTTAAGTAATGGAAATATTTTAATGGTTTTAGTTAACTACAATAACACTGGACTAAACTCCAATTTTTTTATTTTAGTCATCTTTGATTTGGTATTGACTTAAAGGGGTCCTATTTTGCTTTTTTTCCATCTTCATCTTTCTTTAGTGTGTAATGTTGCGGTTTGATCATGAAAAAGCTTTGCAAAGTTCTTCTCTATATCAGTGTCAGTGTTTTTGAACTCCTGAAACGCCTCCATTGTAGTCGTGAGTTTCTTCTGGGAACGAACACGTCACAATATTCCTCATTTAAATAATTAATATGCAGAATAAAGGGGCGGGCCCTGGTTGAGTTAGTTAGTAGTGTGTTAAACTGGTGGTTATGGTAAAGGGGGGGACATTTCCCAAACACGCTCGAAGCGCTCGACCAATCACAACACACTGCTCCAGCCGACCAATCAGAGCACAGTGTGCTTTTCAGAAGGCTTCATTGAGACAGGAACTAAACAGAGCGTTACTGACAGACTGGGAAGAGAGGAGCCGCAACAATGGAGAATATGAGGAAAATATTATTTTATTTTTTTTAATATTCTAATAAAGCCCACAAACCACATCAAGACATTGTGAAAGTGCATAATAGGTCCTCTTTAAGTGTGGTTATGCACTGATCATCTGAACTCTGACCTGTTTCTCTGCTCTCTGCCATTGCAGTATCAAGTCGGGCAGCTTTTCTCGGTGGCTGAGGCCAGTAAAAACGAGACGGGTGGCGGAGAGGGCATTGAAGTGCTGAAGAACGAACCGTACGAGGAGGAGGGCGAGAAGGGACAATACACACACAAAATTTACCACTTAAAGAGGTAAAAACAAAGTCACCAGCTTAGGTTTATTCTGTATGCCAAGATCAGCAAACTTTAATAATATAGTCAAGTCATTTTTTTTAAAACACGTAGCCCTCAAACCGTATTCACTTTATAGCCCTTAATCCTGTAATTGTGGACAAATGTGGGCACAGAGGACTCGGGTGTGAGCCTAATTTTTATTTATTATAAATGTTATATTGCTGTCTTCGATAAAGTTTTGTCTATCCATTTATGGTGTTTATTTTTGAATTTATTTACTTCAAAAATTACCATATTTTCTATGTAAATTAGGCTTATTTTTATGTTTTTTTATTTTATTTTTTTTTTTAACTACATTAAAACATTCCAATAAGTTCTTAAAGCTAAAACCTAAAGATGAAGTGACTTTGCTGTCACCTGGTGTCTTATTTTGGCTTATTTTAAATTACAGTTTTTCCCATTCATTTCTATGGGTGCCCATTTTTGACCCAAATACAAGATTAAATAGTTTTTTTTCACCCACTTAACATTGTAGAATTGAGTCAAAAAAATTATGTGTGTTCAGGAGGCAAACTTAGGAAAAGTAGCCAAGTCTTGTACCGCTCAGATCAAGGGAAGTATTTTTTAAAAATAAATCAAAACTATTTTGCCCACATTTGTCCAGAATACGGTTTTTGAGTTAAAAGCTTTTTATAATGCATTATAAAATTATTTTTAATGCATTAAGAATGCCTTGCACTGCACATTATAATGCATTGTATGATTTCATGAATATTAGTTATAATACATAATACTTTTCTATTACACATTTAATGCATTACAACACATGACAAACAACCAATTTCATGTAACAAGGACTGCATGTATGATAATGCATTATGAATACCTTTTGAAGGCGTTATACATAAAAGCTTTAAGTGTTACTGATTTTTTTTTTTCCAGTTTTAATTACTGATTTTTATGCTAAGACACCTACGCTTTAGTATAGTCAGATGTGACGCATCTCAAGTGTTTTGCGACACTGTTCATTATATGACAAACCATTCAACTTAACGCAAAGCTGTAAATAATTCTTCTTTGTGCTTTTGTGTTTTGTGTTCGTCCAGTAAAGTGCCAGGCTTTGTGAAGATGATCGCACCAGAGGGGGCGTTAGTTTTCCACGAAAAGGCCTGGAACGCGTATCCATACTGCCGCACGAGTGAGTGGAAATCCTTTTCATCCGTTACACTGCACAATCCGTCACTGTCATGTTTTTATTGCATATGGCAATATGTAATGAATTACATATTGGGACAGTGGTCATGCATATACAATGTTTTTGATTGTTTCATGAAGTTCTCACATTTGTGAAGAATTAGGCCAAAAACATACTCGCGCAGGTTATTGTTATTCAGGTAGCTTGCTATAAACATTTAAAAATGTTAGTTAAACATCTCTCCGCCGACCTGAAAGAGTTTATGTCTGCTTGAGTTGCAATACGGTCCGATTTTCTAGCTATAAAGTACCCACTTTTTTTAGCTGCGTTGGTTCCGGAGGTATCTTTTCCGTTAATTTCTCCCATATGGATTTAACAAAAGTATTTCTTTAAAGCATTATGAGCCCTGAATCAAGGCAACCAGCCCTAAGGTGAAGCACATTACTACAAACTTAAATTTGAAGCAAAAAAAAGCATTTGAAAAGAAAGCACTGGGCTTTAGTGAGGGGAATGGACTACAATCCCATAAAGCATTGCAAACAGCATTATCAAATTAAAAATGGAGAAAAATAAAACTACTCGTTTAAAAATGTTTATCTATCTGAAGTATTTTGAGAGCAAAGGGAAACCAACTATTACGTCAGTCGCAGTGCTTTAGCGGAGTGGGCGGAGCTAAAGAGCTCTTTTGATGCATTTTGCTTGTCTTGACTCTGATTGGTGGAATTCTATGTACAGCATAATGGGAAATGTAGTTTTTCACCACGAATTCCACTGTTTTAAAACAAGTTGAAATAATGTGGGATAACGGCTTCAACTAAAGCAAATACTGTTAATAAACAAGCTCGTAGTTCACAGTAGGTCTGTCTTTAAAGGTTTAAGGCCTGTACACACCGGGACGAACATCAGCGCGCGTTATTCGTCAGCGTTTTTTAACGCGTTTTTTGTGTTCATACCCAAGCGATTTTCGCTGACGATGAGCCGAATGAACATGCTAATTCATTCCCTGACATTAGATGGCGCCAATTTGCTCTGCAATACCACTCCATATCAGTTTTCTTTTATCAAAATGTGTGTAGTCGCAGTCGCGTTTGTCATAAAGTTCTTTATGTTCGAACACCAACGAGACCAGCAGCTCTAAATTCATCTTGGCTCGCATCTTCCTCGTCTTATTTCTTCCTAGCTGTGTAGACGGCGACGCTACCTGGCGTAGCTCTTCTTCTCCGTTACGTATGTGTGCTCGGCAAGACTGTTTCGTGTTTGAGCGCCCCCAAGTTGTGTTTTACTGTAACTTCAGAGGCTCCAAACACTTGAGCAAAAGCGCCAATCTAATTGGTCGGATAGTTTTTAATGCGGCGTGTCAAAATAAAAAACAAACCGGAGGCGTTTTTAAAAAAATGACGCTTCTACGCGTGGCGTTTTACGCGTCGGTGTGCACACTACACATTGGCGCTCTTTGTTTAGTCACGAGGCGTTAAACGTCAGCGAATAACGCGTGCAAAATTCGTCCCGGTGTGAACAGGCCTTTAAGTTATTGTTAAAAATCAATTTCTGTAACGGAGTTTTTCCTTCCAGAACTCGACTGTTGCACTCTGTAATGGTTTGCGTTTATGTATTCGGAGTATGTTTTAGGCCTTAGTCATTTGTACCGGTCTGTTTTGACAGTGGAAATATGAATGTTTTCTGTGTCACCTGATTATTTTTCTTCTTTTTATTTTTGCATGCTGCTCCATTCTCTTCAGTTGTGACTGTAAGTACAAAAACTTGCCGTCATTGTGACTAGTTTACACTAAACTCATTTACAAACTGAATTTAGTAGAAAAGTCTTTGTTTTATTGTTTATCATTTCAAACTAGTTTGTGTCAAATGTTTTGTTGTCTGTCTTTTTGATAAATTATAATTGTCATTGCATGTGGTTACATTTATACTCCCAAGTGTTGTTTAATCGTCTAAATCTATCCACCAATCTTGACACCAGATTACCTGTAGAACTTGGAGTAAATCATATAGTCCCTCCAGCTTAAAAACACACGCTCTGAAGCCATCTGATGTGATATTTGCATTGCATGCACTTCTAAACCACAGTTTTAAGTGAAGTCATCCTGCTGTTTGTGACAACCTGAACATAACCATGCATCTTCTCCTCAGAACGAATACATGAAAGATGATTTCATGATTAAAATAGAAACGTGGCACAAACCTGACATGGGCTCTTTAGAGAATGTGAGTAAGACGTTTCTTCGTGATTTGATGTTTTGAATGCGTCTGTAACATTATGCTCAGGCTGATTTGTTTTTGGTGTTTGTTTATGCCCATTATCAGGTACATGACCTGGACCCGACCACATGGAAGACAGTGGAGGTCGTGCATATCGATATAGCTGATCGGTCTCAGGTTGAACCTGCAGTGAGTTCACTTTCCATCAGTCTTGAAACGCTTTGCATTGTTTGCATGTTCTTTGTGGTAACATTACCCACTTTGAATATAATGCTAATAGTCCATCCCTGTTTTGATAAAGTGGCCTGGAATTATTTGAAGTTCTTTTAGTAGTCATCTATTGTGTTCTTATTAAAGGAGTAGTTCACTTTAAAAAACAACAACTTTTGCTTATAATTTACTCACCCTCATGTCATCCAAGATGTCCATGTCTGTCTTTCTTCAGTCAAAAAGAAATTAAGGTTTTTCATGAGAACATTCCAGGATTTTTCTCCATATAATGGACTTCAATGGGGACCAAACGGTTCAAGGTCCAAAAGACAGTTTCAGTGCAAACTACAAACTGTTCAAAGGGCTGTAATTGATTCCAGACAATGAATAAGTCCTTATCAAGCGAAACGATCACTCATTTAAAAAAAGAGTCAACTTGTTCATTTCGTTCGTTGATTGTACCAAATGACATGAAAAAAGATTCATTCATTTTGATGAACGAGTTCGAACAGGAGAGTCACGAACGCGTATAACAGAGCAGAGCAAGGCGACCATTTGAGCTTATAAAACTCAAACTTTGTTGTGACCGATCATTTCATTTAAGACCCTTATTCATCGTCTGGAATCATTTAAAGCCCTTTGAACAGTTTGCACTGAAACTGTCTTTTGAACCTTGAACTGTTTGGACCCCATTGAAGTCCATTATATGGAGAAAAATCCTGGAATGTTTTCATCAAAAACCTTAATTTCTTTTCGACTGAAGAAAGAAAGACATGGACATCTTGGATGACATGGGGGTGAGTAAATTATCAGAAAAAGTTTTTTTTTTTAATTTTTTTTTTTTTTTTAAATTGAACTACTCCTTTAATGACTGATGCAGAGAATCTCAAACTGGCCAAATCTGGTGTATCTGTCGGTCGCTAGTCTCTTTCATCCTTAAAGCAGAATTTGTGTTTTATGTAATATCTCAATGTTCTCAACATTGATAATAATCAGAAAATGTTTCTTGAGCATCAGATCATCATATTAGAGTGATTTCTGAGGGATCATGTGACACTGAAGACTGGAGTAATGATCCTGAAAACTCAGCTTTGATCACAGGAATAAATTACAGCTTACTATATATTCACATAGAAGACCGTTATTTTAAGTTGTAATAATATTTCATAATATTTCTGTTTTTAGTATATTTTTAAACAAATATATGCAGCCTTGGTGATCAGAAGAGACTTCTTTCAAAAACTTTCAACGCTACTATATATACTTTACTGGTAATGGGAAAGCACATACTCATATCTAGCAAGATAATACTATTATAAAATTATCTTGATACCATAGACCCTCTTTGTTACTGTTTGTTTATTCTTGGAAGTGTGAGCATATATGAATTAAACAAATTATTCATTAGGTTCATACAAAAACGTCATGGATTTCTCCATCTTTAGCACAAGACGAATCATTAGCCTCTGACATGTACTTTGAAACTTTCAGTTTGCTGTGATTTGGGATTTGCTAATCCTTATCCCACATGCTGTATTTAGGCTGGCTAGTGTGTGATTCGTGATTCAGCCTGTAGCCGGTGTGTTGCATAAGACTGGATTAGGGTGACGTGACATTAGTGTGTGGACCATTGCCCTTCTGACCTGCTTTACTCGAGGTTCACTAGTTTACCAAGAAGGCTCCTTATCAATACTTATCAAGCTTCTCTAAGCAGCAGATGTACTGCACAAACTGGTAAAGACAGTCAGTTTGAAGCTGTCGACGTAAAACACAAACCGGCTGCCGGTGTCGTATCCTAGCAGACAAATAAATCCAAATACGTTTCCATTGGACCTCATTCTGGCTCTGTGCCAAACACACACACATACAGCTGCGCGTCCAGTGTTGCCTATCAGGAGTGTACAGGTTATCTGACCTGTAGAAGGCCGCACGAGGGACTGCTCTTCTCATGCCTGAGCACTTTTATGCTTCGTATCTTTAATTAGTTAAGTAGATCAGTCCTGGTTAGGGTTAATCCGTATTCCCATATGTTCTCGGTACTTAGCGCCGAGGTTTGAGAGATTAGAAGGTGGAGTGCGAGTGTGTGCAAAAAGATGGAAATGGTGGGAATTCCCAAACTGAAGGTGTTTTTTAAGATAACGTTTTGTTGCAGACGCATTTAGCGACTTTTCAGCATCATTGCTCCAGTCTTCAGTGTCACATGATGCTTCATGGACTCTTCTAATATGCATATTTTCTGCTCAAGAAACATTTGTTTATTTTGTTAAAATTCAGTGTTGGAAACTGATTTATTTATTTATTTTAGAATTCTTAGCTGAATAGAAAATTAAGAATTTAATGTTGTCCTTGTATTATGATTTTCCCCTCCAAAAAATGGCAAAATTGATAATCATAAATGATTGCAGCAGATCATCATATTAGAGTGATTTCTGAGGGATCATGTGACACTAAAGACTGGAGTAATGATGCACAACATTCAGTTTTGATCACTGGAATAAATTACAATTTACTATATATTCACATATGAAGATATTAATATTATTCATATTAATTAATAATATTAATATTATTTATAAATATTAATAAATATAAATACTAGTTAAATATATTAATATTATTAATATTAATATAAAAATAGTAATATTACTATTTTTACTGTATTTTTGATCACATAAATCCATGAATAATTGTTGAGCAGAAGAGACTTACAAAAAAAACATTTGACCGACGAGTTAAATTTAATTTAACTTGTGCTTTAAAGGAGTAGTTCACTTTAAAAAAAAAACTTTCGCTGATAATTTACTCACTCCCATGTCAGAAATTAAGGTTTTTGATGAAAACATTCCAGGATTTTCTCCATATAATGGACTTCAATGGGAACCAAACGGTTCAAGGTCCAAAAGACAGATTCAGTACAAACTGTTCAAAGGGCTTTGAAACGACACCAGACGATGAATAAGGGTCTTAACAAGCGAAATGATCACTCATTTAATAAATAAATAACAAAGTTTCAGTTTTAAGCTCAAATGCTCGCCTTGCTCTGTTCTGTGATGCACGTTGGTGACTCTCCTGTTCGAACTCATTTATCAAAATGATTGAATCTTTTTTCATGTCATTTGGTTCTTTCAATGAACAAAAGGAACGAATTGACTCGGGAAAAGATTTGTTCACTTGATGAACCAGTTTGAAAAGGAGAGTCACAAACGTGCATCACAGAACAGAGCAAGGTGAGCATTTGAGCTTATAAAACTTAAATAACTCCGGCATTAAACATTTCGCTTGATAAGACCCTTATTCATCTTCTGGAATCATTTAAAACCATTTGAACAGTTTGCAGTTTGTACTGAAACTCTCAATTGGACCTTGAACCGTTTGGACCCCATTGAAGTCCATTATATGGAGAAAAATCCTGGAATGTTTTCATCCAAAACCTTCATTTCTTTTCGACTGAAGAAAGAAAGACATGGATATCTTGGATGACATGGGGGTGAGTAAATTATCAGCAAAAGTTTTTTTTAAAAGTGAACTACTCCTTTAACTTAAGGCCTGACACGAAGGAGCATGCAAATATGACGTGATGTAATATACTAATTTGTGCATTTACGCCATCTAGTGACATTTGGCAACCTTTTTGCCAATTATCACTGAAAAAGTGGTTGACCATAGAGATAACGTTAAAAAAAATCATGTCCCTGGTCTTGTTTTGCTTAATTAATTGGTAATAATTTACAGCTTTTCACCAAATTTGAATATCCATCTCTGAAATTACTTTTACGCCAACTTAACCAAGGCAGTGTGGAGAAATATGAATCATAAAGGAAATACAAGTGATCCAAATTTTCATTCTTTCAGGATTATAAACAAGATGAGGACCCAGCGATCTTTCAGTCAGAGAAAACCGGCCGAGGACCTTTAGGACCGGACTGGAAAGTGAGTGGCTCTATTTAATTAATTTATCAGACATTGATCATTAGTTCCCAATCAACTCTGTTCTACATGAAGATCTTGTGTGTTTTCTCCCTGAACAGAAAGAGCTCTTGGCCAAGGCAGACGCCCCTCGTATGTGCGCGTACAAACTAGTCACTGTCAAGTTCAAGTGGTGGGGCCTTCAAACCAAAATAGAAAACTTCATCCACAAGGTAACAATCGACACCCATTCAAACTAGCGCTTAGCAACTTTATCATTTCATTTTTCCAATCACGTATGGGACACAAAAAGAGATATTTAGTGGTCTAGAGCGCTCTTTTTCGTGTGAGCACTCATGTGATATATTATTAAAGGAATAAGGCCTCTACTAGAACAGGTTTTAATGCTTGAATGTTGATTATTCTCCTCATATTCTCCATTGTTGCGGCTCCTCTCTTCCCAGTCTGTCAGTAACGCTCTGTTTACTTCCTGTGTCTATGAAGCCCCTCCTTCTGAAAAGCTCACTGTGCTTTGATTGGCCATCTGGATCAGTTCTCAAACTCAAACATTGGGTTTAAAATTTAATGTAAAAATGTAACCCAATGGCTGGGTTTGTCCAAATTTGACCCAAAATTGGGTTAAAACAACCCAGCATTTTTTTAGAGTGAGTGTATATATATATATAAAAAATGCAATGTAAATAAATTGTTTAAAAAAATATCAACCGCAATGAGATCAACAATTAATACTAACTATATATATATATATATATATATCGACACAGTCCATATATAATGCAATAAATTGCTGTAAAAAATAACATCAACAGCAATACGATAAAATATGAAAAAAATCGAATTAGTAACTATTAATACTAATAATTTCATTAAAATTACTGTTATTATTCAAATATAATTGATCTATACCAATTATGGATTTATATGTAACATTGAGAATTAGCCTCGGCTAAAATGTTGTGTTATGGAACAAGAGCTTATGTTCATTTAAATAAACTTAAAATAAAATAAAATAAATATCTCTTAGTGAATTTTACACTTAATAAGAAGGAGATCCAAAATCTCCGATTGAATAAGCCACACTGTAAATATATACATAAATACTTAATTAAAAAAAAACAATCTAACTGATGTCACCGAAGTGCATATTTCATCCAATTAGATCTTAGTGCTTTTCGTTGGATTAAAAAAAGCAGGACTTTTATTTTGTTGTGATTGGTCAAGCGTTTCAAGCGTGTTAATGAAATGTCCCGCCCCTTACCATAACCGCCAGTTTAACACACTACTAACTCACTCAACCAGGCCCCGCCCCTTTATTCTGCTTATAAACTTCAAACAGGAACATTACACACTAAAGAAAGATGTAGATGGGGAAACAGCATAATATAGGACCTTTTAAAGCAAGTTGTGTTGCACCATTATATCAAGCATTTGTTCCTTATGTGTCTTCTCATTGACATTAAACCTGGAGTGACGCATCTCAATGAGAATTGAGATGTGTCGGTGAGTTTGATAATTCCCTCTGTATAATTTCAATCTCCTCAATGTTTTTCAATAACAGACTTTGTGTTTTCGTGTGCGTTTGCAGCAAGAGAAGAGAATCTTCACCAACTTCCACCGTCAGCTCTTCTGCTGGATCGACAGCTGGGTGGAGCTCACCATGGCAGACATCCGCAGGATGGAGGAGCAGACGCAGCGAGAGCTGGAAGAGGTGAGCGGGGCATTATGGGCTGGAGCACGTATAGTTTCCTCCATTGCATTTGCTCCCACCCATCCATGGCAGACCTCCTCATTCCCAGCAGTTCAGATCATAAAACGCTATTCTTTCCACGTTTTTTTGGTTTATTCATGAATGTCTTTAAAGGTGTAGGCTGTGATTGCTGTGCCTCTAGTGTCTCAAAATGGAATTGCAAAAAGAATATCATATTCATATATAAGTGTCATAAACCTCTCAAACTAGGGCTAAAATGATAATTATGATTATTTTGATTAATTTGATCAATATCATGATTAATTATCATGATTATTTGTTGATTTAAACTAATTTTATTGTCACAGGCTAATTATAACCGCTTTCACCTCCATATTGTGCTACATTCCTGCTAATGTACAACTATGTGCATAATAATAAAATAGGTCCTCTTATTCACCAAAATTCAGTGCATCTCCTTAAAGAATAAAGAAAACAATAAATAAAATGTAGCAAAACTTCAACAGGGCACTATTTTACATTTACATGGTGTAAAAATATTTTAGGAAGCAAAATATAAATTTGCATTGTGCATAATGGATGTGAATAAAATGCGCAAAATATATAATCAATAAAAAAAACAAATATTCTTCTGTGAACGGAACGACGCATTTTAAATATTGCTCGATCACGCGAATTTGATCGTGGGAAGCCAAAATCGTGATTGTGATTAAAATATGATTAATCATGCAGCCCTATCTCATACTAAAGAAAATTACAACTCATTTAAAAAAATAACGACTTACCACAAAAAAAGGCATTATGTCCAGTGAGTGAATGTTATTTTGTCATTTATCTCTACAACTGATTAGACAATTTGAACAATTCAGAATGCTAGTCGGATGCCGTTGCTTCATCATTGCATTAGAGGGCTTTTATTTTATGTTATTAAATTCTGACTACAAGATAAATAGCAACTGGTTAGTGCGCCATTGCAGGAAACACTGAGCTTATAAGACTACAACCTGTACATCATCAGGCTACAGTGCACATCTGGACTGATTTTATTGCGTAACATGGGTGTTTATATGTGGAATAAAACATTAGTACCTGTGATATTAGCACCAGGGGTCATTATTTGATTGTAGACCTAAAATAGTAATAAATCTGCTTCTGGATGTTATTGAAGGGGTTACAGATTTGAGCTATATTGGGGGTTTTTAGCCGCTGGTCACTGCTGGCAGCGCTCGCGTATTCTCTATTTTCAGTTGTGTTTTTGTTGAACGCGTCCCAGCTCAAGTGTATAGTATTTGGCCCAGATTCTTTCCTCTACCCAGTAAAATGATGATCCAACGGCACGCAGTCTCTCCAAACTCTGACACGCTCTGTGATCGCTTTCAGCATGCAGCCAAGGAAAACCACAAACTCTTCACTGCCTGGGAAATATCGATCAATACACTCTCATCCAAATCCCGAAGGCGTAGCCGCTTATTAGTTTTATTCTCAAGCGACGTTTGGGCCAAGACCAAACAAAGCGATTCCTTAACCGTCAACCCGTCAGTCAAGTTACGAGTTATATCTTTGTCCTAACCAGTTCATCTGTTATTGCCTTCAGTTGTTAAGGCTGGCATTTATAAAACAAGCAGTATATGTAGTAAAACTTTATATTAAACAAACAGTTTTTTACACTGCTGCTATACGCTTGCCAAGCAGAAAGTATGTATTTGGACTAATATTTGACGAATCAAGTTTGCTTTGGCTTCGCCGTGCTTTACAAAAACCTTCCAGGGTATATATTTTTTCAAAACCTCTTTTATGGAAATGATGGTGAATATATTTCCAGTGAGGATTATGTCAACGTTAACCCATTCAGTGCCTCTTCGCTGACATTAAACTGTTACATGGGTGAATATCACCAAAATGGTCATGAATGCATCATATTTCTCACTAAATTTAAGACAATTAAGACAAATATATATTAAAGGTGCATATTTTTGCACCTTTAATATGTTTTTTTTTATTCTGAAATGCAAAAATGTTGCCATTTCCCAGTAATAAATAGCTTGTAATATAAAGAAGTAAAAAAAAAATATTGAAAATATTATGAAAATGTTTTGAAAATATTATGAAAATATTTCTTAAATATATACAAGTGTGTGTGTGTGTATATATATATATATATATATATATATATTGTAAACACAAACTTTTATTTTGGATGCGATTAATCGCAATTAATCGTTTGACAGCCCTTATATTTACAATTTATTTATTTATTATTAAAAAAAGAGAATTAGGTTTTTTTATTTTTTAATATATTTATTTATATACATTAAATATATATATAAATAATATTTACATATATATCAGATTATATTTATAATTTATTTTTTCCACATTAAGGTACAATTTTAATGTTGTTCTTAATTTGTGTTGTTGGTTTTACCCACACAGTATGGTTATTACTGTATTACAGTAAAGAAGTTTGTTTTAATTTATTTGAGAATTTATATTTTAATTTTTATTACTTTTTTTAAAAAAAAAAACATTTTGTTGTTGCTTTTTTTTGAGGTACTGTTTTATTGCTAAGAAAATGTCACAGTGCAAAAGATCTGGTGAAAATTATATATATATATATATATATTTTTTTTTTGTATGTAAAAATTCCCAGTTTATTATATATAGATTTCTGATTGACATAAAAATGATAATGTGGCCGTTTCTACCTCCATTATGCTTTTATGTTCTGGCGTTTCTTCTTCCAGGTCGACGCCAGTAAGTGTAAAGATTGCACCTAACGGCATGTTTTGTTTCTAGATGCGTCAAAAGGGATCCGTACGAGGCACGACGGCAGCCGATGAGTAGCCGAATCCTTTTTAGTAACACAAGGCAGGTGGAGAGACTCCGTAAGGAAAAGCAGTCGCTCCGTCGCTCTTCTTTCTCACGTTCTGTTCATCCGCCGCCACCCACTAACCCATCACTTCACTGATTCCTCCATTACAGCTAACCACAACTAATCCTCTCAGCTGACGTGTGGGCCAACATAACCCGAGTGAAAGTGTTAGTCATTTTAGACAAACTCTTGGCTGAACCGCCCGCTAGCTTTAGCTCAGGCCAGAGGAAAATAGTGCCTCAACGGCGCAAATTAGAAGCAGGTGTTTGCAGCTCCTTGAGAAAGCCTCATCTGCAAGTTCTAATGGTTTTAGACTCCAGTTGAAAGGTAAAATGTTTTTGTGAGACGTTCTTGGTGTTTAAAGCAACTGTGGTGGCCAACGGCTGTAGTTTCCAAAAGCAGCGTTCTCCTGTCGAGTTGTTGATCTTCTCTCTAAATGAAGCCAGGTTTGCGATGTTTACAGGAACAGCTGCAATGCCCTTCTTTCTCTTTTCCCTTATTCTTATCCTTCAAAGTTCGTGCATGCAAACAGAGTCATTTACTTATATCATGTCCTTCCAAACGACTCCATGTGACTTGCTTTCTTCCATGGCTTCCACGTTTGTTTTCTGTACAATGAAAGCATACAGAAATCACATGCTATCAAGCTCTGAAATAGCAACATAATGCGCTGTATTTTAAAGGAGTAGTTCACTTTTAAAAAAACTTTTGCTGATAATTTACTCACCCCCATGTCATCCAAGATGTCCATGTCTTTCTTTCTTCAGTCGAAAAGAAATGAAGGTTTTTGATGAAAACATTCAAGGATTTTTCTCCATATAATGGACTTCAATGGGGTCCAAACGGTTCAAGGTCCAAAAGATAGTTTCAGTGCAAACTGTTCAAAGGGCTTTAAACAATTCCAGACGATGAATAAGGGTCTTATGAAGTAAAACAATCACTCATTTAATAAATAAATAACAAAGTTTAAGTTTTATAAGCTCAAATGCTCGCCTTGCTCTGTTCTGTGATGCGCGTTCGTGACTCTCCTGTTCATCAAAATGAACAAATCTTATTCAGAGTCAACTCGTTCGTTGAATAAACCAAATGACTCGGAAAAAGATTTGTTCATTTTGATAAATGAGTCACGAACGCTCATCACAGAACAGAGCAAGGCGAGCATTTGAGCTTATAAAACTTAAACTTTGTTATTTATTTATTAAACGAGCGATCATTTCGCTTGATAAGACCCTTATTTATCATCTAGAATCATTTAAAGCCCTTTGAACAGTTTGCAGTTTGTACTGAAATTCTCTTTTGGACCTTGAACCGTTTGGACCCCATTGAAGTCCATTATATGGAGAAAATCCTGGAATGTTTTCATCAAAAACCTTAATTTCTTTTCGACTGAAGAAATAAAGACATGGACATCTTGGATGACATGGGGGTGAGTAAATTATCAGCAAAAGTTTTTTTTCAAAAGTGAACTACTTTAATTTTTGTGCTGCGATGTATTGTGACACCTAGTTTGTTCATCTCATGAACGGTGTCAGATAGTGTGTGTGTTGTATGGACTTCTGTTGTAGCCGCTGTATACTTTCATTGTATTCAAATGAGCAACCTGAATGCTGCTTTAACAAGAAAGAAAGTCATGCAGGTTTGGAACGATGATAAAAGATGACGAACTTTTGATTGAGTGAACTATTCCTTTGTTTTCGCTTTGGTCGTGTGTGTTGGACGTCTTTCAGAGTTGAATGAGTCTTGTGTTGATCTTGCAGGCAGTTATGAAGTTAATTTTATAGACTTTGTTCTTCTGGAGAGAAATTGAGCGTCTATAGAGAGTCAGAATGAAGCACAGCCGCTTCACATTTGTGTTATTCTCCCTCCCTCTGCGATCTGGAAGAGACTCGTCGGCCGCTCTCTCCAAGCGGCTCTGCCCAAACTTGTGTTTTTCCCTCTTCGTTTCTCATTTCCCCTCATTGCTGCTGCTCTGCACTGTGTTCTTGGTTTCTAATCAGCGCTTTTGTGTTTGTTGATTTTTCCAGAGTGTGTTTGTGTTCGCCGCATGTGAGCGTGTGTGTTTCTGCTCTCTTTGGTTTGAGTGAGCGTGCGTTCGTACACGTCTGAGTGTCTTGTATTCACACTGACCAGGCACAGTGAAAACTAAATGCTGCGACAAAATCATGGCAGAAGGAATTATTTTTATAATGTTTAGGGCTATTGTTAGTCAAACTTAGTGTTGTTGATTCGGACAAACCTTGCACTCAAAGTATTAAACTTCAGTAGACAAATCGCCCAACATTGTTTGTCCTGCAGTACTTAAAATTAATTTTGGTATGTTTTAGTTTACCTCAAGGGATCCAAGATGTAGGTGTCTTTGTTTCCACAGTATTTTCAATTTTGATATTTTTAGGTCAAACCGTTCATGTGTCAGTCATATAATGGAGGTCTATGGTCACCACCTCAAAGAGCATGCACAGAGAAGTCCAAATTAAACATGATTTAATGACTCGTAAATGTAAGTACATATTGATGGCCTAAGACACGAAACGAGCGGTTTGTGTGAGAAAACCAACAGTATTTATATCGTTTTTACAAGAGTTACAAGAGGTAAAAACAATATAAATACTGTTCGTTTTCTCACACAAACCACTCGTTTCGTGTCTTAGGCCATCAATGTGTACTTACATTTACGAGTCATTAAATCATGTTTAATTTGGACTTCTTTGTGCATGCTCTTTGAGGTGGTGACCATAGACCTTCATTATATGACTGACAGACAAGAACGGTTTGAGCTAAAAATATCAAAATTGAAAATACTGTGGAAACAAAGACATCTACATCTTGGATGCCCTTGAGGTAAGCTAAAACATACCAAAAAATAATTTCAAAGTGAATTATCCCTTTAATTACAGCAATTACAGTTTTAGTCATTGTAGTATTTTTAGTTTTATATTTCGTTAACGCTTTACAATTAAGGTTTCATTTATGTGCAAATAAAAAAAAACTACGCTAGTAAACATGAAGCTATGAAAAACACCACAGCATTTGTTAAAATTAGTTAATTTACTAATACATTTTCAAATCGAAAGTATAAATATATAAAGTATAAAAGTACATGTATTTGTTTACATGAATGTATTGTGAGCAAACAAGGAAAATTTTAATTTTTATTACCTGAAATAAAGATAAAGTAAAATATAGGATGGGAAACACTAACTGAAAATAAGCAATAAAAATAAGCAACTTTATAGTGTTAAGCAGGATTTTAGACCAAAAATATATGTAATACCCTTATGTTAACCATAACCAGTGTTGTATTAGTTTAATACTGTTGTTATTTTTTACTATTGTGGTGTTTTATAGTATTTTATGTTTCGAGTTTAATATTTTCGACCGATGAGATTTCACTGTAACCAAATTGAAACCGATTGACCACATGGATTGTATTGGAAGAGCGTGTCGTATGATAAGCCGCATCATTCTCGTTATCATTTTTAAATCGAAAGTTGTATTTGTTTACATGTATTGTGAGCAAACAAGGAAAACTTTTCATTTTAATTACCTGAAATAAAGCTGAAGTAAAATATAGGATGGGAAACACTTCAAACTAACAAACTAATTGAAATGATGGTTAATGGATTACCTAACATGAACTAGCAAGCAATATTTATTTCACAGCATTTATTAATTTTACTACAAAAATATTTTTAGTTAAAAAAAATAAGCAACTTTATAGTGTTTGGCAGGATTTTAGACAGGATTTTATGATTTTAGATTTAAAAAATATATATATATATATATAATTTTTTTTTTTTTACTTTTTTTTTTTTTTTTTTTACTATTTTAGACCAAAAATTTGTCTATATATATATATATATATATATATAGGAAATGAAACATATATATATATATATATATATATATATATATATATATTGGTCTAAAATCCTGCCGAACACTATAAAGTTGCTTATTTTTTAACTAAATATATTTTTAGTACATATATATATATATATATATATATATATATATATATATATATATATATATATTCTGTTGAAAAAAAAACGTAATACTGTTATATTAATATATATAAATATTTTTAATGTTTATAACTATATATATATAAACGTGTACTGTTATATAATAGTGCTATATTAGTTTAATTCTGTTGTTATTTTTTACTATTGTAGTTTTTTATAGTATTTAATGTTTTGAGTTTAATATTTTCAACCAATGAGATTTCACTGTAACTGATCTGTCACATGATAGGCCGCCTCATTCTCGTTATCACTTCATGCCTGGTTAGGACGTGATGGTGTTGTCATGATTCATGTTTGTCTTCAGTCACGCCTTAGAGAATCTTCCTAACGGTCAGTGTTTTCTTCTCTCACACCTGTAGCTTCGTAAAACTGGTCAGGTTCGAGGCACCAGTGCTGCTCACGAACAATGAGTCAAAACTACAAGAATCCAACCACGATGACGCTCGACATCAACGCATCCACCGAAGCGGCGGGCGGCGCCGTCGTCCTCCTCCACCAGACAGCAGAATGACACAATGATCAGTAGTACTGGACAGGGTGGACACTCTCTCGCGCGCTGGACGACACTTGACCTGTGTTCTAGATTCAGGCAGGTTGATCCAGTGACTTACCACTTTGTTAGGACGTTTAGAAACGTCCGAGTATTGCTGTATGGTTGTGTTATTCTATTTCAGGAAAAAAAAAAAACAGAAAAAAAAACGACTTAATTTTGGCAGGCATCGGACCAATTATTTGTTTGTTTTTGTTTGGTTATATTCTTTCATAACGGTTCAGATCTTTACTTTTCCCGTCTGTGTTTTAGTCTATCCCCCCCCCCGATGAAGCACTTCTTTTCGGTTCCTAATCATGGGTTTTTAATTTGACTAGTCTTTCTAGGAAAACGTGATGCACATTTGCGCGCGAAAACACACGTCCACCTCGCAGGATTTATTTATTTTGTCTGCGAGTGGCTTTAGCATGAGCTCAGGCATGTCTTTAAGAGGGTCTCCGAGACCCTTCATGTGACGCAAACCCCCCTCAGGACTCTGTAGTCGAACACGGTTCTCCTCTCCAAAAGTCCAGACTAATTACCGTTGCAAATCGCTGCTGCTTTTTTTATTTTTTGACTGGCTTTAGGACAGGCGAAGTGCTTTCATATCGCTAATCTACCTGTAACGCTTCAGGGTTCCCACACTCACAGAAAACCTGGAGATATCAGGGAAATGTTGTGATTTCCAGGCTCGGCTCATTACGTGTGTGCATGCTGGGAATAATTTCGTTGAGTCCCTCGAGCACAAATCGCAGTCATAATAGCGAGCGCGTGGTTTCAAAAGCAGACATGTGGCCATTTTTAAGGTGGAACTACTTTTCCAGGTGGATGAATCTCTGGTAATGGATGTAACTGATCCTTTTTCTGGTATCCTTGCGCATATTATGCAAATGTTACTTGCGTTGTCATGACAGCAAATTTGAATTCGCTGTCGCTTTGCAGAAGGCTTTTTTTTCTGAATTCTTGTATTCTTTCATGCTCATTTTCTCTCATTAACAGTGTGCTTGTATTGAACCCAGGACACTTCTAAATGTGAGGCTTGCGTACGGTAGTGCGGTCTTTATCCTTTATTCAAATATAGTTACAAGATTTTGTAAGCGTATTGTGTAGTTGTGCTTGGAGTCGAGTGTTTTATTTGTGATTATAATGCAATGAAACATGACTCTCATGCAAAGAAATTATGAACACGTGCAAAACAAGTAAATATTAATAACTGATTATGTCATAGCCGATGTGAGCGCTCTCGTTTGCATAGTCAAATAAAACCTGTAGCTGGAGTTTTGTCAGATAAATACTGTATTTTAAGAAATCTAATATTTTTCTCACATTTTAAGGGTTTCGTTGAACTCGCAGGGTCATTAAAAACAAATATCACTTTCAGCCACTGCTGTGTCTATATAATAATTAGGGCCTAATAATTAGGGCTGTCAAACAATTAATCGCGATTAATCACATCCAAAATAAAAGTTTGTGTTTACATAATATATGTGGGTGCACTGTGTATAATTATTTTTTATATATAAATACACACACATGCTTGTATATATTTAAGAAATATTTTCATGTATATACTGTATATAGATTTATATATAATTTATATTATAAATAACTATAAATATTTTATATATAAATAATATTTTTTCTTAAATATACATGCATGTGTGTGTATATATATATATATATATATATATATATATATATACACACACACAAAATAATTATACACAGTGTACCCACATATATTATGTGTGTGTATTTATATATATATTAGGGCTGTGCAAAAGTTAATTGCGATTAATCGCATCCAAAATAAGTCTTTTTACATAATATATTTGTGTGTGCTGTATATAGTTATTTTGTATATATAAATACCTATGAATGCATGTATATATTTAAGAATTATTTGTGCTTAAACTCTGTGTGTGTATATGTATATATATATATATATATATATATATATACATAATCTATATTATATAAATATTTTATATATGAATAACACATTTTCTTAAATATATACATGCATGTGTGTGTATTTATATATACAAAATAATTATATACAGCACACACAAATATATTATGTAAAGACTTTTATTTTGTATGCGATTAATCGCAATTAACTTTTGCACAGCCCTAATATATATATATATATATATATATATGTATAGACACAAAAATAATTATAGACAGTGAACCCACATATATTATGTAAACACAAGCTTTTATTTTGGATGCGATTAATCGTGATTAATCGTTTGACAGCCCTAATAATAAATGTGTTTATATAGTGAATGTTGGTGTGTATGAAACGTCGTGGGAACCCTGAGCTCTGCGCCTGAATGTGTGTGTGTCGACGCCTCAACAGATGCTTGATGTCTGTATAGTTTCTATACCAGGTCAGATCTGAGCGAGGATGTGCTTGTAGAAATAATTCTACTTCCTGTCCTCCTCGTCTCTGGCCGTCCTGCACCAGCTCAGATCATCCAGCCTAACAAAAAGAGTGTGTTTTATCTTCTCGTTCATAGTAGCAGGTTTTTAAAGTGTGTGTGGTTCTCGGCGGACAGCAGATTACGGTATACTGTGGCCAGTGCATTAGTGTGTGAGTCTGGTTGTGATCATTTGCGATAGTTTTAATGGAGAAGAGTTTCTCATTGGATTTGCTTCTCAACGTCCCTCTCATTTCAAGGTCCACAAATGTTCACGCGGTCATGCACCTTGGGCTTCGGCCTTCGCTATAGCGCACCTGCGTTTCTTTTTCTTCTAGATCATTGATGGGAGGAAGTCAGGGTTTGATATTTTCTGTAGAGCAATCAGTGCACTGACGTCTGTTCGGCAGACACGAATACTGTCTCGAGTCTCACGGATCGTGTGTTTACTTTTGTACGCGTACAGGGCTTTTAGGCTAGCAGGGTGGGCATGGGGTTCAGAGATGATAATCAGTCATGTATTGTAATCTAAGCTTTTTTTTCTTTCTTTTCTTCTTGGGGAATTACACAATGCTGTTTCTGTCTTTTTCTGTTTGAAAATCAGGGGAAATATCAGTGAATGTACAATGAGGTGATTTTGATTCTGTTTATTTTTTTCTTTCCCAGCTGCTTCTGAAATGGTTATAAATTGAACGATTAAGAGTATATCTAATAAATTTCGACACCAGACGTGCTTGGGATTTTATTTTGAGTGTTCTTTACACTGCTCGTATTAAAAGTTCATTTTAAAACCGCTTTTTTAGGCCTGGAACGTCTTGGGAAGTTTTTCTGTGCTGATAATATTTGTTAGGCTTACACTTTTGCAGTAAGTAACATCAGTAAATGCATTTGAAGTCAATGATTTTATCCCTTAACTCATCTTTGATCACCAAATTTACATATTTAAATGTTTTTCTTTGATTAAATATATATAATATATATAAATAATGTATATTATATACATATATTAGGGCTGTGCAAAAGTTAAATGCAATTAATCGCATCCAAAATAAAAGTCTGTGTTTACATAATATATTTGAGTGTGCTGTATATAGTTACTTTATATAAATGCCTATGCATAAATGTATATATTTAAGAATTATTTGCGCTTAAATTCTGTATATATATATATATATATATAAATACATAATCTATATTATATAAATATAAATATTTTATATAGGAATAACACATTTTCTTAAACATATACATGTATGTGTGTGTATTTTTATATATACAAAATAACTATATGCAGCACACAAATATATTATGTAAACACAGACTTTTATTTTGGATGCGATTAATCGCAGTTAACTTTTGCACAGCCCTAATATATATGCGTTTCTATGAATATGCAAATGAGTCCCGCCTCCACTCGAAGCGACCATGCCCTCAGATCACTTGGACGTGGCTGTGATTACAAGAGGTAAAAACGATATAAACACTGTTCGTTTTCTCACACAAACCGCTCGTTTCGTGTCTTAGGCCATCAATGTGTACTTACATTTACGAGTCATTAAATTGTGTTTAATTTGGACTTCTCTGTGCATGCTCTTTGAGGTGGTGACCATAGACCTCCATTATATGACTGACAGACAAGAACGGTTTGACCTAAAAATATCAAAATTGAAACTATTGTGGAAACAGAGACACCTACATCTTGGATGCCCTTGAGGTAAGCTAAAACACACCAAAAATTAATTTCAAAGTGAACTATCCCTTTAACGTTAAAGGGATAGTTCACCCAAAATTGCAAGTTGTTCCAAACCAAAATAAGATATTTTGAAGAATATAGGGAAGCAAAGAGTTGACTTCCATAGACATTCTTCAAAATATTTGCTTTTGTGTTCAACAGAAGGAAGAAATTCAACTTGAAGGTGAGTAAATGATGACATAATTCTCATTTTTGGGTAAACTATGCCTTTAACTAAGATTAATAAATGCTTAAAAGGTATTTCTCGTGTTGAACTATTGTAAAGTGTTTCCAAATATCCAAACCCAGTCCTAATCGTTAGTATGAAGGTGGTGGGACTTTAAAAGCTACATGTTTGTGGTCACTGAAATCTGGGTTTTCCTAGTCGCAGCACTAGATGGCACTGTTCCTCTTTGTCAAAGAAACCGGTAATGATTTCTTATGGAGGCCAGAGGGACCTACAAAATACCTCTTATAGCTCTCCATTTACTATCCCTCTATTAGTTTAATTTCTTCAGTCATACCTGTCAATAAATAGCCACTTATATTTCACCGTAAAACCTTTCAGTAGCCTAATGGTTGTGGTTTTTGGGGACACTGTCTAGTTTGCAGTGTTACGGTTTTTATTTCTACAATTTCTTAATTAGTATGCATTAAAACGCTTTTGTTGTGAAGATAAATAATTTGACCCGCGCTGCAGAAATGAGTTCTAAAAATACATCACAATCACCGGTTACTTACAGGAAATTAACCCACATTCATTATCTCCGGCTGCCATTCGTCACAGCTTGAAAATGAAGCCTGTTTCATGCATCTGCTAATTTACTAATTAACTGACGCATATTTACTACATTATCAGTGCATAAAGGAATACGGGGAAGATTTGGGAATGACTGAATATTTACACTGAAGCGTTTTAGAATGATGAAACATGTAAATTTCACACGACGTATTTTTATATACATGTTTTTATATGTAGATTTGTGAGTGGGAAAAAAAAATCCTCCCAGTGTTGATCTCGTCTCGTTTTGATATTTTTTTCAGCTGTTACTGATATACCTAGAAATACTTCTAGTGTTGTTTCTTATTAACCTATTATATTTTATTGATACGTTATACATCTCTTTTAGGCTTCCTTAAGCAAAGCCCCGCCCCCCGTACGTCAAGCCCCACCTTGCTGCGCGAAGCCCCGCCCCCTGCGCATGTGTGCCTGTGTCGGCATTGGAGAGGAATCAGCGCTGGAACAGATGAGGGAATGTCAAACTTGTTGCCGATGCCCGCGGCTCAACACAACCGACACACAAGGGTAAATGAGAAAATCTTCCTGGAGCCAGAGCTATTTGATGGAAAAGCGCGTACAGTGCGGACAATATTAAAGAAACTGCCGATTAATCTTATGTGCTAAATGCATTTCATCCTGTGGCAACAAAAGGGATCCTGGGCTCTCCAGTTTATAAGCGCGCGCTCACCCACAGAGGCGCATTGGGTCTCCTCGCAGGACTGAACGCACGCGCGAAGTTCTCCTCAGAGGACCGCTGATTTAATGCATTTATTTACTATCTTTGAGTGCATGGTAGTGTTTTAAGTTTAGAACAATTCGTCGGGAACGCGCGCGTTGCATTGGAGATGTGAACATGGGACATGTGCTACGCGCGCTGCTTTGCACTCCTCTGGATATGTGTTGAACGACTTGGGGACGTTACGCATCGAATAATGATGTAAACGAGGAGTTTTATTAAGATGCGCGTTTTCCAGGATCGTTGCATTAAGGATATCCACAGAGGACTTCGCGTTTTTATGCTCGTGCTGGATTTGAGGTATGTGATCGCTTTCTTTCGCGTCATTTAATATTTATCAAAATGCACATGCACGTGAAACGAAAACTTTAATGTTTTTCTCAGTGATTAATTGTGTTGTTGAAATTATAGAATTATTTGGATTGTTAAATAAGCACGTAACAGACAAAAAATAATAATAATAGTGTTTGAAAGTACCAAAAAAAATTGACTGATCTCTTTTTTTTTTTTATTCGCAGCGACAAACAAACAAAAGGAATTTAATCTCTGTCGACTGAAAATGAACTCTAATTATAACAGTGCCGGATTTCATATGAAAGGGCCGTCGGTAGCTGTGGAGCCGATGATGGGTCCCCTAAACGAATCCCCTATGCAGGGACTCAACTTCGTCTCGAATAGAGACCAGTATGGATTCCAGACTCATGGCCACGGAGATATGCTCACTATGGGAGTTCAGCCACAACATCAACTCCACATGCAAGGACCATTCAACCATCAAGCTCCTAACCACGAGCAGCATTCACATCTGTATCAGGATAGTGTCCCCTCTTGCCTGCATGGGGACCGGCACATGGGTTTCAACAGCAGCAACGCAGGTCACCCGCATATGTTTGAGGGAGGATTCGGTCAGCAGCTCGCCGAGGCGCAGTCGCGAGAATGCATTTCACAGCAACAGCATCAACAGAGAATGGCGGCCATGCCTGAGTTTCAACCGCACGGCCATCCGAACGGCAACAATGCGGTTCCGGCTCCCTGTCTTCCACTAGACCAGTCACCGAACCGCGCCGCTTCGTTCCACGGCCTGCCGTCCTCGTCCCCTGAAACCCACAGACTTGAACATTACAGGCTTTTCCCACAGGGCAGGATGGCTGGATCCGAGCACTGTTTTCCCTGTGACCCTCTGACGGGGAATTTCGACATGACGGGATTCTCCACCCCGGATAATTCAGAGCACAAACTGCCCTATTGTGAAACGGGGAACCAAGTAGCAGGGGGTCCTTTTTCCACCTGTAATCGAACTGGTTCCCGAGGGCCGATGATGGGCGGCTCGAAAGTCGAACAGCAGCTACCTCAGCAAAACGTGTTTTCGGACCGATTCAGAGGGAAAATCGACCCAGGGGTTAACGCTAGACACCACCTCATGGCGCAGCAAAGACCTGGACCGGTCGCCAGGCAGAATCCCAGTTCCCCTGCGCTTCCACGGTTTTATCACACGCCGGACTATGTCGCGAACAATGCGGACGTTCAAAGCGGCGGCCCGATGGTTCACGTCCAGCACGGCCACCTCGATCGGCCCATCCATAGACTGAACAACCACAACATGCATCCCTTTGGGGAGCCGGTGTTTGATGTCCCCCAGCTAGCCCCTCAACCCCCACATCACCCTCACCTCAGCTCACTGCCTTATTTGAATATGGCGAAAAGGCCACGGTTTGATCTCCCAAATGGCTCTGCTGGAGAGAGTTGTAACAGCTTACATAATCGGCCCAATCTTGAGAGCCACCTCTCCCCTTCAGCTTTCCCCTCTCCCATGGGGGACTTCACATCTCATGTGACGGATGGGTTTCCATCAGGCCCCCTACCTTTGAGCTCCGGCCCTCAGCAGCAGCAGCAGCAACAGCAACGGCGGCAAAACGCAGCGATGATCATCAAACAAATGGCATCGAGAAGCCAGCAGCAGAGAATGAGGCAACCCGACCTGCAACAGTTAAGTCTCCACGGGGACGTCACGTCAAACGGCATGGTCTGCCGAGGCCCTCTGGGCAGTGTGTCTCAGTCCAATTTCGAGAAGAAGCATAATAATTTTCATGGAAACTTTGACAGCCCCCACCTACCTCAAGAAAACTCATGGTTTCCTGAGCCACAACAGCATTGTAGAGAAACAAACACGCACGCCTTGGAGCAGGCGGAGAACGGACACAATATTATTTTTAGACAAGGCATCACAAGCATGGACATGCAGTCTTTGAATTCTCCCGGAGCGCATCATCCATTCGAGAATAATGTCAGCAATCCTCTGCAGATGCAGTCTCCCGACGAGAGCAACATGCAGTCGGACAGGAGGCCGGCTGAATTCGGGGGGATGGCGATGAGAAGGCAGCACAGTTTCCCTCCTGGAGGGCCGAGTCAACAGGGAGCCCCCCAGAGCAATCCCCCGGGATTTAGCTCCTCTCCAGGGAACTATCCCGCCCATCCCGAGTACCTCTCCAGCCAGCACCTGTCAGTCAATAAGCTTGGGGCCCTCTCTTTGGGGAATTTGAACAAAGCCAGTACAAAAGACAGTGTGTTTGGCCAAAGCTGTCTGGCAGCTCTTTCCACGGCCTGCCAGAATATGATCGCCAGCCTTGGGGCCCCGAACCTCAATGTGACTTTTAATAAGAAAAGTCAAAACGAGGCCAAACGCAAAGCAGGTCAGGTTGAGCAGGACATAAATAGCAGTGGCAGTGGCGGCCCAGGGGCAGAGTATTTCCAGAGCAATGCTTCTCAGAATAGTCAAGCTCCTTGCTCTGGGAATAACAACAACAATATGACGACAGGTCAAAGTGGTACGGGCCAGATGGCGAAAAGGGAAGCGGGCACCCTCTCCCCGAATGACAACATGGAGCCTGGGTGTGAGGGGAAAATGGCAACGGGCAAGGGACGAGGGAAGAAGAGGCGAGACAGCGGGCACATCAGCCCTGGGAACTTCTCCCCGCCGTGCGGCGCCGGAAACCCCGTCGTGAGTCCGAGTCAACAGGGATCGGCTTTGGGGATGGGCTTGGAAGGCCGAGGGAAGACCCCGGAGAGGTCGCTGGTCTCCCCTTCTTTCGGCAAGCCCGACCTCGCCACCTCAATGGACAGCGGAATTCAAAGCGTCGGCAAGTCGGACGGCGTTTCGCCCTGCATGGATTATTTAGACGAAGCGAGCCCGAACTACAGCGCCGAGGACCCGAGGCCTTGCCGAGCGGGCGTGAAGTGTAACTCTGAGAACAGGGCGGGTTACAGCGACGCCCCGTGCATGGATCAGGTGCGGACGCCGTTGAGCAACACGGGCCAGGACGAGGTCCATCCTCTGGAGATTTTGCAGGCGCAGATCCAGCTGCAAAGGCAGCAGTTCAGCATCTCCGAGGACCAGCCGATGGGAGGGAAAACGGGGAAAAAGGCCGAGTGCCAGGCCGGGCTGAACGGGGAGTGCGCCTTGGCCACCTCCAGCCCGGTCGCGGGCAAGGGCTCGGTGAACACCATTGACCTTGACTCTCTCATGACGGAGCAACATGCCACCTGGTATGTCCCTGGGAACAAGGCTCTGATAGAGGACCCCAGTAATGACAAGTGCCTGGGATTCTGGGATCGAGCACGGGGCCAGAGTGACAACAAAGAAGGTAAACTTCATTGACTTGCAGTGAGAGCTTGATGAATTGCTGTTTTTATGGACTGTTGAGTTTACTTTGATGGCTTAATGGTTGAATAATGAACAACCCAAGGTAGCTTAACCTCAGGCACAGGGACCCATTTACAACTAATCTGTCACCCAGAAGTGAGCTTTAATTAGCACACTTTAAAACACTCAGTCTTCAGCTGACGGAAAACAGGAAGCAAAATAATGATTAACCCACTGACAGCAGAGAAAGTTTGTTGGGCTGTTTTATGTTACACTCACGAAAAAAGCTGGGTTGGTTTAACCCAATTTTGGGTCAAACATGGACAAACCCACCCATTGGGTTACGTTTTTAAATGACATTTTTAACCCAATGTTTGAGTTTGTCCATATTTGACCCAAAATTGGGTTAAAACAACCCAGCATTTGAAATTAGTAGCACTAGCTGCTAGTATTCATATTTCTGACATTATTAAGCATTTTTATATTATATTAAACAAGTACAAAGACATGCACGTGACTCAGCTAAATGAAATCTACGTTTTGTCTCTTGCACAGAGAGGATCTGTAATTAATATTTTAATGGGAGTGGAGTGCGTTCAGACCTTTTTTGTGTTTTAAATTTAAACTGGAATCAAAAGGAGCAGTTTTTATTCTGTAATGCTATGTTCCTAGGTAGCGTAAGTGTTTTTACCCCAGGCTTTCTTATCAAATTATTTACTGGAAACTTTACACGGCTGTTCAGATGTATTGTCAACGGTGTAAAATATCACTCGAGAGCATCGTAGGTCACGCAGCTCCAGTTCCTTGGATTTCTCGTTGAATGCCACAGCAGAGACATGGGTGTTATTGCGTTATTTTGGAAACAAACGTTGTCTGAGGAGGTTAGCGCCGCCAAGTTTGCCATTAATTTGACTACAGGCACGTTAGAGCTCGCAGCGGCGTTATTAACCCGTGAGGCCTGATAACAATGTGGTGTGAGAGTTAAACGCAGGCATCGGGCGCAAGGCCAAGATTCAGTGTGCTTTTAACCCCAAATTCTGCTTCCTGTCACTTCGTGCTTCTCGATTGGTCCCGTAATTGCTCGCCATCAGATATGTCATAATCGGACGTGCGGCGTCATATTCATGATGGGATGTGTTTGGTTTTCTGGATAGTTGAGAGGAGGGTCGATTTATTTGCTTTACAGGAATGTCTCTGACACAGCCAGTTGCACGGTGTTCCCTTCACGACTAACACACCAGAGACTACCAATCTGTTTTGTGCATTTATCTCTATTTCCATCTTTTGCACCGGGTATTGAGTTTTGTTTTGTTTTTTTTTTTGCTTCCAGAAATGCAGTAGCCTTTGCTCTGTGCACATTTGACTTTTTGCAGTTGTTTTGATCACTTTAGCTGTCTGTATTTTGTTACACTCTAAAAATTGCGGGGTTGTTTTAACCCAACTTTGGGTCAAGTATGGACAAACCTAGACATTGGGTTAATTTTTTAATTACATTTTTAACCCAACGTTTGGGTTTGTCCATATTTGACCCAAAGTTGAGTAAAAACAACCCAGCATTTTTTAGAGTGTATATGCGCTTTATTTTATATTTATATTAGGGCAGTCAAACGATTAATCGCGATTAATCGCATTCAAAATAAAAGTTTGTGTTTACGTAATATACGTGGGCGTAGTGTGTATAATTATTTTATATATATAAATAGACACACATGCATGTATATGTTTAAGTAAAATCTGAAAGTATATACTTTATGTATATTTATACATAATTAATATTATGTATAATTATAAATATTTGATATATTAAGAACACGTTTTTCTTAAATATATACATGCATGTGTGTGTATTTAGATATACAAAATAATTATACACACTACGCCCACGTATATTATGTAAACACAAACTTTTATTTTGGATGCGATTAATCGTTTGACAGCCCTAATTTATATGTGTGTGTGTGTGTAGGCTGTATGTACACATCTTTTTGTAAACTCCTTTAAATTCCATCATTACCAGCAAAATGAAGATATTTTATTGTTTAAAAACGGCAATAATTTCAGGAGCGTGATCTTGACCAAATCTAGAACAGAAAAAGCATGCTATCAGGATGCATAAGTCCTTGCTATCTCCAACTCTGAGCATTTTTTTTTTTTTTTTTTTACTCTCACAATTTTGCCTAATAAATGGAGAAGGTTGTCAGATGCTGTCGGATATTCTGACAGCTTTGTGGCTTTGAGAATAAACACTAAAGGCCAGAACAGGCAGAAAACAAAGGAGAAGATGCAATGGTCTCCTGGGAAAACGACTCAAAACCGCACACCAGAAACAGGTATAGGGATGCGTTTTGTGAGGAAGGGACGTCAGTGATGTGAGGAGAAAAGAGGGCTTGATATCCGTGTGCTAAATATCAGCAAACAGTGTACACTCCAAACGCTGTGTAACTATGCAAAAATAAGCTTTGAACATGTTCCCTGTTTGTCAGAAAAGCTGGATATCTAAACACATTTGTACGCGGTGTGCGAGTTGCATATCTTAAAATAACCATCCATAGCTTTGAACGTTTTCCTCTTCTGTCATAAGCACTCAGTCGTTTTTATGTGTTGTAATTGTGGCCGTCATTTGCATACAGTACGGGCTGCGTATAATTAAATTCATTCAGCTAATATCTCCCGTTTGCATGATCGATAGCAATTTGAGCGTTGCATGTGCAGATGCACACCTTCTTGTGGGAGTGTTTGTTTGCCGAGCAGAATTAATTAGTGTCTTCTCGTGTCCGTGTGATACGCTGCATTTTTCCGTGAGGAATGTCAGGGTGGAAACGAGCAAAAAAAAATCTTGTCTTGGCATGTATTGAATTCCGCTTTAGCATTTTGTCGAGGGACAGGCCTGTATCGTCAGAGATGCATCACTTTGATTTGTGCATCATCTCTCCATGCGAAACATTAAGGAGCAGTGGACCTAAAAGTATGAATTCTCTCACTGTTTGATTATTAGGTTACACTTTATTTTTTAGGTGTAATTAGACATGTAATATAATGAACTACATGTACTTGCTAGGTTAGTTGCCTGTAATGAAGTACACTTTATAGTGATACACTCTAAAAAATGATGGGTTGTTTTAACCCAATTTTGGGTCAAATATGGACAAACTCAAACAAAATATGTAATTTAAAAATGTAACCCAATGGCTGGGTTTGTCCATATTTGGCCCAAAATTGGGTTAAAACAACCCAACATTTTTAGAGTGTAGTAACTACATGTAACGACACTGTCAAATAAAGGGTTTCCTAACGGTATTATTATTTGAAGCACAAAAGGAGACATTTGGAGGAATGTCCAAGCTGCTATTTTCCATAAAACCAAACATGTTTTTTTTTTAAACGCCGCCAAGCTACGACATAAAAATTCTATAATCTATCACTGAAAATTCCCATCAAAACTCTCTATATTCTAATATTTGGTAACGCTTTTAGATTACAGCCCGGAAAGTACTGTGCCGGAAAGTAAAAGCGAATTTTACAGCGTTTATAGTCCCTATAACGTACTTACAATATGAGTATAAGGGAACAATTCTAAAAAGTGCTGGGTTGTTTCAACCCAAATTTGGGTCAAATAGGGAAAAACACTAATGTTGGGTTAAAATTGTAATTAAAAAATTTAAAGTTGGGTTAAAATTTTAAATTACATTTTTAACCCAACATTTGTGTTTGTCCATATTGGACCCAAATTTGGGTTGAAACAACCCAGCATTTTTCAGAGTGTGGGGAATAAAGGGGTAACACATAAAAATGTTTATACTGTAAATATTGTAGAACTAATTCTACTTTTATGATATAACAATCTTACATTGAACCAGCACACACTGTAAAGGCTTTTTAAAAATTACAGGGACTGGGTTGTTTTAACCCAATTTTGGGTCAAATATTGGGTTATTGGGTTAAATATGTCATTTAAAATGGCTGGGTTTGGCCATATTTGACCCAAAATTGGGTTAAAACAACCCAACATTTTTTAGAGTGTATCTATGCATTTATAAAGTAATGTTTTTAACAAAAGTGCACTGAAAACGAAAAATGGTGCTTCACGCTTTTCACGATTTCCACGATTTTACTGTAAAGCTGTAATTAGGAATTTATTGAGGCAAAAGTCATACGCTCTAAAAATTGCTGGGTTGTTTTAACCCAACTTTCGGTCAAATATGGACAAACCCAGCCAATGGGTTACATTTTTTAATTAAATTTTTGACCCAATGTTTGGGTTTGTTCATATTTGACCGAAAGTTGGGTTAAAACAACCCAACATTTTTAGAGTGTAGTTAATAGTGTGAACTGAACCCTAATCTAAAGTGTGACTTAAAATGTTAATAATTATTTGAATAAAGGGTAATGATCTATTTTGGCCACTGCTTTTTCAACCGATATACGAAAACGTTTCTAGTCCGTGTTTTTTAATTAAACGCCAAAATGTTGCATGGGAATATCTTTGTGTTAAACAGAACCATCTTAAACAACAAGTGTATTTGCATGGCACTTTTCACAACTTGTCAAGTAAATGCACTCTAAAAATGCTGGGTTGTTTTAACCCAACTTTGGGTCAAATATGGACAAACCCAAACATCGGGTTAAAAATGTATTTAAAAAAATGTAACCCAATGGCTGTGTTTGTCCATATTTGACCCAAAGTTGGGTTAAAACAACCCAGCAGTTTTTAGAGTGTACCAACAGAATGACGTTTTTTTTTTTTTGCGTTTAAAACCCCTCAGACGCCCAGAACCGTTACGGACAGATCATCCCTCGAGCCCAGAGCCAAGATGCAGATTTTCCGTGTCGCCTCATATGTTGTTGTAGTCATACGTGTCTCGAAGATCGTTAATGTTTCTTCTTAGCCACCCCACCCCACCCGCAGAAACATAAACCAACAAGTTTCTCCCCCCTCGTTTGCGAGCGCGGCATATGGAGCAGAAGGGTGTTGCTTTTCCATGCGTGTGTGTTTCGCTGGCCAAGAGGAGCCGTCTAAGAGCCAGACAGAGCAGCCAGCCAGCCATCCAGACAGACTGGGCCCCACAGCTGGCCCTCGTTCCCAGTCCTTCCCCTCATCCAGACTCAGGCCCGGCGCTCATGAAGGCGATCCCTGTCCACGGGCGAGGGGGGGAATCGGCCCCGGGGCTCTGATGTGAAACTCCTTTAGTGCTCTGGGCCCTTGAAAACTGTGAAAAGCTCTTTCATATCCCTTGGCCTGGGTCCTGCGCTCTCTTTAGAATATTTTAGAATAATTTCATTCTAATTTGTCAATGGAAATTCAAACCATATAACAGCATATAAAAACAGGTTCTAGAGGGACTAGTTTATGTAAAAGAGCCAAGCTATTTCCACGCTCTTGTGTGGGGAGGAACCCACTGCGTCCCCTGCCGTTCTGCTGGCTGCTGTTGAGAGACTCGCAATATGAGCGCTTAACAATGATATGGACACAATCCTGGCGTTTGAGTAATGAAGTCTGCACTGTCGGGATGGCTCGCAGGGAGGAGGAAGAAATTAGCGGTTGAGAGTTTGAAGAGGATCCTGGCTGCTCTTTTCCTTACACTCTTAAAAATGCTGGGTTGTCTTAACCCAATTTTGGGCAAACGCAGCCATTGGGTTAAAAATGTCATTTAAAAATGTAACCCATTGGCTGGGTTTGTCCATATTTTACTCAAAATTGGGGTTAAAACAACCCAGCATTTTTTAGAGTGTATGAAGTGTAAAAAGTGGCCCAACCGTACATTGTTTTTAATGACAAATTATGAGGAAATATGAGGGAGGAGCGAGACCCTAAACTTAAAACCTTAAACTTAAAGGTTTAGGAATTAAGAATGCATAGAAAAACAAACAACACGCTTGTTTTTGCACGTGTTCATTATTTCTTTACATGACAGTCTGGCCATTAAGCGTCACACAATATGTCATTTGAGTTGTATAACAAAGAAAACAATCGACAACTACGCAATGTGCTTACAAAATCTTTAAGAAAATCTGGTAACACTTTAGTTTAGGGTCCAATTCTCACTATTTAGTTGCTTATTAGCATGCATATTACTAGGATATTGGCTATTAGTACTTATAAAGCACATATTATTCTGCTTGATCATGTTCTACATCCCTTTAACTTAACATCTACATTACTAACTATCAATAAACAGTAATTTGGAGTCTATTGGCACAAAATTGTTTGTTAATGGTTGACAGTGAGAATTGGATTGAACTCTAATCTAGTTTGACTTATAATAATATGTGAATAAAGGGTAAAGATGGCATTTTTCCTAAGCTGGACTCCATTTTGGCAATTGCTCTAACTGTGTTTTAAAACAAAATTGCCTTGTTGAGAGAGAAAACAAGTCACATCAGTGTGTTCAAGTCACATTTTATTATTACATTCAGAAATTATTTGAAATACCAGAAGATTGAATGTTTCCAAACATTATAAACACTTTAAACTTGTGTTTTGGTTCCCTTTAATCCACAACAAATCCTAATTCAGAACAAACAGGAATTAAAAATATATGGTTACACTTTAATTTTTTTGAGGTGACTTAGTTACACTTTACAACATGTACTTACAATAGTAATAATTATGCACAATTACACTTAACTAACCCTAAATCAAACCTTAAGTACACAGTGCAGATTACTCAGTACTTATTTGAGGAAGTACAATGTTACTATGTCGTCTTAAAATAAAGTGTAACCAAATATAACCAAGCAAATTCATTCTAAACCAATTTATTTAAAGCGAAACTGTGGGAAATGTGCATTTCAGATTAACTTGCATAAATTCAGATGTTATGCTATGCTTGACATTCATTACATTAAATAAGTCACTTTTGGTCGCAGACTTGTATTTCAGAAATATAGTGTGCAAATACCATTTTTGAGCTTTTATCATTTGGAAAAGACTGGCCAGGATATGAGAGTCAGTAAATGATGACAGAGTTTAAGTCACTGCAATGCTGCAAACATCAGTGATGTGATTTTAATAAGTGTTTCTCTTGTATCTCTTCACAGGACATGGGTAGGAGCGCTCCTCTGATGCCTCTCCTTAGCGTATTACTGAAAAAAAAAGGTAAGCCAATCAAATCTATATTATCGATATATATCAATCACTCCGGGGTTTTTTTTTTAAGAATTGATGTCTTTTAACTCAGACCTACCATGAGCTCTTGAGGTTAAGTGATTTTTTTCTTGTGTGATTTCATATTCATGAGCAAAAATTAGTGTGTTTACTAGCCAAATTCTCTGTGAAGAACTAAGAGAACGATCCACCAATCACAGAACGCACTGTTACCATGGAAACAGTATTTGCTCCAAAAAAGGTCATCAGTCGCCGCCCACTCCCATGAAGCATTGCGGATGATGTAATCGAGTCTCTAAAACTACTTATCGGAATATTTTGCATTAAACCTAAAATATAATGATTTAAAACATACTGATTATGATATATTTACAAATACATATGTTGTGCATAATACCTTTTATAATAATGTTACTTAAGAGGCACTATTATAGTTTCTATTAATAATTTGAGTTCGTTTTATTTATATATTTTCTGTTTTAATTTTAGTTTTAAGTTTTTTGTATTTTTTATTAGTTGTGTTTTTAATATCTATTTAGTTTTTATTTCAGTTTTCATTTTATTTTGGTATATCAAGTTAAACTAAATAATTATGAGAAATATTTATTATATTTTAAGTTAAAAAAATGTTTATATTATTGGATTATTATTTTTATTATTATTATTATATAAACAGTGTACATAATATATATATATATATATATATATATAGTCTTTTTTTGGTAACTAATAACCCTGATATGATTATAAAATATTTAGTTTTATACTCAATCATTTCAGTCAATAGTTTTATATTGTACCAATCATTCAGAGTGCATTATGGGATACTTTATTGCGTTCAATCAGAGTTTGTGATATTACGGTTCATCTCAGATATTGTTGGTTTGCGTCTTAATTTTATTTTCAAATGAGAAAATGAGTTCAGGAACGAAGGGCGCGGCGTGATCCGCACCGACTCGCTTAATTTCCGCGCGACGATCCCATCTGTCTCCCGCCGCTCCAGCGCCGGCTCCCGTCGATATTCCCGCGAGCCGCCGGCGGCGACTCCATGGCGACGGGATGATTGACATGTGTCGCGTCTCTCCACAGGTGCTGCTCGATCTCGCGGTGAGGGTGGGGGTGGGACCTGGAGGAAACCACCCGCGGTGTCCGGAAAACCTCGGGACGTGGGGATGGGGGTGGGATGAGGGGCCCCTGCTGTTCCTCTCACTTCCAGATGCGACTTAAACTCATCCAGAACAACTCCAACCACTTCGGGACCTCGCTGGCTGCTTTCCGTAACTGTAAGGATGATGATGGCTGGCTCGGTAATTGGATACGTTTTTTTCTTTTTTTTTTTTTTTTACTAGCCCCAGAGAACCCGCAAAGCTCTCCGGGTGTCCGTAGAGCGAGTCTTCGGGCCAACAAAACCTCTGTAGATTGACTGGAGAGAGGAGAGACAATGGGATACAGGAAATACACAAGCACACCAGACTGGAATCTTGGACAGCGAGGCTATATTGCTTTTAGTGTATTTTTATCTTCTTTTTTTGCTGGGATTACCTCATTTTTTTTTAAGACTTGCAAGTGAGGGTTTAACTAGTTAGTACAAGAGCGTGCCGCTCTCTATAAATATTTATTATCCCTGTTTGTTCAGCAAAGCTCCTTTATGGGTGTCCAAAGGAGAGCACGTTCTGATTTGGAACTCCTCGGAACTCTCGGTAAAGACGGAGTTCCGTCCCGCGAGTTCTAAAGCGTCCCGAGGTCTCCGGCACAGTCTCCATGTGTCTGTGGTGGGTCAACCTTTTGACTTTAAAAGGCCAGTGGGGGTTCTGTCCTCTCCCTACTGTTTTTGGAAATTTGATATTCACCCTGAGAACATCCCTTTGTGACCGGCATCGGAATGCCATTGTTTCAAGTCGAAACTCTCCTTTGCTTGGGTTTTCCCTCTTTACCAAGCCTCCATTGAGACCCTGAGCTTCCCTCTGCCTTTAAACCAACTGATGGTGAATATGTTTAGTCGGAATTGGCAGGCTATTCAAGCGAGGACAATGGTTGAAGACAAAAGACTTTCCTTTTAAGAAAATAGGGTTTCTTCTGGAGAGAAAAAGGTCTTTAACCAATTTTTTGGTCTTCGGCACCTCTCTGTTTCCTTGTTCTACCTCCTTTCTCCGTTTTTTTTTTTTCTCTTCTTTCATTATTGTGATATACACGAAGCTTAAAGTGAAGTTTGTGCCCGCAGATTTTTTTTTTGTTGTTGTTGTAAATAACCTGTATATTATGAATCACTTATTAACAATAAATATGTTGTAAATTATGCCTTTTCCTCCGAATGTTCTGTTCTGAAACCTCAGCTGTCATCTCGTTAAATATTTTCCTATGAATTGTGGCGTTCTTCCCGTGAGAAAAGCTAAATTAGCACGCTCTCTGTAGCGAGGGCTACCGCTTAAATTAAAAGCGCTTTCTGTACGATTAGATCCGTTTTTGTTTGATTAGGGGGCACCGGGTTCGAGATATGTCTGAGAAATGCCTTCTTTATGTTTACCCTGAACTAATCTTAAACAGTGGGAAAATAGTTTCAACCGGGAGCGAGAGCGAGAGAGAGAGAGAGAAGTCATACGAGGAGACTGTTTGTGAAATGCTCGGCTACAAATCTCCAGTGGTTTGGATGGGGTTGGAGACTGCTGAAGTCTCTGGAGTATCGATCGTGATTACTCCGGTATTCTTTGCGTAAATCATTGCTTATTGATAGTGGAACTCGTTCAAGGACGTGAAATTTTGAGCGTACAGTGTTTGCAAATGAACTAACCTCACGTTTCCTTGAAGAATGTGTAATGTGCTTGTGTGCGCTCACAACATGTGATGATTGTTATAGTTCACTGCTCCTCGACTGGTTTTGTTTCAGGACCCGTGATGAACAGAAACACAATAATATTACCGTGAACTGCACAGGCCCCAGACGAATATGCAAAATGATTAACATGACATGGAATAAACAACGTTGTAAATGCATAAACATCAGCAGAAATCTGAGCTACCAGCCGAATACTTGCACGCTGTGTTGGCTGTATTGAGTAACATGACCAAAAAATGTGTGTTTGTGTGTATATATATATATATATATATATGGATGGTCACACTTTAGTGTAGGGTCCAATTCTCACTATTAACTTCCACTTTTGCCTCCTAATTAGTGTTTATTAAGTTAGTTGTTAAGTTTAGGTATCATGCAGAATAAGGCATTAATATGTGCTTTATAATTACTAATGAATTGGAGCTTAAACTAAAGTGTTGCATGCATGACTTAGCCTCAATAAACTCCTAATTAGGTACACTGTAAAAAAAATATATTTTCAAGATTTGTAATCACAACATTTTTTCTTAAATAATTTATTTAGTTCAGATAACATAGTATTTTGAGTTTCAGATGATTAAATGAATCTCCTTGTATTAACTTACTTTTTTCCAGTTCAATCAACTTAAATTTTTAAGGCAACCAGGTTACTTACTTTTTAAGTTAAACCAACAATATTTTTTTACAGTGTATTTTGTGGATTAATAGATCATACAATAAAAAAATATTGTAATATTGTTGGTTTAACTTAAAAAAATAAGTAACCTGGTTGGCTTAAAATTTTAAGTTCATTGAAATGGAAAAATTGAGTTAGATTAATTTAATCACCGGAAACTCAAAATATTATGTTATCTGAACTACATAAATGATCTAAGTTGATTTGACCAAAGAAAAAATGTTGTGATTACAAATCACGAAAATAGTTTTTTACAGTGATTAATATGTGCTTTATAATTACTAATGAATTGGAGCCTAAACTGAAGTGTTATATTGCATGCATGACTTTAAACAACTAAAAGATCATTTAGATGTTTAGAGTTCCTTTTTTTTTTCAAGTTAATAATACTCATTTTATTAGCCTTACTATGCATCTTTATATGATTAGTTGCATTTTAGTATCTGCGTTCAGCATTGCTGTTAATAATTTGATTTTTACTCAAGAAAGGATATACTCTAAAAATGCTGGGTTGTTTTAACCCAACTTTGGGTCAAATATGGACAAACCCAAACATTGGGCTAAAAATGTAATTAGAAAATGTAACCCAATGGCTTGGTTTGTCCATATCTGACCCAAAGTTGGGTTAAAACAACCCATTCATTTTTAGAGTGTAGATGAGATAAGCTAACTACCAGGGGTTTAGGGGTTAAAATGCAACCCCAAAAAATGGTTGTACCCCACCAGTTGTAAGATTTTTCAAACTAGAGATAAATGCAAGAAAAGCTCATGCATGAAACGAGATAAATGCTACGTATCATCAGTCGTGTGTTTTGTGCCCTTTACATGTCTTTGATATTTGCGTCTCTGTTCCAGGGCGAGGAGTCAATACCACTGCGATCCTGATTCCCAAGTGTGACGCACCGTCTCAGAGACGGAATCTCTAACAGGAAACGCAGTCTGAAAAATGTCCTAGTGCTGTTAGGCCGAAGGTGCATTTTCTTTGGCTGGCGCCAGACATTCTTGCTCTTGTTTTTCCAATTTACTGGAGCTACAGTGAGACAGTTTTCCCATTTGGAGATGACTGCAAACCTCTGCTTTTACAATAACGTTGATTATCACTACGAGAGCTGCCTTTACCACAAACTCGTTCGGTTTTCGGCGTTGCATCATGAAAAAAACGTTTCTCGACAAGTTTATAAATGCTTAAATTAGATCCGCGCATTCCAAGAGTTGGGTTCAATCGATCACCGAACTCCGCGTTTTAATTAATCCGCCCTCCTGATGTCATTACGTCTCACTTAAGCTTATTAAAAACTGATTTGGTTTGCGTCCGACATTGAGCCGTTTGGCCCTTCCGGGTTGGAGATAGCACTCCGGCTCTTCAAACCCGCGACGCATGTTTGTTTAAGACGCCGTTCCCCAGCGCGTGCGTTGGCCGGAGCTCCGCCACATGGTTTAGTCCTCACATACATGTTAATATGCAACACAAGTGGCTCTAAAATTGCAGGCCTTTGAGAGCTTTGACAGTCTGTGCATTCATTCAGTCCCAAAGCAGGTTTTCCTATTCATCTCCCCTCACAGAGGAACACCATGGTGGGGCTGCCGGAGAACGGGAGAGAAAGAGGAGGGGTATCTAAGCCCAGCTTGGCTTCAAGAATGGGATTCAGCAATTGGTGTGCAAATGGCAGTGTCTCCCACAGTCCAGCGATCCCCAAGGAGCCCAACAGTGGAGAGGGCCACTGGCTTGGGTCTCTTGTCTGTCCTCTGAATTTTTCATAGGTCAGCCTTCACAATGCACACTTAAATAGCTGGGCAGAGCCGATGGAAATCAGCGTAGAGAGAGAAAGAGGGGGGAAATCCACCCCCCACCCCTCCAACAATGGGAATAAACAAAGATTTTGCTATCTTTTTAAAGAGAGCTCATCCAAAAGCAAGCATCTTGAAAAGAGAGAGAGACGTTTCTTCTTCAGGAGAGCATGAGGAAAGGGGGATGGAGAGGATCTCTTGTGCTTGGGAATGCTTCGCAATCCTTACCTTTTTTTTTCCTCCCTCGGTCCCCGTACCCGGGTCGTCTGAAACTTCCTTTTGTCCGCGCTCCGTGGACCCGGTGGCACCGGCCGCTCGGATTCACTTAACGCTTCTATTATCTCTAATGGTTTTGGATGGGTTGTAAAGACTTCCATGTGCCTTATCCGTCCGGGCGGTGGGAGGTTAGACCGCGGGACGTAATTGACTGATTGTTACATAGAGCCCTCGTTGAGAAAGTAAAAGCGCTAAATGCCACTGAAGACATTTACTAACATTTGCATTTGCATTAGATATGTGCATGCGAAGTGTGCCGCTGATTTATTTGGCAGGTCGTAGATCACTCTGACCAGCGGCCCTCCGCCGGTTTTGCTTTTTAAATTGGATATCAAGTCGTGACTCGATGTGAGAACCAAATTATTGATGGTGAAATGTTTGCTGTGAACAAAAATGCACCGTTGGCGTCCCCATTCATCAGCTCGGCTGGAAACACACTCCGTGCAACTTTTGCACATTGTTTTAGTCAATCACCTAAGCCGTAAATGTCATGTGACTAATTACCTCGCATTTATTACGTCCTGACAGTCCTGATTGAATGATGCCACGAGACCTCCATTAGCGACTCCTGAGCTGTGACGTCAATTTCACACTTTCAAACATCTGCTATGATGAAATGCTTGTGCATTATCCAGGTATGCATTGCATTGCAGTTCCTGAAATCTACATTTACATATATTTATATATATATGCATTTTTTATTTTCCTATTATTGTACAATATGTTGCTTGCAAAACATTTAGCCAGAATGCACTCCTGCATAAATGCAAATGCATGTTCGTCCTCGTTCATATTGTTTTCTTTTGTCCTGCATATTTGTATTCATTTAATTGGACTGGCTTCGACCAAGTTACGGATGATTTCAACCTTTAATCATTTACGCCACGTTTTCCATGCATTCGGCGGATGCCTGTATATCGAAAGCCGCTTATGCGCGTTTCACTTTTTGCGACCCTTTCCAAACAGACCTGCGAGGTATTTTTGGGTCGTGACCCGCCAGTCGAGGACCGCTCGTGATCCAGACCATATGGATATGGATTCGGTGGACCCCCTTCCCCCCACGAGCTTGACTTGTGGCTCTTGGTCGGTTGCCGTACGTATGACTCAACATGGCTTGGGATTCAGGGGTGGAAACATCAATACGGCTTTTTCTTTTCGCCTCTTTTCTCTCTTTTTCACTCCCTTTCCCTCCAATTCCTCAAAGCCCCCCACCTTTAGCTGCTGGCTGACCTCTCCTTGTCTCCGAGAGAAGGCCTCAGCGTGTCAGGAGCTGGGGGTCTGTGATGGACTGAAAAAAGCAGCTGTGCTGACGGCCCACTGAGCGTCTCCCCCCGTCACAGCGAGCGAAGGCCTCCCGCCGTCTTCCTCTGCCAGGCAGCTGCGAACTCCTCGCTGTAACCCGAGACTCATTCAGCTCCCTGAGCTTTGATTAGCGCGGGGAAAACTCCTTTTGGACCAAACCTGCGCTATCGATGCCTCAACACCTCAGACTTGTAGTTGATACATTTAGTGAGGGGGGAAACGTATCATAAGATGGCTCAAAAAATCATTACGGTATACCTGTGATTGTGTAAGAACTTGTTTTTAGTGCATTCACTCTAAAAAAGGGTAGTCCTGGGTTGTTTTAACCCAATTTTGGGTCAAATATGGATTAACCCAGCCGTTGGGTTAAATTTTTACATTACCCAACATTTCGGGTTTGTCCATATTTGACCCAAAATTGGGTTAAAACAACCCAGCATTTTTTTAGAGTGTTGCTATGCAGTTTTGCGCTGATACCGAAGAGCCCATCCTCATGTCTCTTATCGTCCGCCGCACTCTAAACAATGCTGGGTTGTTTTGAACCCAAATTTGGGTTAAATATGGACAAACCCAAATGTTGGGTTAAAAATGTCATTTCGACTTTCACTTTCAACTGTAATTTTTTTTAATTGCATTATTAACCCAATATTTGGGTTTGTCCATATTTGACCCAAATTTGAGTTGAAACAACCCAGCATTTTTTAAAGTGCAGGTGCATGGTCACTTAAATCCCTAACTGGCAATAGTAATTAGTAACTACAAATCATGCAAACAGCCTGCATTTTGTCTAATGAACTATATTAGTTAATTGGGTAACCAGTCCCTCCAGGATTTCACGATTTTTTTTGTGATTTTTGCAATCAAAATGACTGATTTTTTTGGTGGTAATTTCCAAAAATTTGTGAAAAAATTTGCGATTTATATATAACATTTACCATAAAAGGATCCAGTCCTTCCAGAAAAAGGCTGAGGTTTTTTTTTTTTTTTTTTTTTTTTTTTGTGATTGTTGTGGGCAAAAATTTATTACGCGGCCCGTTTTCTTTAAAAATGCGATGAAATATTCAGGATATTTATGCAATTTTATGCAATGAAATTGCAGGAATTTGCAAAAATTGAGGGAACTTTCAAAAATTGCGGTTTGATGAAAAGAGAAGAAAAAAAAGTGATTCCCCAAACATCCTGTTCTTACTAGGCTAATGTAAGAGTTATTTCTTATTACTTCCTTTGATAAGCAAGCATACTACATCATAGAAAGTGCTGGGAATATTTAATTTCTCATCTCGTTTTATTTCAGACTGTAACGAGTGTAAATAAGGTGTGGCCCCTTTAAAAGCTGCGCACTTCCTGTTGAACTCTCTGCGGTGTTATAGGTACGCCTCGAACACCCCATGTGTGCGGGTAAGTTCTGTTTCATGCTACTTATTTTATCTTATGTTGTTTATTTATATGTACTTAATTAAGTAACGATGTGACTGTAGAACGTGTGAGATGTCAATCGCCTCCGCGAGTCTGTCTGCCGTCGCGTAATTGCGTCAATTCATAACGTTCCCATGAAAACAGCGGGAAATGGCTGCTCTTATGTGAAGCAAACGCAACATTTTTCGACTTTAAACAGCTTGTATGAATGGTAGGGACAGCTAGCTAACGTTACTGTAACGTTACTGTTAGCTAGCTAACAGTTACTAGCTAACGTTACTAGCTAACGTTACTGTTAGCTAGCTAACGTTACTGTATGCACGCTAGCATGTAGCCTGGCTTTAAAGCAAACTGGGATAGCGGTCAGTGACAGGCTTGTCAAATGTACTGTACCAATTTACCAAACCCAGTTTTCACAGCTAACGTTAGCGTTTTGGGCCACGTTCCTGTTCTCCGAATTGGGTTATTATCTAGCAAGTTATTTTAGAGTCCTGCCATTTGTTTTTTCTTACTTCACTATTTTCATCCCTTGGAATTGCGTTGCTGTTATATATTTCACAGTAGTGGCCAAAAATGAACAAGAGAAAGACTGCAGCAGCTGACATCCGTAATTTCCTTGGAAAGAAAAAGAAAGTAAGTTTCTGGAGATTTTAGGCATTTTTAACAGAGACGTAATTAATTTAATGTTCTAAGGTGTACAGGACACCAGACTGACATTAATAGCTCTTAACTGACATTCATTGTGAGTGAATGTAACGTTAGGGTAAGATGTGGTAACAAGCCACCCCTAACAATGTTTAATTGCTGAAACAAAAAAGCAAAGTTTAGAGGAAAAAGAATATGTGGATCATGGCTGGATTTAAACTGGAAGTATGGTTACTTAAATCCCTAACTAGCAATAGTAAGTTGCTACAAACTTTATGTCTAATGAACTATATGATGCTTTTATTAGTTAATTGGATAACACTTTACAATATGTTCCATTTGTTAAAATTAGTTTGCATGATTTAACAGTGAACAATACTTCTAAAGCATGTATTAATCTTGTATCTGTTGTATCTGCTACAAAGTAAAAAACGTTGGGTTATTTGTTTAACCAAACTGTTGGGTTACGCATATTGGGTCAACATGTTGGGTTATTTAAAAAAAAAATATTGGGTGATTTTTTTTTTTTTTTTTTAAATCGTTGGGAAATTTCTAGAAATAACCCGACTGTTGGGTTAAATAGCCTATTTAAATATTTAACTCAACTGTTGGTTTACTTAACCCAACTATGCATTGGGTTAAAATAACCCACAGTTGGGAAGGTGCTATACCACCCTATAGTTGGGTTATTTTTAACCCAACAATTGTAAGTGAGTAGTATTGAGCATTTCACTTTAATAGCAAAGATTAGTAACACTTTAGTTTAAGGTCCAATTCTCACTATGAACTAGTTGCTTATTAGCATGCATATTAGGATATTGTCTGTTTATTAGTACTTAGCACATATTAATGCCTTATTCTGCATGATCATATTCTACATCCTTTAATCCACCAATGCCTAAACTTAACAACTACTTTAATAACTATTAATAAGCAGTAATTAAGAGTTTCAGGCAAAAGTTGTGGTTAATAGTTAATAGTGAGAATTGGACCACTAAAATGTCACCAAATCATGTAATACAAATATATTGGTCATTATTAGTTTGTTAGTTAGTGCATGAATTAATTTAAACTAATTTGACCTTATTGTTCCCAAAAATGATTAGTCTTGTCATTTAAAGCGAAGTAGCAATAATGAAGTTACTACAAACCATTAAAACATCATCAGCCTGCATTTAGACTACACTCTAAAAAATTCTGCGTTGTTTAAACCCAAAGTTGGGTCAAATATGGACAAACCCAACCGTTGGGTTAATACTTATATTTAAAATTTAACCCAATAGTTGGGTTTGTCCATATTTGACCCAACTTTGAGTTTAAACAACGCAGAATTTTTTAGAGTGTAATAATTAATTTTAGTTTACACTTTACAATAAATTACACATTAGTTACGTGAAATAACAAGGAAAAATAATTGTAAAGCATTTAATAATCTCAGTTAACGTTAATTTCAACATTAAATACTGCAATACTTAGATCAAAAGTTGTATCTGTTAATTATTTAATGGACATGAGATAATAATTAACAGTTAACAACAAAGACACATGTATTGTTCATTGTTAGTTAATGCAAGATGTATTTAATGAACACTGTTAGGAGCTACTGGATTCTACGCGGTACGATGATTTTCACCACAGTTAAAAGGCATGACCTTGTTGTTTTAGTGTTTATTGCTTCGGTAAGGATTAAATATACACAATAAGTGTAAAATCAGCGAGTGAAACCGGCTTGTTTCTACAGGTGTGTGCTGAAGCAGTGCTGCGACGGAGCAACTTTTGAGTTTTTAAGGATAAAAGCAAAATTGAAGGCGACATCTCTACTCGCTCGTTTATGTTTATGACTCTGAAGTCTCAGGCTGATTGAAACTCGTAGCCAGCGCTACAAAGAGATCCAGCGAAATGCAAACAGTCCATTTGCCTGGCTCCCAGATAAACCCCAGCAGAGAGGTGCTTGATGATTAATTAATCAGCGAACTGGCAGTCTTGACTGAATAATTCATCCCGTGCCCTGTCTGTAATTTCTGCATCTCCATATTAGATTCCGGATCTAACGGGAAGCGGCGAGGTTACCTGCTCCGTGGCCCCTGTCATTCACATGCCTAATGAGATGACAGACTCAAAAGTATCTGATTCACTTTCTCAAATAATTAACCCAAACCTTTACAAATGGGCTCGGCTGACGCAATGCCTGACACAACAAACGCGCATGCATGGTGAAAACGCTCTTAATTACTACTAATTATCCATCTCGGCTAATTAATGGCTACCCCGCTGGGTCACTCATTAGAGCCTGTGCGTTTCACATTGACTCGAGGCTTTACATTACAATCGAGCGGTTTCTAGGTCCACCACAGTCGAAGCTTTACTCTACGAGTTGACTTTCGGCAGGTAGGTTACCTGATAAGGAGGCTGGAGACAGAGACCTGAGGCTGAAACGTTAGCCGTTACGGAGCGAGAAAGCCAATCCGCCGCTGGGGGGGAAGCGAGTGGCACTAGGCGTATCAGATCAAAGGATGATATTGGGACATGATGGGTTTAAACCAGCTGACATGCACGGGTTATTCATATGCCAGTGCTAAACTGTTGCATCTTCCCTGCAGGAAAAAGCTGGTGAGGATGGTCAGGCATCCATCATGGACTTTTGTGGGAAAGGTGGTCGAACACTGAAGTCTTGTTGGTTAAGCTAATTAAGCATCTTGGTGAGGTCAGGTGAGTTAAAGAAAAATAATTATGTTTGCTATATGCAAAAATTAAAAATATTTTATTTTTTTATATACACTCACCTAAATGATTATTAGGAACACCTGTTCAATTTCTCATTAATGCAATTATCTAATCAACCAATCACATGGCAGTTGCTTCAATGCATTTAAGGGTGTGGTCCTGGTCAAGACAATCTCCTGAACTCCAAACTGGATGTCAGAATGGGAAAGAAAGGGGATTTCAGCAGTTTTGAGCGTGGTATGGTGGTTGAGTATTTCACAATCTGCTCAGCTACTGGGATTTTCACACACAACCATTTCTAGGGTTTACAAAGAATGGTGTGAAAAGGGAAAAACATCCAGTATGGGGCAGTCCTGTGGGCGAAAAATCCTTGTTGATGCTAGAGGTCAGAGGAGAATGGGCCGACTGATTCAAGCTGATAGAAGAGCAACTTTGACTGAAATAACCACTCGTTACAACCGAGGTATGCAGCAAAGACACAACACACACAACCTTGAGGCGGATGGGCTACAACAGCAGAAGACCCCACCGGGTACCACTCATCTCCACTACAAATAGGAAAAAGAGGCGATAATTTACAAGAAATCACCAAAATTGGACAGTTGAAGACTGGAAACATGTTGCCTGGTCTGATGAGTCTCGATTTCTGTTGAGACAGTCAGATGGTAGAGTCCGAATTTGGCGTAAACAGAATGAGAACATGGATCCATCATGTCTTGTTCCCACTGTGCAGGCTGGTGGTGGTGGTGTAATGGTGTGGGGATGTTTTCTTGGCACACTTTAGGCCTCTTAGTGCCAATTGGACATCGTTTAAATGCCACGGCCTACCTGAAGGAGAAAAGGAGAACTTTTCTCCTACCGGAAGGAGAAACCGCTGAACAACACCAATGAAGAAGCGTCTACAGGAAGTGTTGGCATAACCGCGCGAGTCGAACATGAGTAGCTTACGTTGGCGGTCCAAAGTGTGGCTTCGCTTTTCTAAAAATAGCGAAATCTCGGCAAAATTTGTAACAAAAGGAGTATTTACTTCAGATCGTTTGTTAGCAAGGTTAGCTCAACTTTTTTGACCCTGCCTCTTAAAAGAATCGTAATCGAGAATCGTTAGGAACCGGAATCGAAACAAGGAATCTGAATCAGAATTGTTCAAATTCAAACAATACCCAACCCTAGTATGGGGTTCCTAATAATCCTTTAGGTGAGTGTATAATGCTATAATTAAAGAAAAAATGTGTGTGTATACTAAAAATAATGTTATTTTATTTTTGCTATACCATTCAAAAGTTTGAGGTCGGTACAATTTTCTTATTATTTGAACGTAATTAATACTTTTATTCAGCAATGATGCATTGAATAATCCGAAGTGTTTCTTGAGCGGGAAATCATCATATTAGAGTGATTTCTGAAGGATCATGTGACACTGAAGACTGGAGTAATGATCCTGAAAATTCAGCTTTTATCAATCACATTACGCACACAGTATTCAGCCACTGCTTGATGTCTAATTTATCAAGCAAAACCAGTTGAGAATCACTGAACACAGTTCATTTCAAGGGACTCGACAGTCGACACGGGGCCACTTGGCATCCTATCAAGCCTAAGAGCTTTAAAAGGGATCATATTGTGGCGAGTTGGTGGTCGGATCAGCGTTGGATTTCCTCTCTTTCTCTTCCAATGAGAGCGTTTGTGTTTGCTGTCTATGTACTCTTGACGTAGCTTGTGTAATTAGACTATTAGGGGCGCTCGTGTTTCAGGGTCACGGCTCCACCGTCTTGTCTGCCGTTGGCTGAGGTCCAGTGAGACGGGAAGCACCTTGATGAATGTGTTGTCCCATCATTTAACAATCCGTTTGACCGCAGACAGAGCTAAATCCACTGGCACCGACGCGACCTGTTGACAGCGACGACGCTCAACTGGTGCTTTCTGGGAATCCCAACAACCTGTGCCGCTATTGTCTTCCCTCTCGGATCTCTCTGAAATAATTCAGGCACAGCGATATACAAGATCGCCTCGTCTGAAATACCTACATTTCTATGTTTTTAACAAACAATTGTGACAGTTTTCAGCCACTGATTGTCAAATATAGTAAATCAGGGTCGAGAACTAGTGAGTTTTTATTGGCCAATGATGTTATCATGATTGTAATCGTATTGTTCCACAGGCAGCCTAAAGAACCGCTGGTGGGAAAGTTATGAAAATTGGCACATAGATAGAGGACATTTGAACAGTCACCATAGCGAATTTGAAATCTCTTTACCCAATCCCGCTAGCGCCACCAACTGTTTGAATTTGCACCCACTTTATGTTAATAACTTTTGAACCGTAGTGATTAGAAACGAAATACAGTACAGCTCGATATGACTTGATTGCACCCAGTGACGTAATTTTCCGTCACAATTTTTTTCTGCCATTTATACGGTTTTCCGCCATTTAAACGATTTGTCGAACTGTTCTCGAATAAAGCGCGAATGAATTCGTCGAAGAGCAAGCCAAGATGGACGTGAGGCTATATCTCTGCAACGTTTTAGCATATTCTGACTAAATTTGGTGTATGTTATGACTACCATTATCTGAGGTTAACTGTACAGTTTCGGCACAATGCCACCTAGTGGTCAGGAGATATGAAAAATGGCTCTTTTTGTTTATAACTTCTGAACAGTTTGGCCAAAAATCACAAAGCTGGTCTCTTTGGAGTTGGTGCAGCATGCAAAGTCGGGAAATTTTAGCACATTGGCCATTTTGGGCCTCTGCCATTTCAGATTGATCTCATGAAGTAGCGTGTGTATGACACGCCAATTCGTATTTCCGTGTTCGTATTTTTGCTGTATTCCGTATTTCCGTATTCGCCAATTTCATATTTTTGGCATGCTATCAACACGCTTAATCGTTTTTCTGCGTGTTTATGAACGCTGTTGACTTAACGTTATTACTGTATATATAAATATATGACTTACCCCATCCCCGTCCCTAAACCTACACGTCACTGGGGTTAATGGCATTTATGAGTTTTCCCCTTCCATCCTAGGGAAAAAAAAAGATCGCTCCCCAGATGTAGATCTACATTTTGCATCATTTTGCTCGGACATTTGACGGCGTGTACAGACACGCGGAATCACTCAGACATTAATGGCTTGGACATAGACGCGGATAGCTCAAAATGCGTAGAGATAACAAGCCACTTGACTCGAAAGAATCTGCAATGCTTTAGCATATTGACACAAAACTTTGAATGTGCCCTTATCGCTTACTCTGACCACACCACATCAATTTACTCACAGCGCCACCTATTGGTCTAAAGTGATAAACCGTTCATTCAAATTACTACTACGATATCTCAATTTTTTTCAGCCATTTTTTCCTAAAATCATCTTAATGCGTCTTTAATTGCCCAATGTTGCAGTTGGTCAGATGCTCCCAGCCGACTTGCATGACTTGTCTTTGTGCTTGGCTGCTTGTAGCTATATTTTGTTTTAGTTTTTTTTCCCGATGTATGTGTTGTCCCATCATTTAGCCATTTAACTCCAGACAGCACTAAATCCACGTGTCATGCTGACAGTGCCAACGCTCACCTGTTGCGTTCTGTGAATCCAAACAACACTTTGTTTTCACCTCTCACTACACTTTTGTTTCCCCCTCCAGATCTCTGGGAAATAATTCAAGCGCCACAATACACCACGTTCTCGAGATTACCTCGTCTAAAATAGCTGCTTGATACCATTTAGCGTGTGATTCTCAGCGGGACGCTAATGAGCTCCAATCTGGAGTAATCCCAGACGACCAGCCGCTTTTGACAGCCAGCCCTGCGGCTCTGGGGCTCTAGGTTCGCGGCTGTCTTACGCTTCAGAACCGAACGAAACTCAGTCTGTGGCACCCAGGAACCGGCACACAATGGAACCATCAGAAAGCTGCCAAGCCTTATGGGAGCCCAGGGAATCGGGATGATTTCTGTAGTCCCGAAGGGAATGGCATGTTTCTTGTTCAAAGGAATGAAATGCGTAGCGTCATAAACAAACAAAGCGATAAAACCGGCCCGAGTTCCTTCACAGCTTCTCTGTGATTTAACAGGAGCAATCAAGCGCAGTCAATTAAGCAGAAAGGCAAACAAATTGGGTGAGAGCACATCTTATGCGATGTCCTGCGGCAATGGGGATTGTGGGTGAAGGAAGAGACAGATTTCTCTGTTAAGTAATACCGTCTCGGGGTGTAAAACTCCCCTCAGCGCTGGCTAAATTAATTCGCCCGCACCGGCGGGGGACACATCTATTATAGGCAGGCGTTTTGAAACAAATGAATAGGCAATCCATGCCCACACATGCAACTCGCAGTAATTCCTCTAAAGCGAATTGATTGCATTCGAACGTCCCCAAAAAGCAAGCGCACAGGTGAGCTGGTCGCCCCGCCGCTGGTGACAGTCCCGCTAATGACCCTCTCTCGCGGGTGAGTGGGCTGTTGTAAGAAACCACACACCCGGCGCAGAAAAACAGCTCTAATTGGTCTATTTATAGCGGGACCTGGAGGAGCTCTCCTGAGGATAACGCTGTAAGCTGCTGGAATCCACTGAGGAATCGAGTCTGAGGACAGAAATGACAGTCTGCGCCAACCGCAAACAAACAAACAAACAAACAAACGCAAACCGTAATCATGCTTTATTACTGTTATTAGTTAGATACATGATCGTTCTCTCGTGGAAAAATCCAGCGGCTCAGGTCTCAAAATGATGTTGTGCGTACAGGATTGAGCTATTTTTGGCAACACACTACAGTGTTACAAATCATTTGCAAACAATTAGTTTATACACTCTAAAAATTGCTGGGTTGTTTAACCCAACCTTGGGTCAAATATGGACAAACCCAACCCTTGGGTTAAATTTTTAATGACACTTTTGTCCATATTTGACCCAAAGTTGGGTTAAAACAACCCAGCAATTTTTAGAGTGTAGTTAATTAATATTTTATAGACTGTGGTTTATTTATACATTATTATTGTTTAATAAGTTATTGTTACATAATGTTTAATCAGTTCATAGAAAAGTTCAATTTTTTTTAACTTATTAACAACGGTTCTCACTTTAGATTAGGTCACGGGAAATGGCATTAATTAAGTGCTTTGAACTAATCTTTGACATTAATTGCATTCATATTCAGTGATCCCCACACACACACACACACACACACATTGGGTTTCCATGTTTTATAGGGGTTAGAAATTTGTATAGGCTTTAACGTGATCTTATTTGTATGTTATTCATATTGACAAAATGATTTTAATTATATATTTGTAAGGGCTTATGTTTAGTTTTGGGGATAGGCTTAATGTAAAGGTGAATATTTGAATGAACTGTTCACTGTAAAAAAAACGTTTTCATGATTTGTAATCACAACATTTTTTCTTTTGTCGAATCAACTTAGATAATTGATGTAGTTCAGAAAACATAATATTTTGAGTTTCTAGTGATTAAATTAACCTCCTTCATTGTATTAACTCAATTTTTCCATTTCAATGAACTTAAAATTTTAAGGCAAGCGGGTTACTTACTTTTTTAAGTTAAACCAACAATATTTGAAGAGTTCGGATGCAAAAGCCTCTAAATGCCATTTGAAATTTTCTTCTAAAATGACCATTTTTATCAAACTTGTATATTTAAGTTCAGTAATTTCACTTAAATGACAATTAATAGGTAATCTTCATTGCCATTTAAGTGAAATTACTGAACTTATACAAGCTTGATAAAAATGATCATTCTAGAAGAAAATTTCAAATGGCACTTAGAGGCTTTTGCATCTGAACTCTTCATTTTTTAATGTCCAATAAATGTTGGTTTAAAGCACTTAATTAATGTCATTTTCTCATTGTCTGTGACCTAATCGAAAATGAGAACTATTTATAGATTAAAGGTTGTTAACAAACTATTATTTAGCTCTTCGCATATGAGCTAATTAAACAATAACACTTTGTAAATTACAGTGACAAAGAAGACCTCACTGTTTGTGTGGTCTATAAATGTGTTAACTACAGTTTATAAACTATAACTATTCACAAATACTCTATAGTTGTTTAAGTGGTACCGAATTTTAGTGTGTTCAGTTTTCTTATAGTTAAAGTTCAAATGAAATGAAAATTCCCCTTATGTATTTTCTCTCTATTTGAGCTTATTGTGCACAATAATGCACTCTATTGTGTAACTTTCCCCGAACACTTCATAAAGTCAACTTTAAAAGATTATCTTAAACTGCTTTTTAATTATGTGATTTAAAAAAAAACAAACTCTATTCATCTAAATTCTACTTCTGTGCATTCAAATTCTAATTGGAATTCTGCATTCGGTTTGTTCAAATTCAAATACACAATGATATACTGATGTGAGATCAGTTTTAAACAGCAGTGAATCTACGTCACTCTCTGATGAAACTGCTGTTCAATAATGCTGATATTTACAGCAGCAGAGAGAGAGAGAGAGAGTGTGTGTGTGTGTGTGTCCGGTGTCTCTGGGCCTCAGCGGCTCCATTTCATTACTGTGCGCCTCAGAGGAGCTAGTACATCGCCAGCTCTTTAATTTAGAGTTTAGCCAAGGGCTGTGTGTGTGTGTGTGTGAAGACAGTAGACACCAAATCAGCAAAACACTTCTGGATTTCACTCGCACAAGACCAGCTGGTGTGCAACTTCAACACAACTTAAAAACTTTATTTATTTTCTGAATTCATCTTTCTCTTCTTATTACATATTTTTCAAACATGTAATATAAAGCCACTTTAAACCATCCAATCAATTCATGATGGAAAAAAATGATTCTTTCTTTCTTTCTTTACAACAGAAGCCTACAACAGCACACTGCATGAGGTACGAGATCCCACAATGCAATGCACTCAACCTCCATTTTCCAGTATAGAAGTGAACCTCCCTAAAGTTACTTGCATTAACAAATAAACTTCTGAAACAGGTTGAAGGGATTTCATTAGTGATTTCCTCAGGATCTCGTTTATCATCCGGTGGTCTGGAGCCGCGTGATGTTCAGGTGAGGCATGTGGTGCAGCAATCATGTCAGATGATAATATTGTATATGATTCATTTAGACAGAAACAATGCTAAACAGTTGTTCTTCTCAGGTATTTTTTTTTTTTTTCAAATTAGTAACGCAAGTTAATTTGTTTTCCCATTTAACACATGTATACTTTATGTATTTAAAGGAGTTCACTTTTAAAAAAACTTGAACCGTTTGGACCCCATTGAAGTCCATTATATGGAGAAAAATGCTGGAAAGTTTTCATCAAAAACAATTTCTTTTCGACTGAAGAAATAAAGACATGGACATCTTTGATGACATGGGGGTGAGTAAATTATCAGCAAAAGTTTTTTCAAAAGTGAACTACTCCTTTAATCTCACTTTAATAACCAACGTCTTTCTTTCTGTCCCTTGATAAAACAATTCAATCATACATAGTAATAAGCAAAAATAAACTTTTGCATCTTGTTTGTTTGAGTTTTGTTTGAGTTGCGTCCTCTACTTTACAGGCGTGAAATTGCGTTTTCATCAAAAGGGTCTTTTGCCAAAAAATATAACTTTTTTGTTGTTATTAGAAAACAAACAAGCCCAGGTTAGAAAACATAATGCAAAAGTAAAAAGTAAAGTAACACAATTAACTTCTTTATTTTTAGGGAGTTTATTATAAGCACACTGCAGTTTCAACCCGATCACACTAAGGGCCGTTACATAGTCAACGCGAGCTACGCGAGTAAGCAACGCGAGTGACGCGAGCGACGCGCTCCCTTTCATAGTGTAAAAGCAGACGCAAGCGTCACGAGCGATGCGTAAAATGCAATACACCGGTCACGCAACAGGGGGTAGTAGATTTTTCACTGCAAACCTGAAAAGCGGTGAAGCTCGTGAAGGCGTGCGTGGCTCTTCACAACTTTCTGGCATCCACTGAACGTGCCATACATGCCCGCCACCTTTGTGGATGCGACATCTGACACCGGAGGGTGGAGGCAGCACGTTGTGGGGAACCAAAACATGGTCGACGGACCACGGTTTTCGGTCGGCAGCAGCAGACCCTCCCGGAGAGCGTCACTTGTCAGGGAGCAGCTGGCTGATTACTTTTTATCAGATGCTGGCTTGTTTCCCCACCAGTACAGTATGCTGCGATTGGGTAGCACTGACCAATAAATTGATAAAAGTTCGCTTTGAAGCATGAGTTTTTTTTTGTTTTTTTTTTATTTAACACTTTACACATTTTAACTTTTTTTGGTATTATGTGAAAACCATTACACATTTTTTATAATTTGGTATTATTTAAATTATGAAAAAACATTACACATTTTAAGTAATTTGGAATTTTAATTCATTAATTCATATCCATAAACCATTAATTCATATAACCAGGCTGGTAAATTTGTCACGGGCACTTTTCCAGTCCGTTTTCACCTGATTTACTGTCTTTCCAATCGCGATTGCAACCTCTCTCCAGGCATTTTGCAACACAATTTTATTTGAGTGTACAAATTGTGATGAACTGTCCTATAAAAGCGGATGAACCATGGGATGAACGCGTATATAAGCTCGTATAATTTTTCCTCCTCACCCGCCATTGTATTCAAACCTTCTTCTTCTGTTAACAAACATAATATATTTGAATTAATGTACAATTCTTGCAATGTCGCCCCCACCGATAACGCATAGTATTGCGTGCGTCAGTGCGTCGCGTATCAAAAACTAGGACGACACATTTGGCTACGCATCGACGCATAATGGCGGCCAACGCGTAGCGATGCATAGCCTTGCGGACGCGTATGCGTACCGATGCGTTGACTATGAAACGGCCCTAAATGCGTCTTTTAGCACGCATGTGTATTGTCGTGTAATTTATACGCTAAAGTGAGTTTTTACGTGCATATGATACGCATTGATTGGCTAGGGTAGGTTTAGGTGTGGGGTGGGGTGTGTGTGTATTACCAACGCGTTCTCATCCTAGGGCGTCATATAGTGACACTTTTGAAATTCTGTCTAAATCCAATGCACATGGCACCCTTTAGCATCAATATAACACGCACAGAGTATGGGTAGGTTTAGGTCTGGGGTAGTGTTAGGGTTTGACCACTAGGAGGCGCTCTCTGGCCCATATATATCTGCGTCTCATATTGATGCGAAAGGGTACCATGTGCGTTGAATGTAGACGAAATGTCAAAAGCATCTGTATATGACGCTGTGTCTCATATGCACATAAAAACTAATTTTGTTTAATTGTTTTTGTTTAATTAATTGTTAGAGTTCTTTTGCCAACATTTAAATTGACAATGAAATGCAACATGATGAGGTCATGTGACAACAGCGTAGCTTTCTGCGTTTTAGAAATGTCTAACACTACAGTAAGGTTCATTGGTTAACATAAACTAAGAATGAACAATACATCGACAGCATTTATTAATATTAGGCTATAATTTCAGCATTTACTAAAACATTATTAAAATCAAAGGTTGTATTTGTTAACATTAGTTAACTAACATGAACAAACAATGAACAGTACACTCTAAAAAATGCTGGGTTGTTTTAACCCAATTATGGGTAAAATATGGACAAACCCAGCCATTGGGTTAAAAAAGTAATTTAAAAATGTAACCCAATGGCTGGGTTTGTCCATATTTTACCCAAAATTGGGTTAAAACAACCCAGCATTTTTTAGAGTGTACTGTTGTTAACTAACATTAACAAAGATCAATAAATACTGTAACAACACTCTAAAAAATGGGTTGTTTTAATCCAACTTTGGGTCAAATATGGGTTACATTACATTTTTAACCCAACATTTGGGTTACATAACATTTTTAACCCATTTAAATATGGGTTTGTCCATATTTGACCCAAAGTTGGGTTCAAACAACCCAGCATTTTTATAGTGTAGTGTATTGCTCATTGTTACACACAAAATGCTGGGTTGTTTTAACCCAATTTTGGGTCAAATATGGACAAACCCGAAATGTTGGGTTAAAAATGTAATGTAAAAATTTAACCCAACGGCTGGGTTAGCCCACATTTGACCCAAAGTTGGGTTAAAACAACCCAGCATTTTTTAGAGTGTATTTATGTTAGTTAAAGAGTACCTATTATGTCATTTAAAACGTTCCTAATATTGTTCTGGGAGTCCCCAACAACAGTTTTACAAGCATGCAATGACAAAAAACACTTTTGTTGTCTTATAATATGCATTTATTTTTACCTGAATTGCCCACCGACTCCCATATGAATCGTTTTAGCGAGTTATTTTGCAAAACCCGCCTTTGCGTGACGCTAATCTGCGGTGATTGGTCAGATGACCTAGTCAGTTGTGATTGGTATTCTCTGTGCAGAAAAACGGAACTCTTACCTTAAATGGGTTCTCAACTCCGGTCCTCGAGACCCAGCGCTCTGCATAATGTCTCCCTCATTTAACACACCTCAGATCCTCAGCTCGTTACTATAGAGCCGGCTCACGAATCCATACTTTATAGCGTTTAGGTTTGTGAAGCAATCATCTTCAAAATGACGCGAACACAGAACAAGGTTTGGGCTATACTTGTGTGGTATAGCAGTACTTGTATATGAACTGCAGCCACTTAGTCTTCAAATACTCCTCACTTGGCTGGTTAAAAAAGTTCGCTTTTGCGTCGCACTTCAAAACACAGCAGCTCGTCGACATGATTGTTTTCCGAAGCCCAGATCTCGAAAAACGACAAAGTCCAAAAAGGTGCGGTGGGTCCAAACCTCCATGCTCTCAGACCTCCCTGGCCAGCCCAGGCAGGGTGGCCCGTCCTGGGCCAGTTTCAGATTTGCCCGCCACCCCTGGAGCTCCGGTTTTCCCTAGCGGCGCAATAAGTGGGCGTTTCTTATTCAAATAACTTGTCAAGATGACGTCAACTAGACAAAGGAAAAGCATCGTTCTTCGAACGATTCATATCAGCGACTCAGAGTCGACTCTTGTTTTTGAGAGACAATAACTTTGTATACGATGAACTTTCATGTTTAAAACTTTGCAGGATGTTTTCGTTCACTTAGATCTATGTTAAACACTACATGAAGGGCAATTTTCAAAAACCCAAAATAGGTACCCTTTAATACAGTAACTAATGAACTCTATTGTAAAGTGTTACCAACATTTCAGTTCACGCTAAAAAAAAAAATGCTGGGTCAAATATGGACAAACCCAGATGTTGGGTTAAAAATGCAATTAAAAAATTGAAAGTTGAAGTTGGGTTGAAATTTGAAATGACATTTTTAACCCAATATTTGGGTTTGTCCATATTTGACCCAAATTTGGGTTCAAACAACCCAGCATTGTTTGTTTTTTTATTTTTTAGTTTAACAGTCTGTTGAATCAAAGATATTCGCCCAACCTAATTAATATGGCATATGGATCTCCAGAAGGCTGGCGTTACAGCGAGTGTGTGACATTTGCGGTGCGCTGGTCGATAGGTGTTAAGTGTTGTGTAATGGCCCTGATGAAGTCATCGTCCAGGGTTTAAAGCACTGAGAGTGATGTGAGAGCCACTGGTGTTTAGTGGCAGTCATAAGACGGTGTCTGGCGTCGAGATGAGGCTCGCTCTCAGAATAGACTCGCTCGCTTCGCTGGGTTCTGCAGTTGGCTGATCCGAGGGCGCTGATGCAATGCAGCCAGATTAATCACAAACAGCCTCTCTCTCTCTCTCTCTCTCTCTCTCTCTCTCTCTGTATCCTTGACACCGGCCCTCACTTCTTCACAACGAGTCAATCTCTGGTTTTGATTGTGCTCGGGTCGTTAGATAAAATTAAGCGAGTGCTGAGCACCCCCCCACCCCACCCCACCCCGCGGCCCTGAAATCATCACCCTCAACTCGCTCGCTCTGTCCTCATGCTGGTCCAGAAATACCCAGTGTACATCATGCTCATAAATACACCCACAACATTGGTGATGCACATGCCTCAGATTTCTTCCACGGGGACTAAAGTTTCTGAAATAAACCTGACCCGTGTGACACCGATGATCTCAGTCGCGACAGACCCAAACTGCTCTCGCAGGACATGGGAACACTGGAGAGCGGGGCTCCAATAATGCTTTAGGAATATGGGTAACATTTTAATACGTTTTCATTATTAAGATTCATTAGTTAACATGAACTAATAATATACTACTGTATAAATGATCCCGCCATGTTTGTGTTTGAAGACTACAGCTGGGTGATAATATAGTAGTTATTTGCGATATAAACAATCAAGCTGTTGAGATTTATGCAACAGGCCTTAAAAAGGCCTAAAACTCCACTGTATTTCATTTTAAAGGACCCTTTATGCCGAAAAGGTTCTATATAAGGAGAAATATCTGAAGGGAACCCGTTTAAGGTTCTATATGAAGTGCTTGACAGAACCATTTATGGTTCTATATAGTACTTTTTCTTCTAAGTGTGTCATTATTTGACTATACTTATGTATCCAAATGTATTTTACAGCTGTACAATAGCTTACTTTCAGTCAAGTGGCAAATAAATGTTCCCCTTGACCACATCTACAGACCAGAATATGTAGAGTTTGATCTTTTGACTTGGATAAGCAACCACTTAGCAACGCCTTGGCAACTCTTCTGTGGTTATACAGTATGTAGAACCCTAGGATTCTTGACTCAATTTTAAAGAACCTTTCAAGCTAAAACTTGGGTATTGTGTAAGAAGAAATTACTTAAAGTGGATTTTGTGAGGCTATGTTTACACGGAAACGATTCTGAAGAGAAAACGCAAAAGTGGCGTTGCGGCATCTTTTTTTTTATTCTGCGTTTGGACGAGCGTTTTGTGCCTATAGTATCCAGCTGCAGACCCGCAGCACACCAGTTTCAGAACCCCAGCGCCAGAACCGGAAGTGAGGGGCGGAGTTAGGTTCTAACCAACACTAGCGCCAGGAACGTAAGTGAGGGGCGGAGCTTAGATTTGAAACCTAATAACGCCACCTAACGTAATTTGGAGGGTATTTTACACATAAAACAGCTTTTATTGAACAAGAAACGTCCTACTCTCTACGCATGTTATGATGCTATACATTAATATAGCCTACCTAAGCATTTTAAAACATTGATTTTGTGTAAAATAATTGTATATACATAGTTTCAGTTATTCGTTTCATTGTATTATGAGTTACTTCCTGATCATGATGGTGAAAAAATAATACTTGAAACTTATGGGCATTTTAATGTATACATTAAAATGCCCATAAGTTTCAAGTAACAGTTTAATAATTTTAGCTAAGCAGTTTATACATACGTGTAGATTTAGGAAGATAAGACCTTTGTTTTTTGTTTTTTAAGGAGTTAACTTTGTATAATAAAGCTTTGAAAGATATAAAATAAGACAATCATTGGAGGTTTTCAAAATTATACACAATCTGATAACTCATTAGACCTCTGTGATATTTTATGTTTTATTTATTTATTGTGTTTACAAAAATCTTAAATTGTTTTGATATTTAAGATGTATTTGTAAGATGATTTTGATTGTTTAATAAATAAATAAAAACGCATGGGAATTTTTTTAATAAAATATACTTTATTTCACAAGAACATGTGCAGCATGCATTTTTCGTGTAAAATAATGTCAAAATCTAAAAAAGAGAAAAAATTCGGCATTGTTTTGTTAAAAATCAATACAAAATGACCAATTCAACCCATGCCTGTTTTATCACAACAATTTTGTTTAAATTTAACTTACAATGTATCAAATGAGGAACTCAAGGCCCGTTTTGTCCTTACATGCTTGCTAAAATAATTATAATGCAATAATAATAATTCCGCTCCTCCCTCACTTCCGGTTCTGGCGCTGGGGTTTTGAAACTGGGGTTCTGAAACTGGGGTTCTGAAACTGGTGGTGCTGCGGGTCTGCAGCTGGATATATCTTGTGTGGGAATTCCGCGTGCAAACGGTGACGCAAAAGTGTGTGAAATTCAATGTAGTATGCACTCCAGGCAGCTATGAGTGCATACTACAGCAACACCAAGTGCACGCGCCTGCGTACAAACTTCACAGTCAAGCAGACTTTTGCGTTTTTACCGTTCACACGGGAACGCGACGGAGGGTGGTTTCACTTTTTTGCGTTTTTAAGCCTCAAAAACGCCGTCACCGTGTAAACGAAAGGCACATCCGATAAAATATTTTTACGTTTTCACCCGCGAGCGTTCTCGTGTAAACAGGGCCTCAGAAACCCTTGTTATTAGCCACACCTGTGGCTGTTAATTGAACAGCAGCCGGAACTATTGCTCGTGCTAGAACTCGTGCACACGTAGACTGGATGGTTCAATGCTATGATAGCCTACTCATGACGCGGTAAACTTCTGTTTTGTTCTTTGCTTAGAAATAACAAGAAGTTGTAAATACCTTTGCTGTGATAGTCTACAATGTTTGTGAACATCTCGACGCCGAACATCAGATCGATTTTTAGATGAATATCATCAGCTCTGTGATTCACCGACACCACGAGGTAATTTAAATTTAGTGTTGACCTAATTATAAAATAGGCCTATTTGAGACTGACTATATAGTTCTGACTATGTGAGACTATAGTTTGAATGAATCCCTTCGACATTATAGTACCGAATCTTTTGGTATTATCCTGAATCGTGTATAGACCATTTCAAAAGATGTAGCAAACAACACTGGTCCAGAAGCACTTCCTGTTTCAGTTTGTAGCTGTTTTCTTTATTTCACATGTAAAAAAAACATTTTAAAGATGTTTGTTTAACTTTTTGATTCAGTTTTAAATGTTCTGTTGGTTGTATTTTATCCCAGCTTTTATGTAGTGTTAAAAAACTCCGTCACATCTTTTGGTTTTCCCGGTGTTCTGACGAATTTTGCTTCCTTGTCGAAAAATGCTAACGTAGCGCGAATTGATGACAGAATGCCGATTAAAGTCGTATGAAATACAATTATAATACAATTCTAAGTTATGAGAAGCTACTGTATACTGTAGACGACTATTTTTTACTTTTAAAACGGTGTAAAAATTAAAAATTATCATAAAATATTCATCGTTGACTTGTAAAGTACACCTTTCCTCATAGTAACTGAAAATTTCAGTTATTCCTTTTCATGTGGCTGACCGTACAAATATTCATATGGTAGTAAGCATTTTTAAAGGGAAATTATATCATATTATAACGGGAAAATGTACCAAATTTCAGTTATTGTTTTTCAGCGGGCTGACCGTACAAATATTCATATGGTAGTAAGCATTTTTTAAAGGGAAATTGTACCTTTTGTAAAAAAAGAAAAAAATAGATCTGACGCTGCGCATGCGCCTAACCGGTAAGTAGCAAATCTCGATGGGTAGCATGAATTGTCAGAACACCTGCAAAAATGTCCCGAGTCCATCAAATGAAATAAGTCTACACAGGAAGTCGGAGACGGTCTTGTTCTTTAGGTTTCGTGAAAGGTTGTTCACACTCAATAACACATTAAAATTCTTATCTTAAAGAAATTGCATTAAGAAATTGCTTTAAATGATTGCATTTAAAGCCAACTTTGTGTTCCAAAGTACAAAATGTATATAATGAGCGAGTACATCATTCAACCATTTTCGAAACCGTGTTTTTGTCTTCTCCTGCATCACTATGGTACACTTATAATATTATTCGGACTATTTTTAGTCTGGTTCGGGTCTTGACTGGGGTGCGTGACTCGTCATAGATATAAACAGAAGTAGTTCCGGCAACAATGTTATTCCGCAAGACGCTTGAAGTTCTGTTTATTAACCGCTTGAGCGCCGATTTTCTCTAGTGATAAAAAGTTTATGACCTGTTTAATTCATATAATTTAATTAATGTAATTAAAATGTAAAACATTATTAAAACAAAATGAATTAAATCTATTCATAAAATGTCCTCTTAATGGGAACCCCTAAAAGGTAAAAAAATGTTTTCATTCAGCTAAATTTGTGTTCAGGTGTCCATTGGTGTCTCACAGCGGATTTGAACTCAGGTCTCTCACACCAAAGGCATGTGTCTTATCCACTGCGCCATCACCACCCCATGCAGGTAAGTGTCTGACTGAACATTTTAAAGTTTATATAGACCCTTTTCTTCTAACAGTGCGTAGCATCATGCTGGCAAATTTTGCGCACGCACTTGCAGTCCAGTTCTTGTAAATCATTTGTGTATACATGTTGTTGTACGGGTCATATTACTGTAAAACAGCTAAACCCCTTTTAGCTGGCTGATCTCAAAATATAGAAAAAAAAAATATTGGAGTTTTATGGTGTGGTTTATGCATTTATGGGTTATTAAGCAGAAAGTGTCCAGCTTCAGTTTATTCCAAATGCGTGGACAAACTACTACCTCATGTGTTAGTTCATGCCTCGTGAAAACAGTTACCGACCATTTGTATATTTGTTTATTATGTTTATTAATGCGAGGGTGTTGTAAAACGTCAACTCAGCTCTTTCCAAATCTGTGTGTGTATGTGTGTGCTTGCTCTAAGCCTTTTGTGTATATTTCTCCAGCATTAGCTCATGTCTGGATTTTCACTCAGGCGCTATGGAGGACACACTCCCTATTGATTGATGCATTGGTGGGGGCCTCGGGGCAGCGTTGGAATTAGTTTTACTTTACCTCCTGCTTGTTATTTGCGTATTGAAGCAGGCAGACTACTGTTAAGTTAACGCTGTAACCTAATTACCATATGCATAAAGAAATACTCGTATTCAGCAAGGATGCAGCACAACATATGAAAATGAGCATAAAATCATCATATTGATTTCTGAAGGATTGTGAAACTGAAGACTGGAGTAATTTAGCTTTGTTTACATTTTAACACTTATTCACATATATGAGTTCTTTAAAATTGTAATAATGCTCCACAAGTACGTACTTCTGCCTCCATTAGACTAAACCTTTATTGCTCAGAGGTTGAGCTCATTTAAAGCTTTATAATGTTTAGATTCAGAATTATGTTAAGTTTGTTGTCTCAGACTTGCTCCTAAAATTCATTTCCGGAGAGAAAACACTGGCTGTCTGTGCTGTCTTGGAGAAATAGATCAGTATTTTAAAATCAATAATCTTTAAAACATGGAAAAATGACTTGAGAAGCAAAACTGATATTGTTTTAATTATATATATATATATATATATATATATATATAATTAAAACAATATCATATATATATGTATAAATTTATTTATTTATATATATATGATATTGTTTTAATTATATATAAATATATTATAAATAATATAATAATATTAAAAATAATATAATAAAAATAATAAAAATATTATTTTTAAATAAATAAATATATATATATTTATATATATAAAGTTATCCCAATTGCAGATAGATTGTTCTTGTTTTAAGCGTAAGCCTCCCTACATGTAGTTATATTTATGCTTAAAATAAGAAAAAAACTTTTTAAAGTGAGGTAAGAGAAATAAACGTAACGTATTTGAGTTTTTCCTGCAGGATCAGGACTTGCAGACGGTGGCGTTCAGTGCTGGGACTGAAAGAAGAGCCTGTCTCTCTCACACACACACTGGCTGGTGCAGTATGTTTTCATTGCAGTTAGACAATCTGTTTATTTTAGCCGTCTGAGAGAGTAACATGAAGATGATGGGCAGCCCAGAGGGGTGTGTGTGTGTGTGTGTGGCATCTAGATGTTGCACCCTGATAGTTGCATGTTAGTTGCGAGTCACAGCTCAGGATCCAGGTCGACCCGTTCCGTACAGAATGATTGTGTGAACAGTGAACGGATGGTGTCGTCTCACTGTCTGGCTTTAGAAAACACACACTGATATATTGCACAGTGTCATCAGTCAAAGCACTGGCGACAGCAAACCCAACAACTAAAGCGTTTAACTGACACCCGATGACTGGTCTGTCTTAACTGTTTTTTGTGCCAACTAAAAAAAGTGCTATACTTAATTTTAATTAATTTATGAATTAATTTTACTGATAATATTACATAAATTGTATCATTAATATTCATACTAGGTTACTTTAATTTTATTATATACATTTTAACATTAATTTAATTTTAGTAATAATATTACTTATTAATACACTGTCCATTTTCACATGAATTTCATTTTAATATTTTACTAATTCAAACAATAATTTAATTTTAGTTCTGTAACTAACACGAATTAATAACAATACTATTAATATTAATTAATAGTATCCATTTAAAAAAAATCAATTATAATTTTGACATTAATTATTAATTTATTTATATTAATACACTGTCAATTTTAATATTACTTTAATTATAGGATTAATATTATTCATATTAATACCACATTTATTTCAATATTGTACATATTTTATGTATTAATATCACTCAAATTAATTTACAGTACACATTTTATTATTAAAAATATTATGAAATAATATTAATGCATTGTTATCTTATACTTATTATTATTAGTAGTAGTATCCATTTTATTATGTCAATTGTGAATTCTAACGCTATTTAATGTTAGTATTAATATCACGAAATATTAATTCATAGTATTACAATATCCATTTTTATAAATTTGAGTATTACAATTATTTTAATTAGGGCTGTCAAACGATTAATCGCGATTAATCGCATCCAAAATAAAAGTTTGTGTTTACATGTAGGTTCACTGTGTCTAATTATATATATATATATATATATATATATATATATATATATATATATATAATTATATATAATTATATATATCTATAATTATATATATATAAATACACACACATGCTTGTATATATTTAATAAATATTTGAATGTATATAGATTTATATATAATTTATATGATATATAAATAGTTTATATATAAATATTTTTTTTCTTAAATATACATGCATGTGTATGTATTTATATATATATATATATATTTATATACAGAATAATTATACACAGTGCACACACATATGTTGTGTAAACACAAACTTTTATTTTGGATGCGATTAATCCCAATTAATCGTTTGACAGCCCTAATTATAATTAATATAAATACAACATCCTAATCTTAATATAACTTTAATTTTAATATAATAATATTATTATTATAACAACTGCTACATTAGTAATATGAATACTACCAATATAATATTAAAAACAAACCTTTTTTAAATGCAGTATATTCATATTAGTTTATTCCTCTCATTTCATGTGAACTAACGGTTTTGTCTTTTATTTATAATTATAAAATGACAATATACAGACCGAAATAAAAGTACAACATAATATACAAAACGTAGACCTATTATATAATCTAGTTACATGTTTTTATATGCGGTTTTGCAATCCACCGGTTGAAATGTCATGATGGTGACGGTGGCTTTGTTAAGAAGCGCGTGCGTGAGATTAGCGTCGATGTTTTACATTAGCGCTGCTATTACGAGACACAAACCTATAGATGGACATCCAGTGGAAGGCGAGACTGAGCTCACAGAGGTATTTTTGGAGCCCACCATGTTTGACATTGAGGATATTTGAGAAGTTAGGGGTCCCGGGGAAGAGGAGGGAGGGGGGGCGGCAGCATTCCTGCCCCTGTCCGTATATATTACACCCCCAACGTGCACATCGACAACGGCAAAACAGATGAGAGAAACCGAATCCCCCGGCCTGAAGGGCAGTAGTGTGTGGAGCCTTTCATTTGAGCTCACCTGAGTCAACAGCGGCGCTCATTACGTTACCTAAAGTAATTGGCGTAGCCTGATTTCTCCAGAACCAGAAAATCCCTTCAACACCCTTCGGTAAAACCTAAGCTCCCGTGGCAATTATCCCGTCTTTGTTTGTCTATTAAAACCCCCTCCCTAATGAGACGAGCTCCTTAAAACCTTGATGGTTTTCATTAGCCGACTGTAAATCTCCGACGCGCGTTCGAACTAACGGGAAGATACTCATCAGCGGCTAATGAATTTATGACGGGGAACCTGGCTATTAAAGGGAGTTGAGCTTTAATTTCATTAGATTGGGCCTCACTAGGTAAAGCAGCGGGCGACGGGCCCTCAGGATTAGCTAATGGCCGTGTTGCAGTTAAATAGTGACTCGGGTGGCAGCGCCTCATTGGCCATTGTGTGTTTAACGCGCCGTTAAAGTGGCAGTAATTGACAACAGCTGGAAGCCTGCTTGAGGCAGGGTCTGGCGTGGGTTCCTCCTGAAGATCGTCGCTCTCTCCCTGTGGACCAATTGCAGAAGTTTACGAGTGTCTGTCTGTGTGTGTGTGTGTGTGTGTGTATCCTCTCTCTCTCTCTCTCTCTCTCTCCGTGCCTGTGGAGGAACATGTGGTATTCATGTACTGGAGAGATGCAAATAAATAATCCGTAATTGCTCACAAACCTTTCGATCTTGATCGTAAACCGGATTGCATGTTTCATAATCCCACTAACATGCAACAGATTTCCATTTTTGCATGCATTAACCGCACAGGAAGTGACATCAGCAGTGTGGTGTCGCGATGCGTTCGGCACCACCTTCTCTCGCTCTTAGGAAAGTTTTTTGAGAAACGTTCGAGGATATTTCATGGATCAGCATAATCCATCCGTTACACTATAAAAAGCTGGGTTGTTTCAACCTATGGTTGGGTCAAATATGGACAAACCATAAAAATCGAAACAAATAGTTGGGTTTGTCCATATTTGACCCAACCATGGGTTGAAAAAAAATTTCAGAGTGTATTTAAAGGAGTAGTTCACTTTTAAAAAAACTTTTGCTGATAATTTACTCACCAAGATGTCCATGTCACTCTTTCTTTAGTCGTTTTTGATTAAAGCATTCCAGGATTTTCTCCATATAATGGACTTCAATGGGGTCCAAACGGTTCAAGGCCCAAAAGAGAGTTTCAGTGCAAACTGTAAACTGTTCAAAGGGCTTTAAACGATTCCAGACAATGAATAAGGGTCTTATCATGCAAAACGATCGCTCATTAAAAAAAAAATAACAAAGTTTAAGTTTTGTAAGCTCCAATGCTCGCCTTGCTCTGTTCTGTGATGCGCATTTGTGACTCTCCTGTTTGAATTCGTTCATCAAAATGAACGAATCTTTTTCCGAGTCAATTTGTTAATTTCGTTCATTGAATCAACCAAATGACACGAAAAAAGATTCGTTCATTTTGATAATCGAGTTCGAACAGGAGAGCCACGAATGCGCATCACAGAGCAAGGCGACCATTTGAGCTTATAAAACTTAAACTTTGTGGGTGTTTTTTTTTTTTTTTTTTAAATGAGCAATCGTTTCGCTTGATAAGACCCTTATTCATCATCTGAAATCGTTTAAAGCCCTTTGAACAGTTTGTAGTTTGCACTGAAACTGTCTTTTGGACCTTGAACCGTTTGGTCCCCATTGAAGTCCATTATATGGAGAAAATCCTGGAATGTTTTCATCAAAAACCTTAATTGCTTCTCGACTGAAGAAAGACAGACATGGATATCTTGGATGACATGGGGGTGAGTAAATTATTTTAAATGTGAACTACTCCTTTAAGTTTACGCGGGACCAATGGAGGCAACAAATAAGGGTTTCATCTAGTGAAATTTTCAGAAAAAATAAATGCTTTTAACTACAAATGAATGTTTGTAATTAAACAGCAACATGTTTTCTGAAAATGATGCATGGTTTCTTTAGAGATGACTACATCAGCATGATTTTGGCCCAATCCGTTTGTCGCAAGAATCGATTGTTTCATCTGATATAGTGTCTTTTACACTCTAAAAAATGCTGGGTTGTTTTAACCCAATTTTGGGTAAAATATGGACAAACCCAGCCATTGGGTTACATTTTTAAATTACAATTTTAACCCAGTAGTTGGGTTTGTCCATATTTGACCCAAAATTGGGTTAAAACAACCCAGCATTTTTTAGAGTGTAGTGATTGTAAACCGGATCTCCATTTCTGCATGCATTTACCGCACAGGAAGTGACATCAGCAGTGTGGTGTCGTGATGCGTTCGGCATCACCTTCGCGTCTCTCGCTCCCTCCGGGACTCCCGCCGAGGGTCGGAGTGTGTCGGTGTGTACGGATCCGATCCGTGGTGCAGAACGGTTGTGTTGTTCATGAAAGAGTGAAGTGTGTTCGCGACGACTGCTTAGCAACGGTTCCCGGCGGCCCGCGTCCCCAGAGAGGCTCGAGCTGGTTCAGACACATTCATTAACCAAGAGGGAATCTTAGGACGGATTAAATATTCATGTTGTTTACAGGAACAAAAGCTGCCATTAATGAGTAAAGGCATTGTCTATCTCACTGTACGCAGCCCCATCGTGAGGGTTGAGCATACATATTTACATACCTGCTAAATTCAGTCAGGAACCGCTCCGGCTTCAGTGTTGTCACCAGCGCCTGTTTCTAAAATCATTTTAGGTGATTAGAACAACTATATGTGGATATATTTTCAGTCACAGCTTGATTTTACAATGCACGCACACATTAGCAGTAGGGTACGACAGAGCTAAAGGCGCAACTTAAGATAAACGGGCTTTTCACTACTTCCATAGTGTATGACTGCGCAAAAATGTTTGTATTGAACATTGATGGAGCAACAGATTTTGTGTGAAAATAAATCATAAACGTTGTTTACTGAGGGGGCGAGGTGGGCCTTTTACAAACACTTTAGGTAAAATAATGTTTTTAACAATGTTTGAATACTTGAAAATTGTCACTTTAGTTGTGTGTGCTGTTTTCTGTTTATTTTGAATAGAATTCATTTTTGTAAAATAACCTATAATTATACACAGTGCACCCACATATATTATGTAAACACAAACTTTTATTTTGGATGCGATTAATCGCGACTAATCGTTTGACAGCCCTAATTTATATATAATATAAATTATATATAAATCTATACAATATATACTTGAAATATTTCTTAAATATATACAAGCATGTGTGTGAATTTATATATATATAAAATAATTATATACAGTACACACATTTTATGTAAACACAAACTTTTATTTTGGATGCGATTAATCGCGACTAATCGTTTGACAGCCCTAATTTATATATAATATAAATTATATATAAATCTATACAATATATACTTGAAATATTTCTTAAATATATACAAGCATGTGTGTGAATTTATATATATATAAAATAATTATATACAGTACACACATTTTATGTAAACACAAACTTTTATTTTGGACGCGATTAATCGCGACTAATCGTTTGACAGCCCTAATTTATATATAATATAAATTATATATAAATCTATACAATATATACTTGAAATATTTCTTAAATATATACAAGCATGTGTGTGAATTTATATATATAAAATAATTATATACAGTACACACATATATTATGTAAACACAAACTTTTATTTTGGATGCGATTAATCGTTTGACGGCCCTAATTATAACCAGTCGCAACTGTAAAAAAGTGACAGGACATTATAGCTTCTATTTCAGTGGCTTCATGTTTGATAGTCTACAAATTTTCTTACTCAGTTTCCACTTTTTTAAGCATAAACCTTTTGAAAATTAAATGCATCTTGATATTTGACGAGTATAAGACGAGTAACGAGTACTAAAAAATTTTTTTGCAGTGCTGAAATCACATTGCTGCACATAATTATTAAACGAACCTTTAATGTATTTTAAGCCTGGGATATCTTCTGATTGCATCATTTTCATTGTCTTACTGTCAAATAGGTGTTCAAAAGCACGAGAAACGTGTTGAATTTTCAGCTAGAGCGTCATTTTCTTGAGTTTGTGTCGATTAAAGTCACTTTTTTTGTACCGTTGAAAGGATAATTCTGATGAGCTGAACTAGTTATGGCTCATTATCTGTCAGCAGATTCCTCACGATCGACGAAGGCCTGGTTTCGTGGGTGATCGACTCGCAGGGAACGGTGCATGTGATGCGCCACGACAAAACGCTTGTACTTGCTTGTAGCGTCTGTATAAAGCCCAAACCCACGTAAACAGACGCGCACAGAGGCGGTACACAGAATCTTTACTCCTTTCTTCTCGTATCTTTCCCCATCAACACCTTTGTTTGACAGTCTGCATGCAAATGGGCCAGGTAATGAGAAAGACAGAGAGAGAGTTTGCTTAAAAGCAGCAGCCCGAGCCTCTTTGTTCCCCCACCTGCATCTGTTGAAGCGTGGCTAGGAGAAGCAGTGCTGTCATGTGAGTGACAGATATTGAGGATAATTGTCTTCGTTCTCTGTGTTGCTCCACTGCAGTTGTGAGTTAAGCAGAGGAGAGAGAGAAATCGTAGGCGGTGGGGAAACAGCACTTTTAGGGGGGGAAACTCTCCTCTGTGATTGTCTCTGCGCTCTTCTGGACACCCCAAAGTAACACAGTGTTGCTGAGGATTTGTAGTGTTTTTTTTTTTTTTTTTTGAGTGTGCTACAACTGAAGGCAACCCCGTGGTGTTCTTCCTAAACTATGACTTCTGATATCATCACTTTACCTGGCATCTGTAAAAAATGGTTCATGGGTCTTGTCATTTTCATTGAAAAAATGAAGGTGATAATTAAAAATATTGTGTGTACTTTAAGAAAATTGTGGTTCCGTGTCATACAGAAAATATTGAGAACATTTCACTAACAAAACCAAGAGATACTGTACATGTTCCTCATTTTTTTAAGGAAACATACATTGAATTGAGGAACCGATTAAAGAAAAGGGGCTACCAATTTAGTTTAAGAGAAATAGCTCAGGTTTTATTTGTTAGTTACCTGCATGCTTTCCACGTGGCTGGTAATGGAGAGGAAATATTGAAATTAAGTGTTAAGTGTTTTTGAGTGAAGGGAAATATCTGTTAATGTTTAATGTTCAGATAGACTTTAAAAAATGCTGGGTTGTTTTAACCCAACTTTGGGTCAAATATGGACTAACCCAGCCGTTGGGTTAAATTTTTACATTACATTTTTAACCCAACATTTCGGGTTTGTCCATATTTGACCCAAAATTGGGTTAAAACAACCCAGCATTTTTTAGAGTGTATGTTTGACATTTGAAAGAGTGTCTATTATGTTGTAGTAATTCTTTCAGAAAAAAGTGAATGCAAAGTGAGTGAAGTCATTTCGTTCATTCAATAAACGAAACGAACGAATTGGCTCGGAAAAAGATTCGTTCATTTTGATAAACGAATTCGAACAGGAGAGTCACGAACGCGCATCACAGAACAGAGCAAGGCGACCATTTGAGCTTAGAAAACGTAAACTTTGTTATTTATTTATTAAATGAGCGATCGTTTCACTTGATAAGACCCTTATTCATTGTCTGGAATCGTTTAAAGCCCTTTGAACAGTTTGCAGTTTGCACTGAAACTGTCTTTTGGACCTTGAACCGTTTGGTTCCCATTGACGTCCATTATATGGAGAAAAATCCTGGTATGTTTTCATCAAAAACCTTCATTTCTTTTCTACTGAAGAAAGTTTTTTTTTAAAGTGAACTACTCCTTTAAATACACGTAAGCGCTACAGGTTTCAAAGTAAAAACGCGGTGCTGTTGCGCATTTTACATACTCGCACTTTCAGGGCAGTTTGCATCACTGAATAGCCTCTGATTATGCTAATTTATGACTACTTTGTTTAATTTATGGTATTTATATCATAGCTGTAAGCTCGACACATTTCGACCAAGAAAGTTTCGATGGGATTTTCTTTTTATCTCATCTTACGTGTAAATATAATGTCTAATAATGTAGTGTTTACAAGATTTGGGGTTGCCGGTGTAACCATAGATATCCACAATAAAGGCTAGATGTCTTATGGCGGAGTCTCTATCGTCATCACCGGCGGCCATCTTGTCACAGGCAAGCTTTCTGGCGGGCTCTGATGTGACATGAGTGATCAGCACTAACACAAATACTCTTAACTCGCTGAAATCTTGGCGGATTTACAAACGGTTTGGTTTCTTATAAACTGTATTAACGTGGCTATAATTATTTATTGATACATTTATTATTCACAAGTGTGCAGTGTCATAACTACATCTCTAATCAAACGTGAGAAATTTTGAGCAAGTTATGGTTATTTAAAAAGCACATGCACCAATAAAACACAATGTTACGATTATGCGAGCTGCCTTTAGCAAGATGGCCGCCAGGTGCAGACGCCGACCTCCATTGGCCAGCAGCGCTGACGAGACATCTGCCTTTAAACTGGTTTAAACTTGAAATTACTTTTCTTTACTGAACTCAAGCACTTTCTCACTGGATCTCGTGAGCGAGACGATCAGGGTAAAGCGTGTCTGCGTGAGCTCGCGCTGGTATTGAGCCGAGCGGATAAATGCTCCGTGTGGCGTGCGCGGTTCAAATGAGTTCCGTTCCACTTTTGGCGCATGAATATTATCGAACATTTATCAACCTCTTGATATCGTTTTATCGAGAAAAATTATATCGCGATAATTATCGTTATCGTTTAATCGCCCAGCCCTAGTAAGCAATGTCAAATAACGCAACATTAAACGGCATATAAATCAAAACTGCCTCGCGCTACTGAATGAAACGTCGACTCAGGTTGAACCCATGTTGATGGACTCGATCTACTCTCTCATCTCCTTGAATCCGATCCGGACGTAGTCTTTGACAAAAACGCGATTTCTCTCAGCTGTTTGCTCAAAATGTTGCTTTTTAAATGAAACTTACACCTTGCATGAATAAAGCTAGAATAAAACGTGTCAAAAAGCAGAGGGTCTGTTCTTTCTTTTTAATATTTAGTGCAAGCTCAGATATTCATACAACAAAATATTCAGGAGGCCATGAACATTTAGTTATTCCATTTATTTTGTTATTGAGAAAATTGCATTTCAAAAGTGTGTTCAGCCTCGATTGTCTGTTTTTAATGTCGTCCAATTTTAAGGGGCAGTGAAAGTGTAAAGACATGTGTTTTCGATGAGGTCGTTGTTCCTCCGAGAACAGTTTTGTGGAAAGGTTTTTTTTTTTGCACACCTTGGGGGAGGGGGGATGGGGGGGACGCATGTGGACAGGAGAGACATTTTTCCGAACTCTAGCAGGGGAAAGGGTGTAAAAGCAGGCCTGCCCTTCCTCCCCCTCCCTGGGTCACCGGCTGCTCCTCTCGCTCGTCTCTCTTACTCTGGGAAGGTTAGAGAAAGTAGCGGCGCTGCCAAAGGAAACAGTGGCTTTTCCCCCGCGCTCGGCAGTGTCTAGAGAAACTTGAGAGAGGTCCAGGTTTGGTTCCCTGGTAACGGTGCCGTGGAGAGGAGGCCCCGCTCCATCATCTGACGCGCTCATGGGAAGGATGACGAGAAACGTTTTCTTTTGTTCGAAAATACACTCCTATAGCACATCCATCATTAAAATGAAAAATGCACATGCTGAATAGAAACACCTCCACATTATTCTCCTTATGAAATGTGAATGATGGTGAAACGCTCTGCCTTGAGACTAGAGATTTGATGTTAATGTGTTTCTGTGTGGTTACTAAAGAGTTGTTGTTCGTGTGTTGCTATACGGTGTTCTGAGTGGTTGCTGAAATGTTCTGAATGATTGTTAATGTGTTGCTATGTGGTTGGAATATAGTTATGACCAGGGCTTGATATTCACTTTTGCTCACATGCCACTGTGGCTTGTGGTTTTCCAAAGTTTCTAAGCACTCAGCATTTTCACTGCCCACAATTTTGACCTCGATACCATGGGGGTAAACTCATAATTTGGTGGCAGGAATATTAGGCTACTGTCACTTTAAAAGGATACTCCACCGTGTTTCATATTAAACTATGTTATTCCCTTAAAGGGATACTCCACTTTTTTGGGAAATAGGCTCATTTTACAACTCCCTGAGGGTTAAATGTTTGAGTTTTACCGTTTTTTTTTTTTTTTTTTGTTTTGTTTTTTCGAATCCATTCAGCTGATATTTAGAAGAATATCATTAAACAGACAGTTTCTGGTCTCATTGACTTCCATAGTAGGAACAAAATATACTATGGAAGTCAATGAGACCAGTAAGAGACCAGTCTGGTTACTGATATTCTTCTAAATATCAGAAAATCGGCTGAATGGATTTGAAAACGGTAAAACAACTGTTCAACTCTGGGGGAGTCGTAAAATGAGCCTATTTCCAAAAAAAGTGGAGTATCCCTTTAACTAAGATGAGTTGATACACACCTCTCTCATCTCAGCGCGTGCGCTCAATCACTCTGACGCGAGACACTTTGATCGCACTTAACTAGCCAAGTTCATTCAATATGGACCAAGCAGAGAAGCGAACAAACACCTCCACGTTTTCCCTATTTAAACAAGCAGTGTAACTCGACCTAGGACGTTGACACAAAATAAAACGTTGCGCTTTTCTAAGCGTGTAAAGTGGATAACTATATTGTATGCTGGAATACCACAGCAAGTGATTGGGAGCACTTCGACTCGGCCCAGTAATATCATCACTCGTGAAAAGTCCTCTCCCTCTCTGGAGTGATGGTATTACCATAGACAGTAAAATAAATGGACAGAGCGATCTCATTGGAACTCCATTGAGACGATTGAAGCCTGTTTTTGGCGATTTTTTTTTTTTTTTTTTTTTTTTTTTTTTAGCACTTCCGTCTCTGATTCGCAGACTCAAACCGAGCTTGACTACATAGATGTGACGAGAGCAACCCGCCTGTCTTTTAGTCTTCTAGTCTGACTTGGCCTGAAAAAAATTTCAGTCAGAAGAGTTTTTTTCACTTTAATCCCTGAAAATGCAGAGTATTTCCCTTTAGAAAGGAGTATTTCCTTCAGAAAGACCGTTGGTTAGCAAGGTTAGCTAAACTTTTTCGACCCTGCCTATTAAAAGAATCGGAATGGAGAATCATTGGGAACCGGAATCGAAACAAGGAATCAGAATCGTTCAAATTCAAACGATACACAACCCTAGCGCCTATAGTGCGCTTGTGGCATTCGGAAAAGTTGAGATGTTTTTTATCTCGATGCGGCGCGGACGCGCTTGGAAAAAATGAGTACGTTGCATCCATTATGAGCGCGTATACCGCGCGCCTACTTTTGAAATAACGAACTTGAGCGCGCAAAAGACGCAATATGTGAACAGGCCCTTATACTGTTACCAGTGTTGGGAGTAACGCATTACAAAAGTAATACATTACAGTAACATATTACTTTTTGCTGTAACGCAGTAGTGTAAGGCATTACTAATCAATTTTCAGTAATATTTTACTCATTACATGTTCAGTGAGGCTTGTATTACAGTGTATTGTCTGCTTTTACTTCTTAAAGGCAACAGACTATGAAAGTTTTAAAGCAGTCTTTTAGTGCCAGTTCAGAGCGGTCACGTCTGTAACATTGTTTTTCCTCATAAATGTGAACACAAAAACTAAAATAAAATGAATATTTTAAGTTCTATGGAGACTGGAGAGCCAACCCTTCCTCATCTGATTTGCGCAGTGTAATTAACAGAATTACAAAAAATATATTTTGCCTCCTATTTTTTGTGTCACGCATGAATGTGTGTCTTTTCCCTAATATTAAAAATAAAACAAAGACTGATATTTGTCTAATGTCTGGAGTCCTTTAAGGAAGTAGCCTATATACGTTTCAATACATGTATTTTCTGAGAATTTTTATTTCAAGTTTTGACTGCAAATGTCATGTCCATAATGCTGGACTTCCCCAATTTTAAATAATTTATCCTCAACTAGTTTTGTGGTGTAGGTCTACGTATTTTATAATGTTAACTTCAAATAATACTAATAGCCTAATTTAAAGATAAGGCAGCATTGGATCTGGACGGTAAGGAGAATAACACTGGAGTTGGAAGAGGTGTGTCGCGATTCTGTAGGTTCGTGAATCTGAGTCGTGTGGCGAATCGCGATTTCGGTTTCTTATTGCATATCGTTACAGCCCCGAAGTTAAGTTCTACTTAGTTATTTTGGTGAAAGTAACTCAAAAGTAATACATGAGTAATGTAACGCATTACAATTCTGAGACAGTAATATTGTAAGGTAATGAATTACTTTTAAATAACAGTAACAAGTAATACCTAATGTGTTACAGTTTGGAAGTAACTTGCACAACACTGACTGTTACACATGCGTTTTCTTTCTCGAATGTGTACGTTCTTTTAAAACATTACTGACTGTTTTCATGAATACTCACTAAGACGGGCGTTTTGAAATTATATTGTGTGTATTTGACTGTTTAAGCTCAATAAGCAGATGAAATTAGCGCAATTTAGCGCTGAGAGGCGGCTTTATGTGAACACACTTTGGGTGTGAGGACAACATCTGCGGGAATGAGTGAAAATATGCTCAATATGTGCAATCCCTCACTGAAATACAAGCGCCGTAACCGCAACAGTGTTCATCCGGAGCAAATGAAACGAGTGAGTGAAGAGAGGCGGGTTTGTGTGTCACTCACTGAGAGAGAGAAGCTTGTATCGTGTATCTGCGGAAAATTTGTATTTTAAAGAGTTTCAGATATTTCAGTGTCGGAAAATATGTATGACAACACTAATTTGCACTTAGTTTATTATTTCAGATGCCTTTTTAATAGACTACGATTGAAAAATGTATATATTATATAAAATATCAACCCGCCAAAGTGTCTAAAAGTGATAAACCCGCATTTAGCGGTTTTGCCGGCTGTTGATGTCAAGCCCTGGTTCTGCCGGGGTGTTAGCGTTAGCCGTATCGCTAGTGGAGGCGAGTCAAAGCCAGCAGGTGAATCACACTCAGTGAAGTCATAACTCACATGATTTGAGTAACAAAAATCATTCTAATATTGATAACGCTTTTATCGACTAACACGACTAACAAAGACATTTTAAAGAGGTTTTCTAAAATGAGCCGCTGTGAGAAAGCAGAACCGCTCGTCTCATTTGATCGACCGCAAGGTCATTCTTAAACTAAAGACACATCGCTCCTGCTCTTCTTTTGTATTCATCAGTACACCTCTCTCTCTCAGTCTCTCTCTCTCACTCTCTCACTCACACACACACACACACATACTCTTTCTCTTTCTGGCTCTCTCACACACACACACACACACACACTCTGTCTATCTCTGTCTCTCTCTCCCACACACATACTCTGCCTCTCTCTCTGTCTCTCTCTCTCTCTCTCTCACACACACACTCTCTCTCGTCCCTCAAGGGCTGCATATATTTGCTCTGCTTTCCATAGACCACTGCAAAAAAAAAAAAAAAAAACTGGTGTTGTCTGTCAGCACCAAAATGTAAAAGACTGTACTATGCTGACCATATAAAATAATCTATATTTTTGGAGGCAAATCCTTTTTTTTTTTTTTGGCATTACCATGATTTTATCAGAATTTTGTCATGCTTTTTGTGGTAAATGATAAACTTGACACAGGAAACACACAGGGTTTTGGGGAAGGGGTCATTTGATCTTGTTTTAAAATATTCAACGATATGATATTTCAAAAATATATCATTATATCTCAGTGTAAATTATTAGATAATTATAGAAAATAATTTTGTTATTTTTGTTATTATTTTGTATTTTGTTATCACAACTTTTTATCTTTTGTCACATCAACTTGGATATTAGGATAATATTTATATAATATTTTGTCACATCAACTTGGAATAAAGATAATATTTTGAGTTTCTATTTATTAAACTAATCTCCATTACATTAACTCAAATTTTTAATTTCCAAAAACGTACTTTTTTAAGTTAAACCAACAGTCATTTCTACAGTGTAGTTGGCATGGAAAGGCATTTCATTCTCCAGCATGAGTTATGTTTGGAGTTTCCGTTCATTCTGCGAACACAACGGTATGTTTTTTTGGCCATTACCTTAATTTTATCCGAATTTTGTCGTGCTTTTTGTGGTAAAATGATAAATTTGACACAGGAAATGCACAGGGTTTTGGGGAAGGCGTGAAGGGCCGGGCTTCCTCCGTGACAACACAATGGCCTCAGACACTGGCCTCTGACTGGCCCCTGCCACCGGACGCGGGGACGAGGAAGTGCGAGCGCTGATAACACACACAACACACACTACGCCCCCCCACCTCCCCCCGCCGTCTGGAGACACGACCGCTTCCCACTGGATCTGCCATTTTTGCTTATTCATTCCCGCACCGGGCGGCATTGTGCTGCTGGAAATAAAGACATCAGATATTAGAGACACCTCTCGGTCACCCCGGGTCTCGGAGGTATTCCTCCTTTTCATTCAGCGCTCATCCCTGCGCTCGGCAGACTGTGTCTTCAGCGCTGGCATGAGCCGCTTCTCAAATAGGCTGCCAACACACACACACACACACACTCAGTCCGTCCAGTGTTTTTCCGGGAGGTTGGATTATCCGCTCGTCTTTGTCTTTAGATACAGTTGCTTTTCACGAATTGCTCAACACTGGCCTGATGGTGCGCGTCTGAATAGAGGTCGAACTGGCTCTGTTTCTGTTCCAATCTGAAAATACATTTAAAATTCAAAGTACTTTGACATGCAGTTGCACTGTTACTTATAGTTAGGAGAGTGTCTAGAGTGGACTATCAAAATAAAACAGGAAGACGGGAGGTTGCATTATCAAATTTTGATAATCAGAATGTCTTTTGATACAGTTGATTTGTACAAAACTCTCACAAAACGCCTCTAAATTGAAGTTGAATCGACTATGTTTCTGTTTGAGATGACCAAATCTGCAAAGTAGACAAAATCCATTTATTTAAGACACAATCCCAACCTTATTGCAATTTCTTGCGATGTGATTGGTTGGAAAATCCATGTTGGAAAATCCTTTAGTTGTAATCATTTTGATGATTATGAAAACCTTTTCACTATATTCTACTTTTGAATTTGGGGTTTCCATAAGCTGTGAGCCAAAATGATAACTAATAAAGGCTTGAAATATCTCACTTTGCATGGAGTGAGTCTATGTAATATATTAGTTTCACCTTTTAAGTTGAATTACTGAAATAAATCAACTTTTGCACCATATTCTAATTTTTTAAGTAATATTACTTGCATATAATTACATAAAACTGTCTCCAAATCTGTACATTTTATGAATTTTGTACAAAATTGCAACCATATATATATATATATATATATGAAGAGTTCAGATGCAAAAGCCTCTAAGTGCCATTTGAAATTTTCGTCTAGAATGATCATTTTTATCAAGCTTGTATATTTAAGTTCAGTGATTTCACTTAAATGGCAATGAAGATTACCTATTAATTGTTATTTAAGTGAAATTACTGAACTTAAATATACAAGCTTGATAAAAAAATCATCATTAAAGAAGAACATTTCAAATGGCATTTAGAGGCTTTTGCATCTGAACTCTTCATATATATATATATATATGCATATGTATATACATATATATTCTGTATAAAATACATATAGATATATTTTTCAAAGTTGCAATTTCATTCAAATTTGAACAATGCGTTAAGTGTGAAAATGTACAATCTGTAATAAAAACTAAGACAGAGGTGGGATTATCCATGCATCTTTGTCTTGTGATACAGTTGATTTGTACAAAACTCTCACAAAACGCCTCTAAATTGAAGTTGAATCGACTATGTTGGTGTTTGAGATGACCAAATCTGCAAAATAGACAAAATTCATTTATTCAATCCCAACCTGATTGCAATTTCGTGTGATGTGATTGGTTGGAAAATCCATATTCATACATGAACTTGTATTATATACAGGTGAAACGTTCAAAAGTTTATTTATTTCAGTAATTCAACTTAAAGGTGAAACTAATATATTATACAGACTCATTCCATGCAAAGTGAGATATCTCAAGCCTTTAGTTGTTATAATTTTGATGATTATGGCTTACACCTTATGAAAACCCCATAATCATAATCATCAAAAAGATAACAACTAAAGGCTTGAGATATCTCACTTTGCATGTAATGAGAATATATTAGTTTCACCTTTTATGTCGAATTACTAAAAATAAATGAACTTTTGCACCATATTCTAGTTTCACCTGTATATATTATTCACATATAATTACATAAACTGTCTCCAAATCCGTACATTTTATTGATTTTGTACAAAATTGCAACTTAAAATATACATATATATATATAGGTATACATATAGATATATTTTCCAAAGTTCGAACAATGTGATGAGTGTGAAAACGTCCGATCTGTAATAAAAACTAAGACGTAGGTGGGATTATCCATGCGTCTTTGTCTTCTGATACAGTAGATTTTCCCGAAACACTCGGTGCTTCGCCCCTAAATTGAGGTCGGATCGGCTCTGAAGTGTTCGGAGGTTTCTGTCGGAGATGAGGTGCGGGGCGAAAGTGCGAGGGGGATGGATTGAATTCTGATTGGGGTTCGGCGATGGGTAAAGAGAGTAAATCTGGTGACAAATGGTTTGGAAGAGCATTACTGTGGCGCGCTGATAAGAGCCTGTCTCCATAATAGAATGGAGAGGACTTGTCTATCAGCCCATTTGAAACCGTTCCTACAAGGTACTGGCTTTCATTAGCGTGGCCCGTGAATAGTGGCGCTGAATGAAAATTGCTACTTACCCCGCGATTACGGTATTGAAAGGTAGCTGTCAAAAGAGGGCCGGAGACTCGCAGGAAAAGAGGGGAGGTTGTGTGGCTGTCACCATGACAGGGAATGTGTTTCTCTAAGATTACTATTGTGTCTGTTTTATTAAAGGCAGGAAAGAGTAATGGGGCGGATAAGAACAGCACGAGAGGGTGATCCTGAAATACAATCGGAGAAATGTGACTTGAGGCTTGATGGGTGGAGGCCGACGATCGGACTATTTTGGGTTTCTATCAGGCTTTGCTGGGAGGAATGACTCTTTCCTGAAGAAGCCAACGTGATATCTGTGTTTTTCAGCGCTATCGCCGCGCTAACACTCGACGCAACGGCCCATCTCGTTTCCTCGCCATCTCTAGAAAGTTCCCCGTCATACTTTAGCTGAAGTTGTCTGGAGGTTTGCTTGGGTTTTCATGACTGGAAGCACATTTCCTGTTGTTTTGATGTAGAGGTCGATGTAACTGAAAGCATGACACAATAAAGGAAAAGTGCACCCAAAAATGATGTCATTATGTCAACTTGTATCATGCCATCATTTTTTCCCCCTCCGTGAACTACAACAGATCCTAGTGAATACATGCAAAAACGACTTTTTAATTAGCGACTCTAAAATGTGTTTTTTTTTTTCTCGTCAATCAATCTAATATGAAAGATACTTACATTTTAATATGGAGTGTTTGTTAGGAAAATGTAGGATTTGTGATTTCTACGCTTATATTCAAGACACAATCTCAACCGGATATCTCAAGAAAATCGATGTATTTAGATTGAATTTAGCAAATTAGAATTGAGTAATGATTAATCAAATTAATGCCTTAAAAGTTAACCAGTCAAATGATTGTGAAAAAAAATATGTTAAAACATAACCAACACCATCAGGTAACCTTTTCTGTTTGTTCATCTGACTGTTATAACTCGGGTATATCAGCCAAACAAAACTTAAAGTGAATGACTTGAGGGTCAAGAGCCCAACTAAAACAAACACTGATCATCATAATGGGGACTTAAAACTACGGCAAATTTTGCTCATTTTTTAAGGAATTATTTAGATGAATTATGACTCAGTTGTTAAATTTAATTAATAATATTGCTTGTAATCTGTTGTCTCAATAGCGTTTTCATTTTTACACTGCACATAATGGTGACTTAAAACTACGGTTTTCTCCCTCAGTGATTCTGCCTGTTAACATCAGGTGTCTTCAATATTGCCAATATAAAATAGTTCATCATTTATCTGTTATTCAGATATTTTTTGTTTATTTTTTGTGTAAATTTTACTAATTTTTAAGGAATTATTTAGTTTTAATTATTACTCAGTTCTACTTTGTTAAATTTAATTAATAATATGGCTTGTAATCTGTTGTCACAATTTTATTGTTTAGATATAGCGTATTAATTTTTACACTGCACTGGCAGATTTAAATCAAAATAGATGTTTATATTCAAGACAATCTAATATGAAAGATGCAAACATTTTATGGAGTGTTTGTTAGGAAAATGTAGGATTTGTGATTTCTACGCTTATATTCAAGACACAATCTCAACCCGACATCTCAAGAAAATCGATGTATTTTAGTGTGATATTTAGATTTAAAACACACAATTTGTCATGGAGGCCTATAACTTAATGCTTAGTGTATTTATATTCAAGATAAAATCTTAACCTGATCTCACGAGAAGATGTGCTTCACAAATTTCAATGCAGTTCATAGGAAAACAACAACTAATGCTTCTATTCAAGACGATACAAGAATACGTATTCGCGCTGTCAATATGTCGGAATTTTTCTACTTAAATATTACTAATATTCAAATTACTTCATTTTTAAGGCATATTTTCCATATTTCGCCCTGAAATACCAAAATACCTCTCAAAATGCTGGATGTGGATGCGAAAAATGCAGAAAATCAAACCTGATCCAAATTTTTTTTTTATGACGGACGAAAGTTTTGGAGGCAGTGTGCAAACGTGACTTAACGTGAGGTCGAATTTTTTTTTTTTTAACGTGCGAAAATTTCGGATGTGAATTTCGGACTCAGTGTGCAAAGGCCTTTATGTCATCACTGGGCCATCTGACGCTCACCTAAAATTCAGATTTTTATTTTAAATTCAACAAATATTAAAAATTCGAATTTCAATTTGACAGCCCTAGTAGGTTTTTTACTAAATTGAAAATTTCGTTCGAATTCGTATGATGTGTTACATAGGAAAACACACGATTTGTCATGTATAACATCATGCTTAATTTATTTGTATTCAAGACACAAGCTCAGTCTGATCTCACGAGAAAATATATTTACGCAATTTTGTACAAATTCACCGAATTTGATTGGTCGGAAAATGTAGTATTTGTAATGTTGAAAAAAATAAGCATAAACTGCTACGTTTATTTTCAATCCAAAAACTGAACCTGATGTTTTCCGAAGTTGCAATTTCGAATGAATCTGTATGATGTGTTTAATAGGAAAACATTCGATTTGTCATGTTTAACTTCATGTTTAGTTTATTTGTATTCAAGACACAATCTCAACCTGATCTCACAAGAACATTTATTTCACTAATTTCGAAATTCGTACGATGCGATTCATAGGAAAAGGACATGAGCAGGTCGTACGAAAATGTATGAATGAGATCCTACAAATAAATGCAATTTCACCAGTAATATGTGAGAATCTAAAACAGTTCTGAATTGTCATGAATAAAAGCAATTTTGCTATTTTAGCCATTATAGAAAAGGATATGATAAAAGTAGACTACTTGTGCACTATATTCAGTTGTATACTGGTTTTGTGTAACAAACAAACCAAGATGTAGGTTGTTATTCACTGAAATGATCCCCTTTCTGCATCTCATTTTCCATATCTCATTTTTGTTTTGGCATCAACAGGATGTGACGCGTCAAAACGCCACTTTTGAGTGTGAATGTGATCGGAAGATTTCAGGCCTTCAGGAGAAGAGAAGATAAATAGCGGTATGTTTCTCACACTTTTATTCTGTGTTTGGTCTACTTTTGTGTTCATACAAGTTTGGAACAACATGAGGGTGAGTTAAGACTTGAGTAGAAAAATGACTGAATTGTTTTATTGTAACTGGTCTTTTAAGTAGCAAATAACCAAAAATATTCTATTTAAAGGGATAGTTCACTTTGAAATTATTTTTTGATATGTTTTATCTTACCTCAAGGGCATCCAAGATGTAGGTGTCTTTGTTTCGGCAGTATTTTCAATTTTTATATTTTTAGGTCAAACCGTTCTTGTCAGTCATATAATGGAGGTCTATGGTCACCACCTCAAAGAGCATGCACAGAGAAGTCCAAATTAAACATGATTAAATGACTCGTAAATGTAAGTACACATTGATGGCCTAAGACACGAAACGAGCGGTTTGTGTGAGAAAACGAACAGTATTTATATTGTGTTTACCTCTTGTAACCACAGCCACGTCTTTCAGTCTGCGCAAGCACCAGAAAGTGCCGTAAGTGAAAAAAAAAATCAACGTTGTCTGTTGATATATCAAAATCGTCTTCCATTGTGATTTCCTGTATATCTAAATATGTTTAGATCTTCACAGTGAAGGATAACACTTCTGAAATCTCTGTGTAAACAATGAGTGACGTACACGCGCGAGAGATCACTTGGACGTGGCTGTGATTACAAGAGGTTAAAACGATATAAATACTGTTTGTTTTCTCACACAAACCACTCGTTTCGTGTCTTAGGCCATCAATGTGTACTTACATTTACGAGTCATTAAATCATGTTTAATTTGGACTTCTCTGTGCATGCTCTTTGAGGTGGTGACCATAGACCTCCATTATGTGACCGATATGAACAGTTTGACCTAAAAATATCAAAATTGAAAATACTGCCGAAACAAAGACACCTACATCTTGGATGCCCTTGAGGTAAGCTAAAACATATCAAAAATTAATTTCAAAGTGAACTATCATTTTAAAAACATTCTATATCTGACCTGAGGCGAGGTCTGAAATTGAGAGGCATGTTAAAGGGAGACGTGAGGAGGTGAAGATAAGTGTTTCTGGTAAAGAGGGTCTACCTCCACACACTTAAGCTCTGAGTTTGTGCTCTCAATCGGTGAAGACTCGGATCAATAGCACTGCGGAAGCGAGAGAGGAAGAACACCGACAGAATCAGCAGAACGAGGTTAAACTCGCCCGGAGAGAGGCGAAAAACGTGAATGTGAGTGATGAGCGCGGTCAGTGCTGAGATGTAGAGCCTCTGAATAAACACACACAGGAATAGATTTAAAACATTAGTGCGTAAAGGTGATGGGTGTCATTTTTTAAGGTTGAAATACTCTCCTCTTTCCCAGCTTAATATGCAGAGCTAACTATATTTTAAAGCCGGCACACACCGAGAGAATTTTTTCTGTCTTTTATGGTTGTTTGTCAGATGAGCTCAGTAAGATCCTGGGTAAAACCAAGACAGGCTGTACGTCTTTTTTATGTCTCATTGTACAAATATACTCTACCGTTCAAAAGTTTGGGGTCAATGTGATTGATATTTCACAATAAGTGCTTTCTATGCAAGAATCCTGAAATAAAAGAGTCAGTTTCCACAAAAATGTGAAAAACTATTTTCAGGATTGATAATAATAATAAATGTTTCTTGAGCAGCAAATCATCATATTAGAAAAATTCTGAAAGATATTATAAGATAAAGATCATTATATCTAAATGATATTAGAAGGATCATGTGACGATGAAGACTGGAGTGGCGATGCTGAAAATTCAGCTTTGATCACAGGAATAAATTACACTTAAACATATAGACTACTAAAAGTGAAATAAAAAAGGTAATTACGACTTTGTCACAATTCTAACTTTTTTCTCACAAATGTGAGTTTAAATTAATCAATTCTGACTTTATATCATGCAATTATGACTTTATACGTCGCAATTCTGAGAAATAAAGTCAGATTTGCTTGATTTAAAGTCAGAATTGATTAATAAAGTCAGAATTGTGAGATATAAAGTCAGAATTGATTAATAAAGTCAGAATTGTGAGATATAAAGTCAGAATTGCGAGATATAAAGTCAGAATTGATTGAGATAAAGTCAGAATTGTGAGATATAATGGACTTCAATGGGGACCAAACGGTTCAAGGTCCAAAAGACGGTTTCAGTGCAGCTTCAAAGGGCTTTAAACGATTCCAGACGATGAATAAGGGTCTTATCAAGCGAAACAATCGCTCATTTAATAAATAAATAACAAAGTTTAAGTTTTATAAGCTCAAATGGTCGCCTTGCTCTGTTCTGTGATGCACGTTCGTGACTCTCCTGTTCGAACTCGTTCATCAAAATGAACAAATCTTTTTTTTTCGAGTCGTTTTGTTCATTTCGTTTGTTGAATCAATGAAATTACTCGAAAAAAGATTCAATCATTTTGATGAACGAGTTCAAACAGGAGAGTCACGAACGAGCATCACAGAACAGAGCAAAGTGAGCATTTGAGCTTATAAAACTTAAACTTTTTTATTTCTTTTTTAAATGAGCGATCGTTTCGCTTGATAAGACCCTTATTCATCGTCTGGAATCGTTTAAAGCCCGTTGAAGCTGCACTGAAACTCATTTGGACCTTGAACCGTTTGGTCCCCATTGAAGTCCATTATATGGAGAAAAATCTACTACTACTCCTATAGTTGTTGGGTTATTTTACCAGGTGAATATTTAAGTATCCTTATAAAAGCAGACGTCAACACGTACTGAAATTCATGAAGATGTTTTTCTCTCCACTCAATTTCAAGCCGTTTTCAAATGAACATCATGCATTTTTACGACACTCAAAGCTTTTATTAGCTAACCAATTTACAGATCTGCTGGTTGTCCTGGGCTGAAATGGGATGCAACTGGTCAGGCCCCAGTCAGTAGCAATATAGCGCTGAAGATGATTAGCTTTTTAAACCGACTTTAACCTCTTCTGTCTGCAGATTTGCCTCAAATGGACCGTATAGAGTTTCACAAGATTAAAAGCACTTTTCCGCTCGTTCGGCTTTAGAGAAGCGAAGACCTATTTAGAGCATTTAATCCCGTTTCAAAGGGTGTATGGGCCAGCGAATTGATCATAGCCAAATGGTTCCTGTAAAATGCTTGATTGCTTAGGAAGTCAAGATGGAGGATCCGAGGAATTCCGTCAACTTTCTCGCCGGCCTTTTGATCCGAAGGGATTCCTGTTGCAGGCAGCCTCTCATGTCTCCTGCTTTTTGAAACAATACTCCTGTGTCTGATCGCATTGATCTCCTCTCGGTGACCTCCGACCTCTCAAGATGCTGCGGAGAGGGAGCGAAGGAATGTTGGGGGGAGCTGTCTGCTCTCTCGCCCTTTCTCTCTCTCTCTCTCTCGCCCTTTTTCATGCGATGATTTCATCGCAGCGAATGGAAATGGCTCACATGTGTTTGCAATTATACCTCACATTGTAATCATGAGACAGAGCCATAAAGCACACACACACTCTCTCTCTCGAGGGTCCGTGCACATTCTACAAAACTTTTCATCAAACCATATGGTTTTGTCTTCTGGTTGTATATAGGCAGAGGGTCGAGTTTAAAAGAAAACAACAAAAGGGAAACGAGTGTTTTAGATGAACATTTAAAGAGCTCCTATCATGCATTTCTTATTATTGCATTTTTTCCCCCAGCAGTCCATTAACTTAGGAACATTTTATGGACTTAAAACCATCATTTTGGTTTTTCACAGCCTTTTCCCACCACCTCTGATCCTCAGAATTAAACTAGATAGATAGATAGATAGATAGATAGATAGATAGATAGATAGATAGATAGATAGATAGATAGATAGATAGATAGATAGATAGATAGATAGATAGATAGATAGATAGATAGATAGATAGATAGATAGATAGATAGATAGATAGATGTTAAAGTGTAATTTATTCCTGTGATCAAAGCTGTATTTTCAGCGTCATTACTCCCGTCTTCAGTGTCGCATGATCCTGCAGAAATATCTCTAATATGATGATTTGCTGCTCTAGAAACATTTCTGATTATTATGAATGTTGAAAACAGTCGTGCTGCTTTATATTTTGTTCTGTGGAAACTGATGCACCTTTTCAGAATATTTTGATGAATAGGTTTAAAAGAAATAGAAATAGTTTAGGAACAACTCTACTATCACTTTTGATCAATTTAATGTGTCCTTGCTAAAAAAAAAGTATTATTTTTGTTTTGTTTTTTAAGTCTTACTGACTCCAAACTTGTGAATGGTAGTGTATGTAAGTTTGTATTTAGTGTGTATATATATATATATATATATATATTAGGGCTGGGTAATAAATATCGATTTCTCGATATTAATCGTTTCTCATTTTTACGAACCGATATCGATTCTTAAATCGATTAGTCATCCTGTTTCATTTGAATGAATGGATCATTGTATCGCGGCTGCGCGCATCCAAAAAAAAAATCGCAATAATCTTTGTCCTTTGTTACTATTGATATGAAACAAAGTCTCAATTTTCAAATTACGTCCATTTCCTTTAGAAATTCAAAAACATAAATAGTGTTTTGGCGCTGTGGCGTGAGATCGCTCTGGCGCAGCGCTGATCTCTCTTCCGGCTTAATAATACCAGTCACAGTGCGAAATAAACATGAATGAGCATCTGAAAGTGTGTTAAAGATAGAGTACAACTTATCGAAATCCGCATCATGTCACAGTTTTCGCCCAATCAGTGTTTCAACCGTGGAAAAGACGTCAGTAAAACAGCTAAACAATGTCATGTATCGTCATATTTACCTCAGAAAACCCACATAAACTCGTTAGTCAGCTAGAAAAAAATAACTCTTGAGAGGAGCATTTTGATAAATATACACCATATTACATATGCATTATAATCTTAATGTTCTTCAATATTTAATGCATATTTGAATAAATCTGGCAAGTTTTTATGACAGCAACCATTTAAATGTTTATATTTCATATAATCTTCTTATTATAAAAATAAATAAGTGTAATTTAAGTGTTTGTATAGATACAAAATTACCTTCATATTAGGCTATAGCTTCATAAGTCTATAGGCAACAACTAGACTCCCATAGTTTACAGCATTTAAGAGATTTGATTCCCTTGAGAAAAATGGCCATTTATTGTAACTGATATCCAAAATAATCGATATTGAATCAAATCGAAATCGAATCGAATTGCAAGCTTGTGAATCGAAATCAAATCGAATTGTGAAATTCGTCTCAATACCCTGCCCTTATATATATATATATATATATATATATATATATATATATATATATATATATATATATATATATATATATATATATATATCAGGGTGGAAGAACATTTCCCAGAATGCATCACCTGTTGAATTTCGATGCATCCTTCAAAGGTCGACCCAAGCGTTGTCAGATGGGACGGTCTAGCCTAGAGGATTACTCCCGTCGCAGAGCTTATATTTAACTGTCTGAAAACAAAACAGATTCTAAACAGTCTAATTACGTTCACCCTGCTCTATTGATGCACATAATAAATAGTATAAACCATATAAAATTGCATCTCATTAAGATCAATATTTGAACCACTTTAAAAAAAAACAAAAAAACAACTTTTTTTAACATTTGTATTATTAGATATTTGAGTATGCTGAAACCCAATACTTGCATTTAAAAGTGTAATTCACCAATTTCTCTCTCTCTAAAAAAATCCTGTGTTTACTGTGCCGCAATGAATTCTGGGGTATTTTAGGCCGTGAAGGATGCATCTGTTGTAATCCTTCATTTTGAGGGAACATTTGAAGGAACTTTCGAATTGGGACGCCCTTCGTTACTCAACCGGCCTTCGAATGACGCAGTCTCTGAATTACGACACAGTTTGACTTGTACCTCAATCAGAGTCAGTTTCACCTCCTGCCATTCTGATTCAAATTCCACTTCTACTTCATTTGTGTTGTGGCCAATTCAATTCAAATTCACACTTGTCTTTTTGTACTGCATTTGAGTTTTGATAGTTAGAATTAGGTATGTTTTTATAGAACAAGCTTTTTTATCTCTTAAACTGATTTGACCCCTTTAAAGGAGTAGTAGAACAACTTTTGCTGATAATTTACTCACCCCCATGTCATCCAAGATGTCCATGTCTTTCTTTCTTCAGTCGAAAAGAAATGAAGGTTTTTGATGAAAACATTCCAGGATTTTCTCCATATAATGGACTTCAATGGGAACCAAACGGTTCAAGGTCCAAATGAGAGTTTCAGTGCAAACTGTTCAAAGGGCTTTAAACGAAACCAGACGATGAATAAGGGTCTTATCAAGTGAAATGATCACTTTTTTTAAATAAATAAATAACAAAGTTTAAGTTTTATAAGCTCAAATGCTCGCCTGTTCTGTTATTTCATCAAAATGAACGAATCTTTTTTCGAGTCATTTCGTTCGTTGAATTAACTAAATGACTCGAAAAAAGATTTGTTTATTTTGATGAAATGTCCACTCGTTTGGCTTGATAAGACCCTTATTCATCGTCTGGTGTCGTTTAAAGCCCTTTGAAGCTGCACTGAAACTCTCATTTGGACTTTGAACTGTTTGGACCCCATTGAAGTCCATTATATGGAGAAAAATCCTGGAATATTTTCATCAAAACCCTTCATTTCTTTTCGAATGAAGAACGAAAGACATGGACATCTTGGATGACATGGGGGTGAGTATATTATCAGCAAAATGTTTTTTTTTTTTTTTTTAAAGTGAACTACTTTTTTAAGCTTGTGCAAACTGGATTTGAAGTGAAGTAAATGCAGGTTTATGGCACAACTGTGCTCTATAATCAAGAATGAGCTTCGGGCGACACGACGCGCGTCCTCCATCATCTCGCAGACCGCCGGGGTCGCCCGAGGAGCACATCTCTGTGACCCGAGGCCCTTCTGACTTTGGTCATTGTGCGGGTTGCAAACAAGCTGCCCTGAGATGTTTACCGAGTCTTGTTGCTCACACACTGGCCAGACAATCCCATTAACTGACTAGAAGAGACCAGGATCTAAATTACTCGCCTGACCTTTACTCTGATAATAGACTCGCTCTGCAGGAAGAGATATAAAGTGATAATTGGTGGAATTGTATATTCATTTACATATGAATTATGTATCATTATTTTCCTGTTTATTAATACACTCTAAAAATGCAGGGTTGTTTTAACCCAATTTTGGGTCAAATATGGACAAAACCCAAACCTTGTGTTAAAAATGGAATTTAAAAAATTAACCCAACAACTGGGTTTGTCTATATTTGACCCAAAGTTGGGTTGAAATAACCCAGCAGTTTTCCGAGTGTATGTAATTCACATGAGATGTTCAGAAGAGATCTTAAACTGTGCTGAGATTCGCTAATATCAATCAAACCTCGATCAAGTACATTAGTGCCCTTTTTTTTTGAGCAGTGTTGGTTCTGGAAGTATTTTTCCCCATTCATTTCTCCCATAAAAAAGTATGTGTTGAAGCATTATTTAAGCCATGAACCAAGGCAGGTGAATCATGACACTAAGAACTAGATTTAAAAAAAAAAAAGGTGCGTTCACACCAGATGCGAATAGCGTGTCAACTTCCGCGTCTACTTTGACGCTTGACCACTGTGTTAAAGGAGAACTCCAGCGCAAAATGAACCTTTGGTTTAATTACACATCGGTGCCTAGTCAAACGTTCTCTGAGATTTGTTTTCATGATAATCGAATGTAAAGAGTTTTATCTCTAAAAACTGTTTAACGTATAACGCTAGCACTGGGGGCATTTACTAAGTAAAAAGAAATCGATAGTTTATACCACTAACATGATCAACATTCATACAGTTCAGAAGTTCGCTGAACTTCATACAGTACGTCATTCATGGATCGACTTGCATGTGTCAGTTTCACTCTTGACGCGCGTAAGAACAAAAGTTTGAAGCGAAATTTGCATGCGTCTCGCGCATCAGAATCGAAATCGGTTGGCCATCTTTTTAATGTTGATCAAGCATTTATCGAGAGATTCGCCGCTCTGGAGAGGAGACCAGCGGCGTGGGGATCATCGTCGCCGTATTTGTGTGTATCTTCGGAGGCGAACCGTTTGGAAAGTTACACCATTTGCTCGTTCCAGGAGCTGCGCTGGATGTCGGCCGCTGTCAGCGGTACTTCCCAGTTTGATGACCTGTTGTCCTGCATTGGAGCCACAATTTAGTCAAATTACAAAATAATTTATTGAAGCATTCAGATCCTTCATCACGTGAGCAAGCTGCTAGGCTCCTGATTGGTTAACACAGCGCGAATTTGACTCCAAAGTTCAGACTTTTCAACTCGGGAGGCAGGCGCGAATTCGCGTCAAACGCGTGAATGCACAAATCATTCACGCTTAACCCGCCAGACGCTCAGTTTGTGCCATTCTCGCCAAATTGACGCGCGAATGAGGCGTCTACCGTGCCGCAGGAATTTTTACGCACATAACACGTCTTTGCATTGACTTCACATTAAAATCATTCGCGCCTGGCACGCTATTCGTGTCCGGTGTGAACGCATCATAAGGGTATAAGAGGGAAAAGCAGCATTGTGTACACATTAATCAAATTAAAAACGAAAAGATAAAAAAGTTGATTAAATAAAAACAATCTATTTAAGTTAATAGCCTCTATGCACGATCGCTTCCATATTTGTCTCAGCACGCCCACTTACTTCCGGTGCTGAGTCAGTCTATGGTCAGAAGCCGGTTTTGCGTTAGGTGGAGATAGTGTCAAATTACACTTGCTGTTTATAAAAACGTCCTGCGGTTAACGTGAATGATGTTAACAACACTATGAGGCAGTTAGCTGTCACACAAGAGTAAAAAAGAGAAGTTATTTAAATTATATATTTCGAGCCAAATCAACAACTTTGAGTGTTAGTATTCTCTCATATCGTACGAAATTCGACTAGCGAATCAGCGTTTCTAAAATCATTGTCTCCGTTTCTGAGAAAACGGATTTTATTACAGTTTTGCCGCTATACACTTGGCCCGCAGAACACGCTTCCGGAAGTAAAGACGCTGACTGAGATTCGTTCGGACACACGTCAGCAGGGTTCGCGCATAGAGCCTATTGGAAAATATGTGTATTCAAATATTTGTATTTTGAGAGTGTGCTTAATGAGAGTGGGCGGAGCTAAAGAGCTCCATTTTGCTGGTTGCGACTCTTGATTGGTGGAATTTTTGCTCTGCATCATGGGTAATGTAGTTTTTCACCATGTATTCCTCTGTTAAACATGATTACTTTAAAACTAGGTTCAAATAACGCAGGCTGACGGCTTCAACTGAAGCAAATACTGTTGATTAACAACCTCGTAGCTCACAATAAGGCTGTCTTTGTCAAACAAAAAGGTTTGTAAGTTAAAAATTACAAAAAGTTTTGGGAAAAAAAATTAAAATTTTTAGCGCGCTAAAAATCAAATAAATGAGGAGGGTTTTTTTACTTCCAGAACTTGACTATTGTGCTCGATATGAACTCAATTGTTTCTAATAGCTTTGTACTCATACTTTATGTCTGTTTAAAGAAGTTCCTTGAGACGTTACTCCAGTTTGAGGTATAAAAGAGCATCTTCTGAGCAATAAAATGCTCCTTATTTCCCTCAGAATGCCTTTCAAAAGCAGTCAAGTTTATTGTGTTCCTGCCTGGTATCTGAATGTCAAAGGCGTTTTAGTAGCACAAGTGTATTTAGGTGTTTTAAACGTGCACTAAAATGATTCATGTTTCTTTAAATCCTCCATTTTGCTGATAATTTGAGACGTCTTTAGCCCGTGGCGGAGCTGAAACTGTGTCTCTCTCATTGATATACGGCACCAGAGCCGAAGCTTTGTTGAGTCGGGTATTTCCAGATGGCTCACAAAAGACTCAATTGACTCTCTCCTCTAATGTGTTAAACCGTTTGCTCCCGCATGACAAATTTAGAGGGGGAAAAAAACCCCAGCCCTTCAGCAAACAGTAAAAGATGAAATATCAAACAGATTTTCTCTTTCACTTTGCAAAATAAATGTATATCCTACAGTGTTTTTGTCTTGTTTTCCAGTACAAATATCTTAACATTCTTAAATCAAGATGCATTTACTTGAGAAGCAAAATGATTAAGTCTTGATAAAAGAAAACAAGAGAATATCTCTCCCAATGTGGTCAGAAAAATACACTTGTTTTTAAGATTATTAAGCATAAACGACTCAACATCATCGAATGCATATATTTGTACTGGAGAAGAAGACAAAAATGCACATTTTTTGTGCGCAGTTTCACACGCCACTTATATAAAGGAGTCGTGCCGAGTGCTTTGTGTATAAATACAGTTTGTCTGTTGCAGATTTACATCACGCCTTATGCAATGACGTCTGGATCTCGTCCAGCATGCAGTGAACCAGAGGAGCGGAGAGACGTCCCAGCGGCCCGCAGTCCTGACAACACCCTCTATCCCCCTCTGAAATCTTTATTTACTGCCCCTCGCCGCCGAGGTGAGGAGCTTCTGTGAGCTTGTGTGTGTGCACTGATGCACTTCATGCGCTTGTGTGTTGCGTTTGCTCGGCAGCGGATACAAGATAAATCACCAATATCATATGTTTAGGCTGGTATTGAAAGCCGATATCAGAGCTCTTTTTCCACGCAGTTTATGTTTTGACATGAAATGTTGTGGAAATCTGAAGAGTTATCTATCTTCAGGGTCACAGACAAAAACAGCATGAATTTTAATAACATGGTGTCTTAAAAGTGCCTAAAAATGTCTTACATTTGAATGAAATAGGCACTCTAAACAATGCTGGGTTGTTTTAACCCAAATTTGGGCCAAGTATGGACAAACCCAAATGTTGGGTTAAAAATGTAATTAAAAAATTTACAGTTGAAAGTGAAAGTTGAAGTTGGGTTCAAATTTAAAATGACATTTTTAACCCAACATGTGGGTTTGTCCATATTTGACCCAAATTTGGGTTGAAATAACCCAGCATTTTTTTAGAGTGTGTTTAAAGAAATAAAATGCAATTGATTAATTTCTCAAAAAGCTGGCAGGGGAACTTAATATTAACTCAATAAAATAATAAAATGCATTTTTTTTAATGTAAATTCTTGACCAAAAGTGTGAACGACTTTCTTGAAACATGAGCATAATTAATGTTATTTTTATTAGAAATGTCGTCCCATAAATCGCCACATTGACTTGATTGTGTAAGAGTGTTTTTTTGTTATACCAAAAAGTAAATAATGTGTTAATTACATTTTTTTAAAATTATTTTTCCACTAAATTTGCAGATTCATTTTGCCCACAAATCAAACAAAACTTTACTTTCAAACGATATTCTTTAGAAATAAAATAACACACTTTTAATTTCCCTCAAAAAGCTGGCTGGTGAACTTAATGTGAATTTTAAACTTTAAATGATAAAATATATAAGATAATAAAATTTATGGTTTGATTTTTGATGCAAATTCTTGACAAGTTTTAGTGTTTTCACACCAAAATATTGCGCATATTTTACTTTCAGTATTTGTTTTCAAATTAAAAAATGCAAACATATAATGTAAAAAATACATTCCCAAAAAGCTGGTTGGTAAACTTAATATAATCATTAAAGTATAAAATTATAAAATGTATGTTTTGATACAAATTCATGACAATTTTTTTTAATATATATATTCTTAGCTACATTAATAATCACATTGGTTTTACTATCTTTTTATAATGTGGCTGTATTAATTACTACTAGAAACATTACTATTTTTAATGTTTTAAAGTCTCTTCTACTCATCAAGCCTGTATTTGATTAAAATACAGAACAAATAGTAATATTGTGAAATATTACAATTTGAAATAATGGTTTTCTATTTTTCGGTACGTTAAAATGTCATTTATTCTTGTGATCAAAGCTGAAATTTTTCAGTGTCACATGACCCTTCAGAAATCACTCGAATATGATGATTTATTATCTTTTCAGTGTTATTTAATGAATAAAAAGTGGGAAAAAAAGAACAGAATTTATTTAAAATAGAATCTTTTGTAATAACTTACTAATATTCAAAAGTTTGTGGTCAGTAATTTTATTCTTAAAAAAATTAATAAAAAATAATAATACTTTTATGTGACATTATTGATAAAAAAATGATGTTAAAGTTAGTTATATTTTTATTTAGAATAAATGCTGTTCTTTTTAACATTATTTATCAGTGAATCCTGAAATAAGTATCACAGATTTGTTTTTGAAATTACACAACACAACTGTTTCCAACATTATTGATAAATCATCATATTAGAGTGATTTCTGAAGGATCATGTGACACTGAAGACTGGAGTAATGATGCTGAACATTCAGGAATATATGATATATTAAAGTAGGCCTATATTAAAATAGAAAACATTATTTTAAATCATAATAATATTTCCAATAAAATAAAAGTTATTAATTTCCCAGAATCTGGCTGGCGAACTTAATATGAGCTTTAAACTTTAAATGATAAAAGATCAGTTTTGATGCAAATTCTTGACCAAATGCTCCCTACATTAAAACCCACATTGATTTGATTTTCCAAGAACCTTTTTATTTACCTTTTTTACTATCCAGACTAATTGACTGAAAGCTAATGTCTGTATCCGTGCGTCCACTGTACTTAGGTAATGTATGTGGATAATTTGGAGCTCTATCTTCAGTTACTTGTTGGTTATTGAAGCGGTCTTGGCCTCCCGGTTCATCATGAGCTCAGTTTAGTCACGTCCCCCGTGGAGAACACAAAGGATGTAATTGCTTTAGCTTGAGCTCAATTGCTCCAATTTGAGGCAGTCTTACACGCCAGTCAGCTGTGTGCGAGCGCCGTGCCAAGAAGCGCTGCGGATTACCCGCTTCTGTGCAGCGCCCAAGCCCAAAAACGCCACATAAATTCGATTTGTTTAAGACGAAGGCTTGTGGCTTTTAAATTCAGCACAAATTGCGGCAGTCTAGTGTCTTTTAAAGCCTATTATTGTGTGCCTTGCGCTAATGGTACATGTAGAGCTGCTATTATGGCACTCCGGTACTTGACCATGATCTCTCGTGTCAGTTTGAGGTTTTGTGTTTCACGCTGAGGGTCACGCTGATGATTAGGACAAACTGTTTGGGACACAGATGGTCCCTGTGGATGGACGGACATCTGTCCATTTACATCTTCTGTTTTTAGAAAGTTGGTTGCATGATATCTTTTCAGCACGCTACACCCTTCCACACAAGCATCTTTGTTCTCCAAAATTTAAGTTTTCTCCATGCTTTAAAATAATCTTGAATGTCACCTTTGCCACGGTTCTATGAATATGCAAATTAGCCCGCCTCCACTCACTCCCTCAGCTCAGAGATCCACTGGTTGACGATCACATGTTGATCTGATTGGTTACAAGGTCGTTTGTGATGTCAGAAACACCAAAGCGTGTTTTTGAGACCGTCTTTGGTTCACGGCAGTTTAAAGGAGGAAATACTCAGCAATGCTGTCCACTTATGAATTTACACATGGTTTGTCTTAAAGCGTATTAAAGACACCACATAAACCACATAAACAACATTGAACATTGTAATCAAAATGTGTGGATTAATGTATGTTCCTGGTCTTATTGTGAAGTGTGAATGAATTATCTGTGCACATCGCTTGTTTTTGTAATCATTCAAACATGTTAGTTCCTTAAATTATTTCGATAGTCCTGACATTGAACTAGCTATACACTCTTAGAAGAAAAGGTTCTATCAGCGCTACATATTTGGAACCCCTAAAAGGTTCTATACACTCTTAAAAAAAGGGTTCCCCTGGGTTCTATATAGAACCCTGGGGTTCCATACTTGGCCAATAGAACCTTTTACCAAAAAAATGGTTCTATTTGGAGTTCCATATATGAAGCGGGGGATGGAACCATTTCTTCTAAGAGTGTAGGTAATGTGGCAACTACATGTCAACTAGCAGTATTAGTAGACTTAATATCTGCTAACTCTTTATTTTGATTCACAACAGACATTCCACTACCTAAAAGTGACTTTGCAACTAGATATCAACTTATTCTACTAACACTATCGGTCTACTAATACTCTACTGAGAGTTATGCCGGGTTCAGACTACTGTACATGATTATCAAGTTCAAGTTCATTTTATTTATATAGCACATTTTTACATCTGCCACTGTGGACAAAGTGCTTTAGAGAACAGCAGAAGTTAAAACAAAACTGTACGTACGTACGTAACACCGTTAAAACAGGAGTAGAAAAGCAGTGATTATGCAGCCGATCTCACGAAAGTGCGTATCTATACAACAAATGTTATTTCTTGTGCCATTTATACCATAGCTGTCAACATTGAACATTGAAAATAAGGGAGATTTCCCGGAATACATCCCCAAAATAATTTTTTTTTACATGGTTCTCACCCACAAACTTTAAAAATAAAGCACTAATCACTGAAGGAGTAGTTCACTTTTAAAAAAAAAACCTTTGGCTGATAATTGACTCACCCCCCATGTCATCCAAGATGTCCATGTGTTTCTTTCTTCAGTCGAAAAGAAATTAAGGTTTTTCATGAAAACATTCCAGGATTTTTCTCCATATAATGGACTTCAATGGGGACCAAACGGTTCAAGGTCCAAATGAGAGTTTCAGTGCAAACTGTTCAAAGGGCTTTAAACGATTCCAGATGATGAATTAGGGTCTTTTCGTAATAAAAACGCCCACTTTTCATCATCAAACGTTAAAACCCCCCCCAAAAAATCCCTGTTGAATATTCTGTAGGCCTAAATGACACATTTCAGAAGTAAAACGGGTTACAGATGGCGTTTCATGTTGACTTTAAACACTTTCAAACATCTCTTCTGCAGCAAAAAACGGCTGGCGTGAGATTTCCCACAAGGCATTTCTTATGAATGAGAGTTTCAGATCCATTAGAGCTGCTGTGAAACATTATCAGCCTCTTGAGTTTCAGAACTTTTACGCGATAAACTTACCATCCATGCCGTAACCTCGCGTAAATCATCACACGGGATGTGACGGATGCGTTTAATCAGGTTACCTAAGAGTTCCAGCCTCGCGCATTTAACCACCGTCATCTTTCTCTCCTGTCCCGGCTGCTTTTTGCAGGAGCTTCTCGCCCCGAAAAAACAAGACAAACCTCAAACGCTCAGCAATCTATACTGCAAACGGATGCAGCGGGATAGAAATGTGTCATAAAGCGGCGTCCATATCTAATGCCAGGCCTTTTAAAGCAATAAGCAATCTCACGCCGGCTGTTAATGCGATAAGCGATCTTACGCAGGTTGTTAATGCGTGCTAAGAATGAATATATTCCTTTATGAGCCTCTGAAGACTAATTATGCCGCTCTTAAAATGTCACAAACATATGATTACAGCCTTTAGCGCACACAATAAAGATTTGCACTTAATAAAGACCTCACAGCTGCGCTCAGCTGCTCGCCCATAAATCAGGAAAGTTATCGGGAAGTGAAGTGTGGAGGGGAACATGTGAATTCTTTGATTCTCCGCGCTGAGAGAGAGTTAGCGGCGTGAAGCAATCCGGCAGATTCTCCTCTTTTGGACACACCGTCTTAAAGCAAGCACCTACGCCCCCTGTTGTCGCACAAAACAGGTGTGTGTGTGCCTACTTGAAACTATAGCTTGCTTAGATCATGAACATGTCATTGTTTATTAAGCCTCGTGTCATTCCAAACCTGTTGTTTGGATCCCACTGAGTTTTCTGCTTATTTCACAGGATTTGATTCATGAATCAGTTTGATTTCGGCATGTCGACTTGAAACTATTTTATATCTTGCGAAGATGCACAATATTTGTGGGATGGTTCGTAATGAAATTTGTCATTTGCTCATCCTCATGTCGTCCCAAATCTCTATGACTTTCTTTTCATGTTTAAAATAATGACTCGTTTGAGTTCTGTGCGGCAATAGCTGCTACTTTTGCGCATTAAATGTGTTATTAAAGGAGTCGTTCACTTTTTAAAGAACTTTTGCTGATAATTTACTCACCCCCATGTCATCCAAGATGTCCATGTCTTTCTTTCTTCGATGAAAAAGAAATTAAGGTTTTTGATGAAAACATTCCAGGATTTTTCTCCATATAATGGACTTCAATGGGAACCAAACGATTCAAGGTCCAAAAGACAGTTTCAGTGCAGCTTCAACGGGCTTTAAACGATTCCAGACGATAAATAAGGGTCTTATCAAGTGAAAAGATCGCTCATTTAATTAATAAATAACAAAGTTTGAGTTTTATAAGCTCAAATGGTCGCCTTGCTCTGTTCTGTGACGCACATTTGTGACTCTCCTGTTCGAACTCGTTTATCCAAACGAACAAATCTTTTTTCATGTCAGTTGGTTCATTCAACGAACGAAATTAACGAGTTGACTCGGGAAAAGATTTGTTAATTTTGATGAAAGAGTTTGAATAGGAGAACAAAGTTTTAAGAAAACTTAAGCTTTGTTATTTATTTATTAAATGAGTGATCGTTTCACTTGATAAGACCCTTATTCATCGTCTGGTTTCGTTTAAAGCCCTTTGAACAGTTTGCACTGAAACTCTCATTTGGACCTTGAACCGTTTGGACCCCATTGAAGTCCATTATATGGAGAAAATCCTGGAATGTTTTCATCAAAAACCTTAATTTCTTTTTGACTGAAGAAAGAAAGACATGGACATCTTGGATGACATGGGGGTGAGTAAATTATCAGCAAAAGTTTTTTTTTAAAAGTGAAGTACTCCTTTAAATTTAAATTTTATAATATATATAAAATGTGAGTCTCAAATATGATCATCAGGCGGAAGGTTTATTTGTGCTTCTTTTAATCATCATTGTAATGCATTGCATTATGTTTTAAAATTTGATCATTTAAATTTCATCACTAAGACAATAATCTCATAATATTGGCAGATATAGTGATTACTGATAGGGTGTTTATTAGTATGTTATGTAAGTATCTGCTATATACTGTTATAAAGTTCTCCTTCATTTGCCATATATACACACTAAACAATGCTGGGTTGTTTTAACCCAAATTTGGGTCAAATAGGGTCAAACCCAAATATTGGGTTAAAAATGTAATTAAACAAATTTAAAGTTGAAAGTGAAAGTTGAAATTGGGTTAAATTTTTTAATTCCTTTTTTTTTAACCCAACATTTGGGCTTGTCCATATTTGACCCAACATTTGGGTTGAAACAACCGAGCATTGTTTATAATCTCATAATATTGGCAGATATAGTGATTAATGATAGGCTGTTTAATAGTATGTTATGTAAGTATGTGCTATATAGCTTACCGTTCTAAAGATCTTATTCATTTGTCATATACACTCTAAAAATGCTGAGTTGTTTTAACCCAAGTTTGGGTCAGATATGGACAAATCCAAACGCTTGGTTAAAAAATTAACCCAATGCCTGGGTTTGTCCATATCTGACCCAAAATTGGGTTTAACCCAGCAATTTTTAGAGTGTAGGCTCCTAGACTACATTGATGCTATTTAAGTGGGTTATCTTACGAAATACTAATTCAATGATTAACAATGTATTCGTATCAGTATATAGTTAGTTATTTTGCTCCAGAGGACTCAAATGAGTCGGTGAATCATGACAAACTGATTCACTAAAATGAATCGAACTTTCCCACATGGATCCATGTCAACATAGAGCTTGTTACTGAACATTTCTATAATCATGCTGGGTAAACTAGTAGTGTTGCTTTCAAATAATCCACTCCTTTGAGTATTTCCGTGCAAATGTGTGCGTGTGTGTGAAAGAAAAAACCCTAGCGTGTCCTTGCACCAGTGCATGTCACAGGAGAAATGATGAAACCGGAGACTGCAGAAGCGGCCTGCAGAGATCATATTAGTAGCTGCGACCATCGATCGGTTCTAGCACTTAAATTTCAAGCGTGACAAAACTGTAGGCAAATTAATTGTTCGCCAGAATATTACACATCAGAGTACATTAATCCTCTCCAGAGCCGCACGCCGCATGAATACTAATAGAGCTGCCAGCCGTCTGTCCATTCGCTCGTCTGCTCCTCTCTCCTTTTGTTTCCTTCTTATTTCCCGTCCTCATTGTTTTTTTTTTTCATCGTCTCTCTCTCTCTCTCTCTCACTCTCGCGCGTGCATCTTTTCTCCTTCAATTGCCAGTGACATTAACTGGCAACAGCGTTCATTAATATTCATATATCCTCCCAATACCTGCGGTATCTACGAGCCGTGCACGGCTTCTTCTTTTTGTGATTGAATCGTTTGAAGTGTTTCCTTTTTTAAAAAAAAAAAAATAATAATAATTGTCTGTAAAATTTGGGAACTTGTGCTTTATGGGCTTTGGCAGGTATCCGGGTGCTAAATGTATAAATAAATCTGGGATTACACCAGTAGATGAGGTGAGCTTTCACAGTAGGAACGTTATTGCATGTTAAAGTCATAAAATAAAAGCCGTACGTAAAGCGTGCGCTCGGCCGGCCGTGTGCTTTCAATTAAAAGCGCGAGGTTACGTGTGTTAAATAATCCAGTGAAAATACTCTCTCTCACACTCTTCTTTTTTTCCTCTCTTTTTTTTCCAGAAAGCATCCCGGCTAGTCCAAACATGGGAGAGGTTCTCGTATTTCAGACCCCCACTTTGTCTTCTGTGCCGAGTTGAGCGAGGCTCCCGGTCAGAAATGTACACAAGCCTAATTCGAGTTCGAAGATCTCCGAATAACCCGAAAGGGATCAAATTAAAATTCCAAGACGGGCGAAAAAAAAAGAAAAAGAAGCGATGTGGGGTTTGAAAGTGGCCCCTGCTTCTTTAAGCTGGATTTAAGTGATCAAAGTTTCATACGAGGCAGCCATTGGTGGTATTGAGTTACTCTAATGGCTGCCATGTGCTCCAGCCGACGGGCCCGATCCACGGGCGTCTCCGGGGTGTCAGGCGCAAGACAGTTGTAAAAAGAGGGAGAGCGGGATCGGCTAAAACCAGATGCCTCGTGCACTTTCAGACCTCGTGCATTTTTCCCCGAATTAGCTCCAGATTTTTTGGAGGAGCGTCGTGCATGGAGCATCTCTCAAGGCCGTGCGGGCGCTCTCCATCGCGCTTATTTACTGATGCGTGGCTTCCCCATTCCCACTAAACTGCAGGAGACACAAGTGACAATAAAAGTCAAACACTCGGTGGTTGCCGGAGTCCTGGCTGGTTATTAGTATGTAAATGAAATCATCACAGCTGTTGTATGCGCGGAGAGGGGGAGAGCGGAGACAACGAAGCCTGCATTCTGATGCTGTCTCCTGAACAACCATCAGGCCTGGCCACCTCTCACATACCCTGCAGTCAAGCAATAATGCATGCACAAATGCTTTTATGCATGCAATTACGTTATGGATAAAGTATAATGTACACATATACAGGTTAATTAGCAAAGCGGCTGGGATTGCTTTCGTTCGGTGAACAGCCAATGCATGTAGATGTGTTTCGCAATCGCAAAAGCTTTATGGAAATGAAATAATTAAGCTTTGAATTAGATCTGTGTATCAGTAAATCAAGGTGGGAAAAAAAAACATGCATAACATAGCTTTACATATATTAGTATATATTTTATTTAAATTGATATTTTTAGCAGGAAGTCTGTGCAAAAAAATCAGGCACATAAAATTTGTATTTGAAGCTTTTTCCGTAATTAAATCATTTACATATATATATATATATATATATATATATATATATATATATATATATATATATATATTAATAAATAATATTTACATATATTAATTTTATGCAAAGCAACCTACAGTTCATCCTAAGAAAATTATTTCTCATATCCCGTAAAAAAAAAAAAATTCATAATTTGTGATCACAACATTTTTTTTCTTTTTTTTCTTTTGTCAAATCAACTTAGATAATTTAGGTAGTTCAGATAACATAATATTGAGTTTCTGATGATTAAATCAATCTCCTTCATTGTATTAACTCAGTTTTTCCATTTCAATCAAATTAAAATTTTAAGGCAACCAGGTTACTTGATTTTTTTTAAGTTAAACCAACAGTATTTTTACAGTGCAGGTTACTACATTTTTTTAAGTTAAACCAGCAAAAAAAAAAAAAAAATTACAGTGTATTTTTATAGTTTTTTTTTTCTTATTATTATACTACACTGTAAAAAATATTGTTGGTTTAACTTAAAAAGAATAAGTAACCTGGTTGCCCTAAAATTTTAAGTTCATTGAAATGGAAAAAATGAGTTAATACAATGAAGGAGATTTAATCACCAGAAAATAAAATAATTTAATCATCAGAAACTCAAAATATTGTTATCTGAACTACATAAATTATCTAAGTTGATTTGACAAAGAAAAAAAATGTTATTACACTGAAAAAAAATATTTTCAAGATTTGTTAACACAACAAATCTTTTGTCAAATCAACTTAAATAATTTATTTAGTTCAGATAACTTATTATTTTGAGTTTCTGATGATTAAATCAATCTCCTTCGTTGTATTAACTCACTTTTTCCATTTCAATCAACTTAAAATTTTATGGCAACAAAGTTACTTAATTTTTTTAAGTTAAACCAACAATATATTTTTTTTACAGTGTACAAATCAAGAAAATAGTTTTTTTACAGTGTTGTATCAGCATCCTAGCTATACTGACACAGCAACATCAGATCAGCCAATAGGGTGAGTTTTGGGGCGTGGCTACCTGCAAGTCTGACCAATGGCAGAAAACGGTCATTGTTTTTACATCAAACTCTGACCATTATGAGAAAATGCATTGCATCAGCGTGCATATTTAAATTTTTCATTTGAACGAGTGGAAAACATGCAGTACGGGGTTTGATTTAAACCTGAAGCATGTAAACTCTCAAATTCCAGGCACAAATCATTTTCTTATTTATTTTTCCAAAGGATAATATTATGAGAAAACTCACATTTTTCCCAGACAGTAAACAAAAGCATTCCCCCCCCCCCAAAAAAAAAACTGATTTCTGCCGCAGATGAAACATAGACGGGCGTCAGACGCTGCCAAATCTCCGGCTGAAATTGTTTCCATATCTGCGCCATGTATTCAATGCCCATCTGCCCGAACTCCTGCACACACCGCCAGCAAAAACACAATGAGTAATTCTCTCCAAACATAGACATAAAACCTGCTCCATCAGAAAATAAAATATCTTGTTTCGGATCATCCGCTTGAGAATACTAATTAGGCCGCCATTGTGGAAAATGTTACTCAAGGCTTCGATCAAACATCTCAGCATCAGATGTGCTCAACTTAAGTCCAAACAAATCCAGGAAAGGGCTTTCAATCTAAATCAAGGACCGTTTTCCAGCCCGGCCCGCCTCTGCCCGCTAAATAAATAACGCTCTACGATACAGTCGACAGGCAAAATGTCAGATTGTCTGCTATTTAAATGCATAGAGGTGTGATGAGTGAAACATATGGGAGATTTGAGAGCTAGCAGCGTTTCCTGATCAAACCAGCCGTTACGGGGTGTAGTGCGCGTTTTGGCTGCTTTTGACGTCGCCATCCGACGGGTTTATGTAAAAATATGCTAAGATAGCATCGCGGCGCATCTGTATCACTTGGTCTGCCACGTTTCATTAAGCTAAATCGTGTGACGTGTTCTCTTTAAGTCTGAGAATTTATAGATGGATGTCTCTCGAAATTCCAGCATTACTCTTCATTCGCAGCGGGTGTGTTTAACGGCGGCTCCGTCGTGAGGATGACTTGATTTAGCGTGCGTTTACATAAGCTCTAATGTTTAATTGCCTGCGGTGAGTGAACTGGCTTGTTCTCGTGGCCTGAATTGTTTGATACGGAGAGGTTACGGAGCGAGGAGCTTTGTTTGTTCACCTCACCTTCCCTCCTACACTCACTGTCTCCCCCTGTGATTAAAAAACATCATCAGCATCTCATTAGCACTGATTTGCATAGTAACAGCATGAATATTGTGAGTGTGTTTCTGGGGGTAGGGGTAACTTAATGAATGCGACAGCCTCTTCTGTTTAACTAATTTTTTGCCTCATCCATATTCAGATGACTCTTGGAATCAAAGTTTCTCGCTGAAGACGTGATCGCACCTGATTCCTGAACCCGGAGGAGAATTTTGATGTTGCTCGGGGAGACTTTGAAATGTGTGTTTGTGGTCTTATTGTGCATGATTCATCAGTAAGGAAAAAAAGGTGACGTTGTGAATGGCATATTGTGTTTAAAAATCCTTGGGAAAAGAATTAAACGTGCACACAGATGCTGATTGATCGCAGACTTTGGTGTCTTGATGTATGCGAGTACGAGTTGAGACGTTGTTGAGTCTCTGGAGGAGATTTTTTTTTGGTTTTATGATCTTATGGCTGTCATTTGTGATTTTTCTTTGATACAGGAAAGCCTTTGCAAACTGTATTGCTCAAACGCTGCTCATTCATAGGTTCATGTGAGTATCAACCTTGTGTCAGATGTTTCGCATAAAATGACTTGGGTAAAATAACATATGACTCAGTTGTTAACTCACGAGTTCAGTTTGAGACGTTGCTGAGATCTCGTTTGAGTCTCTGGAGGAGATGCGTGTGAGATTATGCGAATCCAAATTTAATCTCGTTGCTGTCATTTGTGATTTTTCTTTGTTACAGGAAAGCCTTTGCAAACTGTATTGCTCATTCAGAGCTCAAAGGACCTAATGGAGATGTTTCTTTGTAACTAAATCTAAGTATTTAAAGGGATAGTTCACTTTGAAATTAATTTTTTGGTATGTTATCTTACCTCAAGGGCATCCAGGATGTAGGTGTCTTTGTTTCCGTAGTTGTTTCAATTTTGATATTTTTAGGTCAAACCGTTCTTGTCTGTCAGTCATATAATGGAGGTCTATGGTCACCACCTCAAAGAGCATGCACAGAGAAGTCCAAATTAAACATGATTTAATGACTCGTAAATGTAAGTACACATTGATGGCCTAAGACACGAAACGAGCGGTTTGTGTGAGAAAACGAACAGTATTTATATCGTTTTTACCTCTTGATACCACAGCCACGTCCAAGTGATCTGAGGGAGCGGGCGCTTTATGGCTGTGGTTACAAGAGGTAAAAATGTTATAAATATACTGTTTGTTTTCTCACACAAACCGCTCGTTTCGTGTCTTAGGCCATCAATGTGTACTTACATTTACGAGTCATTAAATCATGTTTAATTTGGACTTCTCTGTGAATGCTCTTTGAGGTGGTGACCATAGTCCTCCATTATATGACTGACAGACAAGAACGGTTTGACCTAAAAATATCAGAAGACACCTACATCTTGGATGCCCTTGAGGTAAGATAAAACATACCAAAAATTAATTTCAAAGTGAATTATCCCTTTAAGTAACTTTGTTTCATGATTCTCCTAAAATTTCTTGGGTAGAGTTAAAAACACAAATGAATTGGTCCCCCGACAGACATCCGACATGTAGTTGCAAAGTTACTCATAGTTGAACGTCCATAAAGTGGACTATCGAAACAAAGTTTATTACAGGAAAGACTTTCCAAACTATTGCTCATTCATATCTCAAAGTAAGCATCAGTTTTGTTTCAGATTATATCGAGCAGGATCTGACGTTGAGCTCTTCTGTGCAGGTGCCATTGGGTTTTGGCACTTTCTTTGCGCCGGCCACATGATGGATGACGCCAGCGGATTGCAGCATGCAGTATTTTCCCGCAGTTGATTGCAAACCGACTCCGGGTAACATAATTATTTACACTGACACAATAATGTAAAATGATTAACATCCGCTCATATTCACGCCGGTATAAATCACCAGCCCACGTCGGGGTTCATCGTTCGCCGTCTCGCCCTCAGATTGGACGCCGGCCAGATAAGAGGAATATTAATCGTGAAGATATGCCGCATGGTCGTTTAAAACTTCGCCCTGGCCGAGCCTTTTGGCAGAGCGATGGCTTCTGGCTCCGGCGGGCACCGCTCGAGATGGATCGCCACCCCGACTCCTCAACATAGATGTCCTACCTGTGCGTGAAATAGGGCTTGAGCGGCCAACGTGCACTTTTTCTACCCCTTTCTCCCCCAAAAAGAGAATTACTGCTGGGAGGCTCTGGACAATTTTATGTAGGGCTGGAGAACAAAAATCAATATTTAATTATCTGTGAGCGTTCGGTGTCACTACATCTTTAGATCTGTAGGGTGGAGTGGACAGGGTCACCGGGCCGGTAAGCGAGTCCGTCAGTGACGAGGCCGTCTCATCCCAAGGCTCCGATTGGCCTGTCTTCAATCACCACAGGATTCATGACTGACAAGTCATTTATCCGTCCACCAGCGTGTTTGGAGAAGGCCACCTTAAGAATGACGTGCACCGTACAGTACGCCTGAAGTTAAATATGGTTTTGACCTATGGGAAATATGGCTTAAACGCCCCACCTAGAGGCCGGATGAGACACTTACCCGGTCTGTATCTGATTATTTCACATTAATAGCAGTTAAGATCTACAAACGTTTTTTTTCTTTTGTCAAATCAGCTTAAATAATTTATTTAGTTCAGATAACTGATTATATCGAGTTTCTCATGATTAAATCAATCTCCTTCATTGTATCAACTCACTTTTCAATCAACTTAAAATTTTAAGGCAACCAGGTTACTTATTTTTTTAAGTAAACCAACAATATTTTTTATTACTGACCGGGAAGTAATGGAGAATATTATTATTGGCTATGTGTTTGTGTTTCTTTATTTTATGTAATATTTTTCAGCGTTTAAATTCAGTAAACCAACGTGATCACGGACTTCATCTTTTTTTAACCTATTTGACATGCTTGAATGTAGTTGCATAGCATGTGAATTCATTTAAATACGAAAATATCAAGGCATAATAGTGAGGATTCTTTGGTTATTTCCCGTTTTCATCTGAATTTGGGGAAAAAGCATTTCAACACAGTTACACTCTCAGGAAAAAAAAGGTACAAAAGCTGTCTCTGGGGCTGTACCTTTTCAAAAGTACCTGAAGGGTGCATGGTGGTACCTTAAAGGTACATAATAGCACCTAAAATGTAAATATTAGTACCTAAATGTCCATATTAGCACCTAAAATGTAGTGAGGATTCTTTGATTATTTCCCATTTTCATCTGAATTTGGGGAAAAAGCATTTCAACACAGTTACACTCTCAGAAAAAAGGTCCAAAAGCTGTCACTGGGGCTGTACCTTTTCAAAAGTACCTGAAGGGTGCATATTGGTACCTTAATGGTACATTAGCACCTAAAATGTACATTATAGCACCTAAAATGTAAATATTAGTACCTAAATGTCCATATTAGCACCTAAAATGTACATAATAGCACCTAAAATGTACATATTAGCACCTAAATGTCCATTTTAGCACCTAATATGTACATATTAGCACCTAAAATGTACGTAATAGCACCTAAAATATACATATTACCACCTAAAATGTACATATTACCACCTAAATGTCAATTTTAGCACCTAAAATGTACATATTAGCACCTTAATGTCCATATAAGCACCTAAAATGTACATATTAGCAACTAAAATGTACATATTAGTACCTTAATGTCCACATTAGCACCTAAAATGTACATATTAGTACCTAAAATAGACAAACGTTTTCCCTTTTGAAAAGGTACAGCCCCAGTGATGGCTTTTGTACCTTTTTTTCTGAGTGTCTAATCAGTTCGATATACTATTTCAGTGCAAGATGTTTCTGTTTTGCATTTTCCTAATGAAACTGAATTTTTGATTTGATATTTCATAATAAATAGTCTTTATTTTATGTCATAACTTTCTCTGTTTTACATTTTTCAGAATCCTAAAACTTTGTATTATGTTTACATTAAAAGATATCTGTTGTAATTTATGAAACACTCTTGTTTATAGTTTTAATAGCGTGAACACATCAAAAACATTTCAGAAGTTGCGATCAGTTTGATCTTGACTCCTTCTTTCTTTCTTTACTTCTTTCTTTCCATTTGAGTAATGGATAAAATAGTCCAGAATTTTAAACATTTATTCTTTATTTGTGTCATAACTTTTTCTTTCTTTTGTTTTTTTGTTTGTTTGTTTGTTTTTTAAATCATAGACCTAATCTCTTATAAATTATATAACACACTGGTTTGTAGTTTCATAGTATGTGAATTCATTTTAATAAGCATAGAGCAGCATAATATAATAATTCTTTATTTTCCGATTTCCCCATCTCGGTGCTGTTATGATCCGTCTATTTTGATTTATTTAACATATCTTATGATATCTTCGAGCATACCCAAAATATCTGCCAGCCACCAGCGTAAAAATCCATTATGGCTTAATAATAGATATAATGGAGATGAAGGCAATTAAAAATTTCATAGAGGCCTGACTCTTGTGATAAACGTACGATCCGTTTGAATCCGTTCATTTGGCTAATGATTTCTTCCGAAGAGAAAATGAACTTGGAAAGCCGGGGTCAAACTGGAAACGCTTGAACTCCTGTAATTACTGACCGCGATTCTTTCACGAAAGTAGTTCAGGGACACACTCTTTTCCCAGAGCTTCGCAGGAGACACTTTTGCACCTCTTTTCCCCGAATGTCCTTTGCACTCGCAGTTAGAGGACACAGAATTGGGACCCTTCTTGAGTTTAATGGCAGCGCACAGCCAATCGATACACTTCAGCTACAAAGGAACAGTTGAGGGACCAAAGGCCCAAACACATTACACGCTGGTCAAGGCCAATAGCAATCTGATGTTGAGGTTAGAAAAACACGCTAGAACTGTTAGCCTCCAGTTGCTCAGGCGGGCCGCTCCGGTAGACCAATCTGTCTTTGATTTGCCATTGTTACAGTTCAACTCCCAGTACGGGGCGGGACGTGAATAAGATGTTAAAACAGTCTTTGTGTTAAAGCATCAATTAGCCTAGGGCTAACTGCTAACTTATGGGTATTTGCAGAACGGAAAATTGAAAATATAAGGTCATGCATCATGTGTGCATGTAAGGTCAGGACCATTCATTGTGTCTAATGCTGTGTGATTTGGTTGGCTATATTCAGAATTGAAAACTAGCTTAGGCTATAGTATTCCCATTATTTATATATATTTGGGCAAGAAAATTGTTATAATCACAACTGATGTCATTTCTTGCTTCATTCAGAAAACTGTGAATGTGGTCATTCTGCAAGACAGTATTCAATTCAAGACTTAAGATATAGTAAGATGGCGTAGTCATATATTGTGGGAGAAAGTGCAACGTTAAATAAGTCCCGCCTTCTAAATATAAGAGCCAATCGGTGATCGGTAAACTCATTGTGACGCTGCAGCACTAGAGCGCAACAGTCGAGTTCTGGAACTCCATTCGTTTTCTCCATAAGGAAATACATTGTTGTCCTACTAAGTGACGTCATCACTTCGGCACTCTTAGTACTTCAGACTGTAAAAAAAAAAAAAAAAATACATTCAATATAGTATGAATGTGTGTACTTTGAATGTAATCTGGACGCACTACATCTGCCATGTTGTCATTATCATGTGACCTTCCAGCGTCAGTAGCGTCGCTTCATTGTCATTCACGAATCCTCTCCCGAGGCATCATGGGATAGTTAATTGTCCATCAGATGCACACTTCAGAATATCGCCAAAGGAAATAGGTCATCTGTGTACTTTTTGCCTACTTTTATGAGTACTATAAATTCAGACATACTTCTTTTGTCACATACAAATGTATAGTAGGGAAGTAGCCTATGTGATTTTGGATGATATCGGTGGATCTAGCCTGAGAAATAAGACTTAACACGAAATTGAGCATAAGAAACAACATTTATCAGATAGTTGTTGTCAGATTTAATTGTTGATTTCGTATATGGAAAGTATTCATAAGCTTGGCGAACAGCTTTGGAGAATTTGATGTTTCCCCATTCAAAGAGATACAAGATGTACTCGCGTGACTGAATTAGCTGTTTCAAAAATGGCCGCCAACTGAAATGACTCGCTATGAAGGAGCCTTGATACAATGCAGTGTGATTTGGTTGTCCTAATTCTTACTATACACTGAACTATTTTATATATATATATATATATATATATATATATATATATATAATACTATGAAACATGTATGCTATACATTTGGCAGCCATTAAGAGAAAGTGTAAAATTTCTGTGCGATAGTGTGATTCAGAACTGAACACTAGCTTACTGTGCAGTATATAACCTAATATGTTTTAAAATACTATGAAACAGTGTGCAGTTTTCAGTGATTAACCCTTTGATTCACAGTACTGTTGACACATGCCCAGTTATCGTCTATATTGCCTTTATGTAGAAACGTCAAAACATGTGATATCGCATAAGTAGAGATGACATCACTTCCTGTTGAAATAGAAGGTCAGGTCATAAAGCACGTCCACTACAGTATTCGTCTCACACAGGCGTCGTGGTGTGTGTGAACGGATGAAATGGATGTGTGAGAGGCAGGCGGTTCCAGCAGATGAGCAGTCTCCTCTGGTAATGCTTACCCTTGCAAGTCCAACCCAAATTAAGTGCCTCATCTTCATTGCAGGCTGTAAGGCGATTGATTTGTCCCTTTTAATCAATTTATTTAATTAGTCATACATTCAGCTCTTAACATGCACTGCCTTTCTCCTCGTCTCGTCTTCGCTTCTGGGTCTCTGGAGATTATCGGGGAAATTATCCAGCAGCAACCCCCACCAATGGAGAGCTGATAAACAAAAGTCTATTAAGGCCCCGCCAGTGTTTAAAGATCACGCGCTAATCGATTATTAGGCTATTATTTTACTGACAACGTGAAATAAAAGGACGGATTCTGCTTCAAATTAGACGACCGTCTGATGGAGTCGCGTGCTGAAATGCAAACATTTGGTGGCGTTGAACTGAACGCGACGTCATTTGCTAATGGTTTGTTTTGATGTGAGCAGTGATTGGTTTACAACGCTGTCATCGCCGCACAGATGCTCAATGTATTAAAAGTTCGTCAATTAAAAAGCATCATTCATAGTACAGATGTGCCATGGATTAAATGAGCATTTTACCTACAGTTTCAAACACTAGTGTTTCTGAACAGATAAAGGTTTTAAATGCACATACTTTGCATTTCCAAAATAAACACGCATACAAATTGAATAATTGCTAATAATAAATAAATAATAAAAAAGATGTATTATAAAAAATACATATTTTACAATATAAATAATCAATAATAAATAATAAAAAGATAATGAAAATAACATAAATATAATGTACTATGATATAATGTATTAAGTTAAGTTAAATATTACATTTTTGTTTAATTTATAATAAAATAAATACATAATAATAAATAATAAAAAGATGTATTATAAAAAAATACATATTTTACAATATAAATAATAAATAATAAAAAGATAATGAAAATAACAAATATAATGTACTATGATATAATGTATTAAGTTAAATATTACATTTTTGTTTAATTTATAATAAAATAAATACATAATAATAAATAATAAAAAGATGTATTATAAAAAATACATATTTTACAATATATAATCAATAATAAATAATAAAAAGATAATGAAAATAACATAAATATAATGTACTATGATATAATTTATTAAGTTAAATATTACATTTTTGTTTAATTTATAATAAAATAAATACATGATAATAAATAATAAAAAGATGTATTATAAAAAATACATATTTTATGTATAATACAATATAAATAATCAATAATAAATAAATAATAAAATGATAATGAAAATAATATAAATATAATGTATTAAGTTAACTTAAATATTACATTTTTGTTTAATTTATAATAAAATAAATACATAATAATCAATAATAAAAACATGTATTATAAGTAGGGCTGTCAAATGATTAATCGCATCCAAAATAAAAGTTTGTGTTTACATAATATATGTGGGTGCACTGTGTATAATTATTTTGCATATATATATAAATACACACACATGCATGTAGGCTATATTTAAGAAAAAATATTATTTATATATAACATAAATTATATATAAATAAATCTATATACAGTATATACATGACAATATTTCTTAAATATATACAAGCATGTGTGTGTATTTATATATATATATATATATATATATATATATATATATATATATATATATATATATACAATAATTACACACAGTGCACCCACATATTATGTAAACATAAACTTTTATTTTTGATGTGATTAATCGTTTGACAGCCCTAATTATAAGAAAATATATACATATATATAATAAAACATAAATAATTACTAAAAAATATATTTATTATAAAAAAAATAGTGTTTTGGATTTTGCAAAAATGTTCTGAGAGGGTTTTAGCATGTTGCTATGTTAACTTATACGTGTTAAGTGTATTATTTAGGCTTAAGGCTTTGTTCAATTCATTAACAGTAAGTGATGCTTGGCAAATACTGATAATGGAATAAAAGATGCATCTTTGGACTGTAAAGCCAAGCATGTGGTCATGAGAAAAGGCTCCTCTGTGTGTGTGTGTTTCACGGCAGGACTGTGAGCGAGCGCTGAGGGAATTGCTTATTTGTTATTCCGGAGGCATATTTGAAGCCCATTTAATCAAGCTGTGATGAGAAAAGATGCAGAAAGGATGAGATGGCCCTCGCATTGATAGGGTCTGGCCGGGGCAACCGATGAACCACCTGAGGTCTTACCGGCAGACAGGCATGCCAGAATTATGGAAATAGATTCCTCTCGACTCATCTCTCGCTTCTCTCTTCAGGTGCTTCTTGCTGGAATGTTAAACAATGGCGTGTTTTAATCTTGCATGTAGAGCACAGAGTTCACGAGCTCATAAAAACCATGACGTCCCTCCGATCTCTGAACCCTCCGAAAGCTTCCGGTCACGCTTCTGCATTCAGAAAGGCCCGAATCGGGAACACTTCTGCGCTTACAGGTGATTTGAGTCATTCATGTTGAAATGCTGTCAGGAAACCCTTTTGGTAACACTCATTATTTTTGTAGTTTCATTTTGTGACACACAAAAAAAAAACACTACAAACTTTGATTTTGAAGCTAAAAAGTATTTGAATATCAGACCAACCTAAAAACAAAGATTCAAGACTGCTCTAGTGAGGGAAAGAACTATAAAGCATTGCATACAGCATAATCAAATTATAAAACTATTGACTAAAGATGTTGATGGAAACCATGTTGATTGATTATTTTACATTCAATCAAAATATGCATATGCATATATACTGGTTTTGGACGATATATGTTCATTTTTAATGTTGTCATTATCGGCCCATTAAAGAAAATTTGCCCATATATTAAAGCCGATAAATAATGTATTATTTCCTTCAGCCGAGACTCTTCAGATGTGCACTGTTCAACATGATGGTTATAAATTGCTTGAAATATGATTGGAATCATTTCAAAACAGGAAAATACAGTTCAGTGCAACGCGTGCAGCGCAAGTCTGTCATATCGGCTACATAACATTATAATGAGAACCTTATTAGTGTGTGTTTGGGTCATGGCTTTTAATTGTGTGGCTTTTGTTTTTGTAATCAGGCTCTCAAAAATCGTATAAAATTTGGATTTAGATTTATCGGCCAATATATCGGTTATCGGCTTTCAAATATAAAGAATTATTGATTATCGGCTTTCAAATATAAAGATTATCGGTTATCGGCTTTCAAATATAAAGAATTATCGGTTATCGGCTTTCAAATATAAAGAATTATCGGTTATCGGCTTTCAAATATAAAGATTATCGGTTATCGGCTTTCAAATAGGAAGAATTATCGGTTGTTGGCTTTCGAATATAAAAAAAATACCGGTTATTGGCTTTCAAATATAAAGAATTATCGGTTATCGGCTTTCAAATATGAAGAATTATTGATTATCGGCTTTCAAATATAAAGAATTATCGGTTATTGGCTTTCAAATATGAAGAATTATCGGTTATCAGCTTTCAAATATAAAGAATTATTGGTTATCGGCTTTCAAATATAAAGAATAATCGGTTATCGGCTTTCAAATATAAAGAATTATCGGTTATCGGCCAAAAATTTCAAATAGGTGCATCCCTAATATGTAAGCTTAGCATAGTGAGATTGCTATTACATAATTCATGGGTGATAAAGATGTGTTTGCAAAATCATGCAATGTATTTTTTCAACAGGAAGTCCTCCGTTAAACACGATTATTTAAAAAGTGAGGTGAAATAAGGTGAACCGATGGCTTCAACACAAACATATACCATCGATTAACACTGTGGAATACTTGATTGTGATTGGTCAAGAGCACCATCCATCGCTAAGTTATTCCCAGATAACAACTGCTCAAAGCAGGTAACGGAGGCTCATCCGGGTCACTGAAGTCCGCAGTGCTACAGTATACGCTCGCTAGGAATGGTTTTACGTTTGATGAGCTACATATTAAAACTCAGTCGAATCACTAATTTGTTTACAGTTATTTAATCAAGCCACCCAGTATCGTGGACTCACTCTCTCTTGTTTCATTCGAATGCTGTTGCCATTTTGTGACTATTGGATTATGACTTTAATCTGAAATCAATATATCTTATCCCCATAGTTATGTCTATGGCGAAATGCAGTGTAATAAGTGGTATGACCGTATACCGTATCTCTAAATGTCCGTTTAGTTTGAACTTGCTCTCTGTGGAAGCTTTGCATTTAAAGACCTGATGAAATATTTAAACTCAGATCAATATTTCGTGTGTAATTATTTACTTATGTAGCAAGTAGACGTGTAATAAGCGGGATAATGTACATCCAGCCGGTGGTTCTCTCAGAATAACCCCCTTCAACCAACATGACGTGCATCATATACAGTATAAGTATATTTTACTGTAATTAGCGTCTGGTTTGGTACTTAAGGATAAACATATTGCAGTCCTTAAGCTAAACTGGTGTGGTTTGCAAACACAAGCATGACTATTAGCACAATTGCTCATATTAGGGTTTCTGATTTTCTTCCATAAATGTGGAAATTTGGTTTTAACAAATACAGTTAAATAATTTCTGCTGATCTGAATAATGAATGATCTGGGTTCTGTTTTTTTTTTTTTTTTTTTCCATCTCCTGCTCTCCGTACAGGGCATAAGTGCTGAACTAGTATTTATATGTAATGAGATAAAGAATAGCCTGTGTGTGTGTGTGTGTGTGTGTGTGTGTGTGTGTGTGAGATTCATTCTACTCTGGGTAATAGCAATGCTAATGTGATTGTTAAGAACTGCTGGCATCAGCATATTGCAATGGCTGTTACTTTTAATCAGTGGTAAGGAGAAAATCACAACCCCTCGTGATTGCACAAATTATCTGCCTGTAAAAGTCAGCGTGGAGTAACTATGCAAAACACGGCTAACTAACCTGACAGACACTCTCCGCCGGCAGCCGCTCAATCAAATCGTTCCTGTCGCCTTTCTGAACAATTCGCTTTCAAATCCTCGTGAAATCAAAAATAACCCTCCTTACTTTACTACGTTCCTGGTAGCGATGAAGCACGAACGATTAGCGTAAGCTAAGAAATAGCGGCGCAGTACAAACAACTCTTTCTCCTAGTTCACCGAGCAAGCAGCCGAACTTTTAATACGCCCATGGAAAATTACCAGGGTCATTGTGCGGATGGTGATTAAGCGACAGTTTAATCTTCAGCGCTTCTGGACGGCGGGGGTCGAGGGGGTGTATTTGCATTAGCAATCTCTGTGAAACTTTGCTAAATTGGCTGTAGTAGAAATCTCAGCTAATGTGATCTAATTTAGTTTTCGCCGCTCTGCTGTGAATGTCAAACATGTCTGACCTCGTCCGTTAGTTATCCAGACAGCAGCCGAGAATCTTACAGGACTCGCTGCCACTCGACGGCAGGTCTGAATCAGTCTGATGAGCCTTGAATATCAAATAACCAGTTTTGCATTTTATGGAGAAAATATGAGCAGTGTGTGGCCATTCGTAACTCGCTGCTCTGGTGTTGTGGTGCGATTTCTAGGGTGTTGCTAGGGTGTTCTGTGTGGTTGCTAGGTGATTGCATAATGGCTAAAGTCAGGAGTGTGTATGTTGAATGCAATGTAAGTCGCGTTGGATAAGCGTGTCTGGCGAATGTATTAATGTAAATGTAAAAGACCATCAAAAAGTGTAAAAAAAAAAAAAGTTGTACAGAAAAGTACTATTAAATGCTACTGTAAAAACTCTCTCATGACTGTAAAATAATGTAATTGCTTTAAAGGAATAGTTCACTTTGAAAAAACTTCAGCTGATAATTTACTCACCCCCATGTCATCCAAGATATCCATGTCTTTCTTTCTTCAGTCGAAAAGAAATGAAGGTTTTTGATGAAAACATTCCAGGATTTTCTCCATAATGGACTTTAATGGGAACCAAACGGTTCAAGGTCCAAATGAGAGTTTCAGTGCAAACTGTTCAAAGGGCTTTAAACGATTCCAAACGATGAATAAGGGTCTTATCACGGGAAACGATCGCTCATATTTTTTTAAATAACAAAGTTTTAGTTTTATAAGCTCAAATGGTCGCCTTGCTCTGTTCTGTGACGCGCGTTCGTGACTCTCCTTTTCGAACTCGTTCATCAAAATGAACAAGTCTTTTTCCGAGTCATTTGGTTAATTCTGCGAAAGAAACGAACGAATTGACTCGGAAAAAGATTTGTTCATTTTGATGAACAAGTTCGAACAGGAGAGTCACAAACGAGCGTCACAGAACAGAGCAAGGCGACCATTTGAGCTTATAAAACTTAAACTTTTTATTAAAAAAAAAATGAGTCATCGTTTCGCTTGATAAGACCCTTATTCATCGTCTGGAATCGCTTAAAGCCCGTTGAACAGTTTGCACTGAAACTCTCATTTGGACCTTGAACCGTTTGGACCCCATTGAAGTCCATTATATGGAGAAAAATCCTGGAATGTTTTCATCAAATATTTTGAGTTTCTGGTGATTAAATTAATCTCCTTCATTGTATACTCATTTTTTTCCATTTAAAATTTGAAGGCAACCAGGTTAGTTATTTTTTTAAGTTAAACCAAGAATATTTTTTTTTTACATTGCAGGCATCCTGTAAAACCAGACACATATTCACTGTATTTTTACTGTGATTGTTGTTTGCAAGCCACAGCTTTACTCTAAATTGAACCGGATATTTTTCTTTTACAGTAAGCCTACTAAATCTACTAAGAGAAATATTGTGAATACGAAATGCATATTGTTCGTTCTGTATGAATTAGATCTCTAAGTTGTTTACACAAAGAAACCAGCGAGCAACTAGATCGGGAGTTGTTATTCTTGTTTATGAAGTGGCTTTGCTAGTTTTGCGCATGATCTTCATCAGTTTTGTAAGACTTTGAGTGCTGGTGTTTTTGTATAATATATGAATGCAGCATGTTGGCACAGAGAGAGAGAGAGATGGTGCTGGTGATCTCCTCCATTATTCATTAGGGCTCGTCTCAGACGGTAGAAGAATCCGTAGTGAGGTGGATTTGCGAATTATTATGATTCCGGTTAGCCAGCTCCAATAAGACCTTTAACTCCGGCGAGCTTAAGGCCTGTCATCCCCCGTTGACTTTAATTATAATTTCTATTCCCTCAGCTTTCTGCTGCTCTGTGGTTTTCAATCATCACACACACACACACACCTGTTTGGCCTCTCCGACCCTCTCCAGAGGAGACGCTCGGACTCTGACAGCCCTATAAAGTCATTAATGGCTCCTGTAGCTCATGTTTGAATATTACGGCCAGTCGCAGCAACGCGAGGTCTGATTGCAGATCTTCTGGCCTCTTCCGGACACACACAGTTGTAGTACTGATAGGACTGGTGTGACTCAAAGGCACATTCTGTGCTATTCTGGAGCAGTTCCTCTAAATGCCCGTCGTTCGCAGTGGGCAGGAAGTGTTCATGCTGACTGGTTGAACATCACCATCCGGTGTGTGTTTTTGTGTGAGCTAGTTATCCTGTCACTATTCTGGATAACAATGAGGAGTCACCATGTTTATAGATCCTGTTTATATTTGATGTTTCTGTTTCACCATGTTTACATTCATAGTTGTTTTTCAAGTCTAATGTAGTTAAATATTAGTTAGGTTGAAACGCTCTCTTTGTTGATTTTCATTGCATGTGTGTGTTTACTTTTCGGTATTTTTAAATGAGAGGCTGCACAATTTATTCAGATACATACATGTAAAATTGAAATATAATTAGATATTGATGATGAACTAAATGAAAGTTTTAAAGTCTTTTGTGGGTTCGACTAGTACAGCAAGAGCGCCAGCTGGTGGAGAACATTTGCATTGCATTTTATTATATATTGCACATCACTTAAATTCATTGATTTTTTTTTTTTTTTTTTCTCAAAATTGTATTCTGCACAGCATGGTCTTAATATGCAAATATACATGGAAAGATTAAATTGAAATATTATTGAATATTGTTAAATCAACTATTTAAAATAATACAATTTTAGATAATAACTTAATACATTTTAAATAAATGTAATATCAATATAATAATATCTATATTAGGGCTGTCAAACGATTAATCGCGATTAATCGCATTCAAAATAAAAGTTTGTGTTTACGTAATATATGTGGGTGTAGTGTGTATAATTATTTTGTATATATAAATACACACACATGCATGTATATATTTAAGAAAAATCTGAAAGTATATACTTTATATATATTTATACATAATTAATATTATGTATAAATATAAATATTTGATATATTAAGAACACATTTTTCTTAAATATATACATGCATGTGTGGGTATTTATATATACAAAATAATTATACACAGTGCACCCACATATATTACGTAAACACAAACTTTTATTTTGAATGCGATTAATCGCGATTAATTGTTTGACAGCCCTAATCTATATAATATCAAATATTATTAAATTTATTTATTTATTTATTTAAAATTCAAAATAAACATGGTTAAATCTGTGTAATAACCAAAAATAACAATAATCTCTCATTACAGCTGTTAATTTAATTAATTTAAAGAGAAAATAGTTTCGAGTTTAAACCTAATGCTCCTCAAATGTCTCCATGTTGCAGAACATGAATAAAACATTCATTCACTCTTGCATATTTAGATGAATCTGATTGTTCTGAGAGAAAGTAATGCATGACTGTGGTATTCCCTCATCATGAATCAGGTGAAAGTCTCCAGTAACACACACACACACACACACACACACACACACACTGAGAAATGTGAACCGAAAGCGATGTGCATCTCATGGGAATGGTTAAATGTGCATGATCTCCATGGTGTCAGACTCGTGTTTACTCATTACGCCCAGGATAGAGACTTTCCATGGCGCGAGGACCATCGAGAGCTGTCCCAGAATGCATTGCACCCTTTACTCCATATGCACCTGCAAATTAGGCTAAATGTGACATTTTGAAGTAAAAAACTGGGTAATACTTTGATAATGCTTCCTTTTACAGTCCAGTTACCCATGTAAATATTATGTACTTATTTTAGTAACTACAATTACTGGGTAATAACTAGTACTAACCCTGAACCTACCCCTAAACCTACCCCTGTTCCATGTACTTACCTTATATTAGCCAGTACTTTCTAGGTAAGTACACTATAAGTACACTGTAAGCACTGGACTGTAAAAGGAAGTGTCACCAATACTTTATTTGAAGCCTTTATATATGATGCATTATTAATGTATTTATTACACTCTAAAAAAGCTGGGTTGTTTTAACCCAATTTGGGTTCAAATATTGACAAACCCAGCCATTGAGTTACATTTTTAAATTAAATTTTTAACCCAATGTTTGAGTTTGTCCATATTTGAACCCAAATTGGGTTAAAATGTAATTTAAAAATGTAACAATTTGGGTTCAAATATGGACAAACTCAAACATTGGGTTAAAAATTTAATTTAAAAATGTAACTCAATGGCTGGGTTTGTCCATATTTGACCCAAAATTGGGTTAAAACAACCCGGCATTTTTTAGAGTGTATAATGTGTTATAACTTTTCATATTCAAAATGCATTATAATATCTGCAGATTCATTTTTACACCTAAAATTGTTTGTCATGTGCTTTAATGCGTTAAAGGTGTAACAATGAATAGATAAGTGTTGTAATGTATTATAACTGTGGTTACAATTGAAGAGTTCAGATGCAAAAGCCTCTAAATGCCATTTGAAATTTTCTTCTAGAATGATCATTTTTATCAAGCTTGTATATTTGAGTTCAGTAATTTCACTTAAATGACAATGAAGATTACCTATTAATTGTCATTTAAGTGAAATTACTGAACTTAAATATACAAATTTGATAAAAAATGGTCATTTTAGAGGAAAATGTCAAATGGCATTTAAAGGCTATTTAATGTAATGTAATTTAATGTATTTAAATAATACATTAAAAACCTTTATAGTGCATTCAATTACACTATTTTAAGGTGTCTGTTACAGTGTAATTACACATTTATAATGAACTACAGGATTAGGGTTTGGTTTATGGTTAGTTGCATGAAATGATGCATTATTTATAGTTATTACTATATTAAATACATGTAACACGTGTCAGAAGGACACTGTAAAATAAAGTGTTACCGCACATTTCAGGCTCATTTTATATTAAATTACATATAATGCCACGTTAAAGCATTTACACTTTAATTTGACATGTTCCAGGACATTTCATATACCCTAAAGCAACATTGAAGCATTTATATTTTAATTTGACAGCATGTTCCAGTAAAGTCCCACATAATGCAACCGTACGTCTGGGGTTTCTTCGAATCAGTAACACTTAATGAGCAATAATAGCGATGACTCCACTAAATATCTCGCTAGAAATCCGTTGTGAAGACATCAGTCAAGGCCTGAAAATATGACGAGCATTTCAGAGACTCTTTGCGCATCATCTGCACTTCAGGTAATGAATCTCTTCTCGAAAGCTCTCCAGATAATTCTCCATCCCCTCGCAAGCTCTGTTGATGCCTGGTGCGTCTCTCGAGAGTGTGTGTGAGGGTCTCTGTGGTATATTGCTCTGTCAACATGCCCTGCTTGCAGGTACACACGACTAGGATGAAGTCGCTGACAAACACGAGGAAGAGATGACTACTTTGTCATCATTTATTGTCGCCCTTTTCCTTCTAGGATTCTCTTGTTCTTCACGGAGCGAGAGTTGTGTCGGTAAGTGTCGTGAGAGCGGGCTCATTTCGAGACAGGAAGTCAATATTTCAGCGTGTGTGTGTCCTCAGCAGGTAACGTCAGTTTGTCGGTGTCTGTCAGCAATAACTCGTCTCTGCTGGTGGAGTGGAACAGCGGGAGCAAACACACGACCCAGTGTGCTCTGCTCATCTCAACTGAAGGAACACAGGAGATCCAGATACACCTCGTGCCGAGGTTAAAGCTCTTCACAGCTCAATCTTTGACAAATGTTTCACGAGCTTCAATAAGTGATGGAATATTTTGGCTGTGTTTCAGGTTTGGGTCTCTCCTACTGGTAAACATGACAGACAAACACAAGCACTACTTCTTATGCAGCTGCTTCGATCAATCTCTGGGACTCTTGTGCTCGAAGAACATAAGCTTTGTCATGGGTAACTTTTTAACGATGAACACTGTCTCCTTGAAATCTCAGAAATGCTCTCAAAAATTATTTAATGGATAGATATGAGGATATCAAGCATTTATGTAAAATGCATTAACAGCCTTAGCTATGTTAAAGAAAGTTAAAGTTAAATTTTTGGTGTGTTTTAGCTTACCTCAAGGGCATCCAAGATGTAGGTGTCTTTGTTTCCGCAGTATTTTATAATTTTAGGTCAAACCGTTCTTGTCTGTCAGTCATATAATGGAGGTCTATGGTCACCACCTCAAAGAGCATGCACAGAGAAGTCCAAATTAAACATGATTTAATGACTCGTAAATGTAAGTACACATTGATGGCCTAAGACACGAAACGAGCGGTTTGTGAGAAAACAAACAGTATTTATATTGGTTTTACCTCTTGTAATCACAGCAACGTCCAAGTAATCTGAGGTCGCAGGCGCTTTGGTCTGCACAAGCGCCAGAAGTGATCTCTTGCCCGGTTGCGAAAAAAAAAAAATCTTCCATTGCAATTTCCTGTATATCTAAATATGTTTAGATCTTCACAGTGAAAGGATAACACTTTTGAAATCTCTGTGTAAACAATGAGTGACGTACACACGTGATAGATCACTTCCGGGGCTAGTTTTCCGGGGCTAGTTCCCACTTCCTGTTGGTTTTCTCACACAAACCGCTCGTTTGGTGTCTTAGGCCATCAATGTGTACTTACATTTATGATTCATTAAATCATGTTTAATTTGGACTTCTCTGTGTATGCTCTTTGAGGTGGTGACCATAGACCTCCATTATATGACTGACACACAAGAACGGTTTGACCTAAAAATGAAGAGTTCAGATGCAAAAGCCTCTAAGTGCCATTTGAAATTTTCTTCTAAAATGATCATTTTTATCAAGCTTGTATATTTAAGTTCAATAATTTCACTTAAATGGCAATGAAGATTACCTATTAATTGTCATTTAAGTGAAATTACTGAACTTAAATATACAAGCTTGATAAAAATGATCATTTTAGAAGAAAATTTCAAATGGCACTTAGAGGCTTTTGCATCTGAACTCTTCAAATATCAAAATTGAAAATACTGCGGAAACAAAGACACCTACATCTTGGATGCCCTTGAGGTAAGATAACATACCAAAAACTAATTTCAAAGTGAACTATCCCTTTAAGAGAGGCAAGTTACTTTGAGGACACGCAATTGAAGTTGTGATTTATCGGTGAATCCGATAAGTGATATCTGATTATAGAAACATTTCTCTTTCCTCTCCTATTTTTATAATTGTAATGCGTTATATTAGGCTATACTATGTAATATAGAGTGCTTGTCAGAATTATTTGGCCCCTTGGTAAATATGATCAAAGATGGCCAAAAAAAATAAATCTGCATTGTTAATCTTTTTGATATTTTATTTTAAAAAATGCCAAAATCTAACCTTTTATTGAAGTAAAAGAATTGAAAGTGTGGCAAATAATTGTTCCCGACGTGTTTTGGAGACAAACTCTTTTACTTCAATTCTTTCTATTCTTTTACTTCAATAAAAGGTTAGATTTGTTCACTTTTTAAAAAGAAAATATCAAAAGGATAAACAGTGCGGATTTATTTTATTTCAGATTTATTTATGCAGATTTACAGCCATCTTTGATTCTGACCAGCACTGTAAATATTAAATTACTAAGATTATATGTGTTTGTAATGTTTTATAAAATCATGAAACATAATAAAATTGTGTGCATTTTTTAAAAATCATATTTGAAATATGAATTAATAAAACCTATATCACAATCATCTATTTTTTCCTCTTAGGGGGCGTTTCCACACCAGCGCTGGTCCTGATGTCAGATACTCAAAACTCTGCCAGTTCCTTCAGCATGTAAGTGTACTTTCAATGTTTCAGTGTCCTACTGGCTCAGATTTTTGCATAATCATTGTAAAGTTTTGTGTCAGGAGTTTCCTAGAGAACCACTAGAGGGCATCAGGACACAACACACCAAAACACATGACATCGGATGGGAGCTTTGATAGATTCAGAATGATTTTGCAGCACATAAATAATAATAATAATGATCTTCAATGATCATCATACAGATAGCATAAAAACAAGATGCAATGAAGTTACATTTTTTAAAACAATTAGTTCAAATACATTTGCCTAAATGTGCTGTACACAATATGAAATCATGTGACAAATGTGGTGAGTTATATTATTTTTAAAAATAGCAGCCAGTACATTATACAGTAATGGCCAAAAGTGTTTTAATTACCCTACAAGTTCGATTAAACCATCAAAATATGAAGAAAATATTTTAGATTTTTGTAATATTTAAAATAGGAAAAAATACAATTTTGGGGCAAAAAAGGCAAACTACAGCTACAGGTATTTTATTTTACTATGCAAAACAATGCATAGAAAAACAAAAATGTTCACATTAGCTACAATATAATCAGTTATTAATATTTTTGTTGGCACTGTCTTGTTTTTGCACGTGTTAATATTTTCTTCAAATATTAAAATATTATGTCACAATTTGTCATGTTTCATCACAACAAAACAATCGACACTGCAAGCTTAACAACACAATATGCTTATAAAATATTTAACTAATTATTAATAATATTTGAATAAAAGGTTCAGATGGCGATTTGCCTAAGGCCGGACATCACTTTGGGCCACTATTGTGCTTGTTTTTACTATAGTAAAGCTAAAAATCCACACTGAACATGGTAAATGAATCTCAACCTGTTCATTAAGATGACTCCTTTGAACCGATACGCTAGCATGAGTCGGATCATACGCTCTTTGCAGATTCAAATATTTAGTTTTTATCATTTGTAATGTGCTGAAATATTTATAAAACAGCAGAAGACGCTTATTCTTAAACCGTGTCAACAATGGTTCTGTTTCTCGTTTTGTCATTGTAAAAGAGTCTGCAGTATTTCTCCTGAAGTGAACTTACTGGCAGTCAGAGTTTATCCTCTTTAAAAAAAAAAAATAGAGGAAATAATCTGCGTCATACAGTAGAAATATCTGATCCTACGTTTCACACGTGGGAGAAGTGTCATCAACGCGTCGCAATATTTGTAATCTCTCTTATTTATTTAAAAAGCGTAGTTTTTCATCAAAGCGTGGTTATAGAGAAGTGGTTCTGTGGGCTGTAAACACACTATGGCTCAGTCATGGGCCTTCTCTAAATGTTTAGGCAAGAGATACGGGTTATTCCCGTTCATATAAACAGGAAAGCGTCTATTAAGGGACTTGCAGTGGATCTCTGGATCTTTTCAGATAGTTCACAATCAATCGACTGAAATTTCCCTAAAGTGGCGTTGAATGTTATCCTCTGCCACATTGGCCCATAATTGCAGTCAGAGAGAGCGGCATCTGTGTTTGGACATGTTGGTGTTGTTTATTCGAAAACTGATGAGGTTTAAAACACACAAGCACCCAAAAAATAACCTTATGACCCCTGATCTCAAAGCGGCCCTTCTGTGGACAACACCTGCCGCTGTCTCACTGTTTACACACACACACACACACACACACACGCCCACAGCCGGCTGTTTACCCTCGGAGAAAGCGATCCCAGATCAGGGCTTGATGCTTCAGGGAGGTCGTCTTTGTTTATGAAGTTTGCATGTCATGTTCAGCTTTGTTTTGAAGCAGAACTGAGAGATATCGGGTCAAACAAGAAGAGTTTACAGATATCAAAGGATATCTGTATAAATGGAAGGATTATTTCATTCTAAACGATGTTTGTCACCGCAATACGGGGTCATAACCCAGGGTAAAAAGCTGGTCTAAGTGTGAAGCGTTCCTTTACCCGGGGGCTAATACCAGGGTTTAGAATGATGACAACCCGGGGTTAAGTGCAGTGTGTAAAGGCCAAAAGAGCTTATCACACTTAAAACCCTAGTGCTTTTCACACTGCACTTAACCCTAGGTTAAACGTCGTTCTAAACAACGTTTTTTAACCCCAGGATATTTTCATTCTAAACAACACTTTTAACCCCAGGTATTGTTGTTCTAAACAACGTTTTTTTAACCCCAGGTTATCGTCTAAACAACGCTTTTAACCCCAGGTTATCGTCATTCTGAACAACTCATTTAATCCTAGGTTATTGTTGTTCTAAACAATGCTTTTAACCCCAGGTTATTGTCTTTTTAAACAACACATTTAACCCCAGGTTATCGTCATTCTGAACAACGGTTTTAACCCCAGGTTATCGTTGTTCTAAACAAGGTTTTTAACCCCAGGTTATCGTCATTCTGAACAACGGTTTTAACCTCAGTTTATCGTTGTTCTAACCCCAGGATATTGTCATTCTGAACAACGCTTTTAACCCCAGGTTATCATCATTTTAAACAACTCATTTAATCCTAGGTTATTGTTGTTCTAAACAACACATTTAACCCCAGGTTATTGTCGTTTTAAACAACACATTTAACCCCAGGTTATCGTCATTCTGAACAACGGTTTTAACCCAAGGTTATCGTTGTTCTAACCCCAGGATATTGTCAATCTGAACAACACTTTTAACCCCAGGTTATCATCATTTTAAACAACACATTTAATCCTAGGTTATTGTTGTTCTACACAATGCTTTTAACCCCAGGTTATTGTCATTTTAAACAACACATTTAACCCCAGGTTATCGTCATTCTGAACAACGGTTTTAACCCCAGGTTATTGTTGTTCTAAACAAGGTTTTTAACCCCAGGTTATCGTCATTCTGAACAACACTTTTAACCCCAGGTTATCATCATTTTAAACAACTCATTTAATCCTAGGTTATTGTTGTTCTAAACAATGCTTTTAACCCCAGGTTATTGTTGTTCTAAACACTGTTTTTTAACCCCAGGTTATCGTTGTTCTAAACTACGCTTTTAACCCCAGGTTATTGTCGTTTTAGAAAACACATTTAATCCCAGGTTATCGTCATTCTGAACAATGGTTTTAATCCCAGGTTATCGTTCTAAACAAGGTTATTAACCCCAGGTTATCGTTGTTTTAAACAATGCTTTTAACACCACGTTATCGTCGTTTTAAACAACACATTTAATCCTAGGTTATCAATGTTGTAAACAATGCTTCTAACCCCAGGTAAAGGAAAGTTTCACAGTTGTAATTTAGAAGCGGATTTAGCACAGCTTTTTAACCGGGGTTAAGCATTGTGTGTAAAGGCCAAAAAGGCTTATCACACTTGAAATAGTTAACCCACTTTCCACACTGTGCTTAACAGTTCCCCCAAAAATCAAAATCAAAATGTCATTATTTCGGTAAATAAATGCTGTAATTGTGTGTTTTACAGGAAGTGGTTGAACAGCGGTGTGTTTGGAACGACTTTAGCTACATGTGTCATTTTTCTGATCTACATTATATACAGAAGATGGACGGGGAATAATGGCATCTTCCGGCTGAGATAGAGAAAGACTTGTCTGGGAATTTAATAGCCTAGTTAAAAGGAAGAGACATTTTTACTCCCTCTGACATTTAAATCAATCTCAAGTTTATTGATTTTGTATTAACTAAACTGCAGTGGACCTTAGACAGAGTGAGTGCCATATTTGATGTGACGTGAATGAAAACGAGGACAGAAGTAAAGTTGTGCATGTAGATCATTCTGCCATGAAAACCTCTCCAAATGACTAATAAAACACACAAAACATACGAGTTACTGTAAGTAAACAGAGATCTATTTTCATTCATGTCAAATTAGAAATATTGACACATCTGAATTACAGTTGAAAATGTTTTCGGTCGATACAAGTGATATATATTTCTGTTTAAACGTTTATATTGTATGTATTGTTCATCATGCTGTGAAAGGAAGTTATCGCACTGGTAAAAAACTACAGTAAACATTTATGCAACATTTAGGGTATGAATCATCTTTTCAGCTTTCTAAACTATTAGATCAGCCTGCTTTTATTCTTGTAAACAAATCGAAGTACCAAAACAACAGTCATGTCAGCACTGGCCTCCCCAAAAGACAACATTAGCTGGCATAGAATCGTGTTGTTTACTGCTGTAGATTCAGAAAACACATTACAGTAATTGTTTCTCTGCTTTCCTCTCACCTGGATGATAAAAGCTGCTAATGAAGGCCAAAATGCTCTCAGCTCAAAGAAGAGCTCTTAAAGCAAGACTGGAATCGCTGTCCAGATCACCATTACTAACAACAATGAACCGTTTTGAAGAAAAGAGTATACAGTAGTAGCACATGTCAGGCCGGCCTCCAGCTTTGAGATTCCTGGTGAGCCGGAGTTTTAACATTATTTTATTTTTTTCTCTACAACAGATTTTGTAACTTTATTTTGTAACAAAAGGAACAGGTCTTTAAATGGACTCTACGCTAAAGAGTTTGGAGAGTTACTTGAAAATACCTGAGCTAAACCCAGATAGCAAACTGACCTTGAATCAACGTGGAAACATGACATGGAAACAACGTTGATCTGACATTGTTTTGCTCATCGAATCAACGCCAGACGCGCCATTCTTCAAAACTAACTGAAAATCAACTTGAAATCAACATTGTTTCAACGTTAGGAAAGCAAACCAATTTTCAATTTTAATTTAGCTTTGAAGAATGCCGCGTCTGACGTTGGTTCAACGTTAATTCGATGAGCAAAACAATGCCAGATCAACGTTGTTTCAATGTCATGATGAGAGACGTCGTTTCGACGTTGATTCAATGTCAGTTTGCTGTCTGGGAAGCTAAAGAAGTTATTCAGTCAAAAGCAGATTTGAGATCTTTTTCTTTTGTTCTTTAACATTATTGACACTAGATATCAGCCGGAATATTAAGCTGCTGTCACTTTAAGACCAAATGCACCGATCTGATCTGTCACGTTATCTGACGGTTTGTGTTCATTAAGACTTTGTATTTTAATTCAATTAAAACTGCTTAAGGCTGCGTGTCCACTAAAGCGTTTTTAGCCAGCTGAAAACGCTAGACGCGGGGAACTAAATAAGTGACGGACCCAACTGGGACTTGTTTTATTGCTCGTGAGCTTCCCTATGCCCTACTCCCTTCAAAGGGCAGACGGCAAAGCTCTTCAAGGGGGAATTTGGCGTGAGCATGACACCTAGTGGGTCATTTATGTAGCCGTTTGGAACTTGATGAAGGGAGCAACAACAGCCAACTTAATGTAATTATTTTTACCTTGGATGTTCCTATGACAACGCAGCACTTTGTCCATCAGCTGTATAGCTGTTCTGAGACAGAAATATAATGATTAACTTAACGGTTGCAAATAAATGATTTATTTTTTATTTTTACTTCATAAAAATCTGTTAAATTAAATGTTTTATATATCTGTATGTCAGTGCCATACATTACCTAACATTTTAAAGGAAACTTTTCTTATAAAAATTTAAACATAAAATGAAACTATTTGTATAGTGTAACTGATGTATAGATTAATATCTTGCCTTCATGTTCTTCTAGATCTTTTTTATTTATTTAGTTTAGTTTTCAGATCATTGTACTTTTCTCATTTGTATTGTGATGACATTGAACATATTGTTAATGTTGTATATTGTACACAAGTTGTATGTCATAATAATTTGAATCTCGGTGTTTTGCGGGGGAAAAGTCAAAAGAAATTAAAAAAACAAAGTAGAATTTTGAGTAAGCAAGGAGTATAGAACTATAAAAAAATATCATATTATAATATTATTTATATATACAATATTATTTTAATAGTATAGTTTATTTATAAAAAAATATATAGGCTTTGACTTCTTGTCAATAAAGGTTTTTTGCTTTAAGCACGTCCTGTGGTTCCAATCGGGTACGTCACTTATTTAGTTCCCCGGAAACATTTCCGTTGTGGACCGTTTTATTTGCAGCGCGTGTCTGTATTTGGTGGTGTTGTGAACGTTTGCAGCGCGTTTCTGTATTTGGTTGTGTTGTGAGTACTTGGAGCACACGTGTGTTGTGGAACTGATGAAGATGTTTTTATTAATTTGCGATGTCTTTTTTGAATTTGTACGCGTTTTTAAAGTTGAATACGTTTTTTTGAAATTGCATTCGTCTTCATCAGGTTGCAGCGCGGTGAGCTCTCTCGGCCACCGTACTACACGGCCTAAAGCCCCGTTCAAGCGCGCAATGCACGGCGTCTTCAGCAGAGCGTCTAGCGTTTTCAGCTGGCTAAAAAAACCTAAAAACGCTTTGGTGGACACGCGGCCTAAGAGGATACGCACCAAAACGGACATTTTTGCATAAATTTGTGAGTATTCGTCCGTTTGAGCGCCATAAAACTCATAAGAGAACTCATTTCAGCAATGGCACGCTGATGTCATGGATGTTCAATCAGTCAGTTGCTGTGAACGTTTGCAGCGCGTTTCTGTATTTGGTTGTGTTGTGAGTACTTGGAGCACACATGTGTTGTGGAACTGATGAAGATGTTTTTATTAATTTGCGATATCTTTTTTGAATTTGCACGCGTTTTTAAAGTCGAATACGTTTTTTGAAATTGCATTTGTCTTCATCAGGTTGTAGCGCGGTGAGCTCTCTCGGCCACCTTACATACGGCCTAAAGCCCCGTTCAAGCGCGCAATGCACGGCGTCTTCAGCAGAGCGTCTAGCGTTTTCAGCTGGCTAAAAAAACCTAAAAACGCTTTGGTGGACACGCGGCCTAAGAGGATACTCGCCAAAACTGACATTTTTGCATAAATTTGTGAGTATTCGTCCGTTTGAGCGCCATAAAACTCATAAGAGAACTCAGTTCAGCAATGGCACGCTGATGTCATGGATGTTCAATCAGTCAGTTGTTGTCCGAAATCACCCATTACTCATCATATAGTGGACTATATAGTGAGCTCGCCATTTTGTAGTGCTGTCCGAATGTATAGTGATGATTATTATACTCTATATAGTCGACTCAATGTATCCCAAAATGGATTTTGAAAAGTAATTAGTGTACAACCGATGGTCACTAATTAGTGGCCATCGGTTGTACACCAATTACTTTTCAAAATCCATTTTGTTGTTAATTTGAAAACTAAAAGTGGTTTCTGGCCGTTTTTGTTATAATGCGCTACTCCACACATGATTATAACTTATTTTTAAAATTTTGAAGAAATAAGTTCAATAATGTAATGTATTTATTTTAAAAAATATATAGCCGGGTCGACACCAGCTGACAGGTGATGTAATCAACGGCGCCGAGAGACGATCGAGTAGTGTCCGAAAGTGTTCTATTATGCTGGTGAGCTCACTATGTAGTGCTCTGCTCTCTCCCCCATATAGGGGGTAGGGAGTAGGGGTTTGAGTGGAGATTTCGGACACAGCAAGTGTTTATTCTGTGAAAGTCACGTGCACTCGCACTGTGCTTTTTAAAATGTAAAAAAAAAAATCCTTTTGAACAATTAAGTAGGCTACTTTTTTGTTAATGTAAATCAAATGAGCATACATGCTTTTCCTTACTGTTTCCTCCCATGTTTTTATTACTGTAGGTGCGTTCCATTCGACCGTTAGTGAACTGCGAAGTGGACTTCACAGGGTATTTCGCCATCTTAAGTGAGATTCCAATCCGAAGGGAACGAACATGTTCAGTTGGAAGGGCACTGCAAACGGCGTAGGGAATAAGTGAACATCGATACATCACTTCACAGGAAGTGGAGAGCGGAATCACCCAACTGTCATTGCGCGTCACGTCATCACCAGTCAGAGCGGTCGTAAATAACGATGGAGGAGTTTATGTTTGTGTGTAAGTATGCATACATTTTGTCATTATTATACTAACTAAGTATTTTTTAACGGTTATTGGGGTGAATATTACATTTACATATGCTATTTTTTGTATGTCCTTGGGACTTTATAAACGATTACCACAACCATTTACCTCAGAATTTACCTTATCATATTTTTATTTATTATTGTATATTACATATATTTTAAATGTGATATTAAATTCAATTGAAATATTAATGTAAGCCTATATCTTTTCGTTTTATTATCATAATCTGCGGAACCCCGTACGTTAACTTAATTTAACTGATGACGTTTGCAGGGCATTCCAAATGAGCGGTATTGTTGTCAGCGAAGTCCACTTCAACTGATATACCGTGTTCAGGGAGTAGGGAGCAGTGAACACTGCGTAGGGACTCTGTCGAATGGAACGCAGCTTGTGTGAACATCGATACATCACTCACTTCACAGGAAGTGGGGAGCGGAATCACCCAACTGTCATTGCGCGTCACGTCATCACCAGTCAGAGCGGTTGTAAACAACGATGGAGGAGTTTATGTTTGTGTAAGTATGCATACATTTTGTCATTATTATACTAACTAAGTATTTTTTAACGGTTATTGGGGTGAATATTACATTTATATGCTATTTTTTGTATGTCCCTGGGACTTTATAAACGACTGCCACAACCGTTTACCTCAGAATTTACCTTATCATATTTTTATTTATTATTGTATGTTATATTTATATTTTAAATGTGATATTAAATTCAATTGAAATATTAATGTAAGCCTATATCTATTTGTTTTATCATCATAATCTGCGGAACCCCGTATGTTAACTTAACTTAACTGATGACGTTTGCAGGGCATTCCAAATGAGCGGTATTGTCAGCGAAGTCCACTTCAACTGATATACCGTGTTCAGGGAGTAGGGAGCAGTGAACACTGCGTAGGGACCCTGTCGAATGGAACGCAGCTTGTGAGTTATTTAGAAGGGTTTGGTTATAAGAGTCAGACAACACTGATATATCACAGATTATTTCTTTAAATAATGGTTTTATTTTCTCATTTCCTCTTCTCTTATGATTAAAGCAAATACGTCTCTACTACCTGACATGTATCATGTATATCTCTATATTTTTGCAAATAGCCTACTCCATATAGGCTATTGGTGAAACTTAACAATAAGGTCCAAAACCTAACAATGACCATTTGAATTCATCTCGGTTCATAACCCCTTTAAAATACGTGTTCTTAGCGGTTTTTAGACATGAGACCGGTTTCTCTTACAGCGAATCACAACCGCTCTCTGTCTGTCAATCATTAGATGCCCAACATCCGGTTGGTTGAGAGTCCTGTGGGGGCGGGGTTGAATCATGGACCTGCTGTATCATCACGTGTCACCACTAGATGGCAAGAGGGGCATTTCTACTTCATCCAGGAAGCGTGAGTACATCATGAATCTGCCAAACTCTCATTATAATGTGTGTTTTTGTACACGAGATGAAGCACGAGCGTTCATTTACAGCACCAGTGACTTTTTACTGAAGCCGTGGCTTGCAGTGAGTGTGTAAATGAATGCACACGAAAAAACATAGCCGGAGTCATTTGTTTACTACAGATGTGTTCAATGTGCCGAGCATTTGTTGTTTATTTGGATAAAAAGAATGCAGAAAATGAAAGATTGTGAAGACAAAGTGAGATTTTTGGTTTTAAAAAGCCTTGCCTGAGTTTAATACTTTTCACAAGCCTTTAGGCTTGATGCATTGCTAGCTATGCACTTTAAATACTGTATAATATTATATACAAATAGTTTTCTTTTCAACTGTTTGAAGTTTGAAATACTCAATATTGTTCTCAGACTCAAAATCATTAGACATTTATATATTTTATACAAAATAAAATAACAATAAACACTATACAATAATGTCTCAATTAGTTTGAATTTCCTAACATGAACTAATTCAGTGCAAGATCTATTTTTTCTAATTTATTACTCTAAAGTATTTTGTTAGTTAATAAAAATACAATTGTTCATTGTTTGTTCATAATAGTTAATGCGCATTGATTAATGTCAACAGACAACATTTGTTTTTACTAATGCATTGGTAAAAATTGCAGGTAAGTATAATAAATGCTGTATGTGTATTATTGGAACTGTAAATCGCTATTTTATATTAAGCCATGCACAAATATTTGTGTTCACTTTGTATTTTGGGATTTTGATCTGAAGTGAAGATACCTGCAGATGCGTCTGGTTGAACTGTTACTCCCGTTAATCTGAGGTTTAGATTTGTGTGGAAGGGTGAGTGATCGATACCCATCTGATACCCCTCCTATCTCACTGCTGCCAACAGCTCTGACAGCGTCACTCAATAGGTCATAAAGTCAGCAGGACAGGCATTATATCACACACACACACACACACATAGCACCAACATCAGGAGACAGGAAGAGCAGTGCGCTGGTTCTTTATGACATTGCTCGTGTCAGATATTTCTCCTAAACTGCTCAGGGAGAAATGCAGATATAACTGAATGATGCAATAGAGTAGACATACCTTAAGAGTAAAGAAATGAGTTCAGATGCAAAAGCCTCTAAATGCCATTTGAAATTTTCTTCTAAAATGATCATTTTTATCAAGTTTGTATATTTAAGTTCAGTAATTTCACTTAAATGGCAATGAAGATTACCTATTAATTGATATTTAAGTGAAATTACTGAAATTAAATATACAAGTTTGATAAAAATCATTATTAAAGAAGAAAGAAAATGAACTATCAGAACCAGAAGACAATACAATGCTGATTGCTGAATAAAGTCACAGTTTTAGTTATTTTTGGACCAAAATGTATTTCCGATGCTTCAAAACATTACTGATGTCACATGGACTACTTTGATGTCATTATTTCCTTTCTAGACAAGGACAGTATACCGTACACACATTCAATGGAGGGAAAGAAAGCTCTCGGACTAAATCTAAAATATCTTAAAGTGTGTTGATGAACAGAGGTCTGACGACATGAGGGAGAGCCATTAATGACCAGTGGTGGAGGAAGTACTGAATCTCAGTACTTAAGTAAAAGTACAAATAACCAGATAAATATTTACTTTAGTAAAAGTAGAAGTAACACAATGACAACCATACTTAAGTAAAAAGTACCTTATTTTAAATGTACTTTAAGTATTAAAAGTAAAAGTACTTGCATAACAATTGATTCTCTTAATGACTATTTTCTAATGATTAATAAAACATTTAATTCTAACTCATCCAACCTAATACTCCTATAATTATCTTCAATAATGATGGAAAACAATGTTGTCACCATTTCTGAAACAAGCTTGCAATTAGGCAACATACACATCATGCTTATCCTTACTATATGTTAATAACTATGTTTGGCAGTAAACGCGATTGATTTATGGTGTAATTCTGAACCTCTTGGCTTGCCATAATCCTAACCAAACATATATTACGCACGGTGCGTTTCCTATGCACGTAAAAACAAATTTTCGCGTATTAGTTGCACGATAAACAGACTTGCGTGCGAGACTCATTTAGTGTGACCGGGTTGATATACTGTATCTATGGCAACCAAACGTCACTGACGAGACAAACGTGCAACGAACGGACGGCCAGATTACGTTTTGGCAGGGGAAAAACTGATCAGAAAATGTAACAAAGGTTGTAGACATGTAGCGGAGTAGAAAGTATAATAATTGCTGCAAAATGTAACGAAGTAAAAGTAAAAAGTAGGCACTATTTATTCTACTTAAGTAAAGTAAAGATATGTGAAAAATGTACTTAAGTAAAGTTACAAAGTATTTGTACTTCGTTACATTCCACCACTGTTAATGACATCATTTTCACCTTTGGGTGAACTAACCCTTTAAAGTCGGCATGAAACGGAAGTTGCGATTGTCTTTTCTACTCTGTTGTGACGTATATTCGAGTGAAATGCTTCTGGAGCTAGATCAAATGTGGGCGGGGCTTGATTTTGTCTGTGGGGAATGGATTGGATGGTTGATGGTTTGCGATTGGTGGATCTCATGTGAGTGACAGGTTGCCCCGCCCACATCATCATCAGAGAAGAGATGCTGCAAGAGGGAGGGGGAGTTACTCTGATTCAAGATTACGAAATAATGATGTGCCTGGATAAATACTTTATGATAAACACAGCAATGTTTCATGAAAATCAGAACTTTCATTGATTTCATGATGATTTTAAAGGCAACATGAGACATATTACTTCTCCAGTGTATTTCTGAGTGAAATGCAGGATATTCCAGACTGATCTCATGAAATGGCGAATGTATGGCCAATTCGTATTCGTCAATTTGTATTTTTGGCGTGCTATAGTATCAACACGCGCAATCGCTTTTTAACGTTACATTACTGTATAAATAAATGGTCTAGCCCAAACCCGTCCATTAACCTCCCCGTCACTGGGGTTAAGACCATTTAAGAGGGTTCCCCTACCATCCTAGGAAAAAAAAATATCGCTCCCTAGATGTAGATCTACATTTTGCTTCATTTCGCTCGGACATTTAATGGCGTAGACATACACACATACACGCGGAAAGCTCAAAATGAGTATAGCACACCACTTGACTTGAAAGTGGGGTGTGTATGTTGACGCAAAAGTCATGATGTCATGTTGGATATTCAATGAAAATGCCTTAATGAGAGAATTTGTATTAGGAGAACAGATACTAAAAGTATCTGTTCTCTATTTTTTTTTTTTTTGCATTCATATTTTGGAGGAACATCTAAGATTTTCCTTTCTTTGGTGTGCTTTTAGTTGCTCAGGTTCTTCTGATGCACAAGTGGGCCGTTTTGATGTTGTGCTTCACGTTTAATCCCAGGTGCAACCCTTCCCTAGAGTGATGCATGACGCACTCACTGAGTCTTCCTCTCTCTCATCCGTCCGCCGAGAGGTTTCTCTTGCGGTCAGTCGGCTCAGGATCAAGCGCCTGGCGATAAGAGTTCTTCATGTATTAATGCATGAGCTGAGTTTTGTGGCGCGCACCATTCGACCTGTGGTGGATTATTTGCTCTGGTGCATGTTCTCCTGGTTCGTTTTGTTTGGGCAAGTTTGAAGGAATTCTTACTGCGGGACATGGAATGTCGATTCACAATTAAACCTGTGCCTGTCTACACATGTTTAGCTAGAGGTACCATGTTGCAATTCCATTATAAAAAAATACCATAAACTCTAAAATACCACACACTCTACTAGAACAGGTTTTCCTGCTTGAATGTTGATTATTCTCCTCATATTCTCCATTGTTGCGGCTCCTCTCTTCCCAGTCTGTCAGTAACGCTCTGTTTACTTCCTGTCTCTATGAAGCCCCTTCTTCTGAAGGCAGACTGTGCTTTGATTGGTCAACTGGATCAGTGTGATGTGATTGGTCAAGCGCTTCGAGCGTATTTGGGAAATGTCCCACCCCTTACCATAACTGCCAGTTTCAACCATAGACAGTAAAAAAAATATGGATGAGTGTTTCTGAAGAGCATTTTTGAAGCCCAAAGTGGGCAGAGCCGGCCGTCGCCATCTTGGATCGGTCAATCCCAGATAACCGAATTGGAAAGATGCGGATTAGCTGAGGTGACGTGATGCTAACAGACAGCAGACAAATGGCTAGTAGTGACATCAGCGGCAATCCACCTGCCACTCAAATGGCCACGCCCTTAATTATGCAGAACTTTAAGGCTAAATATAATTTACACGGATGAGTTATAAAATAATTCACCCCGTCACAGTTGTCATGAAGTGAAAAATTAGTAATATTGACTAAAAACTCTTTTTGTTCCAGAATGTAAACATGTTTTTTTTTCTGCTGTAAAGTTGGGCATTTTACAGCCCGTTCTCATCCTTTAGTGTCACATAGAACGCTATATGACAAAATGGCGCTATACTACGCACATGGCACCCTTTATCGTTAATATTCACGCGAACCCAAGTCGTCATAAATCATTAGCGTAATATGAGACTACCCTACCCCACACCTAAACTTACCCATCACAGCGCGTGTTATATTAACGATAACGGGTGCCATATGTGCGTAGTATAGCACCGTTTTGTCATGTAGCGTTCTATATGACGCAAAAGGATGAGAATGCGTTGCCATTTTAACATTGGGGTCTATGGGACTGACTCTCTTTTGGAGCCGCTCTCTAGTGGCCAGTTGATGAATTGCAGTTTAAGTCGCTTGGTTTCAAGAGAGTAACTAACTAACTCTACTAGGCCCCGCCCCTTTATTCTGCGTATTAATTATTAGAATGAGGAATATTGAAGAAACTCAAGACTACAATGGAGGCGTTTCAGGAGTTCAGAAACACTGACCCTGATATAGAGAAGAACACTCGCTGGAGGGACTTTGTGCTTTGAAGATGAACATGGAAAAACAAAAAAGGACCCCTTAAAAGCTTAGTGTGGATCTGTTTTCAGTTGTGTGCGGTTGCCAGCGTTCAGTGTGATATCTCTGAACAACTGCGGCATGAGCGAGAGGCGATAGGGAGCAGGGCGGCTTTAGATGTTTGTGTTCTTATGCCGTCCAACTAGACTGACCTTCAGCCCGGCTGCTAATCACTTCAAAGTCATTCTCATCAACAACTGAGACTGAACCACTGATTCATCACAGCCATTATAGGACGAGCTGCTTTTATGTAGACCACCTCTGAGCAAAACAGATCACTGGCTTTCAGTCAATGGGTCTCACACACACGCACACTCTCACACTTACACACATGCTCACACAGGCGTGCATGCACACACACACTCACTCACTTACACAACACACACACACACACACAATATGGACAAACTCAAACATTGGGTTAAAAATGTAATTTAAAAGTGTAACCCAATGGCTGGGTCTGTCCATATTTGACCCAAAGTTGGGTTAAAACAACCCAACATTTTTAGAGTTGGGTTGTTTTAACCCAACTTTGGGTCAAAAATGGACAAACTCAAATGTTGGGTTAAAAATGTCATTAAAAAAATTAACCCAATGGCTGGGTTTGTCCATATTTGACCCAAAATTGGGTTAAAACAACCCAACATTTTTAGAGTTGGGTTGTTATAACCCAAATTTGGGTCAAAAAATGGACAAACTCAAATGTTGGGTTAAAAATGTCATTAAAAATTGAACCCAATGGCTGGGTTTGTCCATATTCGACCCAAAATTGGGTTAAAACAACCCAACATTTTTAGAGTTGGGTTGTTTTAACCTAACTTTGGGTCAAAAAATGGACAAACTCAAATGTTGGGTTAAAAATGTCATTAAAAATTGAACCCAATGGCTGGGTTTGTCCATATTCGACCCAAAATTGGGTTAAAACAACCCAACATTTTTAGAGTTGGGTTGTTTTAACCTAACTTTGGGTCAAAAAATGGACAAACTCAAATGTTGGGTTAAAAATGTCGTTAAAAATTTTAACCCAATGGCTGGGTTCGTCCATATTCGACCCAAAATTGGGTTAAATCAACCCAACATTTTTTTTAGAGTTGGATTGTTTTAACCCAACTTTGGGTCAAAAAATGGACAAACTCAAATGTTGGGTTAAAAATGTAATTAAAAAATTTAACCCAATGGCTGGGTTTGTCCACATTTGACCCAAAGTTGGGTTAAAACAACCCAGCATTTTTTAGAGTAAGCTATTTGTTTTGGAAAATTGTGTTGCTATCTTCATAACAATTTGTCATTCAAATTTTTTACCATAAATGGTAAAGAAACATGGTCTATCTTTATAATACCATAGTTCTTTTTTCTAAGGGCCATTTGAATGTGTTTTTGAAGTTACTTTGCTGTATATTTATGATGTTTCTCTGAGGCCTTTATCAGTCTGTTGATGTTTGGCCAGGCCGGCTGATAAGATGCCCGCTAGAAAACACCCTGCCAGGTCAACTCTCTCCTCATTAATGTCACGAAATCCTGAATAGCCTTTTGGGAATATGGGATGCTGGAAATTGTCCTTTACAGTTGTCGACCGGGCAGCTGACATCTCCGGGATCTGCTTATGCTTCCATGTTATCGATACATCCGCATGCCCGCATTGATCTAGCGCCTTAGATGTTTATCTTGTTCTGTGTAAGAGGACGCTCTTGCCACGCCGTGCCAACCAGGTGTCCATGCATGGGCACACATTTTTGGTTATGTATATACAGAATTAAGACACTGCATTAATCCTTTTTTTAATTAAAACTCACATCCTGATGTCTTAATACCTCATGAATAGATTGAAAAGCAAATTAGCGGAAAGCGAAACCCAATTAAATCGGGTGTTGCCAGGTTATTCATCTCTGAATGACAGATTGCATAAGGTCAGTTGTTGTTAAAAGCCTTACATAAATGATTACGCGAGGGGAACGTCAGCGGCTGGGCGAAATCTTTATTACTTCACAGTTCTGATGGAGTTTGTGCCCTGATAATGCAATACTATTGCTGACAGAAACATGTTTATGAGTTTGATCCATTAACAACATAGAATAAACGTAACCGTGTGTTTACAAACCTGCAAATGTTTGCTGATTTCAGACTGTTCATTTAGATGCTATGCTCACAGTTTTCATCCCTAGATTTATTCGGATTTATTATTTATGCACTACTTATACCGTATATCCCGTGGGCGCTTGAATTGATCAGATCTTAACAGCTCTATACTGTTCAGAAGTCTGAGGTCGGGAAGATCAACAAAGCTGCAGTTATTTGAAAAGTAGGGATGCATGATATATCGGTATCACCATATGTTCATTTTTAATGTCATCATTATCGGCCCAATAAGAAAATTTGGCGGATATATTAAAGCCGATAAATAATGTATTATTTCCTTCAGCTGAGACTCTTCAGATGCGCACTGTTCAACATGATGGTTATAAATTGCTTGAAATATGATTGGAATCACTTCAAAACAGGAAATACAGTTTACGTTAATATCGGCTACGTAACATTATAATCAGAACTTCGTAATTGTGTGTTCGGGTCATGGCTTTTAATTGTGAGGCTTTTGTTTATGTAATCAGGCTCTCAAAAATGTTATAAAAATTTGGTTTTTAGATTTATCGGCCGATGTCGGTTATCGGCCATATCCAGTTATCGGTATCGGCCAATTTTTTCATGTCTGTGCATCCCTATTAAAAAGTACTGTAAAAAAGTCATATAATATTAACTGTGATCATATTTTAAAATATAATTTTTTCCTTTGATCAAAGCATCATTACTCCAGTCTTCAGTGTCACATGATCCTTCTCTAATCACTCTAATATGATGATGTGCATTTTAATGGTGACCTGTGTAAACACATTTGACATTTAGCTTCAAGCGTAGGCATTTTCCAGCCGTTGACTTCTGCTGCTACATGCCGCTGATCCTTTTCCGCTTTGGTGGAATTTTTTAATGGCGGTATCAAAATGTAAATTACATGTTTCATCCACAAAAGCCACAGCTAATTTCTGGTTTCTCTCTGTTTGTTCCTCTGTAATTTCACTGTGATCTGCTGAGAGACTTGAGCAGAGGCTGTATAAACTAGCGTTGGCTGTTGTATTACAGACCATTGTAGGAAACAAGGCAAAGCAGAGATTCGTTTGGTTACGTGGTGTCTCATTTGTATCGAAACACCTCGTTCGGTGCTGATAATAAGATTTCTTCTCTCAATTAAAAGCAACAATGTGTTTAATCAGTACTAATGGCACACAACCACCACCGGATCAAATAGTGTGCATCAGTCGGGGAGGACGGGGCGTGTTGTCACACTTTGCATTTAGTTTTTTTTTTTTTTTTGATAGTCATTTTTTTTGTAGGCATATATAATTTGAGTTTTGGCTTCAGATAGATAGATAGATAGATAGTTCAAATATGGACAAACCCAAACGTTGGGTTAAAAATGTAATTAAGAAATGTAACCCAATGGCTGGGTTTGTTCATATTTGACCCAAAGATGGGTTAAAACAACCTAGCAATTTTTAGAGTGTCCATTTTTAACCCAACATTTGGGTTTGTCCATATTTGACGCAGAGTTGGGTTAAAATAACCCAGCCTTTTTAGAGTATAGGCTATATTTACTTTTTTTAAAGCTACTTTTGTAGCCAATTATATTCTAAATGTTTCTTGGACTAAAGGACTATAGCCTAGTGAATAGCCTATCTATAGTTAAAAAAAGTCATATTTCCACATCAAATGTCAAATACATATCATGCTTCCTTATTCAAATGAACATTTTTTTTAATTCATTTCGCACTGGGGCTAGTTGTCACATGGGCAGCTGTACAGAATATCGTAGTATCCTACGTTTATGCGTTATGGTTCAATCCAAAAGCATAAACGTAGCATACTACAATATTCTGTACAGCTGCCCATGTGACAACTAACCCCGGTGTGAAATGAACTAGAAAAGATCACACTTACAATTATAAGGCTATTTTAAATCCAGTTTGGTCCAACGTGCCAGACAAATGGTTCGCACGTGTCCCAGCGTTCACAGTTGAAAGTCACACTGCACCCAGTTCCCAGGAAGATTTTGTGTTATTGATGTGCGCTGTATGCTGTATAATGGTGTGAAATAAATCTCTTATGAGTGTTGTTTTCCTGGGGCCGGACTAGAGCTGTGGACTCATTAGCACATCCACACACACACACACACACACGCGTCAGGGTTGAACACTGTCACTAAAGCCATTAAGTCTGTCGGAGTCTTTCAGAGCTACAGCGTTTAGCATTCGGCAGCGTTTTAATGGGCATGCACATACACGTGACGTGCAGGATATAAGTGCTGACATGTGAAAGGCACGACAAATATCGACAGGAGAAATGTTTAGGGTGTATTACAACAAACTGCATGCTTTGTTGGGGATAAGAATAGTTTTTTGTTTGGAAAATCTCATTTACTCAGAGAAATTCAGTATCATTAAGCCATTAGCTATAAAACGTGTCTATATTTACTCCATCTCTTGCTTATCTTCCACTGGCAGCGTGTTTGGATCTAGTTCACTGGCCTTGGGTTTGAGATCTTGTTTTTGACTACAGTTTTTATCTTCTGTTGTGTTTGAGGTTTAGAGGCAGAATCATTCTATTTTCATCATGTATCTGCCTCTAACTGTTTGTTATTCTTATTATGGCTGATATGAAATTATTTTCCAGAAATTCACTGAGGGAAGGGAGGAATCTCTTCACTTTGGAGAAATGAGATCATAAACATAGATTTGACCTTGTAAACTCTCGAATTTGCAGTCATAGAGGCCTGTTTTTTTGTTTTCTTCTGATGCCTTTATGTAAGGCTGACACATTGAATATTTACAATTATTTTGCCTGCATTTATGAATATTGCCATGATTTTAATTTGAAAAAAATAAATAAATAAAATAAAAGTTGCTTCTAACTTTCCTAAAGTCTAAAAGAGTCTCTAAATTAGTAAAAAAAAAATATATATATATATATATATATATATTTATATATATATATATTAGGGCTGTCAAACGATTAATTTCGATTAATCGCATCCAAATAAAACTTTGTGTTTACATAATATATGTGGGTGCACTGTGTATAAATATATATATATATATATATATATATATATATATATATATATATATATTTAAATATAATATAAATTATATAAAAATCTATATGCAGTACATGAAATATTTCTTAAATATATAAGCATGTGTGTTTTTAAATATATAAAATAGTTATACACAGTGCACCCACATATATGATGTAAACACAAACTTTTATTTGAATGTGATTAATCGCGATTAATCGTTTGACTGTCCTAATATATATATATACTGTGTGTGTGTAGATAGATAGATTTGACATGTTACAAGGAATCTGCAAATATTATAATGCATTTTAACTTTGGTTACAGTAATTAAGAAAATATATAAAGCATTATTATATGCAACGTATATTATAATTATTCATTGTACATAAAGCTTTTAAGTAAAGTATTGTTACCACATGCCTTGATTATATCTGACTAGATATTTATTGTATTTTAGTTCTTGAATGAAACTTTTTGAATATAATTGACAATAGCAGTTGTCAACTTACTATTTTAAGACATTTCAGATAATGTTTTTGTAGTAAATATTAACTTTATTATACAAAGTGTCCATTAGGAAGTTCTAATGCATTCTGTATGTATCAGGTTGCATTTCTATTCAGCGCATGCTTTCTGTTCTTGGAAAATTTCACACTTTGAACCCCAAGCCAAAATTGGTGCACAGCAAAACTATTTTTTTTTTTTTTTTTTTTTTTTGCTTTTGGAGAACACATTAAACCCAATGCCTTATATTCACTTCAAAGGGCTTTTCAGAGTGCTTGTGTGCTGGATTATTTTCCATCAAGCTGATCAAACAAGATGAAGATCACAAAACCTGTAAGAGGAACTGTGCATAAGTCACGCTGGGATCCTGGGGTTTGTTTTCACCTCCGTGTCACCTCTATTGTAGAGGAATTAATTTGATCTGGATGTGTCTCGGTGCTGTCTGATCTGAGAACAGCACATTACAGCTCTGATAAATCACCCTAAAGCATCTACTTTTAGGAATATCGTGGGTGAGATTGACCTTGATGTCTTTAGACAGTATCTGTGGCATGCTGATTACCACAAACCATAACTTTGAGGTCTACAAATTGTTTCTGAAAGAAAACAGGAAAAGCTTCTGAATGGCCATATTTTAGATGCCCCTTGAAAATTATAGTCTCAAAAGGTTGAATTATACATTTTTATAGCTCAAATAGCACAATTAATTGTTGAAGAATTCAACGTATTCATTGGAATTATTGTCTGGGCAGTATGTTGCAAATGCTGTCAATTCATTTTTTCATTGTAAAGCACTTCAACATGCACGTTTAGAAAAATGTCCATAGATGTTGCAATTTGGTTGCTGAGGTGTTCTAAGGCAACTTTAGTTTCCAAGGTGTCGTCTTACTTTTAATGTAAATCCCCCCAAAAAATTCCAATGGTTTTTTTTTTTTTTTTTGCAATGGAACTTGTAAGAAATCAAGATCAGATTCCTAAGTATTAATGCCCAATTGGCACTAAGGGGCCTAAAGTGTGCCAAGTAAACATCCCCACACCATTACACCACCACCACCAGCCTGCACAGTGGGAGCATTGCATGATGGATCCATGTTCTCATTCTGTTTACGCCAAATTCTGACTCTACCATCTGAATGTCTCAACAGAAATTGAGACTCATCAGACCAGGCAACATTTTTCCAGTCTTCAGCTGTCCAATTTTGGTGATCTCTTGCAAATTATCGCCTCTTTTTCCTATTTGTAGTGGAGATGAGTGGTACCCGGTGGGGTCTTCTGCTGTTGTAGCCCATCCGCCTCGAGGTTGTGTGTGTTGTGTCTTTGCTGCATACCTCGGTTGTAACGAGTGGTTATTTCAGTCCAAGTTGCTCTTCTATCAGCTTGAATCAGTTGGCCCATTCTCCATATATAAACACGGTATATATAACAACATTTTTAGTTGATTGTAGCTCTTTCCATCATTAAAGCATTTTGTATTACTCGATTTTCAAATACTTTTTTTGGTTCAAATCAAAGTTTGTAGTGTGAGATTCACCTTGCTTCATTGCTTATAATGCTTTAACAAAGACCACTTTAAAATCTCTATGGGAGAAATGAATGGGAAAAAATATTTTCGTAATCAATGCTGCTGAGAAAGTGGGCTGGCACTGTTGCATGTGTGACATGTCCAGTGCATTATGGGTGTTGAAGTTTTCCTACCTATTTGGCAAAAGGAAGGACAGGAGCCCCTTTTCTCTGTTTTCTCTTGTCATGTAGCACCGATGTCTTGCCTTTCTACCAGATATGGAGTCAAGTTTAATTGAAAGCCCATTTTGCTACCAGTGAAGAACCCATTTAACCCTCTGGGTTGTTCGTTTCAGAGTCACACTCGGGGTGTTCGGGTCCATATTTAAGGGCGGGATTCATATTTAAAAAAAAAAATATATTTTTTTTTTTACTCGTTTTGTATAATATTTTTTCTTTTCTTTTTTGGTGTTTTGAGAAAATTTCAAAAAAAAAAATATATAATTAGTATTAATGCAATAATTATGACAAAAATTCCCCCATTTAACATAATAGGGGTAAAATATATATATATATATATATATATATATATTTATTTATTTATTTATTTTAAAGCTGTGTTTCATTTTAGAGTCAAGCCTAGGCCTCATAAAAGCAATTTTTGAAATGAGATGGATGCCAACTAGTGGACAAACTGAGCATTTTAAAAATGCAAAACACATGTATAATCTGAATTTTTTGGTGTGTGTGTCTGTTTTGCACTCTTTATATTTTATAGATTCACCCCTTCACTGTTGTGTGCATTTTTTTCAAGATCGTGGCTGATTTGTAGATTGTATGCAACAAAAAAACTCAGTATTTTCACATTTTTGCCAATTTCCCATTCATTTTCCATGCGGGTCCATTTGGACCCGAACACCCCAAGTGTGACTATTCTTTTACAACCACTTAGACTACTCACATCCTGTCCCCAATTTTTTGGGGTGTTCAAATACCAAATACCAACAAAGTCACCAAATTTCGGACCATTCCGAGGAAGCTGTGATTTAAAAAAAAAAAACTTATTTAAATTCTTCGGGTCTATTTGGACCGAACAACCCCAGAGGGTTAAATGTTAAGAGGTTTTCTCGATGGTCCTATTCAAATTTTTGTTGGTTGTTGATGTGTTTAATGCACATTGTATTGTATGTGCAAATTGCAATTACAATTTGTCCACCTAACAAGCATATTGATCTAGATCTGTCTGGCTTTGAGCAGAACTGTAAAGCCATTTCTCCAGCATGAGTATATAGCAAAACCTACTTTATATTCCAAGACATGAGGGTTTTTTGCCTGTCAGTGGGTCTCATTTCATTTCTCCCTGGTTTTCATGAATCAAGTCGAGCTCTTACCTTCAGTCACAAGCTCAGTCTGACGTCATGACTCCCCGTGTTGCTGCGCAGAGTCGCAGACGTGAGACGATTACCAATTTCTCTCCCCGGCTAGTCAGACGAACACTGTCTCAGGGCGAGCGTTAAAGCTCAGTCGGGCCCTGCACTGAATAGCAAACAGCTCTCCATTGACACCGAAGGGTTCACACGGACACTGTCAATCACTCGTCAGGGTTTCTCCTCTGACTGCATTACATGCTGCGTTTAATGAAGTGCCCTTCCAAGTGTTTGTCTCATCTGAAGTGCTCACAGTTAGACATGTGCACGCTCCACAAACTGCTCCAATAGAGGCGCTAACAGCTGCCTGAGACAGTAGTGGTGTATTAAAGGGGGCATGTCATGGAAAGCAGGGTTTTTCTTTCTATTTTGAAATTAGGTTTTGTTGTAGGCTACAATGTAGACATGTTCATGCTTTAAGTCCCCCTGTAGTCAATCATTTTATCACCAAAATGACATATTAAAAAACTTTGTTTGAAAAAAATGTCTTCATGCCTTAAAATAGCTTGAATGTAACTCGACACCCTTGCTTCATTTAGTATGCACGGTTCTATGAATATGCAAATGAGCCCCGCCTCCACTCACTCACTCACTCGGACATCACACGTTGATCTGATTGGATACGAGGTCGTTTGTGACGTCAGAAACATCAGCGATTTCAAACCGTGTCTTTGGTTCACTGCAGTTTTAGGGAGAAAATACTAAAAAATTTTCCGTAAAGTTTGCAGTCCGATACGTTTTCTGGTCTGCGGCGAGTCGATCATTTGTTCGGCTGTCTTTTCGTGTCTCTGGACCTAACACTAATATGAAACCAGACTTAACTTGCCACAATGGAAAGCACATTTACACTGTGTGAATCGTTCCCTATCCCCTATATAGTGCACTGTATATATGTCATCATGTGGAAAATAGTAAATGTTTGAAGAGTAAACGATTTCAGCCGCAGCTAGGCTATTTATAGTGTAGGGGGTGGAGCTTACGATTCTAGAGAGCATTTGATTGGACAGGAAATCTGATGAGAAGCTTAAGTGCAAAGTGATGTCATCAAAATCATTGATCCATATTGGCGGACGTGAGAATCTGAACGTTTTGAATGCCTAGATCTTATAAATGTGAATTTTGTCATCTTTTTGGAGCACACTAGATAAGGCTGACATGTTCATACTAAAAGTGTGATTTCACGGGCATGCACAATGTGACTGTGTGTTTGCAGTGCATTGGCCAAACATTCGCCCATTTAGTACTGTATGTTTTATAATTTTTGTGTCTCAATAATCTGTGATTAACATTAATGGATATGGCCTTTTTATGTTTTCTGAGGGCATATCTGTGTACACAGCATAATTTATATGCAATATATGAATATTTTGAATATGAATGCACAGACAGAAATAGGCATGAATGCATGACCTGATTAACTAGCTGTCACGACAGAGGTCGAACCGCTTAATCTCCTGACTGCGGACAGTATGGAAACAGCTCTTTAATTTAACATTATGTGCTTGACCTTCCTGAACCCTCTCTGACTTCAAGATGACTCTGCAATAAAACTTCAGATGAGAGGCATGTGAAATGGGCCGTAGAAGAAAATAATTCTCGCATAATCTCTGAGAGCGCAAATGAGGAGAGGCTTCAAATATGAACTGTAGTTGAAATGTCATTGGTCGTCGAGAGATGGGTTTTCTAACGCCGTTTATGAAGAGAGAAGTGTCTGAAAGTCTGTTGAATATTTTAGTGCTGAGAATAAAAGGCTCATAAGATTGTTATGTAGGATTGTCCTCACTTTTTTAAAGGTGTGTTGTTGTTGAGATTTGCAGACATATATAGATTAATTTATGCCACTTTTGAAGATAGCAAAGTGTTTATTTTAAGATCGAAACACACTTATTTGTGTCTGAACCGGATCTCAGCCTGAACATCTGTCTTGCTCTCCCAATCCCACTTTAGGGAAAGATAATGACGAGTTGATTTTTTTTTTATGATTTATGTATTGATTTAAAAGCAATCTGAGGCAGGCAAGACCGCCATAACCAATCAACACCAGAACATTGATGTATTTTTCCTTCATTAGCCGAAAGCAATGAGAACAAATAGACACAAACGATAACGGGAATCTATCTATCCATCTCTCTGTCTCTCTATCTGTCTGTCTGTCTGTCTGTCTATTTATCTATCTATTTTTCTATCTATCTGTCTCTCTCTCTCTCATCTGTCTGTCTGTCTGTCTGTCTATCTATTTTTCTATCTATCTCTGTCTCTCTCTCTCATCTATCTATCTATCAATCTATCCACCTATCATCTATCCGTCTGTCCGTCTGTCTATTTATCTATCTATTTTTCTGTCTGTCTCTCTCTCTCTCATCTGTCTGTCTGTCTCTCTGTCTATCTATCTATCTGTCTGTCTGTCTGTCCATCCGTCCGTCCGTCTGTCTGTCTTTCACACAACATTCAAATTTTGCCTTGACAAACTTTGCATTTCCACTTAAAATTATATGGATTTTCAATTCATTTTGAATTCTACATCCTTACATCCAAATTCAGATTTTCTATTTATTTAGACAATCCAAATCAAATTGAGGAATTGAGTTGAACTTCTAAATGAAATATTATGTATTTCAGGCGGCTTAAAGAAATGCATAAATGTAAAAACGAATAGTTTTAAGACCCAACTAACACAGAAAATGGGTGCAGCAACACTTCTTTAAGCCGGCCTGATTCGACACGGCTGTGTTGTAGAACGTGACTATAGACACACACAACACTGTGATGAGACTGTGAACCTCCTGGAAAACTGTGCACAATGACTAGGAGACCTGCCGGATCTAAATTTAAACAGCTGAATGTTACCAAGAGGAAGGAGCATTGTTTATTTGCATGTTGTTTTCCAGTATGGACACCCGGGTGAAATGGGATGCGTGTAGTTTCCAGGCCTCAGAATAGCTTGGAAGATTCCTCCATGAGAGTGATGTTATAAACGGCTTCAACCGTAGTCACTTCCGCAAATCAAACAATGCGGGCGGGTCACGCTTGTGTCCGTCTGATTCACATACATGGCTCGACTGCTTCAGGCATGGAAAGTGTGTGTCAAAGGAAGCCCTAAAGAAATGTGCGTTACACTTGTGAACCCGAACAGCTGTTTGCATGCAAATGGGGCTGTTCTGCATAATTGCATGTGGGCTTGCCGAAAATAGACCCGGAAGCAGGTTTTATAGGACATGACCTGTCAATTATTTTTGCAATGCTTTATGCATCACTTAGTAGGCTATATTTGATATTTGCAAAGTTTGGCGATGAGGATGCTTTTGTTTTCTGTGATGTATCCAGAATTGCTGTTGGACGTTCTCTTGATAATGTCAAAGCATGCATTTGGAAGATGTGTTGAGAACTACAAAGCAATCAGTAATGTTTTGCATGGTGTTTGTGTGTCAGTTTTCCAGAAAAAGTATGTTTATGAATGTTGCATTATACATTATATTACATTGCAATATACATTTGGAGAAAATGGTAGAGAACTTAGTATTTTACAATCACTGGGACACTTTTCTCACTAAAGGCCACTTTTTAAAAGCTCTTCACACAGTTCTCCTAAACACTTTCAGCTCGACACTGCAGTTCATTTCACATTCGAAGTGCACTAAAACGCTTATCCATATCTCAAATTAAAATTAATCATCCATGTCACTCATTAAACAATAACAATAATAAAAAAATTACAATTTATAGTCCATGTTTTAATTATAGCACAAACATTTTATAGATAGGGATTCAATTTAAAGACTAAAATTGGAAATATATTACAATATGGCATTACTGCAGAAATAAGGGAGTTTTAAAAAGATTATGTAGACATGCAGATTGGCCTGATAGAGCTTTGCTGGTGTATGTGAGAAATGTATTCATGTCATATGAATGATGCAATGATGAATGAGCCACAGTTTAGCCCACATATACTGATGTTTTGACAAATTGAGAAATGTGTCCTAGTGATTCAAAGCAAAGGAAATGCATTGCTTTTTTAAATATTTATTGTACTTTTGTCCATATCTTACTAGATTATAGTATTTTATTTTATATTTGCACACAAGTATAAATAGTTACAATAGCAATATGCTTGTGATGCTTGTCTTAGTAAACACCACTAACAAGCTAGTGCAAAAAAAATAACTAGCAACTTTTCTCTCGAAGCTCGCCTATCACTTCAGGTGTTTCCTTGTGCTTATAAAATGCATTTAATTAGAGCTTCTGCAGTTCTGTTCACACTTTCAGTGCAAGACTTGACAGGTCGGCTGTTTCTGCAGACCGTCACACACCCTACAGCCATTAAAGGTGTGGAGAAATGTGCCATCTTCACCCCTCGACTGATCCCAAACCTGCTGGAAAATGATCTTTTCTGTATCATAGAAAAAAAGAAGAAAAAAAAAACGAGAAATTGATGACACGTGCAAGTTGAACATTTCTTAGCCTTAAATATTAATGTTGTTGTACTATTGGTATTATTTTATTTTTATTCAATATTTTTTTTACATTTACAGTGAAATATTATAGAAGCAGTATCTTATTTTGACAATATTTTTGACAATATTTTAAATATTGTAATTTAGTAACAATAAAATATACAAGTATAGTACAATTATGATTGTTGATTTATAGATAGATAGATAGATAGATAGATAGATAGATAGATAGATAGATAGATAGATAGATAGATAGATAGATATAGATAGTCATTGATTTATAATCACAATATTTTTGGGGCCAAATTGTGCAGCAAACCTGGAGTTTATTTTATATTTTTTAAATTGCATTTTTAATCGCAATTTTTATTTTTTTAATTATTCATATTTTTCAATTATTTTGCAACCCTATAGCAAGAAGTACTTATTTGTACTTATATTTATGGATTTGGACCACAATTTTGTCTGTTTCTGTCAATTTGCTATAAGATAATTTAGTCAACTTTTAGAAGTGAATTAGCATATAGATGACCTCAAAAGTAATTAATATGAACGAATGGTCCCGTTTTGACTTGGTGGGGTCTCTCTTGAGGATTACGGACGTGCCGATCGGAACAGCGCAGTGTTGATGGATGTGGACCACGGCTGAGAGGACTCTGGGTGTTGGCTGCGTTTCACACCATTGTTCTCCAGCTTTGCTCTCTCCAGGAGGAAGCCCCTGCCACACTTTTTTTTCCTTCCCAGAGTTCTCCCTGGCGTGCTCTTAACACACTGTGGGTCTTTCAGGATACAACCCCCTCCCCGCACGCCTCCCCTTCCTCACCTCCTCCATCGCTCCAGTCATAAGCTCTTCCTCCGTCCCAGCCAAGTATCACAGTGAAGCCCTGCCAACTGCACAGCTGGTACTACCATCCACGACTTCTGCCAAGAAAGAGATGTTTCCCCTGAGCCGCTGTCACTAATAGACTGGCATATTGTGTTAAAGTGTTTGTGGTAACTTTATAGTTTGTTATAAGCCATGCATTACAATCAGTGTTGTGCACTCTCTTTGGTCTCGACTCTGACCCGTCTCTCCTTGGTCTCAGTCTCGACTCGGACTCGACTCTCTTTGGTCTCGACTTGGACTCAACTCTCTTTGGTCTCAGTCTCGGACTCGACTCTCTTTGGTCTTGACTCGGACTCGAACTCGCTGGTCTCAACTTGGACTCGACTCTCTTTGGTCTCAGTCTCGACTCGGACTCGACTCTCTTTGGTCTCGGTCTCGGACTCGACTCTCTTTGGTCTTGACTCGGACTCGAACTCGCTGGTCTCAACTCGGACTCGAGTCTCTTTGGTCTCGGTCTCGACTCTGATTCGTCTCTCCTTGGTCTCGGACTTGACTCTCTTTGGTCTCTGATCTCGACTCGGACTCGACTCTCTGGTCTCGGTCTCGACTCGGACTCGACTCTCTTTAGTCTCGACTCAGACTCGTCTCGGACTCGACTCTCTTTGGTCTTGGTCTCGACTCAGACTCGTCTCTCCTTGGTCTCGGTCTCGGACTCGAATCTCTTTGGTCTCGACTTGGACTTGATTCTCTTTGGTCTCGGCCTCGAGTCGGACTCGACTCTCTTTGGTCTCGGGCTCGACTTGGACTCGAATCTCTTTGGTCTCGGACTCGACTTGGACTCGATTCTCTTTGGTCTCGATCTCGACTCGGACTCGACTCTCTTTGGTCTCGGACTCGACTCTCTTTGGTCTCGGCCTCGAATCGGGCTCGACTCTCTTTGGTCTCTGGTCTCGACTTGGACTCGACTCTCTTTGGTCTCGGTCTCGACTTGGACTCGACTCTCTTTGGTCTCGACTTGGACTCGACTCTCTTTGGTCTCGACTTGGACTCGGCTCTTTTTGGTCTCGGCCTCGACTCAGACTCGACTCTCTTTGGTCTCAGTCTCAACTCGGACTCGACTCTCTTTGGTCTGTGGACTCGACTCTCTTTGGTCTCAGTCTCAATTCGGACTCGACTCTCTTTGGTCTCGGTTTCGACTCAGACTCGACTCTCTTTTGTCTCGACTCTCTTTGTTAATTAAAAATTTAATTAAAAAATTGAACCCAATGGTTGGGCATAGTTGACCCAAAATTGAGGTGAAACAACCCAGCATTTTTAGAGTGTGTACAGTTACACCCATATATATATATATATATATATATATATATATATATAGAGAGAGAGAGAGAGAGAGAGAGAGAGAGAGAGAGAGAGAGAGAGAGAGAGAGAGAGCATCTTTTTTGCAGTTCATGCAGTTATATAGATTTGAACTTGTGCATATACATTGTCTGTTTTATCGACAATCTGATTTATGAGCCATACTGTGTGATTTTATAGTTTTTTGCCTCCTTTTTATCCTCTATTTTTGCTCCCTCTACATTTGCAGTTCTGGATGTGCGCTACATGAAATGCGAGTGTGAAATGAGTTAACACATATGCTTAGGCGCCATCAGTGCAAATGGCATGACTCACGTCCTCAGAGAACATCAGCAGTGACTTTAAAATGCATAATCTCATTTATGCAGCAGCACTAAAGGAAGATATTACCTGTTTTCTGCATAATTTTCTGCACACCTCCGTATCAGCCTCAGTGAGTTTAATGATTAAACAGTGAAATGGGCCGTCACATCCTGAGCTCAGAAAATAGCACGTGGCCGGGGATTAGAAACACACCTTTAGCAGAGGAAACGGGATGGAGATGCCTAACAATGTTGTCCGTTAGTGAAGGTTATTGGCACAAGTGAAGGGTGTGTGAATTATAGCGAGAATTTTATGCGGCTGCACCCGATTCGCTAAAGGAATTATGTCTAGTTATGGTGCTATTTGCCAGAATAATAAGAATGACTTCATTTAAATGTGCATACTAGCGCTGATAGCATCTGCAATGAGAGAAGATTGGTGTAGAAGCAATTTTCATAAATGGTTACAAATAAACAGCAAGTAACACATTGAATAAAAAGCGGTCGTTTTCTTCTCTATTGTGACGTATATCCAAGTTAAACAGCTTCTGCTAGGGTGTTTCAATGTATTTTGGGCAGTTGCTAGGGTGTTCTAAGGTATTTTGGGTGGTTACTAAGGTGTCATGGGGGTTGCTAGGCAGTTGCTAAGGTGTTATGGGGTTGCTAGGTGGTTGCTATGGTGTTCTGGGTGGTTGCTATGGAGTTCTAAGATATTTTAGTTGGTGTTGCTAAGGTGTTCTAAGGTATTTTGGGCAGTTGCTAGGGTGCCACCGATACCATAGGCCCCGCCCACTGGTGTTTAGTCTCTTAACGGCTGACATTTGCCTGCACTGGATGTGAGCGCCGCGTCTGATTAGCGTCCTAGTTTAGAACAAGATGGCATGACTTTTAGAAGGAATAAAACTTGTGAGGGAATGCGTATTTTTGCATCCATTGTTCTTATCTGAGCTTCTGATCATGCTGACGAGAAGGAAATGCATGCAGGGGAAGATTATTTAGCGGAATGGAAGAGAATTGATTAATCTACCTTCAGGAAGCCATTAACCACAGAGAAGCATGTGTTCTGCATCTCACACACAAGCACTCAGATAACTGGCCATCAGTTTTAACTCTCAATGGTCTCGTTTCAACAGGCCTGTGATTGTCGTTTCCTGCGAGAGGAAGACGCGCCTCTGTAAGTGCAGGGCACTCGCTGACGTCTTCAGAGACGGGTTACCTATAGATAAGACAGAAAATCAGTCAGAAAATGGCAGCGTGTCACGAGAGTGAGAGCTCTCTACGTAGGGCACTAAAGTTTGGAGACCCCTCATTTCCTCATGTTGTTTGGGTTGCACAGTCCCACATATAAACACATCTGTCCAACATGTCCGTAAAAGATTATCGCAACTCGCTTGATTATCGCATGCTCGCTTGTCTGATGCATGTTCAGTTCGCCTGAGATGAGAATAACGATGCCCATCTCATATGCAGATTGATATCTAAACGTTTATTTTTTACTCTTTCTTACTAATATTCGGGTATTAAAATGGAATAAAACACCAACAAATAAAAATAACTAGCTAGGTTAGCTGATAGCCATCACTCTCCTGCTCTTAACACTTTCTCCTACAAGCTGATGCAATGAGACTTGTTTTCCTGTTTGTTCATATGACGTTCGGCATATAATTAATTTAAATTAATGAAGCATTGATAGAGTTTTTGGCCTTGCCAATTGTTTAGTTTTGCAGTGCCCTTGCACAACACTTTGTGTTTTCTACAGGCAATGTGGCATATTCTCTTCAGCAATACTACAAATCTAATTTTACTTTGATTTCTTTGAGTTTTGATTGATTTTTAAGCGGTGGGGTTGTTTTCATATGCTGTTACAAGGTTTTGAGAAGGTCTGATCTGATTATTCTAACAATCTAATTTGCTGTAAGGCGGGTTAGATTCTCAGAGACGCCGCGAGTTGAATCTGAGAGATTCATGACTCACCAGATCAAACGCATTCCCTGATGGATTTTTGCATCTACCTGCACGTGTGTGAAGGTTAAAAAAAGAAATATTTATTAGACAGTAAAAAAAAAAAAAAAAATGCATACAAGATGCGATGCCATCACAGTGACATACATTTATCAGAAGTGTCGAGGATAACACAAGAAAGTTACAAGCTTATTTCCTCTTTGTTGTCTGATAAAGATGGCCAGGCAAGCTACAGATGACTAAATGTACCCTGTACACTCAAACACATCCAAATACATATAAAATAAACACAAATACATACACTAAAATAATAAATATTCCAAAATCTACATAAAAAGGTCCCTGGAAATATATGCATTCCTTCTTATATGTTCTTTCATTTTCTGATCATAATCATGGAAGAGATTGCTTTGTTGTCCAAGTTTTGTTAGTTCACCAAATTAAAACTATATAAAAAAAATCATTAGTACAATCGAAATTACCAAATTGATGGCCAAAAGTGATGTCCAGTCTATAGGAAAATTGACATCTACACCCTTTATTCAAATATTATTCAAAATTTGTTATAGATTGTTAAATTTGTGATGATAATAATGCAATGAAACATGACAAATTGTGCGACATAATTTTTGGCCAGGCTGTCATTAAAGAAATTATAAACATGTGCAAAACCTATGAGAACCAATGATTTTTCCTGTGAGCTTTGTTTTCTGTGCATTTTTATTAGCTGTAGTTTTCCTTTCTTACCAAATAATTTTGTCAGATAACCAAGTTTAGAGTTTTATTCTTCCCTCAGAATTAAAATATTTACAAAAATCAAAAAAACATCCACATATTTTGATGGTTATATCAAAGTTGTAGGGTCATATAAAAAACAAATATCCCCTCTGGACATCACTTTCCCCCATAAAACTAATTAAAAATATTACTAAAAACTATAATAGTATCTCAGTAACACTAAGCTGGATGCTTCCATATAAAAACTTGGCATGTGGAAGGTAAATCCCCAGTTGGCTCTGACCGAAGCTCCATATGCTTTCCCGATCTGCAATCATAACCGACCACCGTTTGTTGAAAGAGGTTGAATAGGAAACCTGGATGCATTGTACATCTGAAAGGGTGATTTAGCTCCTGCTTGGGTTTCCTCCCCGAGAAGTGTCTTATCTACAGAAAAACACATCTTGAGGAAAGACCATGTGACCTAGAAGGTGCTGTGAGTTTGTGGATTCAGCCTGTCGTTTGTTTGGGGTTTCGTTTCCTTCACCTCCCCATGAACACACGCATTTTCGCTCGTCTTTCTTTCATCTGCGCGCTGGAGGGTGGGCGGCACACCCTGCCCTCGCATTCCAATCTGGCAAGTCAAATGAAAGTAAGGTGAGAAAATTATCTGGCACTCGATAGGAAGTAGAAGCACGGCCAAAGTGTGTCCACCCAGAGGACCAAACCCACTCGCATTCCATCTCCATCCGTCAGGTTACACGATAATTACACATCCAGTTTTAAAGAGGACCTTTTTGAATTCATGTTGACTTTAGAGATCATTGGAAACCCAACCATAATCACAATCAGCTCTTCTGTAGGGCTTACTGTATATAGACACCCTTAAAAAGGACCTTTTCAAAGTCTTGATGTTGTTTTTGTGCTCTACTAGAACAGGTTTTCCTGCTTGAATGTTGATTGTTTTCCCATATTCCCCATTGTTGAGGCTCCTCTCTTCCCAGTCTGTCAGTAACGCTCTGTAGTGTTTCCCGGCGTTTAACTCGCTACTTTACTACAACAGTCCGATGCATCATTGAAGAAATCAACTAGCTAGACACGACTGATTCCCGAAACCATATTGTTGCAAATATGGTCGGTTAACCACGTTGGTTAATGATGTGATGCAGGTGGTGGAGTAATAACTACTTTTAATTAAACTGTTTGTGATCGAATTAATGCTAGGGGCCCTATTTTAACCATCTGAGTGAAATGCAAGTATCAAGCGTGAAGCGCAAGTAACTTTGTGGGCGTGTCTTGAGCGCTGTTGCTATTTTACTGGCGGGATAATTGACTCTTGCGCCCGACGCAAGTTTAAAAGGGGTTGGTCTGAAGTAGCTTCATTATTCATAGGTTTTTGAATAATTATTCATTATTCAGAGCGCCATCCAACATGGCCTTTAAGAGCAGGCGCGCATGCTGCATGGCAGATTGTTATTATAATGCCAGGTTTACCAGGAGCGTTCACAGCCGAGGAGACCGACGTTCTTGTCAGGGCAATAAAAGACAGAAGTGATGTTGTATGAGGATTGGAAAAACCATCCAAATCAGCGTCGGTTAAACATTATACATATGTTTATTGGCACTATTATGTAAACAGGTCTGAACCGTCATTACTACAACTAGCCTGAAAAATTTGGGTAAATGTGTAAACTAGATGTAGACCTACTTTTTTTTACATCTTCATGGACACCACAATGATTTCACTCCTGTGTTAATATTTTTCCTTGTTATAATGTATGATTTGCAAAAATAAAAACTGCTGCATCTTTTGCTTTTCCACTGCAGTTAGTACCGCTTTAAAGTGGGATTACAGACTGATCGATAACAGCAGTGGCTGTTACTAGCTATTTAAATCTAGCGGGTTTGGTTTCTCGTGTCGATGTCTATTGGACGCTAATACTATGATGCTGGTAGTGACGATTTTGTCTGACCAATCAGTGATCTGCAGTGTTTCACACAGGGTTGTAGTTGAGACCACCTCACTCGAGTCCTAGTCGAGACCGAGACCAGAGAGAATCGAGTCCGAGACCAAAGAGAGTCGAGTCCGAGACCAGAGACGTCGAGTCCGAGTCGAGACCGAGACCAGTGAGGGTTGATTACCTAATTTACTTTTATTCACTTAGAGAAATCCTTTTTTTTACTGAATTTACTTAGAGTTTAAAAAAAAATATGATCAGTTTAGTGTAAAAAGGCCACATAGTAGGTGGTGTTAAAAGTAATTTTATTACAATTTGTCATGCGCAGTTGCGCACTAGAAAATCACCAATAACTGGGCGTGTCAATCAATTTAAAGAAATATTTTATTAACATACATTAATAATCATGAAAAATATTTGAATTGAACTCGAGTGGACTCGGGAATAAGTCCGAGTCCTAAAAAAAAAATGTTCGAGTACGAGTCAATTCCGAGTCCAAATGCCACTGACTTTAGACCAAGTGTTTTCTGGTCAGTGGCGGAATTGTTTTCTGGAACTGTAAAATAGCACTAGCGGATTGTTTGCGCCGAAACACGCCTCCTTTTTGCGCTGACCCACCCAGGGAGTGCACGTTCATTCCCTAGTTTACCGACGTGCGTCTGTGGAGGGAACAGTCTGCTTTGCGCGGGTGCAAAATAGGAATGATACATGCGTCAGTGTATGAAGTTATTTGGGCCGGGTGTAAGATAGGGCCCTAGATGTTTTGCTATAAATTATGGACATGGCATCTGAGGACTATTTCTCATTTTTCTCAGTTATTTCGCTTTATTTCCAGATTCAATCATCGACTCGTTCTTACGCACTAGAGCTCGTTCACACACGCGCACTTTTCAAAAACGTCACTTTAAATCTCTTGACAAACTAAAAGATGTCATGCAAACTTGAAATTGCTTCTAACCACAGATCGAAATCTGTCGTTCCAAACACACAACTTTGCGCTGTTTTGCGAATGTTCGTTAGAACGATGGTTTTGGGAAACACAGACTCGTTGAACTATGTGGATGTCGACGGAACTTGCGAAACTTTTTGGGAAAAAAGGAAACACACCCCAGTTTAGTTCTTGTCTCTATGAAGCCCCTCGTTCTGAAGTGCACACTGTGCTCTGATTGGTCGGCTGAATCAGTGTGTTGTGATTGGTCAAGAGCTTCGAGTGTGTTTGGGAAATGTCTTGCTCCTTACCATAACCACCAGTTTAACACACTACAAAGTAACTCAACCTGGCCCCGCCCCTTTATTCTGCATATGAATTATTTAAATGAGGAATATTGTGACGTGTTCGTTCCCGGAAGAAACTCAAGATATGGAGGCGTTTCAGGAGTTCAGAAACACTGACACTGATATGAAGAAGAACTTTGCAGAGCTTTTTCCATGTTCAAACAGCAACATTACACACTAAAGAAAGATGAACAGGCAACAAAAGAAAAAAGGATCCTTGAAGTCATCAAGAGATTGCTCGCTGTGTTATGTCTTCAAAAATCACTTGTTGCTATGGTTACAGCTCTCAATTGATTAAACACATCAACTCTCATAACTGAGTGTGTGTGTGTGTTTTAGTGAGTGTTTGAGCATGTATATGCATATTTGAAAATGTAAACATAGTTGTTTGTATGTAAAATGTGTATGTAAATAATTTTTATTTATTTATGTGAGTACAGTTGAATTTTGACCTGACATGACCTGACATGTTTTTGGTGCTCTATGGCAGGCAGGGTGGACATATAATTACTTGACATGTTTTATATAAGTGATTTCTTAAGTTATTTACTCCTGTCGGCTGTGTATGGACGTTGGTTTTTGCCTTTATTTTGTACTGAAGTCTATGGGGAGTCTAGTTTGTTTCCCCCAAAAGGGGGCGGGGACAAAATTGACAGTTCAGTTCCCGGATGTGCCGGTTGTGCGTATTGTACTGGTAACTGGTCCCCATATTTGTTTACTGGAAAGTGCGCGTTTCATTAGGTGCATGCGCATATGAACTCTTGTTAACGCGCAACGCGGTCATCTTTTCCAAACTGCAATTTATAGACAAATAGGCCTACCGTTATCCGTTGCCCATCGTGTTATCAAACCTAATCTCATGAAAGTACTATCTATTCCATGAATTTAATTTCTCATGCTATTTATACGGCAGAAATGTTTTTGCGTGCATATGCTACGCACTGTAAATCTCTTGGGTAGGATTGGGGGTGTGGAGTACGTGCGTATTACACGCCAAAAAGTGCATGTCATATGTACGCGAAAACTATTTTTGGTGTATAAATGGCACGAAAAATTAAATTCGTGGTATAGATACGTTCAATTTACTACGTTTTCAATTTAAAATATTGACACTTTGGGCACAGTTCTGACATGTTTTCCTAGGGTGTACTCACTCTTGGTGCCAGCTATTTTGACAGTGATGGCGGTTTGTTGAGTTATTTTCAGAGGACAGACAGTAAATCCACAGTGCTATACAAGCAGCACACTGAGTACTCTAAAATATATCCAGTTTCATTATAGTTTTGTCCTCTAAGAAGATAATGGTTACTGAAATGTGATGGGTGTATTCACTTTTGTGAGATACTGTAAATATGTTACTTAAATTTAACTGAGTCTCCTGAGGACTCTTTTGTCTCGTATGACGCGGATCAAGAACCATCCAGACAGACAGTTCCCGGCACAGACAACACTGAGATACTAGATGAACTGATTAAAATCTTTAATGGTTATTTGGTCTAAAACAATACTCAGTGGGTCTCCTTCAGTGACTCTGTCCAGAGGTCATCCATTCATTCATTATTTCTAATTGTGAATGAATGCTCCTGTTATCTAGAAGCAGTCGTCACGTGTCTCCTGAATCCCGGCATATAGTGCAGAACTAATGGGTGAAACTCACAGCCTGCGGGGATCGTTCTGAGCAGCTGCTGTTCACCGCGGTAAATCACTTCGGTAGCACATCGCAGGCTTGTGTGGAGGATGGAAGAGTAGAAATGTTTTCTTTGCTGCGTACTGTAATTGCAAGCTCTGAAATATGATAGGGAACCTTTAAATGTCAAACTCAGTGTCTCACTCATTGCCAAATCACATCCTTTAGAGTACATCGATATTGCTCAGAGAGATCTGGAGAATTTATAAAGTTCTTAATGAAAAATTATCACCTGAATATATATATATATATATTGTAACAATTAACTAAGAAGTTTACATGGTTGCTTATATATATAAGCAACAATCTATATGTAGTTAAAATCAAGTTGAGTGAACTTATATTTTTATGTTCACTTACTTTCATCCCTTTGATTGCTTGAATAAGTTGATACAATATTTAATCTTAAGTTATGACAACAAAACAACGTTAAGCTACAAAATAATTTTTGATTCAAATAAAATAATAGTTGAAACAACAAAATCACTTGTAAAAACGCGCAATTTTATTTTCGATGAACTCAGAACTTTAAGTCAACCAGGTAACTCACTTGTTTGAGTCAAACTAACAAATCATTTTTTTACAGTGTAGTTTGGAAAATGCCTAATATCGGCCGATAATATCGGTCTGGCTCTAGTATGTATGCATGTGCGTTTATAGATATGTATTGTTGTGGGTAAGATTTGGACCTTGAGTCTGTGATAAAAGTTTGGATTGATTGTACCTGATGAACCTTCCAGATGCTGAAATCCTCCGCCAACATTTCAGCCTTGATAAAAATGAGAAAAAACATTTTGTTTATTAGATTTGTTGATGCTCCGGCTGCTAATCGGAGGCTGTTTATAGTTTCTGCCTGCTTTAAAAGCCTTCGCTCCAAATTACACACTGGCATGAAAACACACTCTATCAGCGTTCCCCATCAGAGATAGAGACAGGGACATTAATGAGCAGGATTCTTCGTAAGAGCTCCTCCCTCACAGGTTAAATCTCTGAGGACAGAGAACAGAACCGCTTCTGTGTGAGTCGCTCATTACAGGCCTCATTTTCAGAGGAGTTGATCTTTTTAGCAGTAGCTGACGATTCTTGCAGCATATCCAAATACTTGGCTCAAATTTGCCCAAATGCATGCAACTACGAGAGAAAAATTCTGAAAAAAAATTGCTTCTTTGCACATCTCACCAAGGCTTGTTATAATTTATCTGTTCAAAGCGCATATAAGGCCAATTTATACTTCTGCGTGGCTACACACATAGGCGACACTCGTTCAGTAACGCTCCGAAACACTAGTTGGCGGCGGAGGGTTTTAATGTTACTGTGTTTAGATTCCTCGCGGCTAGGTTACTACAAGCAATGGCGACTGAAAGATAGCAGATCCTGTTGGAGTTGGAGCTTATTGAGGTGGAAAAACAGTTTATTTTAGTGAAATTGCTAAAACTAAAAGGCAGAAACGAGAGAAGACGTCGGAGATGTTACGCACGGAAATGCGTAGGAGGAAATGCAATGCTACCAAGCCGACCAATCACAGGTCGCCCGCGTCGTCGCGATGTGTAGTTACATTTTTGAGGAGGTACGTGTCAGGCTAAGGGTACGCGGAATGGTACGCGTCTGTGCGTATGCTACGTCGTACCTACTGCACACATCCTACACAGAAGTATAAATTGGCCTTTAGAAGAAAAGGAAAAGGTTCTAAATAGAATCTTAAAGAGCTCTGTCATTTATAGAACATTTTAAGGGTTCCGTTCATGGAATCATATGTATCTATTTAGTTTTTAAAAAAGTAATTTATTTATTTATTTCTTTAATGTTTTATGTTTTATTTATTTCTGTCCAAAAAAGACAGCAGATGCAAAATTTGCCAAATTTTTTACAGAGCTACGCATCTTAAGGCACGATTTTTCAATTGAACATGGACACAAATGAAATGAGGATAAGTAGCCTAAATATTGGCACCATTTTTTTTCACATTTTCGGGTGGAGCTCCAAATGCGGTGACATATGCAACTTTTTGCAGCATTACCAATTTGATAAATCTAACACAGTCTCATCCCAAAAAGTCATATAACTGACGTCTTGGGACGTCTTTTGACCATACGTCAATATCCGCCTTTTTAGGGCCCCCTTAAACGTCGGTAGACGGCGATCCCGGGCCGTCATACAACTGACGCTTTACCTTTAACGTCAGTTTGGTGACGGGTTAGGTTTAGGTCTGGGGTAGAGTTAGGATCCCATAACCTCATCTACCGACGTTTAAGGGGGCCCTAAAAAGGCGAATATTGACGTATGGTCAAAAGACGTCCCAAAACGTCAGTTATATGACGTCTTGGAATGAGACTGCGCTGTAACAAATCTTGTTATCCTAAGCACTTTACTGTTTTGACATCCACCATATACACGGCCATATATTAGTAGCCCTGCAGGTTTCTGTTTTAAACGGTTCGCTGAAATAGTTTGCATTGAGTTAATGTGGTGACGGTCAGAAAGCCTCCGCCTCGCTTTCACAACAGGACGATAATGACAAGAGCGTCTATTTGTGTCCTTTTGGTGTCGGTTTTGTCACTGTCTGTGTCCTTCGCACTCGACTGATCTGTTAGCGTTTACACTCTCAGAAAAAAACGTGCAAGAATTGTATATTTTAGGGGAACAACAGCTTGTCATTGGGACAGTACCCTTTGTACCTCATTTATACCTAAAAGATTCATAGTATTGCTACTCTAAGGTACTATCATGTACTTTTTTTCTGAGTGTACCATCAGGGCTCATGATGTCACTCGATATGTGAGCGCCCACAGCCCAGACACAAACTGTTGAAGTTCTTTCACAAGTAGAGGTTTGTGTTACTTGATTTTTTTTAGTGAGAAGACACAGTTGTCGAGAGACGCTCAACTCAAGGTTTAAATGTCACTTTGGCTTCAAAAACGGCATCTTTCCTCCTTTTAACTTCATCTCTTTGCTTATCTTTCACTTCCTGAAGCGAGATTCAATTTTCTGATTGCCGTTCAAGCATTGCCTACAGATCTGGGCTGACGGGAAATCAAAAACACCCCAGCCCAAATCAGCTGGACGTACTATTTTAAGTCATTCTCATGTCCTCATAGGCTCCAAAAACAAACCCGGCCCTAAAGATAGCCAACAACAACAGCGGCCTGATCAAACCGCTGCACCCATAGGGTTCTTCAAAGGGCAAGATGCTAATTGTAGCCTTGGTTTTGGTCCTATCATTAGTCAAACAGCAGCCGGTAATCAGCAGCACAATCGCGTGTCACTGGGCTTCCTGTGATGGAGTCCGCACGCTTTTCTGCTGTCACCGAACGCTCATCAGCTGATGTGTGGAACTGCTCATTAGTGCCAGCTTTTACTGGATCAGTACTGGATCTGGTCAAGGATGTTCATTCAGCTGTGCCTTTTAAAATAGAGAGATTTCACTGCGTAGATGCGTCCTATTATTATTGCTTAATGTTGCTGTTTGAACATTTCTGAACTCCTGAAACGCCTCCATTGTAGTCTTGAGTTTCTCCGGGAATGCACACGTCATGATATTCCTCATTATAATAATTCATTCGCAGAATAAAGAGGCGGGGCCTGGTTGAGTTAGTTAGTAGTTTGTAAAACTGGCGGTTATGGTAAGGGGCGGGACATTTCCCAAACACACTCGAAGCGCTTGACCAATCACAACACACTGAGCCAGCCGACCAATCAGAGCACAGTGTGCTTTTCAGAAGGAGGGGCTTCATAGAGACAGGAAGTAAACAGAGCGTTACTGACAGACTGGGAAGAGAGGAGCTGCAACAATGGAAAATATGAGGAGAATAATCAACATTCAAGCCTAGAAAGCACAAAAACATCAATACTTTGAAATGGTCCTCTTTAAGAGCGTTTATATTCAGGCTTACAGATGTGCTGATTGTGATGGTTGGTTAAGTCAAGCGTCTTTGCTAACTATATATATATATATATATAATCTTACAGTAGTGTAAATCATAAACCCTAACCCCTTAACTGTCACTTGCCCGTATACGGGCAACTTTACTTTATTATATTACTTTACAACTAACTTTAACTTTACTTTACACTATATTACTATTAAATCCTAATCTAGTCATGACAAACTATCATTGGAAAGATCTAAGACTCCTAAATAGATATTTTAGGTCTGTTTTTTTTTTCTTAAAAATTATAAATGAACAGTAATATATGAATTTATGACAAGAGTGCACCTCAAAAAATCAACGTCATTACAGGAGTTTCTGACCTTTGTCACAAAAAGTCGACACACACACTTTTAATAATTGAAACTTTGGTTTTTAGTGCTAAAAGTTCATAATAAAACATAATTAGTATTTTTCAATAAAAAATATAAAATTATATTTTATAAAGTAAGGTAAGAAGTCCTCTAAAAAAATATATTATTTTTTTTATTATTATTATGTCATATATTTTAGTAGTTATCATAAATTAGGTATCATCTGAACGCTTACGAACTCAGAATTCATCCTTTGAAAACCGATTTAAAATTGGACGTTGCGTTACCATAGAAACGGCATTTTTTTATTAGGCCCCTCCCCTTTTGGGCATCATCTTTCATAATTTATTATGAAAACCTTTTCTAATCTTGACAAAGCACATATTGTCAGAAAGGTCTGAGTCTCAAGGTTCCATATTTAGTGACAGAAGTGATATTTGGATAGAAATTTATTAATTTGTTATGGCAAAATGCATACAATTAAACTCAATGGAATTCAATGGCACCCGGTGGCTATTTTTGGTATAACGCCTAAACAAAATCTCATGGGAACAATTTTTGTGATATCAACTTCAAATTTGGAACACAACTTGGTTAGATATATAGCTTTCATTTTATAGTAAAACATATTTTGTAAAATATTTATTTCATATTAAAAAAAAACATATTAATAAATTATATTTGATTTACTGTAAATTATAACTTTTTCATACTTTAATTTTTTGAAGTGCTTTCACTTTGCACCATTCATATTTCATACCAATACAAACACATTTTGAGTATTATTCATGCGGTGAGCGTTCGTACGCGTGTTGGTGTGATTTCCACCACAGGAGTTCCTGGAAGCCAGCGTACTAACGCAGATGGCCGTGAGTTTCCCTGTTCCTCCCACGTCCCGTTTCCTCGTGTTTATCATCAGAGGTTTGAAGGAAGGATGCCTCATATATGCGTATCCTCTACAGCTGCACCGTAAAGCTTTCTGAAGCCACGCAGGATCAAGGCTGTTGGCTACACCCAGCAGAAGTGTCAGGATCTTCTGTACTTGAGGAAACTGGGTGTGAGTGCGATCACACTTCTTCCAGGATTTATGACAGTCATGGCCATGTTCCTGTAGCACACAGACCCCACCAAAACCAACACTTCATCCACTAACACAACATCTCCCGAGTTCATCACAAGTGCTACTTTATGTTAAGATGCGTCTCAAGAACTATGACTAACTAGAGGTTAGTCCGGGGTAATAATCAGTCACTCCTCAGGATCAAATTATTAGACCAATCTACATTTTTATGTAACTCACTTAAAAAAGTTATGAACAGAAAAAAAAGATGTCTAACTTGTAGGACTAGTCTTAGCAGTTCATGCAACTGGCCCCACAGAATAAAACTGTTGAAAAGATAATTGTGACTTTACAGTATATCTCACAAATCTGACCTTTTTTTGCAATTGCGGGTTTTATTTTTTTTGCTATTCAGATTTTTTCCATGCAATTCTGACTTTTTCAAGGTTATATTCCGCAATGCTCACTTTTTCCTTGCAATTTTGACTTTCTCTCGCAATTGCTAGTTTATTTTTCACAATACTGACTTTTTTTCTTGAAATTCTGAATTTTTCACGCAATTGCTTATATTTCGCAATTCTGACTTTTTTCTTGCATTTCTGATTTTTTTTTCTTGCAATTGCGAGGTTATATTTCGCAATACTGACTTTTTCCTTGCAATTTTTACTTTTTCTCGCAATTTTGAGGTTACATTTCGCAATACTGACTTTTTTCTTGCAATTCTGATCTTTTTCTTGCAATTGCGAGGTTATATTTTGCAATACTGACTTTTTTTGCAATTCTGAATTTTTCACGCAATTGCTAGTTTATATTTCCCAATTCTGACTTTTTTCTTGCAATTCTGAACTTTTTCTCGCAATTGCGAGGTTATATTTTGCAATACTGACTTTTTTTCTTGCCATTGTGAATTTTTCTCGCAATTGCTAGTTTATATTTCGTAATTCTGAATTTTTCTTGCAATTCTGTTTTTTTCTCGCAATTGCTAGTTTATATTTCGCAGTACTGATTTTTTTCCCTTGCAATTTTGACTTTTTCTCCAATTGCGAGGTTATATTTCGCAATACTGACTTTTTTCTTGCCATTCTGAATTTTTCTCGCAATTGCTAGTTTATTTTTTGCAGTTCTGACTTTTTTCTCGCAATTCAGATTTTTTTCTTGCAATTGCGAGTTTATATTTCATAATACTGACTTTTTACATGCAATTTTGACTTTTTCTCGCAATTGTGAGGTTATATTTTGCATTTCTAAGTTTTCTTCCTCACAATTTTAACTTTTTCTTGCAATTGCGAGTATAAATTTGCAATTCTGACCCTTTTTCGCTATTGTGAGATTATAAATTGTAAATATAACTTTTTCCTTGCAATTCTGACTTTTTCTTGCAATTGCAAGTTTAAATTTTGCAATTCTGACAGATTATATATTGTTATTCATAATCTTTTTCTCAAAATCCTGACTTTATCGCAAATACAAGTTTATATCTCACAATTCTGACTTTATATCTCACAATTGCGACTGTATATCACGCAACTCAGATTTGCGAGATAAAATGTCCCAATGAACATTTTTATTTTCTATTCTGTGGCAGAAACAAGCTTCCACGTGTCACTGGGGTGTTCTGGTGTTTCTTACTTTCTTAGGTGAGAAGAGTCCACCATTAAGTCTCTGTGATCTTCTAGTCTCTAGAAACGGCTCGGTCCCTCGTCTGTTTGTGATGCAAGGCTGAATTTTCAGCGTCTGTGGGATTTACCTGATCCTCGACTGATCGCAGTAAAGTAATAGCACAACTCTCCTCAACAGCACACATGATTTCTAGGAATCATTCATGTCTGCGTGACAAAAAATGCATGACCAATTTCAATACTTGGCATCTAGTCAACTAATCATTTTGAGAAGAACGGAAGCTGTGTGGAAACGCCCGTAGGGGGGATAATGTCCCCCACGTGAATTAGAGGAATTCTGGCCGGAGATTATTTGGAAACACTCTTGCAGGTTGAAACTGAAACAGGCGTTGCTCATTTAGCTCTGTGGTTTGCCTTGGCACAGTGAGTGTTTCTGCAAGCCGTTGAGGTGAGTTTCAGTAGGTGGCGCTGTTCATTCAGCCAAACGTGCTGACTCACAGGTCCAAAACCACAATCAATGCAGCCGAAGCTGAAATTAACTCAATGTTCTCCTCAGAGGAGAAACATTGTTATGAACTCATGGGCCAATTTATTGCTATAAATTGTGTCCCTTCTGGGAAAATTGCAGTCTGTTTCTCTGATTGACTGGCTTAATAGAGTAGAATAGACTTTGTGAATTAGGGCATGACGCCCATTCTGTGCATTTCCCCCCTCCAAATTTAATAAGAACATTTCTCCCGAAAGAATGGGCTTAATTTAACAGAAAGAATTGGTTGAATTTGATAGAGAAGCAGACATATCTTATCACTTCCACTCCTTTTCAACTTAACACCTTAACTGTCACCGTCCCGGTACCGGGACGCCTAACTTTACTTCACTATATTTCTATTAAGTCCTAATCTAATTATGACAAATTATATATCGTTGGAAAGGTCTAAGACTTCTAAATAGATATTCTACCCCTGTTTTGTGTTAAAAATTATGTAGGAAGAGTTATTGAAGAATTTATGACAAGAGTGCACCTCAAAAAATCTGCATCATAACAAGAGTTTTGACCTGAAAAAGTCGATGAACCCACTTTTAATAATTGAAACTTTGGTTTTTAGTGCTAAAAGTTCGTAATATACATATAACCTTGTATTTTTCAATAAAAAATAAAAAATTATAGTACAATATTATCCTCTAAAAATGATAATATTTATATTTATTATCCTCTAAAATATAATATTATTTTTTATCGCCTTTTTTATTATATCACATATTTTAGTAGTTATCATAAATTAGGTATCATTCGAAAGCTTATAAACTCATCGTGTGAAAACTGTTTTATAATTGAAAGTTGCGTTACCATAGAAGCGGTACTTATTTTATCAGGCTCCTCCCCTTTTGGGCGCCATTATATTTCATAATTTATGATCAAAACCTTTTCTAATCTTGACAAAAGTGATATCGTCAGAAAGGTCAGAGTCTCAAGGTTCCAAATTTTGTGACATAATTGATATTTGGACAGAAATGTATTCATTTGTTAAGGCAGAATGTATACAACTAAATTCAATGGAATTCAATGGCACCCGGTGGCTATTTTTGGTACTACGCCTAAACAAAATCTCATGGGAACTTCAATTTTTGTGATATCAACTTCAAATTTGGAACATAACTTGATAAGATGTATGGCTTTGATCTTATAGAAATTTTAGAGTAAAAATATTTTATAAAATATATATTTTATATAAAATAAAAAATATGTAGTACAGTATATTTAATTTACTGTAAATTTAAACTTCCATAACTTTTTCATACTTTAATTTTTTGAAGAATTATTCTGCTGAGTGTTTTCTTTAAAACAAGACCGAACTTGGGTATATATTCCAAAGCATTCTTAAATTACAACCATTTAAGTTTGAATAGTGCATTTTAACCCCCATTCTCAAAAAGGGGGGTGACGGCTAAAGGGGTTAATCTATATTTATATAAATACACATAAAAATAAGTACACATATGCATGCTTACACATCCAATTATCATCTGCTATGTTTGTGTGTTTCTTAACGTTTTGGAGGTTGATCCAATACTAAATCAAGAAAAAAAAAAACATTCTGCTTGTGGAAAATCAAGTCAAACGCACGATGAGTAGATGCGTTGTGGGATTTTTGTTTTCAGAATCAGATTGCTTTCCAAGTCTTTTGGCTTCGTAATGAACATCACATGCAACGTTTGTACTTGAACATGTATGCATTTGTTTATTTTGTTGATTTATGTTGTTTGCTAATGCTGAAACCTTGTTTCACAAGTGACGAGTATCCCGTGACGGCATATTAAACGTAACATTTGTGTGCAATAATGACGAATCTCTAATGATGTTTACTCATTTCAAGTAGCATGTTTCTCTTCTTTGTGAGACGCACTTCATCCAGCAGTAAATCTGTAAACACTATTGTTTGCCTCAGTAAAACAGCTTTATTAGCTCTGAAAGCCAGCGTTGAATCATTCCTGTGGGTTTTACTTTTCTGTGGATTTTATCAAACTAACCTTTGCTAATGACACTGCGGCGCTTGATGGAAGGAGATAAAGTGCTAATTGCTGTGGGCGCTATTAACACGGAGAGCATCTAATGGTTTCCGGTGAAAGTTGATGATCAAAATAACGATCAGGCCATTTGGCGGAGACGTTCAAGGGCTGGGGTTTTAAGTCAGAAGCGTGGCTGTATGTCTAGGAGGTTTCATTAGCCTTTTTGGTTTCCAGATGGCAAACAAGGACGCTAGATCTGCTCTCTCTCCACACTCTCCCTGTGGCCTGTCACCTCAGACGCCTCCTGAGGCCTTCAAGGTCGAATTAATAGTCAAATTTGTAGCTCTCTGTCCTGCATGTGGAGATTTTTCTCAGCACTATGTAAATTTCATTGCATATATTTGAAATTTAGAGTGTCATCTCAGTAGACCTTTGCATCGAGTGGCTGGCAGCTCAGTCTTTGTTGGATTCAGTGCTAAATATTGGGCCAGGAACTCACTTTATGACCCTCCTTGTCAGGTTTGGCTGGGAACAAGAAAACAATAGTGTGAACCGTGGACAACTCCCAGTCAGCGATATGACAAAAAGCCCCAGGAAACACCTCTTTACCTCTTCAGGAAACACTCTTGCTCTCTCTCTCTCTCTCTCCTTCTTCTTTTGAAACTGCTGAGAAGATGTGTTTTATGCATTACATGGGAAGATTGTTCATATATGAACATGGCATTTGGGCTAATTTTAGAACAAAACTTGTGTGTGTTATTCACACTTTGATTGCATTTTCATGTCCCAAATATATATAAAAATCAGGTGCACAATATGTAGATAATAGAAAAAACCTTGAGGTCACAAAAACAGATGCGATGGTTTGAGTAACGTTCTCTTCATCGGGCATTTCAGCTAATTAATTAATGCTAAAAGATATTCTTTTTTGCATATTAATGCAGTACGGGTAGGAGATTACTTGTAAGTTAAACTTATGAACACTGTGGCTGCTGGAACGGCGACGCATCATGCATATTCAGATTAAATCAATGTCATTCTTTTCAGGAAAAACAAGCCAGAAAATGAAACATGTAAATGATGCTCATTACAGAATGCGCTGGATCCATTGTTTGTCTGACAGTTAATGTTGAATTAGTTTTCTTTGCAATTACCTGATATGCATAATTTCCTCATCAATCGTGCGCATGTAAATGACAGACAGATAGATAGAACGATAGATAGAACGATAGATAGAACGATAGAACGATAGAACGATAGATAGATAGAACGATAGATAGATAGATAGATAGATAGATAGATAGATAGAACGATAGATAGATAGATAGATAGATAGATAGATAGATAGATAGATAGATAGATAGATAGATAGATAGATAGATAGATAGATAGATAGATAGATAGATAGATAGATAGATAGATAGATGCTTCATATATATATTAGGGCTGTCAAAACGATTAATCGCGATTAATCGCATCCAAAATAAAAAGTTTGTCTTTACATAATATATGTGGGTGTACTGTGTATAATTATTTTATATTTATAAATACACACACATGCTTGTATATATTTAAGAAATATTTTCATGTATATTCTGTATATAGATTTATATATAATTTATATTATATATAAATATTTTATATATAAATATTTTTTTTTCTTAAATATACATGCATGTGTGTTTATATATATATATATATATATATATACACAAAATAATTATACACAGTGCCCCCACATATATTAATGTAAACACAAACTTTTATTTTGGACAGCCCGTTTTGACAGCCCTAATATATATATGTGTGTGTGTATTATGTTATTTAAACTAATGTGCAAAAGTCTTGATCAAAACCTTTGACATTGGCGTGATCAGGTCATAAACTGTCCTATAATAATATCTGTCAAAGGTGTGTGTGTGTGTGTGTGTGCGAGTGCGTGTATGTGTGTGTGTGTGTGTGTGTAAAGGTTGTTGTGTGCTTTTGCAGTGCAGATCTCAGCGCTTTCCCTCTGGAGCAGATTAACCCCCACCACACACACACACACACACACACACATACACACACCTTATCAGTCAAGCTTAGATAACTAGATCCTCTATTTCAGCCTGACCAGCTGCTGATACAGGGTGTGTGTGTGTGTGGACTCTCAGAGATTGGTGGCTTTATCGGTCATGTTTGATGCTGATTTAAAGATTGGTTCATTCCCCCCTTAGGCACAGATGTGTGATGAAGGAGTCCTATACTGCTTTTCCCATGGTCATCTTTGAGTTCTTCTCCATATCAGTGTCAGTGTTTCTGAACTCCTGAAACGCCTCCATTGTAGTATTGAGTTTCTTCCGGGAACGAACACGTCACAATATTCCTCATTTAAATAATTAATATGCAGAATAAAACGGGCGGGGCCTGGTTGAGTTAGTTAGTGTGTTGTAGACCGGTCTTAAGATGCTTTTTTTGAAGGTGTTGGTCTTGTCTCGGACTCTGGATTTTATCTCAAGACCACAACTGAGAGGATAGCAGTGAATTGCCGGTGCATTGTCTGATTTATTTGTTGACATCATTAATGTGATTTGATGTCAAACTCACTGCTTAAAATGCAGTCAAACTGGTGGTTATGGTAAGGGGCGGGGCATTTCCCGAACACACTCGAAGAGCTTGACCAATCACAACACACTGATTTGCCGACCAATCAGAGCACAGTGTGGTTTTTCACATTGAGTATCTGCAGGTTGAGCTAATGTGTGAATAACCTAACCTGAGACATGGTCTTGTTGCTGGATTGTTATAATTAGGAGTAGACTGAGTGGTGTTTTTCCTGTCCTACACATTAAGACACTTCAGAATCTGGAAAAATAGGAGTCACTTCACAAAAGACAAGTGAAGCGTTCCTGTTTGCTGATGTCATTAGTGCTGTTTGGTAGAGAACACGTTTATTGCTCATATTAAAGTGTGTGATGCAAATGATATAAAAGCTTGTTTTTCTGTCATCCAGCTCTAAAATGTCAGACTTGGGCCAGTAAGAAACAGTTCAGAGCAGCTTTACATTGTGCAGTGTATTCTGGGCGAGTGCCATTAGAATTTAGTTTATGTATATATATATATATTTATATATATATATATATATTTTTTTTTTTTTTTTAACCGTGACATGAGCGAAGCTTCCGTTTCTCCGGATGAGAATCTTTGAAGTGGTGATCATCAGTCTCTCGTTTTTGTGAGACGGTGGAGTTTGTTGCCATGGCAACGGAGGAAGAGACTGAGAGAGGGATATACGGGCATTGAAGGCAGCTGCCGCATGACGCCACAATGGTTACCACGGCAACATACTTTTCAGTATTTCCATTTGAATGAAGTTCACCTCGATGCTCATTTTCTATATATTGATCACATTGACATTTCTGGTTTATGTCATTTCAAAGAAATAAAACTGCAAAATAAAAAAAATAGTCTTCATAATCTTATCAAACCATATTAAAAAAACATGATTCCTCTTATTTTTAATCCACCTGTCAAGAGACACTTCCCCATCCATCGATTCCTGATCGATTGGTTTGTTTTAGTTAGAAATGCAAGTAAATTGGTTTGTGAATGTCTTTAGATGTTGACATTAGAGATGTAATTGTCATCTGTGTTGGGTGTAATGCATTTGTCACCATTAGCCACACACTCCCTGGATTATCACGGACTACATTTCCCATCATGCACCTCTCTGAACTGATTATACCAAACACCTGCACTGTGCTGATTACACACGCCTGCATCTCATTTACACACACCACACCAGTTGAAGTTTGCTGTTGATCCCTGTTTGACTACTCTTTGTCTGCTGCGTCGTTACTGCATAACTAATAATTAATTAATTAATTAATTAATTAATTGGTCTAATTTACTTTCCCCTTGAAAAAGTAAAGGATTACTCTTTAATTTTTCTGTCATGTAATTGCAGTTACCGGTACTTCTGATGTTATTGCATATAAAATAGACTAGAACAATATAAAGCAATAGTGCAGTTAATATCAGAATTTAATGTCTAATATTAAAATATGTTTAAATACTTTGGTCAGTTCAAGTATGCAGATTTTATATTATTTATTTGAAAGAATTAAAAGTGCACTTTAATGCCTATTTTTTGTTTGTTTAACTGGCCGAGGTTGACATGGGATTTAGAAAGGAATTAGTTCCAGTAATAAGTAATCCATATTAATTAATACTCTCAATTAAAAAGTATTGGTAACGCTTCCTTTTACAGTCCATTACTTACAGTGTACTTACCTAGAAAGTACAGGCTAATATAAGGTAAGTACATGGAAAAGGGTTAAGTTTAGGGGTAGGTTCAGGGTTAGTACTAGTTATTACCTAGTAATTGTAGTTACTAAAATAAGTACATAGTATTTACATGGGTAACTGGACTGTAAAAGGAAGCGTTGCCAAAGTATTGCATTACTTTTTACTGGTACTAACTCACTAAAATAAATCATTATTTTAGAGTGACTTGAATTCCAATCCTGTTCAAAAGCAGCCAGTGAAGAGCGAAGTGAAGACTTTTATTATGTAATATGTCTGTTTTTAAATAAAAACTGTTCTTTGACAATTCTATTCTTCAAAGAATTCTACAACAAATATGTATCACAAAAATATAAAGTAGCATAAACTGTTTTCAACAGTTTCTTGAGCAGCAAATCATCGTATTAGAAAGATTTCTGAAGGATCATGTGACACTGATGACTTTTGTTTGCAGACTTCTTGGCAAATTTGAGAACACATTTCTGAAATACTAAGATTACTGATATTTATGAGGAGACGGAGACTCCAACCTGATCTCACGACCAAGTCGCACGAATTCGACGAATGATTAAAAAGTGGCTAATTCGTAACAATTCATACGACCTCACTCGTCTTTTTGCTAAAACGTACAGATTTTACGAATTGGCCAATTCGTATGAATTCGTACGAATGACCTAACCCTTACCCCGCCCCTAAACTTAACAGTCGCGTGGGTTTAGACAAATCGTACAAATTCGTACGAGTGAGGTCGTACGAATTAGTACGAATTAAACATTTTTTACTCGTTCGTCGTATTCGTACGAATTGGGCGTGAGATAGTGTTGGAGACTCACACTAAGTCTCCATTTGCTCTCTTAAAAAAGAAATTGAGATATTAATTTCATCCGTGAATAATCATAATCATTAATTCAGAAACTGACAAAGACGCTGGCATTCCTACTGCAGTATATCTCAAAGCCACATTGTTCCTCGTGAACTGTTTTCTGTTCACGCCAATTGGTTCCCCCGCTTGATAATAAACGCAGTTATACGTGTGACAAGTGTCTTTAGTCAGCAGACGGTTATGAAACAGCCACATTGAACTACTTGAAAATAGAACTATTGTGTGCACATTAAAAAAAAAATTCAGAAAGTAAATGTTGTGGCCTAAGAGAAATCTCCCGAGGTCACGCCAATGTCATAAGTTAATGTATGTGTGAAGTCTGTGGAATTTCTCGATTTAAAAGCCTTTGAAATCCGAGACTTTTAACGCGGCTGCTCGGCCCCAGATAGCCTTAAAGCTGGTAATAACACAGAAATGACTAAAGCACCCTGATGTGACAGAAAAATTGATGTCAGGGAGGAGAAGGGTAACAGGAGATGTGTGACAACAGCTGAGAGAGAAGATCACAACCTCCCCAAACCCATCCGAGCTGAAGATCTGTGACCGACTGCTCATCCGTCTGCCTTTAGCTCAATGCTCTGCTAAATCCTGCCTTCTAGGTCAATCCAGGGTTAGATTGCATTCATGTTAGAAATACAGGGGGGTTGTGGGATTGAGACACAGGTTGAGAAATCACCTTCCCGCGCTCCACCTGTATAGATCTGCTCTGGGTAATTTATGTGCGTTAGGTTCATGTATTGTCATGAAGGAAAAAATGTCCTATATGGACCAAAACCTCTTTTTGTACCAGGCTGTAAACACATTTTTTTTCTGTTGTAAAATTGGGCATTTTAACATGGGGGTTTGTGGGATTGACTCTCTTCTGCAGCCGGTCTCTAGAGGCCAGTTGATTAACTTCACAGCAGAACAAAATGTGTTTACAGCCTGGTACAGAAAGTGGTTTTGGTCTAAATAGCTAATTTCGCCCTTCATGACGACTGTGAGGGGGGTGAATGTTTTTATAACTCATCCTTTTAAATTATATTAAGCCTTGAAGTTATGCATAATTAGGGGCGTGGCCACTTGAGTGACTGGTGGATTGCCGCTGATGTCACTACTAGCTGTTTGTCTGCCGTCTGCTAACATTTAACGACATTGTGTTGGCTAAATTTGATATTTATTGTGCAGTCAGCTTAATAAATTGGCAGAAGAGATTGCGATTAATTGAGATGAGTGACAGCTTATAGTGATTATAACACGCTTTCTATGTGAAAATATCAGGACCGGAGTTCGACACATGTGGGTCAAGACATGCTTTTGGGCGGGCGTTAAATAAAGGTACAAATACAAGTAAATTGTGCACTTTAACCAACCAATTAATTTTTGGTATGTTTTAGCTTACCTCAAGGGCATCCAAGATGTAGGTGTCTTTGTTTCCGAAGTCGTTTCAATTTTGATATTTTTAGGTCAAACCGTTCTTGTCTGTCAGTCATATAATGGAGGTCTATGGTCACCACCTCAAAGAGCATGCACAGAGAAGTCCAGATTAAACGTGATTTAATGAATCGTAAATGGAAGTAGACTTTGATGGCCTAAGACACGAAACAAGCGGTTTGTGTGAGAAAATGAACAGTATTTATATCGTTTTTACCTCTTGTAACACATCCACAGCCACGTCCAAGTGACCTGAGGGCACGGGCGCTACATTATGTGTTCAAATACATTATGTCCTGTTATTTATTTTAATAAATCCACAAAAAATATGGATAAAAATAACTGGAAATCCAAATTTAAATAAAGATTTAATATTCATAAATGTATCCAAAATTCACAGCGTTTGAAGAAACTAACAATTGATTTTTTTTTTTTTTTTTAATTTCATTAGATTTTTCATAGTGGATTTGTATGTTTTGTTTCCGCTTGTTCTGCCACTGAATTACTGAAAAAATAATAATAATAATAATTGCGAGATATGAAGTCAGAATTGAGAGAAATAAAGTCGCAATTCTGAGATATGAAGTCGCAATTCTGAGAAATAAAGTCGCAATTGTGAGAAATGAAGTCGCTATTGCAAGAAAAAAAAAATACTTTTTTTCTCACAATTGTGAGTTTACATCTCGCAATTCTGACTTTATAACACATAATTGTGAGTTTATATCTCGAAATTCTGGCATCTTTTCTCAGAATTGTGAGATATAAACTCGCAATTGCGAGACTAACTTTTTTCCCCTCAGAATAGTTTATATCTCACAATTCTGACTTTACAACACACAATTTCGACTTAATATTATGCATTTCTGACTATATAACACACAATTGCGACGATATATATCAATCAATTCTGACTTTTTTACACGCAATTGTGACTTTATATAATGCATTTCTGACTTTTATATCTCGCAATTCTGAGAAATGAAGTCAAAATTACTAACAATACCCCACTGTTAAAGGACTGACTGAGACTACTGAACTCGTGCTGTGCTCCACTGAGAAAGTCTCATCTCATGATTACACAACAGAAAGCCTATGAGAACACACACATCTGTGTTTTCTTCACATCGCTGCATAATTTAAAATACAATTACCTGAAACATCTGTTCTCCGGTGGAAAAAAAAAACATAGCAGTAGTCATATTGTTATAACGTCTGAGATTTTATTATCGTCTGAAGTAAATGTGAAGTTTATGTAGTGCGTGACTTTTGCATTTGTGGTCCTAATAATCCTTACATTGCATTTAGTTGCATGATGAATGACTGTACTAAACCTTAATTTAGTGAATGAGATCGGTAGGCGACAACCTCATCAGTCTTTAAATAAAGATGCTCTGATGTTAGCATGATCTTCAGGTGTAATCATTTCAGGTTTTAGCAACATTTCTCATAATCAACGTCTGAAAAGTTTCTTGATATGAGGAGAAACAGTTTAGAGTAGGTGTTACTTCACAGTGGATGGCATCCTTTGAGGTTATGAAATAAACATCCCTCTTTTGCTTCCCTGGATAATTGGATGAACTGTTCTGAGCCCCCCGTCTCACGGGTCATTATAAGGTCCAAACATCATGTTGTCTGTGTAGAGTTGAAGGGATCAACAGGAGCCCAATGTTCAAAAGTTCCATTCACTGTAGATACAGAAAGGGTTTCTTAAAGGAGTCCTGTTCTGCTTTCTTCCATGTTCATCTTTCTTTAGTGTGTAATGTTGCGGTTTGATCATGAAAAAGCTCTGCAAAGTTGCAAAGTTCTTCTCCATATCAGTGTCAGTGTTTCTGAACTCCTGAAACGCCTCCATTGTAGTCTTGAGTTTCTTCTGGGAACGAAAACGTCACAATATCCCTCATTTAAATAATTAACATGCAGAATAAAGGGGCGGGGCCTAGATGAGTTAGTTAGTAGTGTGTTAAACTGGTGGGTATGGTAAGGGGCGGGACATTTCCCGAACACACTCGAAGCGCTCGACCAATCACATCACACTGATTCAGCCGACCAATCAGAGCACAGTGTGCTTTTCAGAAGGAGGAGGAACTAAAGAGAGCGAAAACCTGTTCTAGTAGAGCACAAAAACAACATCAAGACTTTAAAAAAGGGCATAGGTCCGCTTTAAGGGTACGTTCACACGACAACGATATGCTTAAAACGGAGAGGTTTTTCCTTTGAGTTTTCGGCGGACACCATTGTCAAAACTTATCCCCATTTAAAGGTATCCGCGAAAACAAAACAAAACAAAAAAACGCTGTATTCTGCTGCCAAGCCATTAGATGGCGATAATATGCATGTCCATGATGTCATTGGTTGCAAAGATTCGCGGTTTTGTTGTTCACACGGAGACCGTTTTCAAAAACTTGCACTTTGAAACCAATTTACAAAAGTTTGCATTACCCAAAACGCTGTTATCGGGAAAATAAACGACCAAAACACATAAAACGTCTTCTGTTTTTAGTTGTCATGTAAACAGCACCTAAGACTAAAGCAATACATTGATTTGAAAAATATATCAAGAACTTTTTCAAGAAATTATACATTAAAAATCATTCATCTCTTTGCTGAACTACTGTATATAGGGCTGCAAATTACTATTGGGAGTGAAGTTTCTGTTCTCCATCCGGTGCTCTCATTCTGTGCTCTTATCTGATCTGGTGTTTGTTGCTGGTAAGCAATTTGCTGAAATTGTTCAAGGCCTCTCCTGATGTTCCTCCCACCCGATGGAAACAGCCTAGCGATTAGATTCTGCTGCGCCCAGCGTTTGGAAACCAAGAGAGTTTGAGACTTGATAAGCTCGCAGTTCCTCTGATGCTTCAATCAAACTCTTTTCTGAGTTTAATTTCAGATAAGATACCAACAGAAATGTGCTTGAACATAAACGAGGGGGAAAAAATAAATCAAGGTCATGTTGGGGTTATTGTATTCATACTTTCAGCATGCTTGATCACATTTGCATGTACATTGCGGTTCTCTAATTGAAATATTAGACATGCTCTTCCTGTTATGCTGCATTTGAGTCTTTTCAACTCATTAATTCTTATGCATGTTCTTAAAGGGATAGTTCACTTTGAAATTAATTTCTTATGTTTTATGTTTTAGCTGCAAGATGCTCTTTGAGGTGGTGGTCATAGACCTGCATTATATGACTGACGGACAAGAATGAAAATACTGTGGAAACAAAGACACCTACATCTTGGATGCCCTTGAGGTAAGCTAAAACATATCAAAAATTAATTTCAAAGTGAACTGTCCCTTTAAGACTAGCACCCGTGATGCAAAATAGAGGTCATAAGGCTATCATGATGCCTGCCTGCATGTTGACTTATGTTGATTAATTCATAGAAATTAATTGGATGTTTCTCGTATAGCACCCATGTGTTTGGAGATATAAATTAATATGAATTATCCCAACAAATTGCTAAAGCTTTTATGAATATTACCTTAAATGCTGTGAATAATACAGCTGTTTTTGTGCACGACAAATAAAGTCATTGTCTCCTAAAATAATTGATTCTGAACTGCTGAAACGAGTCGTCTCATCAGTAATTCCCCTCTCACTTCATATCACAGAACTATGGTTTGTGACACATTTGCATAATGCCAGTCTATGGTCTTCATTGGCTGAACAGTGTCTGCTTTGCCCCGCCCTCAAACACTGTAGTTGTAGCTAAGACTGCACTCTTAGAAGAAAAGGTTCTATATAGAACCTTAAAAGGTTCTAAAGCGCTACATATTTGGAACCCCTAAAATTTTCTGTATCAAAATTCAAGATATGGGGGTTAGAAAATGTATATATTTATATCATTTTATGTAGTTAATCAGTATACCACGAAGAGTGCCATTTCAGATTTTTTCCTCCAAAAATCAGCATGATTAAAATGTGATTAAGTTTAATAAACAATAATTTAATTACAACTACAAAATATTGGAGAATAATGTAATATATGAATGAAAAATAGCCTATAAAGAACCTTTGTGCCAAACGGGTTCTTTATTGTCATTATAGAAGCTTTTTTAGCATAAAATGTCATTTGGAGTAAAGAACCCTATGCTACATGCTTTTTTCTGAGAGTGTGGAAGAGTTTGGTTTGTGTTGATGACGAGATGCTGTTTTCAGTGCTGCAAATCCACTTTGTTTGCAAATGCACTTCCAAAGGATGAGACTCGTGCTGGAATTTATACGGTAAAACCGACACCATTTTTACTGTCTCTACTCACTGTGTATCAAGTGCTGAGGAAGCAAATGAAATTCATATATGCTGATGAGCGTTTGGTTTCAAACAAGTGCTGTATAAGTGCTCGACCAATCACAACATACTGGGCCGTCTGACCAATCAGAGCAGAGTAGACCAATCATGACAGAGGAGGGGTTTAGAGAGACTGAATGTTTCATCAAACCGTTTCAGACACTGTTAGAAATGAGGTGATGTGCTGTGTATTTTATGAGAAAATGAAATGTTTTTTGACCATGGATGCATGTAAACCTATAGTAGGAGACTCCAAAACATCTCTGTACAATAATATTGGGACATTAGGGGTGGCAACCACACATGCCTTTGGTGTGTGAGACCGCGGGTTTGAATCCACTGTGAGACACCAATGTGTCCCTGAGCAAGACACTTAACCCCTAGTTACTCCAGAGGCGTGTGTCGCTTTTGGATAAAAGCGTCAGCTAAATGAATAAATGTAAATTAGTCGGTGCATGCAAGACAAGTATGTCACTGCATACTAAATTATATTAGCATAACAATGATTCTGCCCTGAATTATTTCCGGCCGAATAATCTGATTCACAGGAAATAGTCACAATGTAATGTCATTATGAATTCTGCTCCATGTTCTTTTTTAGTAATTGCAAGTTGATGGTACAAAAACAAAAACAAAAAAACAAATTAAATATAAAAATATCTTTTTTTGTTTTTCAAACAGTTTCCACTCTCATCTGCAAGTCAAATGATCAGGATTTAATTGCATTTAAATCTCGACAAAGGTTCTTATTGGCTCTTTTTCTCTGGCAAGGCTGGCAGTTTCTCACATCAGGAAGCCGTGTGTAAAGAAGCGTCATGCAGCTTGTGTGTGTGTGTGTGTGTGTCAGAGATGCACCTGCAGTGGCTCACAGGAAACGCACAATAGAGTTTGTGTCAGCTTAAAGCATCCTGCCTTCTTCCTGTTCGGGAGGAAGTCAAGATTCCTTCGCTTGCATGCACATGCACATTAACATCCCATTCACTGTTGACTCTTAAAGCGTTAGTTCACCCAAAAATGAAAACTCTGTCAGTACTTACTCTCCCTCATGTTGTTCAACCCTGTAAGACTTTCGTTCATCTTCGCGACACAAATCCACGTGCTTAACCCCAATGCCATTAACCCCAGTAGGTTTAGGGACAGGGTTGGGGTAAGTCATATATTTATACAGTAATAACGTTAAGTCAACGGCGTTCATAAACACGCTGAAAAGCGATTATGTGTGTTGATAGCACGCCAAAAATGGAAATACGAATTGGCGTGTCATACACACGCTACTATTATTAATTGTTATATCCTCTTTGTCACTGCGATATCAGCGCTTTGTCGGCACAACGGAGCTAAACCTAGCCCTCCAGAACGGAAGTGGGTTGCATCGACAGGAGGAGTTTAGCATGTAACGGCTCATAAACTTGTGTGTTGCTGGAGTATCTGAAGCTCTTAATCTAAAGGCTCCGCCCCTCTTCTGAACGGAGGCGGAGCAGCAGCTCATTCGCATTTAAAGGGACGCACACAAAAACGTGTTTTTGCTCACACCCAAAAAATTTGACAAGCTAAAATAATTAATTTGGGGCACATTCTGGGGACACCATAGATGTATAACACATTGTGTGAAAAGTGGCATAATAAGTCAGCTTTAAGCATTACGCAAGCATAACGTCAACACAAGATCACATTTGACTTTCTCGATGCCATTTTCTGGTGTTATTGTGATCGATTTATCAGTGCATGCTTGTCTTTTTTCTTCAATATGTAATAACTTGCTCCGCCTCTGAAATGACTTTCCTTTTCAGCTGATGTCGTCAGTCCCCCAGCTGATGTCATCGGTCATATAGAAACACTTTCCAATCAATTCCTCGTGGATAAAATCAAGTCTCGTCCTACATTTTTGTCGTTGAATAGGCTAAACTTTTATGCAAGTAAAACAGTTTTACGAATGCTGTAGTGTGGGAACCTGCAAAACAGCATCATAATAACTAACCAGTGATTTTAAATACTCTTCATATTTAAAACAAAACTGGCACAAATCAATTTGAGTTCCAGTGGGACGTGCAGCTTCCAGTCAATGAGCATTTATTGATTTGTGTCTGCCCTTTAAGCTCCATAGCATAGTTCGATAGCAGGCCATATGACGTTTTTATGTTAATGGCTTTTTTGCAATTTCCTATTTGTAGCAGCTCACACAATCCAAATGTGTCCGCAAAGCTAGGAAGGGACCTTCCAGAGCCGGATCATGAGCAATCATGCTGTGCGGGAGAGGGTCTGCGTCAATATTTTTACTAATTATATTGCCCTGTTGATTTAATGCAGAGCCAATGCCTTGAATGAGATGCACAATATGCAATTTCATATTTTGATTAAGGGCATGGAGCGCTGATAGCTCGCTGTCATCAGTGAAACACAGTTATAAAACATTCTGGAACCGGATCAGACGGATGTTCTTGTGATGTAACAGGCTTTAGTTTGTCACCTTCAGAAATCACCTGAAAGCCTTTAAATTCGTGTTAATTTGATGTTTCACACTGGTGATGTAACTCTAATGTGCTTGCTCAGGTCTGTGTGATGTGAATATAATATAGAATTTATTATTATAAATTAATACAATTGATTATGATCAATCCATCCAATCCATCCATCTGTCCATCCATACATCCAACCATTCATCCACCCATCCGTCCATCCATCCATTCATCCATCCATCTACCCACCTATCCATCCATCTACCCTTCCATCCATCCATCTGTCCAACCAATCCATCCATCTGTCCATCCACCCATCCATCTATCCATCCATCAGTCTGTCCTTCCATCCATACATCCATCCACCTATCCATCCTTCTACCCATCTACCCATCTGTCCATCCATCCATCCATCCATCCACCTACCCATCCATCCACCTACCCATCCATCCATCCATCCATCCATCCATCCATTCATCTGTCCATCCATCCGTCCATCCATCCACCTATCCATCCATCCACCCATCCACCCATCTGTCCAACCAATCCATCCATCTGTCCATCCACCCATCCATCCATCTATCCATCCATCTATCAGTTCATCCATCAGTCCATCCGTCCGTTGTGCCATCCATCCACCCATCCATCATCCATTCATCCATCCATTCATCTGACCATTCATCCATCCATCCATCTATCCATCCAACCATCCATCTATCATCCATCCATCTATCTATCCATGCTGTAGTGAATGTGAGCTTTATGGAATAGCATTAATTTTTCGTTTGAAATTTCCCTCTTCGGTAAACTGTTTCAAATCTGTATCACATTCTGTTTCAATTTGTATTTAATTTGTATCATCTTTATTCTTAATCTGGTGTCATACCTCAGATCTAATTGAATTATTATGCAGGAAACAAAATCCGATCGGTTATCCAGACACAGAGGATACTTAATGTGAACAAATGTAAATGCGCCATGTCCTGATTGGCTAATGATCCGATCTGCTTGATCGGATCATGATGATCGTATGTTAATGCCAAGCGTAAACACAGCCACATTCTTATCAACCTTGGACCCAATGAAGATCTCTCACTTTTCTGACAAAAACATGCCCTCATTAATGCACTCTAACTAATGAGACATGAGGCGTAGGGTCTAATACAACAGAACACTGTGATATCTTGGCAGAATCTAAGATAAGCTTTTGTTCTGAGAGTTTCATTACTGGATTCAATGAAACATTCATAATAGGGTCGTTTGTCTTTTCGGTGGGCTGTCGAGTGTGATTTTTGATCCCAGCCCAAAGACATGTTATCACCGTCCCGTGTGCCAGAGCAGAGCTCTATTTGTAGAGCGCCCCAATAATGAAACTATTCTCCAGTCTGAAAATGAAGTGTCTGCAGTGTGAGGTCTGCCTCCAAGCTGAAATTCAACAGTAATAGGTCATAAATTATGTTGTAGAAGCAAAAAAAGATAAATATTTCATGCAAAGAACAAAAGGATGTGCTCTATTTATTTTTATTTCATCCATCCATCCATCTGTCCATCTGTCCATTGTGCCTTCCATCCACCCATCCAAACCTTCCATCCATCCATCCAAACCTTCCATCCATCCATCCATCCATCTATCCACTTATCCATCCATCTACCCGTCCATCCATCTGTCCATCCATCCACCTATCTGTCCATCCATCCACCCATCCATCCATCCGTTCCACCCATCCATCCATCCGTTCCACCCATCCATCCATCCATTCACCCATCTGTCCATCCATTTGTCTATCCATCCATCCGTTCATCCATCTGTCCATCCATCAATCCATCCATCCATCCGTTCATCCATCCATCCTTCCGCCCATCCATCCACCCACCCATCCATCCATCCATCCCTGTTCATCCATCCATCCGTTCATCCATCTATCTGTCTGCCCATCCATCTATCCATCCACCCATCCCTCCGTGCATCCATCCATCTATACATCCATCGTCCATCTATCCATCCAATCCATCCATCTGTTCATCCATCCATTCATCCACCCATCCATCCACCCATCTGTCATCCATCCCTCCATCCATCCACCCATATCGAGCCACCGATCCATCCATCCATCCGCCCATCCATCCATCTATCCATCCATCCATCTGTCCACCCACCTGTCCATCCATCTGTGTATATACCTGTCCATCCATCCATCCATCAATCCATCCACCTGTCCATCCGTTCATCCATCCACCCATCTGTCCATCCATCCATCCACCCATCCATCAATCCATCCATCTGTCCATCCACCCATCCATCCATCTATCCGTCCACCCATCCATCCATCTGTCTGTCCACCATCCATCCATCTGTCCATCAACCCATCCATCCGTCCGTCCATCCATCCATCCATCCATCCACCCATCCACCCATCCACCCAATCATCTGTCTATCCATCCATCTATCTGTCCACCTTCCAACATTATTCTTTTGTTAGTGTTGCATGCAGTTATTTCTCATATTTGGTTAAAGAAGCAAATTTCTGTCATCACTCATTTTTCATCTGTGGAAAACAGAAGTTCTGCTAGTTGCTCTTTTCTATACAATAACAGTGATGGGAATCAAATGCTTTTAAGCTTCAAACGGGACAACATGAAAGTATCAGAAGAAAGTCAAATGGGTTTGAAACATCAGGGTGAATAAATGATGATCCCATATAAAACACCACCGCAACCAGTGTTAAATATAGTTATTTTGCTGGTTTAATCTAAAAAAATTGTATACTAAAATGTCAGCTATCTACATTGTTGACTTGTCTCATTATGTCTAGTTGACACTTTAATTGTGCCGTTAAAGTTTATGTGGATATTTTTATAGCCTTCTGTTTACCTCACAGGAGCACTGGGAATTATCTATGAGAGAAAAATTATAAACAACTATTAAACCAAAGACCTTGATATTGCAACCTTGGATGATTATGTGAAAACCATAACTTGTGAATCATGTGAATCCGCTCTGTGAATGTGTCTTTGCTGCAGTGTGTTGATTCTTGTTGTTGTTGGTTTATGGCGGCTCTTGTCTGGGCATGTTCTGTTAGTCAAGGTGTTTTCCTCTTATGTTCTGACTCAACCCTCGACCCGGTGTCCTTTGATTTATCACAGGCGGTTATTGTTGCGACCTGTGTGTTTCAGTGCCAGAGGTTTCCCAGCGCTCGCCTTCGGTAGTTTCGGTAGAGTTTCAGGTGTTTGGAATGTGATTCCAGAGGCGTGTCGAGACGAACTTTAACACAGTGATCACACACACTCAACAACTGACACTGAACATGCTCAGATGTTTACATTGACACATCTGTCTATCTATCTATCTATAGATACATGGACGGACGGACAGATGTTCTATGCATGCATCATTCTGCATCTCTATTGCACGCGTTGTGTTTATCGTACAATTTAAACGCAAAAATGAGTTTTTACGTGCATATGATACGCAGTTTTTGCGTGCATTTGATACGCACTTTATTGCGTGTAATACACACGCACCCCACACCGCTAATCCTACCAAAACATATAATACACACACACACCTGAGACCACTACTAAACATACCCTAAACCCACCCATGCATATCATATGCACGTAAAAACTCATTTCCGCATATAAATTACACGATAAACACAATGCGTGCAATAGAGATGCATTTAGTGTGATTTAGTTGTCCGTCCGTCTGTCCACATTTTAAAATATGTTTTCATTTTTTTTTATAAATAGAAATATGATGTATTATTTGAAATAATGGTTTTAAATATTAACATGAAGTATTTTTTATGACTGTTTTCTATGACAATTTTTTAATAATTAAAGGAACTTTTAGCTCTTTAAATCCCAAACATGTCATGATCTGGAAAAATACCGTATTTACTGAAAATGTATGAGTAATCTTGATTATGGCAGGTGCTTTAGAGTTATCAATAGATCGCGATTATATAACTCATAATCTGCCACATACTGTGATGAACAGTTTATCCATCTCGCTTGATTAATTGTGCCTGTGTGTTTGTCGAAATCCTGCTCACAGTGATGCTCACTGACCAGAAACAAGCCTTTTATTTCTGTCACACATGATGTGAAATCCTCCATGTTCAACTGGAGTGATGAGAATCTGAACCTCTATCTAGTTCGGGGACTTCATTCCTATTGAGGAACGTGACAGTATTTTATGGCAAGCTGTTCAGGAAATAATTCATGTGTGTTGTGTGAATATGGAGTGGTCTAGTGGTTGAATCTATATGGTTTAATGACAAATGCATTGGTTTAGAATATATTGGTTTTCTCAACTATACATTGGTTTTCTCAATTATACATGGGTTTGCTCAGTTATACATGGGTTTTAATCAGCTATGCATTGGTTTACTCAACTATATATTGGTTTCCTCAACTATACATTGGTTTTCTGCACTATAAATTGGTTTACTCAACGATACATTGATACAACGTAAAACGAACGATATATAGTTGAGTAAACCAATATATAGCTGAGTAAACCAATGTATAATTAAGAAAACCAATGTATAATTGAGTAAACCAATGTATAATTGAGAAAACCAATGTATAGTTGAGGAAACCAATTTATTCTAAACCAATGCATTTGTCATTAAACCATAGATTCAACCACTAGACCACTCCATATTCACACAACACACATGAATTATTTCCTGAACGGCTTGCCATAGTATTTTAACGTCGTTTGCATCATTGCAGAATTTGATGAAACTATAGACCTGTGTTGATGACGACTTCATAGGAATTCGACACACGCACACACACACTTCGTATACCTGCAGGCCTAAGGAAGACGCCACTGGTGTCAGGAAGACTTAAGTAAACCAGTAAAGCATGCAGGCGTCTCATTGACAGGAGAATAAATGGACTTTATGAACTATAAATCTGCAGCAGAGATGCTACTAAAGCACTTCCTTCTGCACTTGGTCATCTGGTAAACTGTACTATGATGTTTTTTGTCAGGCGGGGAGAAACAAGAAATAAATCATATTTATTGTGCACGGTGAATTGTGTGTTTGTGTGTGTGTGTAGACTGAATTCAGTCACTGAGTCACATTTTAGAAGCAAAAGAAAGAAATAAGAAAATATATAACACACAATTCATTGTGACATTATTTTTATGACAAGTCCCCAGATCTTGTAACTGTAACACAATAAATTGTTTTCATGCTTAACATTTTAAATAATTGTTTGTCTGCAATTATATTATGCACTTAATTGTCATTAAAATAACGCAGTGTATTTGTTTAGTATTTCGTTTAGTAAGATAGTATTAGTTTTTATAATTAGATTTTCTGTTAAATATTTTCTATTTTAATTTTAATTTCAGTTAAAGTTTTTGTAATTTTGAGTGTTTTGTCAAGTTTTTTTAAACTGATTTATAGTATTTTTAATTATTTCAGTTTTAGTTTTAGTTTTTTTTAATAGGTGAAGTTTTTAAATGTTTATATATATATATATATATATATATAACATTTACAAACTTCATATATATATATATATATTTATTTATTTATTTCTATGTATTTTTAAGAAATGAAAATGTTATGAAAATTATGAAAATTGAAATGAAAATTATGGTTTGAGTTCCAGTTATAATGTAACTGAATTACAAATAATGTAACCATTATTTGTAATTCAAGATATTACAAATAATGGTTATTATGCATTTATTTTGCAAATCAATTAAAACATCATTTTATTTTATTTTGTCTGGTTTTGGTGCAAATGTAACCTGAACATGTTTTCATGATATTCAACCATATATCCATATCTTCCAACGTCGCCCTCGAAAGTACGCAGTGTCATATTCCCTTCATTTCTGACCTCTGTTGGGTTTTCTCGGGTCTGAGTTGATCTGGATTAAATCCCGGTCTCTGAGCTGAAGTGAATTCAAACAGTCAAACTTGTTTCCTCAACTCTTACAGCCACTTCCAGGAATTTTTCTACTGTGACTTTTCCACAAAGGAACCCAACAACTCTGAACAATCTAACAAACCTAACAACCTAACAAAAACATCAACACACTGTGGCATGTGTAGTCAAATAAGGCCTTGCATTGTCTATGCAGTCAATAGAATCAGTCAAGTTTTTAATGTTTTGTTTTGTTCAAGCTGAGACTATATCAGACGTTTCTGCCAAGTGCAGCTGCCCTAAAATCCAACAAAAGCCTTGTTATGTTCTTGTTTGATTTACTACAGTAAGAATGCTTCTAAAAGGATTTATACTGACTTTTGTGAAAAAGAAGCACACTTAAAGGTGTAGTTCACTTTAAAAAAAAAAAAACTTTTGCAGATATTTTACTCACCCCCATGTCATCCAAGATGTCCATGTCTTTCTTTCTTCAGTCGAAAAGAAATGAAGGTTTTTGATGAAAACATTCCAGGATTTTCTCCATATAATGGACTTCAATGGGAACCAAACGGTTCAAGGTCCAAATGAGAGTTTCAGTGATAAATTAAATTACCCATAAATTACCCATTTTAAATACACATTCATCTTTCCAGGGGTGGAATGACCCTTTAAGCGTTTACTTATTGCGGAAATTATATACTTTAAAAATGAAGTGTGAATGTTTTCGGACACATAATTGCTAGGGATGCACTGATATGAAAATGTTGCCCGATACCGATATTTCTTTATATTTGAAAGCCGTTAACCGATATATTGGCCGATAAATCTAAATCCAAAGTTTTTTGAGAGCCTGATTACATATTTCAAGTAATTTAAAATCATCATGTTGAACAGTGCGCATCTGAAGAGTCTCAGCTGAAGGAAATAATACATTATTTATCAGCTTTAATATATCGGACCAAATTTTCTTCAAATGATAACAAAAAATAATCATATATCGGCCGATATGGTGGCTGATATATCGCACATCCCTTCCCTATTGCATATTAACTGCGATTAAATAAAAATCTGTTATATTTTAAATGTATTTAGTGCATTTAGTTAAACTTTTGCATGTTTTTGGCTCACTAAAGTAGAACTTAGAACTTAAGTAGTTTTTACTTTATAATCATAATTACTTCTATTATCTTTGAGATATGGATAAAGTGTGCTACCGGACATAGTGACAAGTTTTTATGCCAAACTTAAAATACCTGTATGTAAATTCTGTTCAAACTTGTGTCATGTATTAAATATTAGAAATAAGTTCATTTAAAATACATTGACTTTAAATCTAATATTGAACAACACACTACAGCTATAATCAAGTATTTTACATGTGCTTTAGTATATTAGTCGAGACATCAAAATAAGACAATATTGAAACATTTCAACATTCAAGTGCACTTTTTAAAAGTGTGTTAAGAAACGGTCATGCTCTCTTTAATAACGCTTAAGAGAACTTTTCTTTAATATTATTTTATTTGCAAAATAAATACAGTTTTTGAAAATATACTTTTAAAGATTTGAAGTACATTACATTTAAGTGCACTTTTCACAAGGGTAATGCAGGCTGAATGTCACAGCATTAGAACATTTGTTTTAAAGAAATTTAAGCAAAGGATGTCACTAAATCAATGTCTGGAATGATGCAACAATAAATCTAGTGTTAAGAGACAATCTGAGATTGTGACATTAAGTGTTCAAATACTTAAAGGCGGCCATTGTGTCTCGCTAGACAGTTAATGGTTAATTATCGCCTGTCAGTTTGCATGTGGTTTAAGTGGATACTGATGGCCTTGAGTTATGCATTAAACATTACTTACAGTTACACCACTTGGAACATTCCAATGGTAATACTTTAATCAGTTTGCATGTAATTACAGTAGACAACAGACTCGGAGCATTCCTGCTGTCTGGGAGGCCGGCCATTCCAGATCCATGGAAATTCCCTGAGGTTTATGGTCAATAGTGGCTCTAGCCTGGAAAGATTCAGTGGCACATTAAATGCTGGGAGTGGTTAGAAAAGATCAGGGGAAATAAATCTCATGAGTTAACTGTGTTGTTGCTTGTAATGATCTACGCCAGACACACTATGTTTACAAGCACAACTTGTGTTTCAGTCGGACTGAATTAATTCTGATGGTTCAATCTGAATGTAGTGTTTATGAATGCTAAACATGTGATCGGGTTTATACATCACAGCCTTTGTTTTGCCTCTAAAATGGTTGTCATTACCCACAATGCACCGTTACATAACGTCTATGCCCGAGCTCTATAGAGAGCCTTCCAATCGACCACTTTGGGACCTCATTTCGGAAAAAATATTGTATGGTAGTCAATGCGAGAATCTCGTTTGAATTGTGCCCTGAATTACATGTTGTCAATTTAAAAGATACGTTTTAAAGTCAAGTAAGTTGCAGTTTGATGTAAAACGGTTGAGGTATAAGACTGTGAAAATATGTAATTACAAAGACTACAAACCCCAAAGGCGCACACTTTCTCTCAATAAATGAAGCTAACTTTACTGAGGCTAACTTTACTGAAGCTAACAGAAGCTAACTTCACTAAGGGCTAACTTTACTGAAGCTAACAGAAGCTAACTTCACTAAGGGCTAACTTTACTGAAGCTAACAGAAGCTAACTTCACTAAGGGCTAACTTTACGGAAGCTAACAGAAGCTAACTTTACTGAGGCTAACTTTACTAAGGTTAACTTTACTGAAGCTAACAGAAGCTAACTTTACTGAGGTTAACTTCACTAAGGGCTAACTTTACTGAAGCTAACAGAAGCTAACTTTACTGGAGAACTGAGATGTGTAGATTCAGCCATCGCGTCTGTTATAGAAGATGTGGACAGCACATTCATTTTAAAAGAGGAACAGAACCGCGATCAAAGCATTTGTTGATTCAATTGAGTGCAGAGGCATTTTCTTTCCTGGTTCGGTTGAAACGTCCCATAATCAGCCAATGGAGCCGTATCAGACTCACATGCTGACTAATCTGAGTATTTTTTATTCGGATCGAGCTCAATCGGTTCGATTAAGGTGTTTACAGTTCACCTGAGCCGTCAATCCGAATACTAAACGGATCATTGGTCGCGTGTAAACGTAGCCAAGTGTTTCCACATTTCCATCTTTCTCTCTTTCTTTTCAGAGAGTTTTTAGAGCTCTCCGCCCATCCGTGTTCACAGATAATGCCAGTCTGTCTGCCAGCGGCTCGTCTGCCCAACGGGAATGTCACAAATGACGTAGGCTACCATAATTACCAGTGCGTCCATCAGCCTGAGCCGGCAAACAAGCCTGTGTGCATGTCGGAGAGGTATTGATGGGTGTTTCTGATGTTGTGAATCAGTGTCTCGCTCACAAAAGGACAGTGGAATTGAGATGGATGGCATAATAACATGATAAATGCATCCCAGAGGTTTCTCTTTCAGAGATCTGGATATTTGCTGCATGCCACAGTTGCATCCATGCATGCCTATGCAAATACAGTAGTCAACAAGAAGAGGATCAAAACCTTTCATTGAAGTTATACATGAATTTTGAACAATATCCGGTCTTGTCTTAGGAAAACCGACGAACTTTTTTGACTTCAAATGTTGATATGACCTGGCTATTCAACACCTTTTTGACGGTGAAAGAAAAGCTCGCTGTGAATCGCCTCTTTTCAGCAGATTGTGCTCTTAAATGTCAGGTGCATAGAGCTTTTGTGCTCCAGTGCTCCTAATGACGCACGATATGTGTTTCATCTAGACTTCAAGCACACTGTCAGTGTTTACTTTGTTTGAAGAGTTTGCACTGCAGCAGTTTGTTGAATTACTCTTTTTCTCAGTCGCTTTGGGACATTTCTCAGATCAGAATTCAAACCTACCTGTTCACTTTTGCACATCAAAAAAGCTTTCTCATTTCTTTAAACAAGTTGCAAATGCTTTGGTACATCCATGCAAATGATTACGTATAATTATCTTGTTTCCCACATTATCAATTGCTTATGTCATGTTGATCAAAATGTATTATAATGAGTCTCTGTTGAATAGTTCATAGCCTTTACATTCAAAATGGCTGACATGATCAATGTCATTATCAAGCATATTTCTACACATTTCCATTCTACTTTATTTCTAAATCTGTCCTGTTCATATTTCTTCTTTTGTTTTGTTTACTTTTTGCTATGCGGAGTAGAGCCCGACCAATAAAGGATTTTGAAGGCCGATACCGATACAAATATTTTAGGGTTTTAAAATCCGATATATCGGCCGATTTTTTTTTTTTTTTTTTTTTTTTTTTTTTTTTTTTTTTTTTATCAAATATTGTTGGATTTCACACGTGTAAAAGAAAAGCTAACTTTTCTGCACAAGGTACATTTGATACTTTTTCTCTATGTCTAAATGTTCACTCCTCACAAGTATAACTTACATTTTACACTGCAGGGATTGTAACTAGAGATATACTAGTTATAAATACAGTAATCATTACTTTATTTAGTTTTATTTATTTACTTAATTTGGTTTCTAAGCTCATTAATGTTAACGTTAGCGGTCTTCCACTGATGATAGTGGCATTAGCTAGCTTGGTGGTTAGCTAGTCTATGATGAGCCGTAATTTAGCAATAGATAACATCATACTGCAAATTGTAAAACATACATTTTCAATATAACAAGCCAAGAAGAGATGATTGAAGCATCTTTGGTTCATTTTTTATTTTATTTTTTAAATATTCATTTATCGGCCATTATAACTGCCGATGCCGATAGTTTGGAAAATGCCTAATATCGGCCGGCCGATATATCAGTCTGGCTTTAATGCGGAGCTTTCTTTCCTTTCTGTATTGCAATGAAATCATTTGTCAACAAATCACAGTACAAACAGTAAAAGGGTGAACGTGAATCTTGTCCAGTTTCTTGCAATCAAACTCCCACAATTTACATTAATTGTCATCAAAACTTAGTTTACATTAGAACTTCCCTTACAGAGTACACCGTTATATTGACAACATGACTAAGCAATGTGACTGTCTTATCCGTAACGACACAAGGACTTGTCGTTCTGATGATTGACGTTTTGATTTACTGGTTTGAGAGATGAACTGTGGATTTTTAGGTTGACACTGGATTTTGCAGGTGTTAAGCTATTTTTACAAATTGTTTTGAGAAATGTACTTACAAATGTGGAGGATGATTCAAGAAATGTACCAAAGCGACTGAGAAAAACTGTAACACAAAACATTTATGATACAGCGATGACAACAATTTGATGTTCTTTTGAGGTGTTTGGTGTTTTAAAGTAAGGGGTTTGTCTTTATTGAGACGACCTGTGTCAGCTGGCACCCTAGATAGTGTTTGCTATGAGGCTCTGCACCTGGTGTTTGTGAGGAGCTGCTGTTTGACATTTATTTAAACATCCTCCATATTAAACTGAGGGTGTGCGGGGGCGAGAGATGGTTCCTCTGTGTTTTATGTAGAGGGGCCTTGTTTTACAGTAACATTTTACGGTTTTATTTTTTTTAGAACTTCTGTCTACCAAATTTTGTAATTTTGTTATCCCGGTGGTCTTTGACCTTTAGAAATAAACAGCCTTTTTTTTTTTTTGCTATTTTCCCCTAATATTCTTTGTTAATGATCTCTATTTTCATTGGCTAACCTCTTAACAACAGTATATTGCATAATTTTATTAATCTTTTATTAAACAAGATACTCTAAATACAATGATTTTTAAATGTAAAAGGCATGTTCAACAAATGCTACAACAACATATCAATAAAAGTAATATAATGATGGATGGATGGATGGATGGATGGATGGATAGATGGATGGATATAGATAGATAGATAGATAGATAGATAGATAGATAGATAGATAGATAGATAGATAGATAGATAGATAGATAGATAGATAGATAGATAGATAGATAGATAGATCTGTCTGTCTGTCTGTCTGTCTGTCTGTCTGTCTGTCTGTCTATTGTCTGTCTTTCTGTTAATTGGTTGCAAATGATGGATCGGTTAAACAAATCTTCTTCTTCTATCATTTTCTTCTTCTACTTTCTCATTATGTTTTTGGATGAAACCCGACCAGTTCTGTGAGATTCACCAGTTTCTAAATGAGTTCTTTCAGTTTGACAGTAGTGGATGGAAGAGTTGTTTGCACAGTCAAGACTCTTTTACTTCAGAAGAGAAAGAAAAATCCTGTTTTCCTTGATGCAAAAATATGACGTGTTCAGTGTCATTTTTGAGGGCATTAAAATAGTAATTTTGCCCAAAAACACCGTCCAGTGCATTAGTCCTCACAAGTCTCTGTCCTTGTGCGTTTTCCTTGGGCAGTGGTGTGTCATTTTCACTCCGATCGCATGCGACACTCTGTTGTTATGCTGAGAGGACAGTGAATGTTATTTTGTATGCCGTCTGCAAGCTCTCTCTGTCACCTCATTCATTTCCGGTGGCATCTCTGACCTTAATGTGTGAAGCAAACAAACCCGGATCCCGTTCACATTTGCCCAGAGTGTGTCATTGACAAAGCTGAACGCGTCTGATATCAGTGTGTATTTGACTGATGACTCACTCACTCAAAGCCACACAGGCGGGTTTAATGATTAATGTGCAAAAATTGAGCCGCATCCACAATCTTTATTGAAATGTAGTGGATTCATTTTAATATTGTGGTTTAAAGGCATTTTGCATTCACAGGGTCTGAATTAAGAATGCATTTTAGTCTGTTGAAATAATGCCACCATGCCGGTTCAAGATTCACTTCAGAGAGATTGAGATTAACAGCGTTTATGGGATAAAGACAATCCCTGTGCAAATGCGACAGGTTCAGTTCTGCTCGTGTCACATGTGGTAGAGAGAGAGAGGAATAAAGATATTTACTCGAAACTAGTCAATCAATCATTTCATCATTTCATTTCATTGACCCCCTCTTGCCTTCAGATCTGCCTTAATTCTACGTGGCATTGATTCAACAAGGTGCTGAAAGCATTCTTTAGAAATGTTGGCCCATATTGATCGGATAGCATCTTGCAGTTGATGGAGATTTGTGGGATGCACATCCAGGGCACGAAGCTCCCGTTCCACCACATCCCTAAGATGCTTTATTGGGTTGAGATCTGGTGACTGTGGGGGCCATTTTAGTACAGTCAACTCATTGACATGTTCAAGAAACCAATTTGAAATGATTCCAGCTTTGTGACATGGTGCATTATCCTGCTGGAAGTAGCCATCAGAGGATGGGGACATGGTGGTCATAAAGGGACATGGCCAGAAACAATGCTCAGGTAGGCCGTGGCATTTAAACGATGCCCAATTGGCACTAAGAGGCCTAAAGTGTGCCAAGAAAACATCCCCACACCATTACACCACCACCACCAGCCTGCACAGTAGGAACAAGGCATGATGGATCCATGTTCTCATTCTGTTTACGCCAAATTCTGACTCTGTCTCAACAGAAATCGAGACTCATCAGACCAGGCAACATTTTTCCAGTCTTCAACTGTCCAATTTTGGTGAGCTCTTGCAAATTATCGCCTCTTTTTCCTATTTTATAGTGTAGATGAGTGGTACCCGGTGGGGTCTTCTGCTGTTGTAGCCCATCCGCCTCAAGGTTGTGTGTGTTGTGTCTTTGCTGCATACCTCGGTTGTAACGAGTGGTTATTTCAGTCAAAGTTGCTCTTCTATCAGCTTGGATCCGTCTGCCCATTCTCCTCTGACCTCTAGCATCAACAAGGCATTTTGGCCCACAGGACTGCTGCATACTGGATGTTTTTCCCTTTTCACACCATTCTTTGTAAACCCTAGAAATGGTTGTGTGTGAAAATCCCAGTAACTGAGCAGATTGTGAAATACTCATGGTGCGTTCTATTATTCATCCGTCTTGGAGATCCGAATCGGACGACAGACGTTGCCTAGCAACACGCCCCCTTTTCTCGGATTTCTCCTCTCGGACATCGGACAACCGCGAGGACACCGAGCAAGAAATCCGTTTCGGATTTCAAGATGGCTGCGCCCTGTGACTTGTAAGAACGAATTGTTTTCATTGTTTTTGAACCGCTTTGGTATTTGAAATGACGGTTATAATCACTCGTATTACTGCGTCCCCTGTGGGTATGGGAATCGGTTGTTGTGAGTGCAATTACTAACGTTGCTAGCGTTGCTAACAGAAGATTAACATGAAAAACATTAAATAAAGTGAACATTTTCAAGTTCAAATGGCTGCGTTTTGATAAGGTGTAGTCATAATATTTTTTTTTAAATGTAAGTGCCTGGTACTCGGCCAGTGCTACCATGACAACAGCTTTCTCCGATTCAGACACGCAAAACATAATAGAACGCTTGAAGTGTGGATGTGACGTCAAATCTGAGGTCCGAGTCGGTTCGTTGGGTATAATAGAACGCACCATCAGACCGGCCCGTCTGGCACCAACAACCATGCCACGCTCAAAATTGCTTAAATCACCTTTCTTTCCCATTCTGACATCCAGTTTGGAGTTCAGGAGATTGCCTTGGACCACACTCCTAAATGCATTGAAGCAACTGAGAAATTGAACAGGTGTTTCTAATAATCCTTTAGGTGAGTGTGTATATATATATATATATATATATATATATATATACAAAAAATAGTAATTATATTAAAATTACTTATTCATAAGTTTAATTATGTTGTATATTTTACAACATATTTTAATATAAAACAAAAATGCATGGTCACACCACACTGAAAACAATAATTTATTAATGATATAGCCTATACAACTAAAAAAACATTCATGGATTTGATTTATTTATTTACATTTTTTATTATTAATTCATTTATTAAGCAAGCTTTTTGATATCAAATTTTTTGTTTGTATACAGCATGAAATCAGTTCTAGAAGTTGTCGGTGATGGTAGATAAAAATCTCAGTTTCTTTCATTATTTCCGGTGGGATGTGTTTTTCCAGTCTCCATTTTTACATGCATCAGTTCGGATGACACAAGAGAAAACTGTAATGTGAGATGCGACCGATGTAGGGCTTTATAGGAATTTGACAATAAATAGAAAAGTAAATCATTATTTCTAAAATTGGCTTTTACTCCGTTCATCCCAGAGCTGATTTATTGAGCGGTTTGTGTCCCACGGGTGTGTTTGGAAACCCTATCCAGGAGTAAATACATCTCTGGGAGAAAATCAATGTTTTAATACCCTCTCTTCGCAGATTCGATTACATGAACAGCTCACTTCTGCAGGACAGAAAAGATGCCTTTGTGAGTTGAGCTTGAGTTCTAGACAACAAGCCAACTTGATTGAATGTTTGCATTCATGAACATCTCAGCCTATTGTGACGCTCTCGTTAAAGTCATCTTTTCTCAGGAGGGTCGTGTCATTCAATCCCAGCAGCATCAAACAGATCCCGTCCTATAAGCCATGCAACATGGAAAGCGAAAGCATGTTTTTATATAGTATGAAATTTCACCTGGCTGCCGTCTTTTCTTAAACCCGCTCCAGCTGCACAAACATCTCGCCCCGCCATTAAAAACCCATCTGTTCAATTAGGCTGGCAAACCTAGAGCGAAGCCGACTGTGATTCTGTGGATCGGGGCTGTGATCCTGTGAACAGCAGGTATGTTGAGAAGTTTCACAGGGAGACTGAGTGCTCATGAATTTAACCAGAACATTGTGTGCGGGGTTGAACCGCCCTGTAAAGAACACAGCGTGAATAAACCCAGAGGGATGTTTCTTTGCTCATATAGTTTGCAAGGAAAAAAAAAAAAAAAACGACTTTGATTTTTAAAGAATTTTTACTCAGTAATTGCTTGTAAATTTCACACATAATTATAAATAAATGGCAAGTAACATTGAATTAAACAATGATGTTGAATGACTGAAAGAGTGTTTTTCACTTGGGTCAAATATCGACTAACCCAACCCATTGGTTTCATTCTTTTTATTTAAAATTTAAACCCAATGGTTTGGTTTTGTCCATATTTGACCTTGGATCTTGAATCGAAATATTTTAGATGCATATTGTGATCGCTGACTTTGGATTGTGACATTTAGTATCTTGGCATACTTGAGTACTAAGACATTGTTGAAATCTCCACTGAAACCCTTGAGGATACATTTGTGAAATTACAGGGGAAATTACTTGTATGAGTAACATCTAAACTTAAAGGGAATGTTCACCCAAAAAATCTAAATTCTGTCATTTCCTCACTGTCAAGTTGCTCCAAACCAAAATTTCTTACTTCTGTGGAACACAAAAGAATATATTTATGGATAACTAAAGAAGAATATGGATAACTAAACAGTTGACAACTAAAAAGCCTCATTGACTTCAATAGTATGATGGAAATGAATGGGGTAAAGAAGCAAGAAACTGCATTCACCTTTCACAATGTGGCATATTTCCAAGTGAAACTGGAAATCTGGAAATCAGATTTCCAGGTAATTTTGATTTCATGTTGAGTTTATGCAAATGTGTCCATTAATGTTGCATTTGATTTCGTAACAATTTAGACAACAATTTTCTCAGCTATTTGTTTAGAAACATCTATTAAGATATTGTCAGGGATATTCAGTCATTTGCTTGTTTAGTTTCATTATCATGGACTTTTAGGGCCCTTTCACACCGACCTTGTTTGGTCCGGACTTTTGGACTTTTCAGTTTGGTCCGAATCAAAATTACAGGTGTGTTACCTCTGCCGGACCAAACAGATGAAATTTGGTCCGACGAAAAGAGGTAGTCTCGGTCCGGATCAGACTAAAAAAAGGCTTGGTTCGTTTATGTGAAAGCATTTCTGTATGGTTCGGACATTTAGACCTTTTACAGGAAGTTGTGGTGGTTCCCATAAAGCCGATAAAACAGAAGGTGGCAGGAGAAATGAGCCGTGGTAACACATGGGGAGAGGAGGAGACGAGGTTTTTAATTAAAGTATGGTCTGATGACATAATATGTTGCTTTCCTGCCGGCGACAATAAAATGTTCGCACGATGAGGACTTTCGTTCGGCGAATTTGAACTAGACTTGTGTATAGTTGGTGCTGCAGGTAATTATGCCATAAAAATAACATTATAGTTGCAACGATATGAGTGTTCGTTCATGTTGTCAAAGTTACTTGCCAAATTGACAACATACAGACGTCATGTCGATTTACTAAACCAATCAATGTCAAGATGCTGCCCACATAGATGATGACGACAGGACGCAAGGATGTCGCGTAAATTTCTTTAGTGAGCTCGCATTATTACAGTGTGAAACCAAACAAAAACTTTCTGAAAGTATAAAATGTATCGAAACGTAAACTTTGGTTCGGACATTGGTGCGGACTTTCAGGTGTGAAAACACCATCTGAAGGCATGTTCACACCGGGACAAATTTCGTGTGTTATTCACCGACGTTTAACGTCTCGTGACTAAACAGTGGGCGCCAATGTGAGTGTGCACACTGACGCGTAAAAGTGTCATTTAAAAAAAACGCCTCGGGTTCTTTTTTATAGTTTGACGTGCTGAGTCAAAAACTATCCGACCAATGAGATTTGAGTTTTGCTCACGTGTTTGGAGCTTCTGAAGTTACAGTAAAACACAACTTGGGGGCGCTCAAACACAAAACAGTCTTGCCGAGCACACATACGTAACGGAGAATAAGAGCTACGCCAAGTAGCGTCGCCGTCTACACCATAGATATGTATATAAAGGCTAGACGTGCTACGGCGGAGTTTCTATTGTCATCACTGGCGGCCATCTTGTCACAGACAAGCTGATGTAAGATGAACACAAATACTCTTATCTCGTTGAAATCTTGACGGATTTACAAACGGTTTGGTTTCTTACAAACGTTATTAATGTGGCTATAATTATCTGGATGATTATTTATTTATTTATACACTTTTTATTCATAAGTATGCAGTGTCATAACTACATCTCTGACGTTTATAACAAACCAACCCGTTTGAAAATCGGTAGAAAATTGAGCAAGTTATGGTCATTTAAAAAGTGCATGTACCATTACCACAATGTTACGAGTGAGCGAGCTGCCTGTGACAAGATGGCCGCCAGGTGCAGACGACGACCTCCATTGGCCAGCAGCGCTGACGACACATCTAGCCTTTATATACATATCTATGGTCTACACTGCCAGGAAGAAATAAGACGAGGAAGATGCGAGGCAAGATGAATGTTGACGATGCTGTTCTCGTTCGCGTTAGAACATAAACAACTATATGACAAACGCGACAGCGACTACAAACATCTTGATAAAAGAGAACTGTTATAGAGTGGTATTGCAGAGCAAATTGGCGCCATCTAATGTCAGGGAATGAATTTGCATGTTCACTCGGCTCATCGTCAGTGAAATCGCTTGGGTGTGAACACAAAAAACGCTGACGAATAACGCGCACTGATATTCATCCTGGTGTGTACGAGCCTTAAGTTTGCTTCTCATTGCATGTTGTCTTTGTTCACGTTTCCCGTCATATTACTTAAAATCAAGAAAACGAAGAACTTAAATACACACTGATAACGAACTGAACGAGTTACTGGTGTGATGATCAGATGAGATGGGATTAATTCTTTTTTAATGAATCTGCATCTGAGGACTTTATCCCCTGCGATCATGACAGATAGTATGTTTGTGCTGTTTTTCATTATTCAGATTGAATTGAGATCACTGTCTGCCATTGATTCCTTCTTGTTCATCTTGCTATGTTAGGTCTGTAAAGATATTATATTTTCATAACAGCGTGCAATGAGTAATAAAATGTTCAAATGCTAGTCTGAAAGCTCTTTTGTGTTGGTGAAATCTTCACTCCTCCTCAACTCATAGCCCACTATTCTGCGGTCGCCAGCCGCTTCACAAGCCCCATTGTGTCCCATTGCATACAGTAGCAGTTGTGTTGCAACAATCGTCTGTATTGTGTTTGCTTGAGGACAGTGTAGGCAACACTGAGCATACTGTACATAGCAGAGATTACCTCAGAGACAAAGGCATGCAATTTACCTCGACTGATTCATAGAAATCATGTACAAGTTTTTATTCTGTTTTAATTTACTTGCCAGCTTCTGACTTCCCCAATGATCTAGAAATGAACAAGTCCAAGTCAACGTGAACAAGTTTCCTGCTTTCTAGAATGGTCTTTATAGTCTTTCATGAAGTTAATTAGGAGAAACCTCTCGGTTTGGTCTTACTGTTGAGATTTTCATCGATTATTTGCGACTTTTATTTCCTCTTGGAGCTTAGAGAGGTTATTTGCAGTAACTCTTGTTGTATGTGGGTAAAAGGTTGGGATATTGTGCAGGGAATGTGTGAGAAAAAGCCGTCAGGTGTGTTGAGGAATGTCAGGCGTGGTCGTGTTGCGGAAACCGGGCGGCACAAAGATATGTGTTCATTTCCCACTCTGCCAAACGGCATGAATGAACTCGCTGCAAAGCCACAAATATGCAGTAAATAGCTCATCTCTGAAGGTTTCATATGTTCATACACTCTCTGAACGGCAAAAGATGATACATTTTGAACACGGGTGAATCTCACCAAAAAATTGTCCATGCCCCATTTTCATATACAATATTGTTGTTGTTATTATTATTATTTGTAATTTGACATTAGTTATGATGACTAAGAATTCAGTTATCACTGATTACATGTGTAAAAAATGCACATTTATAAAGCCATTATTAAGTGTGCATCATATTTGACATACTATAAAGTAATTGTAATTTATGCTGATTAAAAATAAGTGATGTTTGAATATCTGCAGTCTTTTGCATCACAGTAATGTCAATGAAAACGTGGTGAAAACTATGAAAATGATCTCACACTGCAAGAAAATCTCAATCCTAACACAAATATGCTCTATAAGGAGTTATGAAAACATTATGTTCTCTGAAACAAATGTAAAGCGTTTCTCCTTGGTTACGCGAACGCTAAGGAAACATTCCATTTCATCATTCTTCGAACATGTGAATGTTACTTTTGAATTTTCTCTGAACATTCCGAAACTAACCGACATTCTATCTAAACGTTTCAGGGAAAAACATTCCATGAACATAAAATTTTTGTGCTAAAACCTATGAACGTTACAGGAAGTACGTTTGTTCAGAACATTAGCCAAATAAATGTTCCCTGTTAGCTGGGATGGTCCTAAAATAGGCTTTGTTTTTATGCAAAATATAAATTGTTTTGTTTTTTGTGTTGAAATGTGACTTAAAACCTCACCCACAATTCATTGAAAAGCAGATGACTGTCACTGTAACATGTTTATGCGATTGACCATGTGATTGTTCATGAAACCATCTGACTCCTTTCATTATAGTTGTTATCTACACTGAATCAAATTTCTCTGAAACAAAAACCTGTTGGTTAGACACGACTCGATGCATATTGACCTGAAAGCTTCTCGGATTGCTCTGCATGTGGTTTCATTCGAGACGGATAAATCGGCATTTGCATCATCAATAGATTCAGACAGTACATGTAAACTGGAGCAAAAGTGTGTGTAATGTGGGGCAGTTGGACACTCTGCTAGGAAGGATGTTGGAGATGCCAGCAGATGGGTGTTAAGTAATCGGGCGTGATTCATTATCTTCACATGTTGTTTGCCATCTCTTGAGAAACACAATTCACATATTTAGATCAGGATGTGTTTCCTGTGACATGCATTATGAACTAGTATAGCTGAATGGATTATTATGTACATGCATACACATATTAAATTGTTAGTTTACCCAAAAATGAAAATGATGTCATTAATGACCCTCATGTCGTCCCAAGCCCGTCAGACCTCCGTTCATCAACACAGTTAGTAAGATATTTTAGATTTAGTCCGAGAGCTTTCTTTCCCTCCATTGGAAATGTGTGTAAGGTATACTGTCCTTGTCCAGAAAGGAAATAAAGACATCATCAGAGTAGTCCATGTGACATCAGTGGGTTAGATACGTTTTAAAGCATCGGAAATACATTTTGGTCCAAAAATAACAAAAACTGCGACTTTATCCAGCATTGTATTGTCTTCCGGTTCTGTTGTGCACTGAAAAAAAATGTGGAGTAGGATTTACTTGAAAAAAGCTAGGCAACTTTTTCCACTCAGAAAATGCTCGTAAATTTACAAAGATTTGCCAAGTCAAAACCTAAACATATTTATCAGTAGCTTTAATTAGAAATCTTAAGTTAAAATTGACTTGGAATATGGAATTAAGTAAACTGTACTTAAGTTAAGTGAAAGTAACAAAGAATATAAGTAACTTGGCTAGTGAAAGGTTGATTAATATCGATTTAGTTATAATTTTCTTTGCGTTACATTTCACTCAAACAATTTTATTGAAATATACCAGTCATTTATAGTATATGTTTTACTTAGCCCATCTAAGTAATTTATACTTCATCATGTCAGATGTTAAGCATGATGTGAATGCAAAGACCTCAATTCTTGGTAGACAATACACAATGACGGTAACATTTGATGGATCGTTTTTGTGTTTGAATGTGTCATTTTGAGCAGAAAATTTCCTCAAAATGTCACAAAATGGCAAGTTACTAATCCTGACAACAAAATCAATGATAAAACAGTGTAAATACAGCTGGAAACCAGTGAAAAATGAACCTCATTAATTATTCAAGGTCCAGTGCATGATAGGAATCCCAGTATCAGAAAAGTAGAGTAATTTTTACTTTATTTTATTGAGTTCATATTTATGCTTCATTTCTACTCGCTTGAACTAAGTACTGATATGGAATTTACTTAGTTTTTTTTTTTATTCTTGCCTGAACTAACTTTTTCTTGTAAATTACATTGGGTTTTTTTTAGAAGTATTTACCTTACCAAAAAATCATTTTTTTTCAGTGTGGATCCGTGTTCTCGAGTTCTCAGTGCCGCTGCTGACGTGTGTCTGGTGTGTCCGTGTATTTGGGTTCAAATAAATATGGGCAAAAAATGCAAGTGGAAATTCTTAGACATGTGTGTGAAGATTGTTTTGTACAGCGTGCGTCTCCCTCAGACTGTAACCGAAACCCAGACACACGTCAGCCGCGTCTTACGTCAGCAGCGGCACTGAACGCAGATCCACAACAGAACCGGAAGACAATACAATGCTGAATAAAGTTGCAGTTTTTGTTATTTTTGGACCAAAATGTATCAAAACATTGTAACTAACCCACTGATGTCACATGGACTACTTTGATGATGTCTGATTTATTGTCTTTATCATTGTGGAAAATATGCCATAAGCAACAGCTCTTAGCCGTTAATTGTAATCTATCATTTGTGCTTCTTTTGTCCCCACCTAAGGATGTAATCCTGAAAACAATTCCAGCGTAGATTAGATCTAATTATATCAGCGGCACTTGAGAGGAGCTTCATTAAGATAATTACAACCTTTTCATTACAAGAATGCTGTCTAATACTTTGCCAGCTAAACTCACAGTTTTTAGGCCAACACATTTACCCAGTTTTGGTCATTTCTTTGTGTTTTGTAAGACTGAGGAAGGTAGACTGGCCAACTCGTTGCTCATTACATTTTTTTTAATCCTTTTTGCAAACTCATTATATGTATTTTTTTTCTAGTACATTATAGTCTAGTACATTTTTTTAAAAATGCCAAAATAAGTCCATTGTGTCCCTTGCTTTACAATATTAAAGCATCTGTCATATTATATATTATTCAAATATTGTATAAATATTTTTATTATTTTTTTATTATATTTTGAAATATTAATTGTATGTATTGATCTATTTAATATTATATTATGAATTTACTTTTATCTTATTATCCAGTCATTTGATCATGTGCACTGAAGGCCTGTGCAAAAGCTAAGAAGATATTGTTGTAGTCGGTATCAGTGGCGATGTATGTTATGTAACTGTAAAAGTGTTATTTTGTGAATTCAGCCTATTAAGTAACTTGGCTTTTATTTAGAGAAGACAAAATGGCCTAGATTTCACAGAAGTGACAGATGATGCTAGAAAGAGGCGGCCAACTGTGCCGGGCCTATTCTGATCTTGGACAACAGACGCATCTCTGTTCCTAGAGTCTTTCCTCGTCAAGGCCAAGAGAGAGACAAACCAGCTGGCTCAATACAAAGATGAAAAAGGAAAACTGAATCTTGACATGGTAATGTCTCATTCCAAGATATTTGTTTAAAGTCCCTCCTGTGGTGAAAATCAAGCTTTAAATGTTGTTTATTTGTTGATGAGGTGTTTTTAATACGCTTTTAGACAAACCACATGTAAGTTGATAAGTGGACAGCATTGCTGAGTATTTAAAACTGCAGCGAACCAAAGACAGTCTCAAAAACACGCTTTGGTGTTTCTGACGTCACAAACGACCTTGTAACCAATCAGATCAACGTGTGATCGTCAACCAGTGGCTCTCTGAGTGAGTGAGTGGAGGCGGGGCTCATTTGCATATTCATAGAACCGCATATACTCAATGAGGCGAGGGTGTCGAGTTACATTCAAGCTATTTTAAGGCTATTTAATGTTTAAAGGGTTAGTTCACCCAAAAATGAAAACTCTGTCAGTGTTTACTCACCCTCATGTTTTTCCAACCCCGTAAGACCTTCGTTCATCATCGGAACACAAATTAAGACTAGTCCATAGGCTTCTTGAGGAATTGAAACTTGCCGTCCTCGAAAAGTTATTAAAGACATCGTTAAAATAGTCCAAGTGACTACAGTGGCTCAATCTTAACTTTATCAAGCGACGAGAATATTTTTTGTGCGCAAAAACAAACAAAAATAATGACTTTATTTCAGCTATTCACTTCCTTCTCCATGGGCCTGTAGTCAGTTAACGTAGTGTGATTGCGTAAAGCTATGTCACACGTAGGCTCACTATTGGCCGACGCTGGTCATGTGTGTGATGTACAACAACAGAAGCTTACGTTATTAAACTAGTAACCTGACTCGAGGCAGAGAAAGAAGTAAATGAATAGGTGAAATAAAGTCGTTATTTTTGTTGTTTGCGCACAAAAAGTGTTCTCGTCGTTTGATAAAGTTAAGATTGAGCCACTGTAGTCACTTGGACTATTTTAACGATGTCTTTAATGACTTTTCGAGGCCAGCAAGTTTCATCCCTCAGCACTTAATTTGTGTTCCGAAGATGAACGAAGGTCTTACGGGGTTGGAACAACATGAGGGTGAGTACATACTGACAGAGTTTTCATTTTTGGGTCAACTAACCCTTTAAGGAAAAACATTTAAATATGTAATTTTGGTGATGAAAGATGAGTTTAAATGGGATAACATTACTGACTACAGGGGGGTTTGTATACCATACTGATTACCATGTTCATACCATGGTATTCAAAGGAATTGCAAGTCCATCCAAAAAATGATTGCATTATTATTTACTAGCCTCAAGTTGTTTCAAAACCAATGACATGTATTGAAGCAAAAGCAGTTTCTCAAATTGACAACTTCAGTCACTGTTTAGTTTTGCTGTGCGGTGAAAAGATTCAATGAAAGGGAAATGGCGACTGATGCTCCCGGTCCCTTAAATGATGCAAAGAATTAGGACGCAAAAATGGTTTTCCATCATACTATTTTTAGGGAATGGATTTAGTGCAACTCCTGGCCTGTTAAAGACATAAGTGACAAGGAGATCGAGCCTTTTAGTGTGGCCGCTCCACAGCTTTGGAACAATCGGCCATCTTATATAAAGACTGCACCTTCATGCATTGATTTTAAATCGTTGCTTAAAAGCGGCTGTAGTGGTATTGCATTGCTTTGTGCATTGTTTATTCGTGGTTTTATGTTTTATGGATGCTTTGCACAGCACTTTGACCAACAGCAATAAATATTTGGGCTGTCAAACGATTAATCGCGATTAATCGCATCCAAAATAAAAGTTTGTTTCCATAATATATGTGGGTGCAATGTGTATAATTATTTTGTATAGGCCCTATATATAAATACACACACATGCATGTATATTTAAGAAAAAAATATTATTTATAAAATATTTATTTATAATGTAAATTACATATAGATTTAAATACATGAAAATATTTTTTTAAATATATACAAGCATGTGTGTGTATTTATATATATATATATATATATATATATATATATATATATATATACAGTGCACCCACATATTTTATGTAAACAGAAACTTTTATTTTAGATGATTAATTGCGATTAATTGTTTGACAGCCCTAATAAATATGACTAACAAAAGTATATAAAAAAGCTGTGCCAGGGCAGATGTGGCCTAATGGTTAGAGAGTCAGGCTGGTAACCCGAAGGTTGCAGATTTGAATCTCAATATCGGTCGGAAACACCTGAATACTGAGCAAGGCACCTAAACCCCAATCACTCCCCGGGCGCCACAGCAAAAATGGCTGCCCACTTCTCCAGGTGTGTGTGTTCGTGTTCACTACTCACTGCTCCTAATGTGTGTGCACTAACTTGGATGGGTTAAAAGGCAGAGAAGCGAGCATGGCACTTACATATTTAATTTAATTTAATTAACTGTGTCTGCAGGTATTCAGATGCATTTGGTCTGATTCATTCTAGAAACCTTATACGAGCTATTTATCCGTGCACCCCAGTTATCTTTAAATTATGACTAATTATAATAACTGAGTTAATTAGTGCATAATGAAAAGTGTTGGCATGTGTCACAGTAAAGGTGTAAAGCTTTAATATTTCCATAAATGGGTCACAGGTCTGTTCTTGTTGCAGAAAAGCAGGAAGCAAATAATAAAGTAAAGCAATCCATCGATGAGATCAAGATTTACTGTAGTGCATGCAAGGCTTAACAACATAGCGTAGGGAATTTGTAAGTAGGTGGTGAAATGTTCATGTTTTCTTCCCTTTTATAAGCATGATGTGTGTTTTTGAAGTGGCTTCATCGGCCGCTGGAGATTTACATAATAGACACATGGACAATGGGGGTAATTACGCTTCAAAAAAGAACGAAAATACAACACCTCCACAATATTATTCATCTTTAATCTTTATACAAACATCAAGACAAGACAAACGCAGATTGCGGTTTTGCGACCGGCCTTGCATAATGAGTTTGTCTCAACTCCCATGATGCCCCGGGAGATTGACGCAAAAGGACACGATTATTACACTGAACAATTAAATAACGTGTGCTCTTGAAACATCACTCATGAACACTAAGAACATCTTTATTAAATAAATAAATAGCGGGTTCTGTCTGATAATAAGTTACGTCCATGGCATTGCAGAGCGTGCGCACAGTGAAATGTTGAACTACAGCATCGGATCATTTCACTCTGTAGCCCGTGTCCTTACGCAGGAATGTTTTCACAGTTAAACGAAATCTGCTCTCAAGAGAGCTACATCCAACCACCCTGCCTTTCTAAAGCCTTCTTTCCTCAACTTTAACTCTTTTCCCGCCATTGACAAGTTTTCCCCGGGAATCTGGGTTCGGTAGGGGGCGCTGTTGCGCAACTTCTGAAATTGAACAGCATCTCCAAATCCAAAAAACAAACGAAGAATATGATCCGTGTAAACCAGAACGAGTCATTTACGTGATCAAACAAAAATGAATATTGGTATCGAATGTAAAGTCGAACCCACGAAGAGGAAACGACTATGAAGCCTTGTGGATGTTGATGGACTTGATCTACTGCATCTGCGTTTTGATTATCGATCCTTTTGTTTCTTATCCACATTCAAGTGTGGATATATGTTTGTTAGTTTAAAAGCAGAGGCTCTGTTCTTTCTTTCAATATATTGAATGTTTATTGGAGGCCGTGAAAGTTTTGTGAATGTGATTTGGGGCAACTTTTGTAGTCAACGTTGGCGGGGAAAGAGTTAATATCTCCGTTTGGCTTCAACAAAGCAAGATTTCTGCATTTAAAACACCTAAAATGAGATCTTGATTTGATCATCGTCTCTGGTTCCAGCCCAGCTCAGTTCAGTCCTTTTGTAAAACTCATAATCCATTTCATCTCCTCCCATCTTCAACACTCTCCCGTCCAGCCGTACGTAGTCCACTTTCTCGTCTTTTCGAAGTATCCCAGTCTCGGCGCGCTCGTGTGGTTCAGTTGCATCTCTGCAACAGCATGTCAAGTGCGTAGTCCATGCGGGTGCGAAGGTCCGGTGAGCATCCCGACACGAGGAGCGTGCTGAGTCGCAGCGTGGTGGAAACACGGTCCTCGTTGATATACGTCAAGAGGTATTCTTCACTCTGATTGCACAGGATGATCTTGGTGTGATCGTGGTAGAAGTTGACCTGTGGGAATAGCATGAGGTTAGCCATCAAGTCAACATTATGTACAATATATCGCAATACAAAACTGCAACAATAGAGTGCCGAAGTTACGACGTCCCTCTGTAGGCCAAAACGTGGAAGTGAGTTAGCATTTTAGCACTACCGGTTCCCTCGCTCTAAAGTCTATGGGATTTTTGAATGGGTTTTTGCTAAATCGCCTGAAATAAGGTCTGTGGTGAACAAAGCCTCTAAATATTTTCACGTTTTGATCTATGACATAAAACACACCAGTTATAACCTGCTTGTGGTTTTTTAAACTTTATTGTGTCTGCTTGTGTTTTTTAATAACTTTATATAGGCCTCAAAAATGTATACATTTTGGATTAACTTGTAAAGATTTTCTCGATAGAAAAAACGTGTAAGGGTCACAACTCTGTTTTTTGCGATTTTCCAAAAGTCTATGGAGAAATTGCATTGCTTTTCGATCGAGGGAACCCATGCGACGCTAACTTGCGAGTTGTCCTACAAAGTGCCTTCATCACTTCGGCACTCTATATGCATCGTGGATAGTCACAATATGTATTGTGGATAGTTCACCCAAAATAAAAGGAAAAAAAAATCACTTTTTCAGAGTTTTAGTGTCAGTACTACATTTAAACTACTATATATAATGTTAAATATAATGTATAATAATGCAATAGGGGTCCTCATATATGCCAAATAATGATGTTACCAGTAAAAAGTGGATGACATTTTTTTCCGTCTAAAATAATTCTGTTTTCAGCTTCTGAATCATGAATATTTTTGTTCTACTGTCATCATTTCATTTACACACACAATGCAATACCAAATGAAGCATTTTAAGGCCCGATTCACATATCGCGCCTAAAACGCGTAGAAAACTCTAGGCGCGCGTGTTTTATCCTTATTCCAAAGAAGCGCTAGGGCGGTTGCGCTCCAGAGGCATCTGTCGTTGCTAAGCAACCATCAGCCGCGCTCTCCGTTACAGGAATGAAATTTCAGCAATGGATTTCCACCACCGAAAAACCCTTGCTGTAACTCTGTTACAAGATTTATTTACTCAGAAAAGTAAAAAACGCCGAAGTGTTTGGGTGCACCCAATAGGCTACTACAAAACGTTGGTTCGTGTCACGTGACCTACGGTGCGCTTGCGGCATCCTGAAAAGTTGAAATGTTTTTATCTCGATGCGGCGCGGACGCGCCTGGAAAAAAAGAGCGCATCGCACCACGACCGCGTCGCTTACATTAAGAGCACGCATACCGCGCGCCTCCATTTAAAATAATGAACATGAGCGCGCAAAAGACGCGATATGTGCACGGGCCCTAAGTTAACCTTTTACTATATGTCTTGGAGTTTCGTAGTAATATGCATCGAATCGTGACATGAGGGTATCGTTACGCCCCTAATATGTAGATGTTCTTTCAGTCTAGCAGAGCAAATATGAAGTTTTACCTGAAAAGTGCCATCGTTGAAGAGCATCATGAGCGCTCGATCAGATTTGAGCCACTGAAGAAGGTACAGTCTGGGTTTGCCCGCATCCGTTACGTTGGGTAAATCACCTCCCTGTGGAAGAGCAGCGGGTTATAATCAGAAAATCTGTGAATTATTGATAGACTTCCATTGCGACACGTTTCCACCAAGCGAGGACACTTACATCCATCAAATTCTCCTCCATGTAGTGGGCGAAGTATTTTAAGATGGTGACCTGACCGACGAACTGCTCTGGGGCTTCGGTAGTGGGGAAGACCGAACACTGCCCCAGCTCTGCATAGTAATGCACCGTCCTGAGGGTTTAAAGACACGTTAGTCTTCGCGATCTTTGTCAGAAAAAGAGCTACAAGACACTTGAGATGGGCAACATACTTTTTGTCCGACAGAAGGCTCATGTGTGTGCCGTTGTTGAAGAGGACGCCAACTGTGTGATCCGACAACTGGTAGCCGAAGCCGTACTTGTTGGAATAGTCCACCCACTTGGTCACCCACTGGAAGCTGCCGTTCATGCTCTCTTTGGGAATGTTATTAGCTGTAAACAAGAGATTAAAAATGCATTATTAAAAGTGAAAGGTATAACTCAGACATGGAATAAAAATAGAAAATTACCGATTTTAATTTTCTGTTATTTTTTCAGATTTTAAACTTTTAAAAATATTTTTAATGCTTTTTATTTTTATTTATAATTTTAACAAAACCCTCTGTATTTTTCAATGTTCTATAAATATTTTATTTTCAGATTTTTTTAATGCATTTTATTCATTTTATTATTTGAAAAAAAAAAAAACTTGTATAACTGACATGGAAAAAAAACAAAAAACAAAAATTTTATTATTATTTTTTATTTTCAGAATTTAAACTTTTTAAAATGCTAAATGCTTTTAATGCTTTTTATTTTTATCTTACAATATGATTTATAAATACGTTTTATTTTCAGATTTTATTAACTATATTACTAAAAAATATTATTAATATTTGTATTAATGTTCCTTATACTATTATTAACTTGAATATGAAATAACAGATTTTAATGAATAAAAAGCACCAAAAGGGGTAATATATATATATATATATATATATATATATATATATATATTAAATTGTTCTTTATATATATATATATATTACCCCTTTTGGCGCTTTTTTTAATCTTACAATACATTTTATTTTTAAATGCATTTTACTGTTTTATTAAGAATGGGTTATTAAAATTGACTTTGCATTTGTAAATCGGATCATGTTAGATACGCACCTTCCGGCATGTTCTCCAGACAGCCGCGCAATACTCGTGCAACAGAGTCCACAACGCTTCCCATTGTGCTGTCCTCAAGACCTGTGATCACAAAACACGTTAGATATTGCACTGACACATCCAATAACATCCTTGCGTTGATAAAAATGTGCATGTCTTACATTCGCTGCTGCTACTGCAGCTCCCCAGCGTTCCCCGCACGATCATCCGAATGCTGTCTCTAATGTGCTGCTTGCTGCCGGTGTCCTTCACTGCGGGAACAGCTGCTCTTCCAGCAGTTGTGATCGTGGGCTTAGTGTCCTGTGGGAAATATAGGACAGGAATGTGCATGAGGTTAGGTTACAATCTTAAACTTTCTGCACATCTAAGAGAAGGACGAGGACGAAGGAGCTCACCTCAGGGGTTTTTCTGCAGGGTTGAGGGCTGAGTGAAGCTTTCCGGAGGTCAAGGCATAGTTTGTTTATGTCATCCTCTTCCTTGGTTGGTTTATCTGCAAGAAGCAAGACGTGCATCAGTCTAACCATGTCATTCGGATAATCCTGGACCACAAAACCAGTCACAAGGGTACATTGAGTTGATAAATAAGCTTTGCATCGATGTATGCTTTGTTAGGATATGACAATATTTGGCCGAGAACTAAATGTGAAACCATTTGAAAATCTGAGGGTGAAAAAAAAAATCTAAACATTGAGAAAATCGCCTTTAAATTTGTCCATTGGTGTTCACGATATTGTGCGTTAACTCACAAAAATATTTTCAAAATATCTTCCTTGAACGTGATCTTTACTTAATATCCTATTGATTTTTGGCATTAAAGAAAATGGATAATTTTGACCCATACGATGTATTGTTGGGCTATTGCTACAAATATAACCGTGTGACTGGTTGGTGTACTGTACACAAGCACTTACTGTGAGTCTCCAAGTACTTGGCTTTGTCCTTCTTCCCACCGAACAGGGCGGCAGCAGCTTTCTTGAAGAAGCTCTTGGCAGGACTGGTGTGGTGGAGATCTGGGGCTGCGTGGCAGCAGCTCGAAGACAGTCTGTCTGGTGTGAAACCCTGATATAAGAGGGGAAAAAACAAGCTCAAACCACTGAATACTTCACCGATGACGTGTTTCGCTCGCACAAACGGACACACACCTGGCAGAAAAAGTCGTGGCGTAGAATATCGTCGAGTTGTGGCCTTTCCACTGGGTTTTTGGCCAGCATATTGCTGATGAGATGCTTGGCTTGGGGCGACAAAGACGACGGCATGGAGTATCGCGCTTCACGAATGCACCGGTACGTTTCTTTAAGGTTTGTGGTTTCAAAGGGAGGTCTTCCCAAAAGCATGGTGTACCTGTTGGGACACAAATGATCCATCATAAATAAACATCTCCATGACATTTACAAGATTTAGAGGCAGATTTTGCAATTCAGAGTCAGATAAATGAAAAAAGCCAACTGGAATTACTTTATTTTCTTAGTAGGTTGCAGCAAATTGTCTCATTGAGTCAAATGATTCAGTCATGATTCATTCAAAAGAGCTGGATGAAGAAAGTGAATGTCTTTCTTTACTAGTGAGTCGTTGAATCGCTCATTAAACGCAGATTCATTCAGTAACGAAACATCACTGTGTTGCAGTGGATTTATGTAGTCTAAAACATAAGTGACATACAATGACTTTTTTATGCTCCATATCTTGAGTTTTGGAGGCATTTTTGTAAATTTTGGTGGTATTTTGCCCCTAACCCCTAGTTAATTTCCAATCGTATCTCTTATTGGAGGGCCAATGGAGGACCCTTCAATTTAAGTGGCATTTTTGGTGGCTATTTTGAATATTAAAACTCATCTAGTGACTTTTTTGTTCCATATCTTGAGTTTTGGGGCCATTTTTATTAATTTTGGTGGCATTTTTGCCCCTAACCTCCAGTAAATTTCCAATCGTATCTCTTATTCGAGGGCAAAAGGAGGCTCCTTTAATTTTAGTGGAATTTTTGGTGGCTATTTTGACTATTAATACAACTTATCAAGTGACTTTTTATGCTCCATATCTTGAGTTTTGGTGGCATTTTTATCAATTTTAGTGGCATTTTTGCCCCTGATCCCCTGTTAATTTCCAGTCGTATCTCTTTTTCGAAGGCAAACGGAGGCTCCTTCAATTTTAGTGGCATTTTTGGTGGCTATTTTAAATATCAAAACAACTCATACAGTGACTTTTAATGCTCCATATCTTGAGTTTTGGGGCATTTTTTTATTAATTTTGGTGGCATTTTGCCCCTAACCCCAGTTATTTTCCAATCGTATTTCTTTTTCGAGGACAAATGGAGGCCCCATCAATTTTAGTGGCATTTTTGGAGGCTATTGTGAATATTAAAACTCATACAATGACTTTTTATGCTCCATACCTTGAGTTTTGGGGTAATTTTTATTAATTTTGGTGGCATTTTTGCCCCTAACCCCCAGTTAATTTCCAATCGTATCTCTTCTTCGAGGGCAAACGGAGGCCCCTTAAGTTGCGAGGCTCGTCTAAAGTGAAACATAGCACCGCTCTAGTACTCACATCACACAGCCGAGAGCCCAGACGTCAGATTCACAGCCGTGCCCTTGCTTGTTGAGGACTTCAGGCGACAGGTAGTTTGGCGTCCCGCATATTGTTCTCCTGCGGTTCTCAACTGGCTCGAGCTTCGCAGCCAGACCGAAGTCTCCGACCTTGAGCTCCATTGATTCATTGATGAAAAAGTTGCCTGGGAAAAGCAACAGAATCAGGTTACGAATGGGATTTCTGTATTGTTTGGGAATGATCGAACCCTCTAGATGCTCACCTAGTTTGAGGTCTCTGTGCAGAATTTCTTGCTCGTGGAGATACTTTAACCCCGAGACGATCTGTCTCAGGTAGTACCGAACCTCTGGTTCTGTAAGCACCTTTCGGGCCTTGAGAATATGTGCTAGGGACTGAAGAACACCACAATACGTCAGGGCAACAATATTTCCTACAAGACCTATTATTAAAGCGAGACGTCAATAGCACTCACCCGTCTGCTGCAGTATTCGAGCAGGATGTAGATGTTATCTTTGTCCTCGAAGTGGTGGTAGAAGTGAACGATGTGTTTGTGATGCAGGGCTCCGTGCAATTCGATTTCTCGGTCGATCTGTCAATCAAACGGTTGCAAAAACTTAATTAGCGATTCAAGCAATGCGGCCAGCAGCAAATACGTGACGACAGGACAGCAAGTTACCTTTTCCCTTTGGTGAGGTTTGGAGACGCGTGTGTGTGGAATGATTTTGGCTGCATACATTTTCCCAGTGCTTAGATCTGTAAATTCATAGCATTTGGCAAAACCGCCCTGAAACACACACACACACAAACACACACACAGAGAGAGAGAGAGAGAGAGGATGCATTATAACAGCATTATATGTCAGTAATTACTTATTTACTCTTATGCATTACTAATTCATAAAATTTAACAAAACCCAAAATAAAATAGCTGATGCACTTTTAAATATTGAATATATATCATAGTACTGATACCATGTTTTTTGTATTATGGTATTTACATGGTGCTCCATTGTATTCCTTTGTCCTAAGTCAAATGTAAAATATTTACCTTGCCCAAAACTTTTCCTCTACAGTAACATTTCCCAGTGGTTGAATCCGTGACGATGCGTGACATTTCTTGCGTGGCATGAGCATTATTATTATCCTCTGCTTTCCCTCGTCTGCTCTCCGTGGGTCTGTGGTGTGTGTGTTCACACATCTTGCCGTTGTTCACAGGCTGATGGTGGTGGTGATGATGATGGTGGTGTGTTATAGTCCTGAGTATGTCCATGCTCGAGTCCGACTGGGAGAAATCATCACAGAGCTTCAGTCTTATACACGCGCGCGCGGAGGCTCCGCCCTCTTTTTTTTTATTTCACTGGCAAGTCACGCGCGTTCACTGAGCGCTGGAATGAAGACGCGCGTCTCAAAGATGGAATGTTTTATTCCTGCGATTAAATCACGATATTAACTTTTATTTAATTTAAATTAAATGTAGGCTATAACTTTAAATTGAATTAAAATGTAAAATATAATTAAACTAAGTCTATAATTTTAATTTGTTATTATTATTGTTGTTAAAAATTTTAAATAGTGAAACACACATTTTATTTTTCGATATTCTGTGTATCCTATATGTAAAAAAAAAAATTATGTAGGCTATTATATTTACTTAACTATTACAACACTATAACTATTAAATGTTACATTCACTCTGCCCATGTATTCTGTATGTTATGATATTTAGTTTGAGCAGGACATGCATGGACATGTTTTAGAGACTATGGGTTAGAGTAAAGATCTCTAGCGCCACCATGTGATGCTTTAAACTAGTTTTACTACGGATGTACTGTATGACTCATACTGACACACACACACACTACTGCATGTCATGTCACGCCGTTTTTACTTATGCACTGCAGGATATGAATTCTGAATATCAGAAACTCAATTCACTAGTTAAAATGAAAATTCTTGATAGTAACAATGACGTCACTCACAGAAATATGAATTCTTGATTACTATAACTCTTGATTACATAACTGTATTTTCATTAGTTAAATGTGACCATAGATTGTCATTCAAAATCAATTGTTCATATCAAGAATGTTTTTTTTTTACCATTTCAAATGTTAGAGATACAATTCTTAGTAAAAATCATAATTTTACTTGGTTACTAAAAATAAAACTCAATTGCAGATAGATTAAAAAAGTATTTATGTAAGATGGTATAAAATAAAATAATACAAATAAATGATGGGTTTATATGATAGGCGTACTCATAATTGTTTTGTGTATATCAAGTGGCACCGCTAATGCAGCCATATCTTCATAACAGCTCATCTTCTTGAGAGATGAAGTGAACACTGCTCTGCTTTATTCAAGAAGACAGCCATCAGTTCTCAGGGTAACATTACAGAACATTGCTTGTTTTTTTGAAGGTCTTCAGAGAGAGTGGGAGTGTGTTGATGCTGCTTTTCAATATAAAGTGTTTACAAGCTGAACTCAGTTATTTATACTTCAATTCAACAGGTAAACATTTATATTTATTGCATGCAAACATTGAATATTCACAGCGCAGACTGCTTTATGTAACACAAAACCATAAAAAAATGAAAGCATATGCCTGTTGTCTAATGTAAACAATAGATCCTGCCTTTTTAAGTGCCTTTTTTGATTCACTCATCTTAAGGGTGTCGAGTTACAATCAAGCTATTTTAAGGGATGGGGAAAAAACGCTTAAATATGTCATTTTGGTGGTCAAAGATGATAGATGATAAATATGATCGAGGGAGACTTTAAGCTTTACTTTGCCATGCACCACCAGCATTAACTGCGCAATGGACATTTACATTTACATTTGATTTATGCATTTGGCAAACGCTTATCCGACTTACTTTGCATTTCAATACACATTATATATATAGGCCTATATATCATTGCAGTGTTGTTATTGTTAATTCTAATCAAAACTAAAACAATTTAAAAAATGTTTTTGTTAATCAAAATAAAGCTTGAATATAAAGCTTATACAATTAAATATAATGAAAAACAAAAATATATATAAAATGATAAATATTTCAACTAGTCTGAAATAATATAATTTTAAACTAAAGTAGCTGATTAAAATTACTAAAGCTACAGCAAATACAATTAAAAAAAACTCCAAAAATAAAAATATAAAAATAAAAGCAAATTTATAATATTAATAAATACTATAATACAAATACAACACTATTTGAGTGTAATTATTGGGATGATATTTAACACTTAAACCAGCGGCCGGTAGAGGTCGCGCTGCTGCAACGTTCCGAGGCTCGTGCACGTCTGACTCTCTGAAGCGTCAGATGACTGAACCAACCAAACTGACATGTGTTCGACAGGGAGTTCCGGCAAAATGGCGGGCTGAACACACGCGCCTTCTTTACGCGGCTTAGTTATCTCCCGTTTAATTATATGGAAATACTTTGATTCTCAATTACACCTGCCCAGAGTGACTTTAAAGTTTTGTGCTGATATTGCCGTCTTCGAAAATGAGAAAATCTCACCAGACAACTCACCCCAAGATACTCATTCCTCCTGCTCATAGCGTGGTTCAAACGGAAGTTTCAGAGATGGAAACAGATTCCGATTCCTTGGAGAAGCGCCGTGATTCCTCTCACTTAACACCCACCAAGGTAAATACCTTGAAAAAGCTAAAATCTCGTGAAGAGGACGTCTCCAATGCAACTCTGCTGCAAGCAATTACCTCCCTAACTGCTCGCTTCGATTCACAAGACGAAAAGCTAGAAGAAATGGCGATTCAAATGCGAAATAACAGTATCATGATTGCAGAGATCTCCAAAGCTAACGAATTTAACGCAGCTGAAATTAAAGTCTGCAAAGAAAAATGCAAGGAGTTGAGCAAATCGGTCACGAGTTTAACCACTGCACACAACAATCTGGAAAGCAGAACGTCTGATCTTGAACGATACAAGAGAAGATGGAATCTCCGAATTAACGGCATGAAGGAGAAGTCTGAAGAGGATCCCCGTAGGGAAGTGATTGATCTGATTGCTGAAATTGCTCCACACTTGGTTCAGAAATTAGACGATATTGTTGACACGGTGCACCGGATCGGTAGGCAAGAGCCAGGGAGACCAAGACAGATGATCGTCCAATTTACGATGAGGAAATACAGGGACGAATTATGGAAGTCAACGAAAAATTCATCTGTCTGCCTAAACCACGGAATCAGATTTGTGGAAGACTTTACGAAGGAAGACCGAATCGCTCGTGCCGCTCTGTGGCCGCTGATTGCTCAAGCACGTAAAGATGGGAAAAGAGCGTTCTACAGAGGGCCATTTGGCTTTATTGAAGGAAGGCGCATTGACCCAACGAAAGCCTGCACTTGAACTTTTTTTTGGTTTTTTAACAGGGTAGGATGGTGTGAGAAGTGATTTTTTGGAGAAACGCTAAGTTGTGTGGTATGTAACCTATTCAGGTAATTGTCATCCAGTTACTAACGTTACATATCTGTTTCGAGTTCACAACCTTTTTCATTTTATAGAATTTCTTTTTATTATTTTGTTTTTCTTATGTTTCCAGTTAAGCTACCATTTTCATTACTTTCTTTAAATGTTCGGGGCATTCAAAATAAGGTGAAAAGGAAGGCTATGTTTTTATTTTGTAAAGGATCTGGTTCGAATTGTATTTTTTTACAAGAAACGCACTCCACCGCAACTGATGCTGCTTTCTGGTCAAGTCAATGGGGAGATAAACTGTTATTAAGCCACGGATCCTCACACTCTGCAGGGACTGCGATTTTATTTAACAACTGTCCAGGTAAAGTGATTTCTGTTAAAACTGATCCAAATGGACATTGGGTTGCAATAGTTCTGGATATTGAATCTGTCTTTTTTATTTTGGTTAATGTTTATGGACACAATAATGTTAAACATAATCAGCAGTTTTTTGATGAGATATCTTCTATAATTCGTGATTTCAAAAGGTCATTCCCAACGGATAATATTGTCATTGGTGGAGATTTTAACGTCACACCAGATGATACTCTTGACAGACATCCACCAAAAAGTAGTACTCCTCAACCAAACTCTATGGTCACTCATCTCTGTAACAATCTCAAAGTCTTAGATGTATGGAGACATCTTAACCCTAACATCAAAAAGTTTTCTTGGTTTAGACCTAATGCCTCTAGCAAATCAAGGATTGATTATTGGTTAATTTCAGATAATTTATTACAGTTTGTTAAGGATTGCTATATTTCGCCCGCGCCTTTAACAGATCACTGTGCTATTTTCTTGGTTGTTAAGCCAAATTGTAAGATATCATATAATAAGGGATATTGGAAATTTAATTCTGATTTGCTTGAAAATGAAGGATATTGTGCTAAGGTAAAAGTTTTAATTAATGAAATTGAAAATAGTAATGATTTCAGTTCTCATAAAGCCAGATGGGAGTTTCTAAAATTTAAAATCTGTGATCTTTCTATAAATTACAGTAAAATGCTTGCCAAAATTAGACGACAACATGAAAACAAAGTTATAATAGAGATTAATAAATATTGTAATAAAAGTGCTTTGAGTAGCAATGAAAAAAGTAATTTTATTTCACTTCAAACACAATTGGATGACTTATACATTAAAAAAGCGAAAGGGGCATACATTCGCTCAAAGGCCAAATGGATAGAGGAGGGAGAGAAAAGCACATCTTATTTCTGTAGACTAGAAAAAAGACGGCAGTCTAAAAACAGTATTGTTTCCCTAATGGTGAATAATGCTGAAAATACTGACCCTTCAATCATAAGCAAAGAAATTCACAATTTCTACAGTGACCTTTATTTATCTAATTTTTCTCCAAAAGAATGTGATGATTTCTTTGGAAAAATTGTTAAGTTTATTCCTAGGATTGACAATAAACTAAGAGATCTTTGTGATGCACGACTACGCATGGAAGAACTTGATTTAGCAGTTCAGAAACTGAAATCAAATAAATCCCCTGGTCCTGACGGCCTCACAGGGAATTTTTATAAATTTTTTTGGAATGATTTGAAAATGTTACTGTTCAATGCTCTTATTGAATCTATTGAAGATGGATCCTTGGGTCCCACAATGAGTCAAGGCTTGATTATATTAATCCCCAAACCAGATAAAGATCATAGGTATTTAGATAATCTCCGTCCAATCACTTTGCTAAACAATGACTATAAAATTTTTACACACGTTCTTGTCAATCGACTGAAAGAGGGCCTTAATGGGGTTATTAATGAGGTTCAATCCGGATTCCTTAAAGGTAGATCTATTCACAACAATGTAAGACTAGTATTAGACTTGATTGAATACAATCATCTGATTGAGGATGATGGGTATATTCTTTTCTTAGACTTTAAGAAAGCCTTCGACACATTAGAACATAGGTTTTTGTTTAAAGCTTTAGAGCACTTTGGTTTTGGTGAGCACTTTGTCAATATTATAAAAATGATTTATAAAGATATGAACAGTTCCATTTCTCTTCCTTACGGTACTTCACAAAGATTTCCTGTTAGTCGTGGAATAAGGCAAGGCTGCCCCTTATCCCCTCTTTTATTCATTTTGGCTGCAGACATGTTGTCTACTTTAGTTATTCATGATCGAACAGTGCAGAAATTAAATTTATTTGGTAAAAGTATAGCAATTAGTCAATTGGCGGACGATACTACGTTATTCTTAAAAAACAAAGATCAAATTCCTCTAGCTATTTCATTAATTAATATCTTTTCTAAGGCATCAGGACTTCAGCTAAATCTCAACAAATGTGAACTTTTTGCCCTTCACCAGAGTGATGTCACTTGTCTGCATAATATTCCAGTAAATAATAAAGTGAAATATTTAGGCATTACAATTTCTAAAGATCAGAAAATTTGTATGAAAGACAATTTTGAAAATAATCTACAAAAAGCAAACCGAATCTTAAATTGCTGGTTACAGAGAGACCTCTCAATTTTTGGTAGAATTTTATTAACCAAAGTTGAATATCTATCCAGATTAGTTTATCCCGCTCTTTCTTTAGCTCCCCCTGCAAATTTTATTAAAACATGTTCTCGGAAAATGTATAATTTTATTTGGAGGCACAAAGCTCATTATATTAAAAAAGCAGACATCATTAAACCTTACGAACAAGGTGGTTTGAATGTGATTGAATTCGAGAACATGAATATTTTGTTAAAACTCAAATGGCTGAAAATGTTTGTTTGTAATGAAGACAGTTTTTGGTTTACAGTTCCTTCAGCTTTATTTCAAGAATTTGGTGGAATTCAATATTTTCTCAAATGCGATTTTGATTTATCCAAACTCCCGGTGAAACTATCAACATTCCATCAACAAGTTCTCTTATTTTGGAAATTGGCACATACACACAATTTTACACCTCATAGTGTTTCAATTTGGAACAACAAATATATATTGCACAGGAATAAATCTTTATGCTTCAAGAATTGGCTGAGCAGAAGTATATGGTCAGTGAGGGATCTTATGGATGAAAAGGGTAACCTTTTAAACTATAATGACTTTACATTGAAGCATGGATTTGCTTGTCACCCCAAAGAATTTTTCACTGTCATTAATGCAATACCTTCTGGCATAAAAATGCTAATGAGATATGCTCTTTCTTATGCTGAAGTTAACCCAGCTCTGCCCACTTTATTCATTGGCGATTTTCATTTTGAAAGTGCTCAGTGTACTAACAAGTATATAAGACAGGTCGTTTTAAAAACATGTTATCCCTGTCAAATTAAAAGAAATAAATTAGATCACATATTTAATAAGACAACGGTAAAATATCTTAGAACAGCTTATTTAAGTTTCCCTACTCCCCCTAAAGCAAAAGAAACACACTTCAAAATCCTAAATGAAATCTATCCTTCTAGCAAATTCTTAAATCAAAAATTTAATATAGATATTGTCCCATGTTCTTTCTGTAATAACCACCCGGAAGACACTGACCATATCTTCTATACATGCAATTGTTCCAAAATCTTCTGGATTGTGGTTCAAGACTGGTTGATAGAAAAGAAGGTGGTTGTTGATGGTTTTGCTTTTACTTTACAACATATTTTATATGGAATTCCCAATGATAGCTGTGCTAACGCTTATCTGATTAATAACATTGTAATAATGGCAAAATTTTTTATCCACAAATGTAGATTTTTTAAATCTCTCCCATTACTTGTTGTTTTCAAAAATGATTTAAAATGTTTTTCTAGAGCCCTTAAAAAAATGAGAGGTGGAAGTGCGATTAAGTTACTTGATCTTTTGATTGTTTATGACTTGGTATGACATTGCCCCTTAATTCTAAATTTGTAAACTCTAAACTTTGTATCCTATTTTATTTATTTATTTTTTGTTTATTTTAAGTTAATGTAAGTTATGATTTAAAAAAATGTATTTATGTTTTGTTAAATTGTGTTGAGCCTTTATTCATTCTTTGTAGCAAGAAAACGATTGCCTTGGTTGTATCTATTTTTTGTATTCAATAAAAAAAAAAAAAAAAAAAAAAAAATAAAAAAAAAAAAAAAAAAAAAAAAACATGTGTTCGACAGGGTGACCGAATCTATGCGTTTTAAACGCCTATAAATGCTGTGAAGATGAAAACAAACTTTGACAACAACAACTGTCAGCGTTATACACGCCTCAGTTTTTAATCGCTATGATTCTGAAAGCCACTGCGCCATTTTATCTCAAACGTGTGTTTAAATCTTTGAAATACGAGTAGGCCTGTCTTCCTACTGAGGGTTACCGGGCTTCCGAAATAAAATGATTGTCAGGAACCAAGCCAATGAGATTTCGATTTTGCATCTTAAAGACTTCTGCAAATATCTGGTAAATATTTCTTCATATGGAGATTTGGCATACAAACCTGCTATATTGGCCTAAGTGTAGGCCTACATGTGTAATTAAAATTAACTTATAGCCTACCCTATCATTTTTATACTAAAAAATAAATACAAACCTACTAAACTGAAATGCAGGTTTATTTTCCATCCAGCGGGATGATATTATTAATGTGGGAAACATAGGCCTAAAAACCTTCGTGTGGACTTAATTATTTTGTCAAATAATGTTTTCCACCAAATTTTATTTTTTTAATTTTATTTCCTAACAATCACGTTAAATACACGAATTAAAATGTTTGATTCAAGCCTCCGGAGGTTTGATGTTATTTTCATCAGTTCAAACTTAGGCCTATAGCCTATTTAGAACATTTTAAATTTCTGCTATAAACGGATATTATTTTACTGAAACACCGAAACACGTTAGAAAACGTGAGAGAGACTAAAAAAACAGGATAATCAATCCATCTAGTCTCTTCCGGGTTTAAGGACTACAAACTATTCTCTGGATAAAACTCCAACTCCCAGCAGCGAGCGCGGTTGAGTGCCGCGGTTGGACCGGCCGGGAGCGCGCACATCAGAGAGTCAGCGCGCGCGTTCTCTCTCTGGCAGCTGATGCTGATGCTCAGAGGACACGGAGTGATTCGAGCATCACCGGGAACCGACTGAATTATCGTGCCAAATCTTCGGTAGGATGCGTCAGGACGGATCTATGCAGGTATGTGCTTACGTTTATAAGCTTTAAATGTAATTCGTGGCTTCATAATATTAAGTTATTTCATTATAATTACAGCCCTGCTGATCATTTCCGAATTGAATAAATGACGTTAAGGCGAAATATGTCACAATTGGTTGTTGTAATGTATTAGCCTTATTCTCAATATGATTTAATCAGTCGTTATGAACATAAGGGTGAATAAAATAGATATGGTTATTGATGGAAACACACCCTACCCCTCTGTAATGTGGGGGTTGGGGGAATATTCCTGTACTAAAGCTTTTTATAGCTCTTCCTCTCTGTACATTCATCATTATCATAATTAAATGATTGTATTTATTTTTTAGATGGTGTTTGAGGATTGGTTTTATATGGATGGCTTTCCAGGGTTCTTTCGACCAAACAAGCTCCAAATTTGATAAATGACAACTTATAAAATTGATATTTATTATGTTTTACTGTATTTAGTGTCAAAACATTTAGCGTCAGTTTGCTTTGCATGCATAATTTAAAGAAATAATCTCACTAGGCCTATACTTTTCAAAGCCAGTTTCCTCTTTACTGATTCAAATCTGATCAAAATGCTGATCAAATCTGTCTTTTATAATATTCCTTTTAGACATATATATATATATTTTTTTTTAAATGGGAGGAAAATACATATAGAAACTACTGATACATTTTCAAGAATATTTCCAAACACTAAAATGTTCACAGGGAAACTAACTAGCTTATTTAATTTACTGTTCAGGTAATTATATAACATCCATTTATTTATGTGAAAAATGCATAGCATTTTAAGATAAACTTTTAATTTTAGATTGCAAGTAAACAAAAATACTTTACTGTATACTGTATATTATTATTAATTATTCATGTTTATATTGTTGTAGTCTAATGAATATTATTGTGGTAAAAACAGAATGCAAACAAAAAGTAATAAAACAATAACCATAGCAGTTTTAGCAAACAACTCCATTTTTAATTAATCCACATTTTATTGTTAATAAATATTTCTATAAGTTTCAAAATCTGTCCTTATTAAAATATTTTTTTTTAAATAAGCCCTAAATAAAATAATGTTTTATTTTATTTTTTAATTATTTGTATCCACTAACCATTGTAAAATAGAGCTATATAAATAAACCGATGTTTATTGTTTTATGACTTATGCATTCTGTTTTTACCACAATAACATTCATTAGACTACAACAATAAACCATAAATGCATATTGAAGATTAATGCGTGCACGTTTGACGTGTGTGTTGCTGCATCTGTTTGTTGAAAGTGTGTTGTCTCGTTCCAGATGGCTGCCGCACAGAAAGAAGGATCTGACCAGAACTTCGATTACATGTTCAAACTGCTGATCATCGGCAACAGCAGCGTGGGAAAGACGTCGTTTCTCTTCCGGTATGCTGACGACTCCTTCACTTCAGCGTTTGTGAGTACGGTGGGCATCGATTTCAAAGTCAAAACCGTCTACAAGAACGACAAGAGAATCAAACTGCAGATATGGGTGAGTTGGCCTACATTAGACCGCAGGTTTCATTAGACTAGCCGTGTCGTTTGAAACCAGGCCGGTTAAATTGATGCCTGGCTTGCCTCGGGTCTGTGCTTCCCTACTGGTGTGTTGCAATCCACCAACATGTTGTTCGATATACACACTTCTCCTTAAATGTAACACTAGCTTTCAGTTGCATGAATGACTGTTTTGAAATGATTGTGTTGAGATGGCCTAGGATGCTCCAGAAAATATTTAATATGATTATTGGTAAACTTAACCTACTGTATGACAACATACTCACTATCTAATGTACTTTTGGCATGCTTGGTTTGATTAAAACTAGTGCGTTGCAACGATTAATCACATCCAAAATAAAAGTTTGTGTTTACATAAGATATATGTGTACTGCATATAATAATTTTGTACATAAATACACATATGCATGTATATTTAGGAAATATACTGTATATATATATATATATATATTTATAAGTAATTTATATTATAGAAATATTTTGGATGTAAATAAAAAACTTTTATTTTGGATGTGATTAATCATTGCCCAGCTTTAAGTGCGATTTGAATAAGTGTGAAGGGCGAACCGAACCGTGGTGCGATCAAGAGGGCAGAGAGTCCGAGACCCACGTTTCCAAACTAACTGGTGCGGTTTGACTAAAATACGAACCAAAGACATCTAAACTAACCACTAACAGGACGTGATGTCACAAGATGTGACCCTATAGGACAGAATCCTCCAGCAAACCTGTTTATCTCGTCAAAGGAGCTACGATGGCCATTAAAGTTATTCGTGTGTGTGCAACGGAGGGATTCCTATCGCTGTTTTGACTCCTTTATACATTTCATAAGCACTTCATTAGTTCTCATCTGATCAAAATACCATCTTATGTAAGCTGTGCACATACAGCGAGCGTATTTAGTCCAGCACACAGCATTGTTTTGGATGTTCGGTAAGTTCCGTCGCAAAGTATTCGTCATTAAAATAAATCTTCAGGTTTGGTGTTAAAAATGAGAGTGTGAACGCTACATCTACCAGGACTTAAAGGGTTAGTTCACCCAAAAATAAAACTGATGTCATTAATGACTCACCCTCGTGTCGTCCCAAGCCCATGAGACCTCTGTTCATCTTCAGAACACAGTTTTAAGATATTTTAGATTTAGTCCGAGAGCTTTCTGTCCCTCCATTGGAAATGTGTGTACGATATACTGTCCTTGTCCAGAAAGGAAATAAAGACATCATCGGAGTAGACCATGTGACATCAGTGGGTTAGATACAATGTTTTGAAGCATCGAAAAAACATTTTGGTCCAAAACCAGTTTATTCAGCATTGTGTTGTCTTCCGGTTCTGTTGTGGATCCGCGTTCAGTGCCGCTGCTGACGTGTGTCTGGTGCGTTCGTTCATGTATTCGGGTTCAAATAAATATGGCCAGGCAAAAAAATGCAAGTCTTCCTCTGTGTGGAAATTCTTAGACATGTGTGTGAAGATTGTTTTGTAAAACGTGCGTCTCCCTCAGACTGTAACCGAAGCTCAGCCGCACCAGACATAGTCATCTGCGTCACTGAACGCGGATCCACAACAGAACCGGAAGACAATACAATGCTGAATAAAGTCGTAGTTTTTGTTATTTTTGGACCAAAATGTATTTCAGATGCTGCAAAACATTGTAACTAACCCACTGATGTCACATGACTACTTTGATGATGTCTTTAATTCCTTTCTGGACATGGACAGTATACCGAACACACGTTCAATGGAGGGACAGAAAGCTCTCGGACTAAATTTAAAATATCTTAAACTGTGTTGATGAACGGAGGTCTGACGGGCTTGGGACGACATGAGGGAGAGCCATTAATGACATCATTGTCATTTTTGGGTGAACTAACCCTTTAAAGGGTGTGTTCACACTTGTAGTTTGTTTCTCTTAGTTTGGACAAAAAAAAGAAGATATATTTAGTGCTGGTTTGCTTAGCGTTCTCACTAGCTATGTTTGTATCCAAAGTGGTGAATTTAGCTTATGCACATGGGAATATTGCATAAAACATTTGCAAATGAAGCATATTTGTAACTTCCTGATAAACTGGGCCCAGACCGCAACATAGTGTCGGCCCACATCCGGTAAGCATTGAGTCCACATGTACCAGATGTGGGCCGGATCTGGGGCGACACTATGTTTCTGTCCGGGAAAATATCACTGAGTAAAATGGAAGTTGCTGCAGAATGAGATCCTACTATTTATAATATTTTCGTATTTAATAAATTAGGTATCTTGTTTCTGAGACAGAGGCCTGGTATTTGGGAACGTAGTTGTCTAAGACAGTTCTGGAAGTTAAACGGTTAGTCCAGTTATGTCGTCCCATCGCAAAATCACATGTCTTTTTTTAGGGATGCTCGATATATCGGCCACTATATCGGTATCGGCCAATAATATATGTTCATTTTTATTAATGTTATTGTTATCGGCCTGATAAGAAAATTTGACCGATATATTAAAGTAATAACGTATTATTTCCTTCAGCTAAACACTCTTCAGATGCGCACTGTTCAACATAATGGTTTAAAATTGCTTGAAATATGATTGGAATCACTTTAAAAAAGGAAAATACAGATCAGTGCAACATGTGCAGCACAAGACTGTCATATCGGATACATAACATTATAATGACTAATGAGATCATAATTGTGTGCTTGGGACATGGATTTTAATGGTGAGACTTTTGGTTTCATAATCAGGCTCTCAACATTATATACAACTTTGGATTTAGATTTATTGGCCAATATATTGGTTATCTACTTTCAAAAATAACGCATTATCGGTTATCGGCATCAGGCAAAATTTTCATATCAGTGCATCCCTAGTCTTTTTTGATGCACATAGATGAATTTATTTGGGAAATGTGTTTCCATCGTAGTTTATCCGACTCAAATGAGCACATACGTTTTTTACAGTATGTGCATTTTTAGAGCTTATGTGCATTTTGGCCTTTCCATCCAGCAAACACCCCTATATGCGCATAAAAATAGGTGGATAATTGGAAACGTAGCAGCAACTCTCATTTTTAACACCGAACCTAAATATCCAAAACAATGCTGTGTGCTGGAATAAATGTGCTTTCTATATGTGCACAACCTAGTATATATGATGCCATTTTGATCAGATGAGAACTAATGAAGAGCTTATGAAATGTGGAGTCAAAACAGGTCCGTTGCACACACACGAAGAACTGTAATGCCCATCGTAGCTCCTATGACGAGATAAACAGGTTTGCTGGAGAATTCTATGCTATAGGGTCACATCTTGTGACATCACGTCCTGTTTGTGCTTCATTTAGATGTCTATGGTTCATGTTTCAGTCAAACCGCAACTTTTAACTCAACCAAACATGCCAATTGTGAACAAACCCTATCATTTTGTTTTTGGGTCCGGACCAAAAGAACCGTGAGAATCAAACTGCTCGTGTGAACACCCTAAATTTGTTGCGTCATAGTTCCAGACAGATTATTTATTTAGATTGGCACAAACATATGAGTCAGTGTGACTCAAAATGGATGAACAAGCATAAAAGTGGTTTAGTGGAATGATGTTTTCACTGACGTCTGACACCAGATATAATTCTGCTTAGTATGTTGCCTTTATTTTGTCCTTATTTAATCTTCAATACAGATTTAATACAGATACCGGACCATTTTATCTATGATACACAAGCTGCATGGAGACTAGCCTAAAGCAAATGTTTAAAATTGTGCATGTGTTTTCCGAACTGATTCACATTCACGTCATTGATTGGAAGAGGTGGTTGTTAACGTCATTACTTTAACGTCATGTGTGGAGAGCAAACGCTGATTGATCGCACATTCAGAGAGTTTTGCATCAACCTGCAATCCATAGTCATTGATTTTATGATGAATCACTATTTTTTACGCAAGCACAGCTTTTATTATCTGCCCGTTTAATGCTGAGATATATTGTTTGTTAATAATCCTTTTAGTTGTGGTTTGTGTTGTTGGAACTGTTAATCTTGTGGTACTCTGACGTAATGATTTCTGGGAGATCCATGGCATTACAAAAAAGTGTTTTTTACGGGTCGCTGAAAGCTGAAGAATGTTCAGCTTTGGGTAAAACGCAGCACTTGTCACTGTCACTTTTTACATAGCCGTGTAAAAATCCATTTCCATTGACTCCCATTCATTTTGACGAATAACTTTACATCGGAGGCGTTTGAAGACCCCATTTGTCGTTTATTTATTTCTAAAGAAACACGACTATGTATAAAATGCTCCATTGCCTTGTGGCTTATGTTATGGCCACGTAGAAGCAGTTTTTTGTAAAAGTAGACTAACGATTGTGTCATAACCAAGCGACTCTCTGTCACACAGTAGAGAGATTACCGTATGGACAGGAGGAGAAGCTCGCGTGCAGTCTGCAAGTTTGGCAATGATGAGTAAGGGAATGATTCAGATTTCTCATGCCACAGCCACTAGAAGACAGACGGGTTTGCCACGTCACATCTACTTTGTCAAGATCTGTTTGAGTCGGTTTTAGTCTGCGCGTCAGGAACGGAAGTGCTAAAAAATCGACAAAACGGACTTCACTTGTCTCAATAGAGTTCCAATGAGATGGCTCTGTCCACTTCTTATACTGTCTATGGTCAAAATCGCCGCCATCTTGGAACAGGGGTGTTGTCATAGTAGTAGTGGATTGTTTTCAACAGCGCCGACTAGTGGTTGAAGTCGTCGGTCTCCGGACTACTCGACTATGAAAGCCCTAGATGGACACACGGCCTTAAAGCCAAACAATTGGTTTGTGTTCAGTCCCGTAGTGTTATTGCTCTATTTACATTATTTCACAAAACACATTCAGTATGTAGGACATGATTTTAGTGCAGAGTAAATGTGCTTAAACATTCAAGGGTCTTTATAGCCCCTGTTGTTCTTCTATTTTATGAAACAGACGTAGAGGACAGGAACAGCTGAGCTGAATGCTTTTGTTCCAGGAAGCGCCGCCGCATCTATGAATCGTGTCTCATTCAGCGCCGTGAGAATAGCTCATTTAGCATTATAGATCTGAGCAGCTTCATTTTGTGTTTAAAGAATGCCAGTCAATCAATCCAGTGAAAAGCTTTTGAGTTTGCCCGGGCATGCCTTTTAAAGTGACAACGCGCATTTAATGCAGGCTGAACTTTTCTGATAAATACTTCATGAGGCCAAAAAGTGAAATCTAACTTGTTGAAGCTGAAAGGCTAAACTTTGGCTTCTGCTAAAACGCATCCTTTATAATCAATAGATCTGTGTACACTGCCAAGTGCATGATTTTAGTAGTGTTGTGTCTCGTCCATTGCTTTCACTGTAGAGGGTTGACAAGGAGTGCGTCAAGAAACTAGACTCTCTTCACCTCATGCTCGTTATGGAGATGTTGCAATAAACTAATGACTGGTTTCTGAGAAGAAATCTAATAGTAAGTGTTCCCACGTAGTTAATTTATTATTAAGATCACTCTGTGATCACTTGACACCTCTGAACCGGCTCTAATTGCACAACCTCCAGTATACAGAGTTAATTTAATTCACAAACAATTTATACTGTGTGTATATGTATATATATATATATATATATATACACACTGTAAATTATACTGTTCTATATATGTGTAATATATATATACATATATATATAGTGATATATATATACTACACACACACATAAATAAATAGAGTTAATATAATTGAATAATATAATTGGTTAGGCAAGAAGGTATGGGTATTTTGGACAATCTTAAAGTCCTCCTGTTGTCAATAATGTTTAACATGTTATCCCTTAAAACTAATCTTTGGTCACCAAAATCACATATTTAAAAGTTTTTTTCCTTGAATGTAACTCGACAACCTTGCCTCATTAGTATTCGCAGTTCTATGAATATCCAAATAAGCCCCGCCTCCACTCACTCACTCAGAGAGCCACTGGTTGATGATCACTCGTTGATTTGATTGGTTACAAGGTCGTTTGTGACGTCAGAAACACCAGCAATTTCAAACCATGTTTTTGAGACCGTGTTTTTGAGACTGTTCGCAGTTTTAAGGAGGAAATACTCAGCAATGCTGTCCACTTATGAATTTACACACGGTTTGTCTTAAAGCAGATTAAAAACACCACATATACATATAAACATATTGATTTTCACCACAGGGAGAATTTAAAATAGTCAAATATCATATCACTGCTTGCAATCAATAATAGAGCAGATTTCTGGTTTCCGTCTTGTTTTTTATCATTTAAAGCCTACTTAGTTGCTTTTAAGATTATCTTGTCTGTATTCTTATTTGCAGTCATGGGATGAGAATGATGATATTTAAAGCAGATTTTGCTTAAAATGCTTAATTTCCAAATAAATCTGTACTTTCGTTGGCCGAGTGCTTTGTGGTCAGAGGAGACGCCACCACCGATGGCATGACTGTTCATCTCGAGCTATTTTTACTCTCACTCGTTCAACCACGAAGCCTCTCGGGAGAAATCGTAGAGGTAGAATGAGGAGGTGAGTGAGTTCATGTGTGTGTGTGTGTGTGTGTTTGTGTGTGTGTTCTTTTCCCCATGGCATATGTCTCCTTTCATTCACAGCGATTTTTATTTCAATGCTTTTTTTTGTTCCCAGAAATCAAAAGCACTAAAAACGACCTAAATTTTGTTCACTTGAATGGTACCTTTTAAAATGATGAAAAAACTAAAGGCCTTTCAGCTGACAGAAAACAAACCTAATTCATCATTGAAACATTACGTAATTTTGAAAATGAAATATTAACTCATACCAAACTACAGCTACAAGTTTTATTTTACTTTGCAAAAAAATAACTAGAAAAATGCATTTAACGTCTTTTAACATCTAACAGACTTTAAAAAATGCATTTAAGTCCCCCTGCTCAATAATGTTATCCCTTAAAACTCATCTTTGATCATCAAAATTACACATTTCAAAGTTTTTTCCTTGGAAAAAATATTCTTCATGTCTTAAAATGTCTTGAATGTAACTCGACACCCTCATCTCATTTAGTATACGCGGTTCTATGAATATGCAAATGAGCCCTGCCTCTGCTCACTCACTCACTCAGAGATCCACTGGTTGACGATCACAAGTTGATCTGATTGGTTTACAAGGTCGTTTGTGACGTCAGAAACACCAGCGATTTCACAGCGTGTCTTTGAGACTGTCTTTGGTTCACTGCAGTTTTAAGGAGAAATACTCAGCAATGGCGTTGACTTATGAAATTACACATGGTGTGTCTTAAAGCGTATTAAAAACACCACATAGCCATATATACAACATTAAAAGCTTGAGGGGGGCCTTTAACACATTTTTATAATAAAAGGTGAAGAACACACTCCTTTTTTAGCACACTTTTTCCTCCAGTTGAATTAGCATTTTCAAAACTTTGTCCTAACCAGGCAATAAGTAAATAAGTAATTTCTCTGTTCACACTGAAAGCAAAAATCCAAACATATCCAATACTTAATATCCTGTTATGTGGAGCATCATAATGTCCCAATGCTCATCGCTTGGTTTGGACTAAAATGGCAGTCTACACATCAAAGCTACTGTAAATCACTTTCATTATAATCAATGAAGCTGTTTACACTTGCAATGATTGTATTAAATGTCACGGTAGATGTAAGCTGTATAAGTCTGAACCGTCATTAACTGTAGTGATACTGTAGATGTGATATATCTTTATCACCTGCCGTAGTCCTCCGTCTCTTTGCTGTCTGTGAATTTCTTTGTGCAAGCATGAATTGATTTCTCTTCGCTCCCTCAGACTGTGAAAGTGTCAGCGTTTCTTTTTTACCCGTCCTCATTTGCTCAGCTGCTGATCGGAAGTATTTTCTCTCACTCCCAGCATTCATCCGTCTAAATCAAATCCCTGCTTCCCAGAGGAAGCCCATCTCCTAAATGACTCGCTCACGTTGTCTAACGTTAATTTATTGGCCCTATGAAGGGATGAAGGGTTAGTCCACGCAAGTCACAGATCAATAAAACTCAACATGGGATTTGGAGCGTCTCCAGACACATGAATCTCGTGCAAACGTGCCGCATTAACTAACATGATCCTCGTTACCTTAATGACGACAACGCCACTTTTTTCAAACCATACCCTTTCTTTTCTAATCCTTTAATCCTCAATGGAGGAAAAAACAATATTATTTTAGCTTGAAGAGGGTATATATATTAGAGCTGGGCGATTATTTTACCTGTGTATTGTTAAAAGCGCTGTACAAATGAAGGTGACTTGACTTGACTATAATGCACAGCATGTGATGTTTTTAAGGCAAGCCCGTTTTCCTCATTTCAAACATGCTCACTCCTTCATATATTGCCATTTTAGTTTCTGCATTAGCGTTTTGTCTTGATGTAGTGTTTGCACAGTCATCCTTATTTATTCCCTTACAGCAGCTGAAGTGTTTAACATTGACGTCTGCAGTCCGAGCACAGGCCGCTCACGCTGACTCACATTAGTGTCACACACACACACACACACACACTAGCATTTCATCTGTCAGATATGAAGCTCTTCCACTTGCATAAGATCTCAGAAGTGACTCAGACGAATCATTTTTATAGCTCTCTCTCTCTCTTTCTCTATTTCAATTTATTTACAATGCTGATATAATTAATTATTTAAAGTATTATAGTAATTTTGTATTTATTTTTATTTTATTATTTCAAATATATTTTTTATTATTCAATTTTTATTTTTTTCATCCCTGATTTTTTATTTTTTTTTTTTTTGAAAATAAAGTATTTTAAAAGTAGGACTAACAATTTAATTATTTTAATTATTTATTTTATTATTTATTTAGAAATATTTTTTATTAAATCATTATTTTTTTTAATTGACTCATAAAGGTGTGTTATTTCATCCCTGATTTTTTTGGAGACTATAGTATATTAAAAGTAGGATTATTTAAATTATTTATTTTTTTAAACGAGAAGAATAAAGTACTATTAAAAATAGGGCTGTCAATTTAACATGTTGATTTTATATATATATATATATATATATATTTATATTAATTTTATTATTTATTTATTGACTTTAAAAGCTACTTTTTCAAATTCATATTTGGTGATTTGCTGGTCTACAGCAATAATGTTATATTATTATTTGATATTATAGTTTGAATAATCCATGTATTCATTTGATTACATTTTTAATTGATCGACTGGCCTAATGTAACCTCAAGCAGACTGAAAGAGATTTTCTCTCTCTCTCTCTCTCTCTCTATCTCTCTCTCTCTCTCTCTCTCTCTCTCTCTCTCTCTCTCTCTCTCTCTCTCTATCTATCTCTCTCTCTCGGGGGTCGTGGCCGAGATTGACCAGCACCTGCTAAGGGAGCGACCGCATGTTGTTTGCTCTTATCATTGGCTCTGTTTGCGGTAATTAGAGCCTTTACTTCAGTCTGTGTGTGTGACCAAACACAAGCCTTTCACAGAGCCATAAAGACACGCTCAGAGCCCATTTTATAATTGCTTGCAGTTCCAGATCATCATAAAGCCTCCTAATGGAGCACGATGCTTTATTTTTTGGTCACTCTGCGTGCGTGTTTGTGTGTGTGTGCTTCTCTTGTAGGCTATTTTGTGTGTGTTTATGTGCTTTTGTATTGTGTGTGTGTGTATGCTCATTGGATCTGTCTGTGGCAGATAAGAGCACCGGCAGAGCAGGATTGGGGATTTGCTGTTTGTCATGGTCCACTTCACACTAGAGGGCAGTGTTATTGGCTCATGCATGGGAAGACCAGTTAGGGTGTACTCACACCGGACGATTTAAACCATGCCGTAACGGTCCCTTTCCCGCTTGGAAGAGGTGGGCCTGAGCACTGTTCAGTTGGGCTTGGGTTTGGTATACACGTAGTGTGATCGCTAACCATGCCGAACTAAGACACGCTAAGACACACAAGCGAAATTCTGTCATTTAGGAATAAGATAATGGTCTTTTAATGATTAATTGTGCAGCTGTAATGCATATTAATCTAAAGATAAAAATGTTGAATGCAGAACGAAATAACCCAGACAGCAACACACACTGTTGCTATTCTATATTATTCTTGTGTATATACTGTAAAAATTATACGATCAATAAGTTAATGACATGTTTTTACATTGCTCTAACTCATCAAAACAAGTCAAACAACTTTTTTTATGTTAAACAATATTCAACACATTTTTTAAAGTCAATTTAATTTAGGTTGAAATGACTTAAAAATCCAAGTTGATTGTACTTACAGTATAAATTTAAGGCGACAACATTTTTTTACAGCGTATGAACAAAACTTGCATTAAACATTTAATGTGGCTTATTTCCATGTAAATATTTTAAGCTCTTTCTGTGACCTTTTGTGCAAAGCAATTATCAAAAAGCTTTTTAAAATGATATAAAAAATATCACCGCTTTCATTTGTGTCAAAACAGGATTTTCCTTTCCTTCTGCTCATTTTGTACGCTTTTTATGTTGAGGGTTTGAAACTGAGCCCATTATGAGCTCATTACCATATGACCGCCCACATTTACATATAAACAGCCTTTTATATATAATAATCCATAACAAAGCCTAGAGAGGAAGTGGAAATGGTCGTGTAAACTACATTTAGATGTTTTTGTTGCAAGAATCCTTGACTAATATTTTAACTGGTCAGCTGGGAGAAATTGCATGCTATAAAAGTGTAAAATATTACCCTTTAGGGTCCATAATTTGCTGTATTGCATCCACCCACCCAACCAGTGCCATTGATACATCCTGCTGAAATGCTCAATCTCCATGGTAACGCCCGGCAGGTCTCCGATTTTCCCTGCTAAATTTGGGAACAATCTGGTATAAGAAGTTAAATGACTTCCTGCTCTCATCTATCAAGCCTTCTGAAATAATGTATGAATATTATTTAAATGATATGGAATAAAATTAACCCAGTGTTAAGTTTGCTGTTGTGGTTCCCTATAAAACATTTATTAAAGGTGCATTGTGTAATATTTAGGATCTAATCTGTTGACAGAAATCATATACATAACTAACTATGTTTTCAGTGGTGTATAAAGACCTTACTTAATGAACCGTTGTGTGTTTAACTGTTTATTAGCTTAGAATGAGGCATTTCTCTTTACACACACCGCTAGCATCAACATGTTTCTAGTCTATGGTGGCCCTCAGCGGACAAACCCGTTTCGTCATTATGTTGTTCTTTGCGCAAAGATGCTAGCTAAAGTCAGCTAAAAATATTTGTATTAAATGTACACTTCTGAAATAAATAACTTAGACAGCGAGTTACCTTTAATAAAAGATCTCTCTAAATTGTAATGTGAGCTTTCTGTAGAGCTGCTTTGAAATGATGTGTATTGTGAAAAGCGCTTTACAAATAAGTTTGAATTGAATTTGAATTGAATTACAAAAAAAGTGTTTAAGAATTCAAATGAGTGTCTGAACTAACAAAGCTGTTTTGTGTGTATTTTTAAGGATACTGCGGGACAGGAGAGATACCGCACCATCACTACAGCATATTATCGTGGAGCCATGGGCTTCATCCTCATGTATGACATCACCAACGAGGAGTCGTTCGGAGCCGTCCAGGACTGGTGAGTGACTCTTGTCGGAGACAAGATCACTTGACATGGCGCCAACATTTTGCCGTGAACATGCAGAGATTTGAAGCAGAAGGCAGTATTTCTGCATAACAGATTGTGTGTGTGTGTGTGTGTGTGTGTGTGTGTTAGCAGAACAAATCTGCAGTGTTTAAGAGAACTGTAAGCAAGTTATTGTTCCACCAACACAAATACTGTGAGTAAGATGGCTCTGAATGAAGCTCTAGTTTACACATCATCATCATAGCACTTTAATTATTCATTGTTTGGTATAAAAAATAAAAATAGCAGAAGTTTTAATATGAGTGGATCTGGATCTAAGCCCTTGTTTACAGAGATGCGTTTTGGTTGATCGGATTACAAGTGGACGACGCTGAATACAGGTGTAAACGGGGTCTAAAAAGTTTTGAGCTTGTCCACTTTCCACCACTTCCAGAGGCAGTTTAAAACACATCTGAACAGATTGCTTTCATAGTGTAAACGCTCAAATGTGTTCAAACAGCCACAAAAGGCCATCTACTCTCCGTCTACTGTCCTAATGAGTGATCATTATGAGAAGAGCTCTAGCCAGACGGGATTTAAACTTGGTCAGCTAAAGACTGATGTTTGGTTTGAAGATGAAAAACACGAGCACAATATTCTCTCTCCTAATTTCGTTCGGCTGTCAGAGCAGAAACTAAAGCTGTTGCTCTCCGTGTGTTTTCCGTCGTCTCAGGTCGCGTTCATGTGTTGATTGCGTGAGCTTATTTTATCCATTAGATCTAAAGATCTGAAAAAGGCCATACTTTTATTTTCCATAGATCCTCCCCTGAAAGAGATTAGGACAGAAGGGGTTGAAAGTGGACAAAAGAGATGATTAAAACACCAGGGTCCTGTTTACACCTAGTATTATAATTGATTTACTCAATTAAGTGAGTAAATCATGAAAAGTAGGTCATGTGAGGATTAGTTAATATTATTAAATTTGTAATAATATTATTTTTATTTTGATTAAATGAATTAGGTCATTAAAACAGTTTTTGGTAGGTTTTTCTTAAGTATTGGTATGTGTTACGTGTCTGTGAAAGTTACAACATTTTAATGGGATATAATGAATGCAAGCTTACACTGATTCATTGATGATAAGATGTTTATTAAGAGAGTAAATAGGGTCTGTCTTGAATTATGTAAACTGATCAGTCCTCTGTGAGTAGTTAAAGAGGCCTTAGAGGAAAAGTAGCATCATTGAGTCTTCAGGAATCCATTTGGTTAATATTTAACACGAGTCATTTAAATTTCCCTCAGTATTAAAGGGCAGCAGGGCTCGTTCAGGGTTTACGGACGCCGCTCTATTGATCCGCTTCGCTGGGCGTCCGGCTGTGGTCAGCGGTTGATTTAATTAGCGTGAGACGAGAGACTAATGAACATCCGGATAAGAGGCTGTGGATCTGGAACAGAAAGAGTAGAGCGGAGGAAAGGTGACTCGGGTCATATGTCGAGTCATTACAACCTCAAAACCGCTTGATGTCTGAGCTTTTGTACTTTATTAAGCAGAAATGAGACCTGCATTTATTGAAAGCACAGAGTTGGAGAGATGAACTTGCAATTATACTGCTTCATCAGCAGATGTTGTCTTCATAAAGTAATAGTTCACTCAGAAATCCTGTCACCTGTAAATCTTGATGCTGAATTTTCCGTGAAATAAAAGTAAATGACAATTATAGATCCAAATAAGAACTATCAAAGTCAGACATGAATAAATTATGTAAAAAATGCCCTGTCAAGTGGCTTCAATTCAGTAAACAGGTAAAGAACAAAAACAAAAAAAGAATACTCTTAATTTAATAATAGTATAATGTTAAAAATAATAATTAAAAAATTATTTATTATTTATTTATTAATAATTAAAAAAATATTTATTTATTAAGATTAAAAACTCTTAGGCTTCAAACATTTCATGTTTTCCAGTCAATTTTTTTTATTTTAAATTATTTAAATATTTTGTAAATACATATTTAGTGAAATACCACTGTTTATCACGTATTTATGTAGTTTTTTTTTTTTGTACAGTAAAATTGAGTGTTTTAGTTTTAAATTTATGTTCTGCTTATTTCCTTATCTAGTATGTATATTATACTAGCCTGGCATTGTATATTATGAATATTGTTGGCTCATCAACCAATTGATTTTCTAAGTCGTTCTGGATAAAAGCCTCTGCTAAATGCGTAAATATACACTGGAAAAAAATAATAACCTATAAATGGTTACCAGTACATCGAAATTAATTAGGTTTTTTTTTTAAGTCAAAAATATTATTGAATATCACTGAATCAACTGAAATGCATACATTTTTAATAATACAAACAAAATACATTTTTATAGGTTAAATCAGGTAGAAATAGCTCTTTAAGGTAACAATTGCAGGTTGCCAGTTTTACAGTGGAAGTGTAAAAACGGCAGATTTTACCTCTTTAAAAATCTATTTTTTGTTAGTAATTTGTCATGTAGTTTTTCCGAAGGGTAGCTTGACTGTAGTTTAACTCCTTGAAATGATTTGTGGTGAAACTCAAGAGACTCCAGCTGCGGTCAGTGAACTGACACCTAATTAAACCAGATGTATGTGAAAACGCTGGGGAAAGCAACGAGAGCAACTTCCAACAATCTCCGCATTATCGCTGCGACATACATGAGCAAACGCTGTGATGTGTCCTGGGCTTTAGTGAGTGCACCAGCTGTCTGCTGTAGCCATGCACCAAAACAAGCCTTTAAACACTGAGACGTTTGAAACATTAGCTTTAATTATGCGGCACACTGTACAAAATTGCAAGGAATTTAAATATATTTGTATAGCACCTTGCACACGTAAAATACAGCCTAAACTGCTTTGCATAATCAAACAATATCACATCTAATAAATTAAAATCACCAAATATGAAACGTAATCTAATGAAATGTAACATGTAACAAAGTAACATTTAATTTACTTGTGGTTCTGGGAAAATGTTAATTGCTGGAGTCTTTAATTAATCTGAAAGATTTGAACTGAGTGAACGACTCAATGACTCACTCATTCACTCGTTGCATTACTGGATGATTCAGTGTTTTTCAACAAATCTCTTGAATGAATGATTCAATAACAAATACATGTTTTATCAGTCACTTGACTCCACCTAATGGTGTAACCATGCAATCTATACAATCCTTATTTTAAGCTTTCAAAAGGTGATTTGCTCTGTTATGATGCTTTGGTTATAAACTTCTGTGTACTTCTGTGATAATTTGAATTATTGTAATTCAGAAAAGACTGTTTGCTGTACATATGCACTACAGTAAATTAGTAATACAGTATGATTTTGTTTGTTTACAGTATTTTTTCTAAAACCGTAAACTTTCACAGTACAATTGTAAAAACTTGACTAAAATTGCAGTGAAGTACTGTAGATTTTACAAGAAATGATCCACAAGAAGTCCTACTGTGAATGTAAATACAGTAATTAACCGGGAATATACTGAATAACTTTTAAAAGTGTATGTTTGCAAATGGAGCACTGCACATACAATACAGAAATGCATCATAACGCAGCGTTGAAATAATTCATGCGCGATGCAGAACGTTGTTTATACTGAAAGTGGAGCGTAATTGCATTGTGGGAGTGAATCGTAACATCTTTAGTTGCTTTTATCTAGGTCAACCCAGATAAAGACATACTCCTGGGACAACGCGCAGGTCATCTTGGCGGGAAATAAGTGTGACATGGATGAGGAAAGAGTGGTGTCTGTGGAAAACGGCAGGATGTTGGCAGAGCAGTTGGGTGAGTTCACTCTTCATAACCTCATCCCTCAACTATAAAAGTGTGATTGCTTCAGGGACACTTCTGGACCGGTGGAGCCAGTCTGGCGTGTGTTTCCCAAAAGCATCGTTAGCCAACTATGGTTGCAAGATCCGTCTTTATCAGCAGTTCAATGAGTCACGTTTCCAGAAACCATCGTTCCAACAAACATTCGCAAACGGAATCGAAGAGTTGTGTAAAAAATATTAACACATGAGGGAAATCATTGTGGTGTCCACAGTAGGGATGCTCCGATCGATCGGCATCGGCTGATAATAACATTTTATGACTCGATCGGAACTCTTTAACTTGCAAACCGATCGTGTTTTGATGACGTCAACGCGCGAGAGGACGTATGATGCGTGGGGACTTAAATTATTTGGCGTGCAGTCATGTCTTCGCCGGTGTGGAACTACTACGATGTTTCGGAAAAAATGAAAAATTCGCTATTTGCTGTGTATTTTCCAAAGAAATCTCACGTGGAGGAGCATTGTCCAAAACATTTAATACAACGAACCTGATTCGTCACTTAAGAAGGAGCCACCACGAGACTTATGGCGAATATGAAAAACTGGCAACTGCAAAAAAGGCAACGGTAACTAGTAATCAGACTCTCACTCTGCTTTATTTTGTCCTGCTCAGACTTGTATTGGACGATCAGACTTCTCCATTTTAGGAGACTAAATGTTTATTTTGTCCTCCACAGTATTGGACAATGTTTAAAGTCTATTTAGTGTGCTTTTTCAACTATGCACCATTATGTGTTTGGTTGCATTTCAACCTTTCACATTTTATTTTCCTTTGCTATTTGTAACCTTTGCCATCAACCCATTGGTTTAAAACTACTAAAAAATGCTACAAAACTCCAAAATGTCTGGAAATGAATCTCACCATGCATAAAATGTCCCATTTTTTCTCCTATATAAGCACTGTAAAATAATATTTACCTATGATGGCTCATTCGCATATGTTCACGGCGCATAAATTAGAGCATATGGAAGGACTTGCAGCTTTTGAACTCAGGCGATAATTAAACGGATATAATTGGATGACACCAGAATGTGCAAACATCTCAGAGTAACGCTGAGCGGTGAAAATAAACTCTTACTGCATGTGTGTGTGTATCGCGAGAGAGGACATTCCCTCTCGCTTTCATATGGTCACAGCAATTACATGTCATCGAGAATTGGCACCGTATGTAGAAGAGCACGTTGTGCCTGCATAGGCAACTCGCTTCCGAGGCAACATCCACACAGAACCTCTTAAGACACTACATAGTCAGCAACTTTGTGCAAAAATAGAGTCCAGTTGCACACGTGATTCGACTTACAATTGAACAGGTTGATGGTTACATGCTACTAACAATGCAATAGTCTAATAAAAATATACTTTAAATATAATATAATTTAATGAATGAAATCTTTATTTCGAACAATTAAAAAAAAGACAGCAACACGTATGCAATATCCAAACCAAGAATAAACAAAGAAAAATGTAGCATAATAATCAACTTGTAATAGAATGAAGTATTATTATGAATTATGCTGAATAAATATATTTAATTACTAATTATTTTTTATATATTTATAAAATACATTTCTATTCATTACAAATATTTATTAATATATTAAATTATAAAGAATAATTTCATGTATTATTAATACGCAATATTGTGCTATTTACAAGTAAATATAATGAACTAATATCATGAATTATGACGAATAAATATATTTTATTATGTATTCTATGAAAAATGTATGAAAATACATTGCTATTTATGAAATATATTTATCAATTTAATAAATGACAAAAAATATGTAAAATAGCATTAAGCAATAATGTACTATTTACTATTAATTATAATTGACTATCATGAATTATGATTAATATGTATATTTATGACTAATTAAATTATTAATATATTTATAAACTACATTGCTATTTATGAAATATATTTATCAATTTAATAAATTACAAAAAAGTATGTAAAGTATTATTATAAGCCATATTGTACTATTTACTATTAATTACATTTGACTTTTATCATGAATTATGATGAATAAATATATTTAATTGCTAATTAAATTATTATAAATTTATGAAAATACATTGCTATTTATTAAATATATTTATTAATTTTATAAATTACAAAAAACTGTAAAATATATTTATCAATCTAATAAATACAAAAAACCTATGTAAAGTATTATTAATAAGCAATATTGTACTGTTTACTATTAATTATAATTGACTATTATCATGAATTATGATGAATAAATATATTTAATTACTAATTAATGAACATTGCTATTTATTAAATATATTTATCAATTTAATAAATTACAAAAAACAATGTAATGTATTATTAAGCAATATTGTAATATTTACTATTAAATATAATTGACGATTATCATGAATTCTGATTGATTATATTTATAAAGTGCATTTCTATGGATTAAATATATTTATTAATATTTTACTGTGGTTGTAATTTCTGTCTACCAGGTTTTGAGTTTTTCGAGACGAGCGCCAAGGACAACATCAACGTGAAGCAGACGTTTGAGCGTCTGGTGGACATAATCTGCGACAAGATGTCAGAGAGTATAGAGACTGACCCCGCCGTGACCTCAGGAACCCAGGGAACGGCCCGGCTAACGGATAACCCACCTCCACTACAGCAGCCTAACTGTGCCTGTTAGTGCTCAGTACACATGGTAGCATAAGTGTGTGTGTGTGTGTGTGTGTGGGAGACACCTTTAGATGGATGCATATATCCTTTAATGTCATCGAATGCGGGTGCTGGAACAGCCACCTGAATCTGATTGGTGCATGTCAGGAGTCATGTGACCCTTTACACCCAATGGGAACAGAGCTGTCTCAAGCAATGGCAAAGCTTTTCAGTGTTTTAGAAAGGAGAATAGATTAAAAAATATATGAATATGATTTCTTTGGTCATCAGTTTTTCAGTATACGTGGCTTGTGGGTAACAATGTAAGTGCTTGTAACAGTCTGTTGCGCCACTAGAGGGCGTTCCTCTTACAATGATACGATGCAGTCCGTCTGATGCATGTGAACGCTTGTGTGTGTTCCAGCACCTTTGCACTAGAGTCACGTCTATCTTTAAGGTGCCTAGTTCATTCTGACACACTGCTTTCTTAGCTGTCAATCAAAGTCTTAACATCCTTTACAGCTGTTAGTCTAGACCTCGTCCACAAGCATGAATCGGCTGACTCTTCGCTAAGCCCCGCCCCTCTTTTTAACACGAAAGGAACGGAATAAACTGGAGATTTCTGAGAACAGTGTGAATGTTTTATTTATTTTTTTGTCAGATGTTTAGACAATTATGAAGACATTGTAATTAGGGATGCACCAAATATTAACATTTTTCCCGATAACGATAACCGATATATATATATTGGCTGATAAATCTAAATCCAGATTTTTAAAGCCTAAATTTTAAGATTACAAATTAACAAATATCGTCCGATATGTCGTGCATCCCTAATTGTAATTATTAACATCATGATGTTTTTGTAAAGCTGATTTGAAACCATGTGTATTGTGAAAAGCGTTATACAAATATGTGATGAGTTGGTTCTAAATTTACACATTTTAAATGTAAAAAAAATAGGGCTGTCAAAGCGATGAATCGCGATTAATCACATCCAAAATAAAAGTTTGTGTTTACATAATATATGTGGGGGCACTGTGTATAATTATTTTGTGTATATATATAAAAACACACATGCGTGTATAGTTAAGGAAAAAAAATATTTATATATAAAATATTTATATGTAATATAAATGATATATAAATCCATATACAGAATATACATGAAAATATTTCTTAAATATATACAAGCATGTGTGTGTATTTATATATCTAAAATAATTATACACAGTGCACCCACATATATTATGTAAACACAAACTTTTATTTTGGATGCGATTAATCGCGATTAATCGTTTTGACAGCCCTAAAAAAAAATATAAATATAATTACATCATCACACCGGACTTCCTTGCTAAGGTGAGATTGGTCAGAATTCTTTTTAAAGGCGGGGCTTAGCAGACGACCAGGCGCTGCATTACACACACACTCGACTCCTTGTTTTTGTAGATCAGGAATTCATGCCATATTAATCGAGTTGAAATTGAAATTTCCCATCTAGCAGCGGCTGTGACATCAGCTGTGTGAGTGTGTGTGTGTGTGTGTACGCCATAGATTATTAAAGAATATTAAAGTCACCTCTATGAAAACATGATATATCTAGTGTACATAGGTTTGTATATACCTCGGTCAGATACATATATTGTTGTGGATTCAAGTAGCTTTTCTCTACAGGGAAAAAGATGTGCATTAAATGTTTCTAAGCATTTCCTTCGATCATTGTAAATGAATTCACTCGATGAAATGAGATATTTATTTATCTATTTATTCAAAGAAAAGTAAATGATTTGCTTCTTGAGCGGTGTGTGTAACCAAACGTTCTTCTAGATGAAGTGGAGTTTGTGTCGTCCCCCCCCCGAGCCCTTTTTTCAACATTTCTCTCGTGTGTTATATCGCTGTCGTCGGCTCTATCTCTGCTGGCGTGTGCAGGACGTGATTGGCTGCTTTCTTATCTAGTTTTCTGCTCACGGCCGGAGAGGATTCGGTGATATTATAAGGAATCTGAGCTCGTCTTGTAAAATGACGCAGTGATAGCCAAGGAAATGTGCAGCTATTTTCAGAAGTGCATCAATATTTCATCCCCCGAACCTTAACATGACTTTGGACGTGGACGCATATTTTTAAATGTCAGAAATATAACGAGCCTACTGTGTTTCTGAGGAAGAGCAGATCTATCTATCCATCTATCTATCTATCTATCTATCTAAAAAAAACTATTATTTGTCCTAAAAATAGGCGTCATTCTCTTTATGTAAAATATAATTCTACTCACTCACTCCATTTTATTTCATTTCGGGCTGAAATATGACCTGGACATGTTCCTGAGGGGTTTCATGCGATTCATCTTCTTGATGGTTTTATCGGTTTCTCATCCCTAGAGATTGTCCAACTTTTATTGTGATGATGTATAATAATAATCTCGGTAGAATTAAGGTAAAACTGAAAACACATAGCCCTTAAATGAGAAAACTACATGGTGTGGTCTGTTTATATGTGTGGTCTTGTGAGTGTAGTACATATAAAACATTAGGCCGACCATATCCGGCGTTATTAAGAATATATCATGGTCACGGATGTACTGTAGGCTGAATATGCCGGTACCTATATTACTAATAGTTCATTGATGTGTCCTCAGAATATAGAAAATCAGTTCTTGGTTTCCTCACCGCAAGCCACGTTTAGCATCATCCCTGCATGAAACTGTACAACATCTCTATTTAGATACCTGTATCTCTATAATCTTATTTATTTGTTCATTTATGCGTCCCTCAGTATGTGGGGCGCAGTGGGCCAGCAAGTGCAATATTTCGAATCCCTATCTCTTGTATATAGTTGAATGACTGTGTGTGTGTGTGTGTGGAGCGTCTCGATGTGCCATGCTGATTTTGCACACTATCTTATCCCATGTGTGGATGATCGCTCTGCCTCACCTTCTGTGTTAAACTATCTTTGTGCTGACAAAATACTAAATACTGTAAAAACACAAAAATACTGTGGAGTTACATATAAGTAACACGAGTGTGTGTGTGTGTGTGTCGGTGTGTATACTAGTATGGAGAAAAGTAAACGTGTATCTTGTTGCAAGTCATCTCTGTGGTTTTTCTTTGTGTTTGTGTGTAAATCTCTTTCAGTTAGAGCATGCATTGCATAGGGCTATATATCTGGAATCACTCTTCTGCAAAAGAGTATTCTGTAGTTTTATAATCACTGCATTTCAGGTGTAGAGCATGCATAACAACTTCTTTTTAAATACAAGCTCAAAAAGGAGTGAAAAAAACGTCTAAACAGGCTATAGAACAACAGTACTTGTGCTATAGTTCAGTTCCAGATGATAACGATACCTGTTCATCTACCATGTCCAAAAAAAGAAACAAATAAAACATGGGTACTTTATCTTTAGGACAAGCAAACATCTTTGTTTGCATTTAAATCATTTATTGTCATAATTGTATCATTAACCCTACATATTTGCATTCCCCTACTAGAGTAACTCATGTAGGAACATGATGATGTTTATTTTAGTTTTCTTTGGCGGTAAGCTACATGTGTACATACTAATATAAAGATTTTATATTAGTACTGTACTGTTCCCAAAATACAGTTGTTAAATATTGTTTTGTTTTTAAACCTGGTTTGTGTGGGGGGAAAAAACAACTGTTAGACCTAACTTGTGATATATCCGCAGTGATTTCTTATATTTTAGATGACTGAATCACTCTAGAGCTGGTTATTCTGTATGTGTGGAGTGTGTATGACAAACGTGTGTCATCATTACTGTTGAAAATATCAATAAATATTCCTATTGTGTTGATACTCCGGTGCTCTTTTGTTGTATTAGTGCAACTTTTGATTGTTTCTTTTTTGGGCAACACGATTATATTGTTTTAGAGGAGGCTCTAATATGGGCATACGCATATACTTTAATATATATATATATATATATATATATATATATATATATATATATATATATATACTTTATTGTATCCTATATTCCCCTTCAACTTAAACGTCCGTTTATGTAGGTTTTTTGCACAAAATGCTTCACGGCTGTCAAGTTTGACGAGTTTAACGAATATGTGCGTTTTTAAAGAGTAGCCTAGCCCACAGATTGTACTGTACAATTATCATGTCTCAGAAGATCGAAGAATATTTGATTCGTAATTATTGTTAATTTTTTTTTTTTATCTATGGTCATCATAAATGATTCATCCGCTCTCTCGTCTAGAGGTCAGTAATGCTAGTGTCGCTGACTTGGTTTCACTGCCACCTGTCAGCCGTACGAGGTTACGACAAGCATGACAACGCACAATTATTTTATCAATTTTGATCTCCTAATATCCTATCCAAAGTCACTTAAAGGCAAGCAGGCAAGGTTGAAAAAAACAAAACAAGAAATCAGAGAAACAAAAACCCGGAAGTAAACCAGAGAAGATGCTTCGCTATGCTAAACAACCTTGCTTTTATGGGAAACGGCTAATCTTCAACATGTTTGCTTTTAAACATTCGTTTTGGATTGGTATTTTTTACACCGTCAAAAAAAAATGTTATTTATTATTTTATAAGAGAAGTCACGGATAGCTAGGTGTGATGCTAAATTCAATGACGTCAAGGTTGTTGTGATTGTGCGTCTCCAATAAAACTATCTTTCTTATCTGTTTTGGTTTGCTTTCTTAAATCTATCTTATCTGTTTGGTTCGAGTTTTACGTTTAATCACAACAGCATAATTTCAGTCAACAGTGAAATCAGTCAATCTTTGGCAAAATATTCACATAGCTTTCTCAGTCGGAAGTTAATTTGTGGTAAACGAACATTTTCACTTCTGCTTAATATACATGTGGTTTAGGCTAATTTGCACATCACACAAATATATTTTTGATGACACTCTTGTTTATCATTTTATTTATTTGTAACACTAAGAGTGTCTGTGGTGTTCTCCAGAACCATTACCATGGTAAATATTTAAGTAAGGTTTTGGTGTTATGAACAATGGAAGGAATAGTTGTATATTCCCCTTGACACATGTATGTATGGCACGTTTATAGACATGTTATTCTGTATTTTAAAGCCTATTAGGGTTGATTATTTGATCAATTCTATAACCTGGAACAAGAAGCTAAATCCCCCCTAAAGCATATTCTTCAGTCCCTTAACCCATTCAGACCCTGTGTCCATTACAATGGACATCACGTCAGCCCCTTTTATAACTTCTGGAGCATTTCACCTAGTTTAAAGCCTGCAGTCCATGAGATGCCAGTAAAGCTCTGCATGTACTAATTATATATATATATATATATATATATATATATATATATATATATATATATATATATATATATATATATAACTCTACATTGAAGAGAAGCATGGGAGCACTTCTCTCCAAACACAGAAGCACGCAACATTTTCTAAGGTGTGTTTACATTTTGTATATATTTTTGCATGTATTTCATAGTTTGTATGTAAAATAGAAAGATTGAACTTATTAATTAAAGTTAAAAATCGTCTGTAGAATTCCACGTTTTAAAACAGGATTTTTTTAAATGTGTCTGTCCGTTAGAATGGACAGTATAGGTTTGAAAGCCTGTCATGAAGTCACATTTTCAGTGATGCTGATTGAAATTTCTTTAATAAAAACTATATATATATATATATATATATATATATATGTAGGCCTATAGCCTATATATATATATATATATATATATATATATATATATATATATATATATATATATATATATATATATATATATATATATATATATATATATAGGCCTACGTTGTTTTGTCCATGATCGCGCACCGTAGTTCATCAAAATGGCCGACGCTGCAGGAGGTGGGTTGGCGTGCGCTTCTTCTCTCAACTGTTTATTGTGTTTAATATTATGGGATAAACGCGTGTTTAATATGAGTTCTTAAAATAAATATGTTTGTGGTTGGTATCAACAAATGAAGAGCTCTTTTCCAAAACGCGATAAATCCTCGAATTCGATGAGCGTTCTACGCAATCCAGCACGGCGGCACTCTGAACAGAGGTTTGTTTATGTTCATTCATTCCTCAAAATGAGTCCTAGTTTTCTAGTCGACTAGAAGTAGATTATTAAGCCATTTGTCTAATCAGTTATCACATATATTGATTTAATTAAATGGGGGAGAAACCATGAGCGTATTTAATTGCCTATTCCGCATGCATAAAGCTTGCCACAAAGAACCGTCAAAAGTAATGATTATGCATGAAACATTTGAATTGTTTATTAATAAACTAGTGTTTTCTGTCAGTGTCAGCAGCAAAGATAAAGTTGATGATGCTTACTTATCTTGCCATCTTCGCAGTGAACGCGCATAGGCCTATAGAAACGCATAGGCCTACTTCGAGTTAGCCTCCATACGCAGAGAGTTGCCAATTTATTTTCGTTTAGTTTGTTTTGTTTAAAATAAGACATTTAAAGCTTTCTGTAGCTTAGTTCTTGGTCTTTGAGACAAGCAGCGCGGTGTTTCGGTTCATAATATGAGACGCGCTCCGGTTCACATGCGCGCCTCTGCGTCCTGATTATATTGCCTGATATTTGCTTCTGTTTTAATTCAGTCAATTTGTTGACGAAACATTTATTAAAATGAATATACAATTTATATCAAACGAAATTTACAAGCTTTTTACAAAACAAAACTGAATAAGTGGTCAAAATCGTGTCTGACCCACTCCAAATATTTTCCGATATTGGGCAGCTTTTGAATTTTGATCCTATCTTACCATCTCATGCGGTTCCCTTTTCATAGCCTACTCAACATAGATGAAATAATAAAAATAAGTAACGTAATATTATTAAACACAAATGTGAAACGTATAGCCTATGTTTATTTTATGTTTATTTATTTATTTTTACTGATAAGTAAGTTTAAGCGTCACCGCTTTGCTCACATGCCGTGCATGTGCTGGAGGGGTGCCCATCCCTTTTTTTTTAAATATATCGTTATCATTATTGATCATTTTTTAATAATTAGTTTTTTCATGCATATGTTGAAATTGGTAGGCCTACTAATTGTTTGAGGTTTGACACTTTACTAAAAATGACTTTACTAAGAATGAGACGAAAAATGGATGGATTTATAGCGTTTTGAAAAAAAAATAAAATTAACTTTTAATTTTTCATTAACAATATTGTTGTTTGATTTAATAATCATTGTTCAAAATGTTCAGACTGAACCAATAAAACATTTCAACAGGATAATTTGAATATTCACAAAATGTGTGGGTAAAGAATGTAGTTTTTCTGAAAACTATTGAAATGGATTTATAGCGTTTTGGAAAAGAGCTCTTCAAATGTACAACGCGTTGGATGGGTTTAAAGGGCTTGGGCGTCGTGACGTCATTACAGGCTTGGTGGCCATGTTGGCAGCAAGTTGAACGAGAAGCAGAGTTGAGAGAAAGAAAAGAAATAAATATGTTAACCACCTGGGGATGATTATAAACTATAGGCTAGAGGGTCTTTTTTTTTTGCGTACACTCTTAGTAATATCAAAACCTTGTGTTTTTGTAAAATAAATAAATTAAACAGGGTGCGCTTTCAGCTCACTCTGTCTCCGCAAAAATCTTTCTGAAACGCGTCCGAAAAATCAGCTGTAACTTATTAAATACTTGTCACAGAGACACGAAAGATCTCTGCTGAGGCTCTAGACCCTGGAAAATGGAGGCTCTAGACCCTTCCAGAGCTGAGATATCATAACTTAAGATATCGACCCGAAAAAAACCCCAAAAGGGGTACCACTGTCGTTTTTTTCTTTTCTTTTTTTTTTTTTTTTAGGGTCGAAATTTTGAGTTTCTCTGATCTTATTGAAACTCTGGATTCTGATAGAGGGCCATGAGATTTAGACCTGAGTGCAAAAATGGAGGCTCTACTAAATCAAATGGAGTTTAGTGCCTTTTAGGGTGGTTAGTGTATTGCACTACTTTGATTTGTCCATGATCGCGCACCGTAGTTCATCAAAATGGCCGACGCTGCAGGAGGTGGGTTGGCGTGCGCTTCTTCTCTCAACTGTTTATTGTGTTTAATATTATGGGATAAACGCGTGTTTAATATGAGTTCTTCAAATATATATGTTTGTGGTTGGTATCAAAAAATGAAGAGCTCTTTTCCAAAACGCGATAAATCCTCGAATTCGATGAGCGTTCTACGCAATCCAGCACGGCGGCACTCTGAACAGAGGTTTGTTTATGTTCATTCATTCCTCAAAATGAGTCCTAGTTTTCTAGTCGACTAGAAGTAGATTATTAAGCCATTTGTCTAATCAGTAATCACATATATTGATTTAATTAAATGGGGGAGAAACCATGAGCGTATTTAATTGCCTATTCCGCATGCATAAAGCTTGCCACAAAGAACCGGCAAAAGTAATGATTATGCATGAAACATTTGAATTGTTTATTAATAAACTAGTGTTTTCTGTCAGTGTCAGCAGCAAAGATAAAGTTGATGATGCTTAACGTTACTTATCTTGCCATCTTCGCAGTGAACGCGCATAGGCCTATAGAAACGCATAGGCCTACTTCGAGTTACCCTCCATACGCAGAGAGTTGCCAATTTATTTTCGTTTAGTTTGTTTTGTTTAAAATAAGACATTTAAAGCTTTCTGTAGCTTAGTTATTGGTCTTTGAGACAAGCAGCGCGGTGTTTCGGTTCATAATATGAGACGCGCTCCGGTTCACATGCGCGCCTCTGTGTCCTGATTAAATTGCCTGATACTTGCTTCTGTTTTAATCCAGTCAATTTGTTGACGAAACATTTTTTAAAATGAATATACAATTTATATCAAACGAAATTTACAAGCTTTTTACAAAACAAAACTGAATAAGTGGTCAAAATCGTGTCTGACCCACTCCAAATATTTTCCGATATTGGGCAGCTTTTGAATTTTGATCCTATCTTACCATCTCATGCGGTTCCCTTTTCATAGCCTACTCAACATAGATGAAATAATAAAAATAAGTAACGTAATATTATTAAACACAAATGTGAAACGTATAGCCTATGTTTATTTTATGTTTATTTATTTATTTTTACTGATAAGTAAGTTTAAGCGTCACCGCTTTGCTCACATGCCGTGCATGTGCTGGAGGGGTGCCCATCCCTTTTTTTTAAATATATCGTTATCATTATTGATCATTTTTTAATAATTCGTTTTTTCATGCATATGTTGAAATTGGTAGGCCTACTAATTGTTTGAGGTTTGACACTTTACTAAAAATGACTACTAAGAATGAGACAAAAAAATGGATGGATTTATAGGGTTTTGAAAAAAAATAAAATTAACTTTTAATTTATCATTAACAATATTGTTGTATGATTTAATAATCATTGTTCAAATGTTCAGACTGAACCAATAAAACATTTCAACAGGATAATTTGAATATTCACAAAATGTGTGGGTCTAGGTAAAAAATGTAGTTTTTCTGAAAACTATTGAAATGGATTTATAGCGTTTTGGAAAAGAGCTCTTCAAATGTACAACGCGTTGGATGGGTTTAAAGGGCTTGGGCGTCGTGACGTCATTACAGGCTTGGTGGCCATGTTGGCAGCAAGTTGAACGAGAAGCAGAGTTGAGAGAAAGAAAAGAAATAAATACGTTAACCCCCTGGGGATTTTGCGTACACTCTTAGTAATATCAAAACCTTGTGTTTTTGTAAAATAAATAAATTAAACAGGGTGCGCTTTCAGCTCACTCTGTCTCCGCAAAAATCTTTCTGAAACGCGTCCGAAAAATCAGCTGTAACTTATTAAATACTTGTCACAGAGACACGAAAGATCTCTGCTGAGGCTCTAGACCCTGGAAAATGGAGGCTCTAGACCCTTCCAGAGCTGAGATATCATAACTTAAAATTTCGACCCGAAAAAAAACCCAAAAGGGGTACCACTGTCGTTTTTTTCTTTTCTTTTTTTTTTTTTAGGGTCGAAATTTTGAGTTTCTCTGATCTTATTGAAACTCTGGATTCTGATAGAGGGCCATGAGATTTAGACCTGAGTGCAAAAATGGAGGCTCTACTAAATCAAATGGAGTTTAGTGCCTTTTAGGGTGGTTAGTGTATTGCACTACTTTGATTTGTCCATGATCGCGCACCGTAGTTCATCAAAATGGCCGACGCTGCAGGAGGTGGGTTGGCGTGCGCTTCTTCTCTCAACTTTTATTGTGTTTAATATTATGGGATAAACGCGTGTTTAATATGAGTTCTTCAAATAAATATGTTTGTGGTTGGTATCAAAAAATGAAGAGCTCTTTTCCAAAACGCGATAAATCCTCGAATTCGATGAGCGTTCTACGCAATCCAGCACGGCGGCACTCTGAACAGAGGTTTGTTTATGTTCATTCATTCCTCAAAATGAGTCCTAGTTTTCTAGTCGACTAGAAGTAGATTATTAAGCCATTTGTCTAATCAGTAATCACATATATTGATTTAATTAAATGGGGGAGAAACCATGAGCGTATTTAATTGCCTATTCCGCATGCATAAACTAAAGCTTGCCACAAAGAACCGGCAAAAGTAATGATTATGCATGAAACATTTGAATTGTTTATTAATAAACTAGTGTTTTCTGTCAGTGTCAGCAGCAAAGATAAAGTTGATGATGCTTACTTATCTTGCCATCTTCGCAGTGAACGCGCATAGGCCTATAGAAACGCATAGGCCTACTTCGAGTTAGCCTCCATACGCAGAGAGTTGCCAATTTATTTTCGTTTAGTTTGTTTTGTTTAAAATAAGACATTTAAAGCTTTCTGTAGCTTAGTTCTTGGTCTTTGAGACAAGCAGCGCGGTGTTTCGGTTCATAATATGAGACGCGCTCCGGTTCACATGCGCGCCTCTGCGTCCTGATTATATTGCCTGATATTTGCTTCTGTTTTAATTCAGTCAATTTGTTGACGAAACATTTATTAAAATGAATATACAATTTATATCAAACGAAATTTACAAGCTTTTTACAAAACAAAACTGAATAAGTGGTCAAAATCGTGTCTGACCCACTCCAAATATTTTCCGATATTGGGCAGCTTTTGAATTTTGATCCTATCTTACCATCTCATGCGGTTCCCTTTTCATAGCCTACTCAACATAGATGAAATAATAAAAATAAGTAACGTAATATTATTAAACACAAATGTGAAACGTATAGCCTATGTTTATTTTATGTTTATTTATTTATTTTTACTGATAAGTAAGTTTAAGCGTCACCGCTTTGCTCACATGCCGTGCATGTGCTGGAGGGGTGCCCATCCCTTTTTTTTTAAATATATCGTTATCATTATTGATCATTTTTTAATAATTCGTTTTTTCATGCATATGTTGAAATTGGTAGGCCTACTAATTGTTTGAGGTTTGACACTTTACTAAAAATGACTACTAAGAATGTGACAAAAAAATGGATGGATTTTTAGGGTTTTGAAAAAAAATAAAATTAACTTTTAATTTATCATTAACAATATTGTTGTTTGATTTAATAGTCATTGTTCAAATGTTCAGACTGAACCAATAAAACATTTCAACAGGATAATTTGAATATTCACAAAATGTGTGGGTCTAGGTAAAAAATGTAGTTTTTCTGAAAACTATTGAAATGGATTTATAGCGTTTTGGAAAAGAGCTCTTCAAATGTACAACGCGTTGGATGGGTTTAAAGGGCTTGGGCGTCGTGACGTCATTACAGGCTTGGTGGCCATGTTGGCAGCAAGTTGAACGAGAAGCAGAGTTGAGAGAAAGAAAAGAAATAAATATGTTAACCACCTGGGGATGATTATAAACTATAGGCTAGAGGGTCTTCTTTTTTGCGTACACTCTTAGTAATATCAAAACCTTGTGTTTTTGTAAAATAAATAAATTAAACAGGGTGCGCTTTCAGCTCACTCTGTCTCCGCAAAAATCTTTCTGAAACGCGTCCGAAAAATCAGCTGTAACTTATTAAATACTTGTCACAGAGACACGAAAGATCTCTGCTGAGGCTCTAGACCCTTCCAGAGCTATCATAACTTAAAATTTCGACCCGAAAAAAAACCCCAAAAGGGGTACCACTGTCGTTTTTTTTTCTTTTCTTTTCTTTTTTTTTTTTTAGGGTCGAAATTTTGAGTTTCTCTGATCTTATTGAAACTCTGGATTCTGATAGAGGGCCATGAGATTTAGACCTGAGTGCAAAAATGGAGACTCTACTAAATCAAATGGAGTTTAGTGCCTTTTAGGGTGGTTAGTGTATTGCACTACTTTGATTTGTCCATGATCGCGCACCGTAGTTCATCAAAATGGCCGACGCTGCAGGAGGTGGGTTGGCGTGCGCTCCTTCTCTCAACTGTTTATTGTGTTTAATATTATGGGATAAACGCGTGTTTAATTTGAGTTCTTCAAATATATATGTTTGTGGTTGGTATCAACAAATGAAGAGCTCTTTTCCAAAACGCGATAAATCCTCGAATTCGATGAGCGTTCTACGCAATCCAGCACGGCGGCACTCTGAACAGAGGTTTGTTTATGTTCATTCATTCCTCAAAATGAGTCCTAGTTTTCTAGTCGACTAGAAGTAGATTATTAAGCCATTTGTCTAATCAGTAATCACATATATTGATTTAATTAAATGGGGGAGAAACCATGAGCGTATTTAATTGCCTATTCCGCATGCATAAAGCTTGCCACAAAGAACCGTCAAAAGTAATGATAATGAATGAAACATTTGAATTGTTTATTAATAAACTAGTGTTTTCTGTCAGTGTCAGCAGCAAAGATAAAGTTGATGATGCTTACTTATCTTGCCATCTTCGCAGTGAACGCGCATAGGCCTATAGAAACGCATAGGCCTACTTCGAGTTAGCCTCCATACGCAGAGAGTTGCCAATTTATTTTCGTTTAGTTTGTTTTGTTTAAAATAAGACATTTAAAGCTTTCTGTAGCTTAGTTCTTGGTCTTTGAGACAAGCAGCGCGGTGTTTCGGTTCATAATATGAGACGCGCTCCGGTTCACATGCGCGCCTCTGCGTCCTGATTATATTGCCTGATATTTGCTTCTGTTTTAATTCAGTCAATTTGTTGACGAAACATTTATTAAAATGAATATACAATTTATATCAAACGAAATTTACAAGCTTTCTACAAAACAAAACTGAATAAGTGGTCAAAATCGTGTCTGACCCACTCCAAATATTTTCCGATATTGGGCAGCTTTTGAATTTTGATCCTATCTTACCATCTCATGCGGTTCCCTTTTCATAGCCTACTCAACATAGATGAAATAATAAAAATAAGTAACGTAATATTATTAAACACAAATGTGAAACGTATAGCCTATGTTTATTTTATGTTTATTATTATTATTTTTTACTTATAAGTAAGTTTAAGCGTCACCGCTTTGCTCACATGCCGTGCATGTGCTGGAGGGGTGCCCATCCCTTTTTTTGAATACATCGTTATCATTATTGATCATTTTTTAATAATTAGTTTTTTCATGCATATGTTGAAATTGATACTATTTGTTTGAGGTTTGACACTTTACTAAAAATGACTTTACTAAGAATGAGACGAAAAATGGATGGATTTATAGCGTTTTGAAAAAAAAATAAAATTAACTTTTAATTTATCATTAACAATATTGTTGTTTGATTTAATAATCATTGTTCAAAATGTTCAGACTGAACCAATAAAACATTTCAACAGGATAATTTGAATATTCACAAAATGTGTGGGTCTAGGTAGAAATTGTAGTTTTTCTGAAAACTACTGAAATAGATTTATAGCGTTTTGGAAAAGAGCTCTTCAAATGTACAACGCGTTGGATGGGTTCGAATGTTTCATGAATGAGACTCACTGTGAGGAACTGCAGGCACTCCGGCCAATGGTGACGTCACGCGCATTCCCTCTATTTGTAATTTACTATTTGTAATTTTTTAACATTGAATCCCAGTATTTATTCACCCTTTTCTCAATAGAATTCAAGTATAGAGTAGAGAAGCAATAATTCTAATCATTTTCTCATTGCAACACAGTGTGACAACATGCCCCTCCTGCATAACTGGGATGAAGTTCTCTTAAATATAGGATTTAAACTCGGCTAGTCTATCCTCTGCTGTCACACCAGCATTCAAGAACTATCTCAACTGTTAATTAACAGATATAAGATAAAATAATATCAGACTTGTTTAAAATTAACACAAGAAACTTACTTCTGCTATGGTTAAATAAATGTTCAGTAATGTCTTCAATACATAGGCTATATATTTTTAAAATTCTATAGTGTTGATATGGCAACTAGAAAATTTGTCCGCTATAACTTCCATAATGTGTTGTGTTTCAAATCAATGACAGTTGGAACTCCTAATTACTGCCAGGTGGTGGTTAATTAATTGAATTAACGAGATGAATGCGTTCCTGATATATTAGAGTAAGAGTGGCTTGACAAGGGTTAGTTTTGGGTGATCTGTCCTCATGGCTGTGAGGGAGATTTGAGTTTGGAAGAAGCTCATTGTCAATTTTGTGTTTGGTAAATGGGAATGTTACTGAGGAGGGAACAGGTGAGCTATTGGCTGATCTGAACCATGTACTCTTTATCATCTTTACAAGACATGCACTTTAAGCCACAAAGTTGATATTCTTCACTGTTTGTTTGGACTTTCTCTCACAGATGTAATGGTGTCCTTTACAAACGAAGCTGTATATCTCTTGGAGGGCAGCAACTGGCCCAACAAACTGCTGTTGAATCGAACCACAAACAAGAATGGACGGGCTGCGTTCTCCCTAAACACTGCTAATCTTAAGGCTGATCTGAATCTGGTGGTATGACTTGTATTTTGTAAAAATTAAGACTTTCTCTAGATACTGATGATACTGATTAAGTTTGATCTTCCGCAGGCGAGTGCTAATCCATCGTTATAAATCGTCATACTTCACTACAGATAAGAGGTTTGTTCAGCTTCTCCTACCTGTTTCTCCCGACAACCCATCGTTTAGTGAACTGACTATAGTGAAGCTCAATCAAATGTGGTGCTTCGTTTCCAGTGACCGTGGAGTATTCATTTGTTGGAGAGGCTGGTAGCTACAGCGCTGACATCATCTATATGGTGAGTGAACATTAGTTTTGTATTTAAGTTTGCTGCTCTGTTTGTTCCGTAACTTGCACACCTATGTCTTCTGTCAGGTCTTATCCAAAGGAGTGATCGTCCTCCATGGATTTCAGACGGTTAAAGCAAAGGCTGGTGATGCAGTCACAAGTGGCTCTGTGAGGTTCCAGTTGTCTGTCAGCGTGGATATGGCTCCAGCAGTGCAGATTCTGGTCTACATCTTCTTCCCAGTGATAATGTAGTTGCTGCTAGTGTGCCGTTTGGCACCGATGTGTATTTCCAGAACCAGGTACTGATGTGGCTATTTTTCAATTTGGGAATGTTGGTGTGTGTCCTACAGCGTGTTGGTCCTTGTTCCAGGTGTCTCTGCTGTTTTCTCCAGCTACGGCTGTTCCTGCGGAGGGAAACGTTCTGATGGTTTCTGCTCAAGCAGGATTTCTTTTTCTCTTCGCTGGTGATGGACTTAAAGAACCAGGTAAGTACCATTAGGCTTTGAAGTAAACAGAAGCATTGTGTTTTTATGATGAAGTTGTTTACTAAACTTTATAGATGGTGAAAATAAGCTTTGTGAACCATTGAAGCTTTCCTTTAACACCATTACTACTCTTGGTTTGTTTGCCATCCAGTGATCAAATGGATTATGTTCATGTGTTTTTTTGTTTTTGTTTCCCCTTTCCTAACCTTGAACATTCCTGACAGATATCCTTGACTCCAGTTGCAAACAAAGTGATGGCGTGGATATGGCTCCAGCAGTGCAGATTCTGGTCTACATCTTCTTCCCAGTGAAAATGCAGCTGTGCTCTCTTACCACCCTCTACTCCAGCGTGGACCATTGGCCATTCGGCCTCCTTCTGTTGGACATTACATCTTCTTCGCCATGGACTTGCTGCCCTACGGCTCTCCACATCTTTCGCCTGTGAATAGCTCCGCCCTCCCTCAGGTTCCACCTCCATCTATGGTTGCTGCAGCTCTGCCTCTAACCTCAGGATCGCTGCTTCCTATTCAGGGGGTCGGTGCTGTGGCCTAGTCATGGTCGCCTAGGTCTTTGTGTCTCACTGCCTCATCGCTTCTCTGGCTGCGTGGTGTGCTCCACCTCCATCACCTCCGCTAATCCCCTTGGTAATGTTGGGACTTCACTCCATTGCTACTCCATTCTGCAAGGCTGCCGTGGGATGCAGTCCTGATAGTGGGGTGGGTCTTAGTCTGCCCTTCCCTGCTCAAGGCCATCCCCCCTGGCTGTCACCACCATCTGCACCAACGTTTTTTCATGGTTCTCTTCTGCTTTTTATTGTCCTCCAGCTAAGCCGCATTCCTTCCGGACGGGCCCGCCCAATCCGTCCGTCCGCCTAAACCGTCCGTCCGTCCGCCCAATCCGTCCGTCCGCCTAAACCGTCCGTCCGTTCGCCCAATCCGTCCGTCCGTCCGCCCAATCCGTCCGTCCGCCCGCCCAATCCGTCCGTCCGTCCGCCCGCCTAATCCGTCCGTCCGCCCGCCTAATCCGTCTGTCCGCCTAAACCGTCCGTCCGTTCGCCCAATCCGTCCGTCCGCCTAAACCGTCCATCCGCCCGCCCAATCCGTCCATCCGCCCAATCCGTCCGTCCGCCCTGTCCGTCCGTCCGCCCGCCTAATCTGTCCGTCCGCCCAATCCATCCATCTGTCCGCCCGCCTAATCCGTCTGTCCGTCCGCCCGCCCAATCCGTCCACGCTCAGTCCACAGTCAGGACTGCATCCCACGGCGGCCGTCCGTAGCTGGAGGAAAGGTTGGTGCAGATGGTGGTGACAGCTTTGAGCAGGGAAAAGCCGACGGAGACCCACCCCACTATCAGGACTGCATCCCATGGCGGCGTTGCAGAATGGAGTAGCAATGTAGTGAAAAGCCCCAACATTACCAAGGGGATTACCGGAGGTGATGGAGGTGGAGCACACCACGCAGCCAGAGAAGCAGTGAGACACAAAGACCTAGGCGACTGTGACTAGGCCGCGGTGTCGCAGAATGGAGCAGCGATTGGACTGAAGAGTGCCAACACTAGCTTCCCAGGTCTTTGAGGTAAAAAAAATACGGTAAGTTGTTGTGTAAGGGCAGTTCAATGACTGATCTGAGGCCTTAATTTAAAGCGCTTTGTTTCTTGTTTAGTTTTGCCCAAGTTTGACGTGACCATAAACGCACCGCAGACCTACAGCGTTGCAGTTATGGGACTGGAAGTTGAGTCTTGTGCCAAGTGAGTGATGCTTTATTTTCTTGTCTTGTGGTTGGTCAGTTCTTTATCTTGTTATGATGTTTCCCAGATATACATATGGCCAACATGTACCTGGTCAAGCCTTAGTGGAAGTGTGCCCTGATCCATTTCCGTACAGTCTGCTTCATAATTTGACCAGACAGTGCCTGACTCAAACCACAAAGGTGTGTGACTCCTGCCTTACTGCTGAGGGTTTTCCTTTTGCCTGTGCTTGACTTAATTGTGTCTTTGTTCTCCTACCAGATGAATGCCCTTGGAGGGCAGCAACTGGCCCAACAAACTGCTGTTGAATCGAACCACAAACAAGAATGGACGGGCTGCGTTCTCCCTAAACACTGCTAATCTTAAGGCTGATCTGAATCTGGTGGTATGACTTGTATTTTGTAAAAATTAAGACTTTCTCTAGATACTGATGATACTGATTAAGTTTGATCTTCCGCAGGCGAGTGCTAATCCATCGTGATAAATCGCCATACTTCACTACAGATAAGAGGTTTGTTCAGCTTCTCCTACCTGTTTCTCCCGACAACCCATCGTTTAGTGAACTGACTATAGTGAAGCTCAATCAAATGTGGTGCTTCGTTTCCAGTGACCGTGGAGTATTCATTTGTTGGAGAGGCTGGTAGCTACAGCGCTGACATCATCTATATGGTGAGTGAACATTAGTTTTGTATTTAAGTTTGCTGCTCTGTTTGTTCCGTAACTTGCACACCTATGTCTTCTGTCAGGTCTTATCCAAAGGAGTGATCGTCCTCCATGGATTTCAGACGGTTAAAGCAAAGGCTGGTGATGCAGTCACAAGTGGCTCTGTGAGGTTCCAGTTGTCTGTCAGCGTGGATATGGCTCCAGCAGTGCAGATTCTGGTCTACATCTTCTTCCCAGTGAGAATGTAGTTGCTGCTAGTGTGCCGTTTGGCACCGATGTGTATTTCCAGAACCAGGTACTGATGTGGCTATTTTTCAATTTGGGAATGTTGGTGTGTGTCCTACAGCGTGTTGGTCCTTGTTCCAGGTGTCTCTGCTGTTTTCTCCAGCTACGGCTGTTCCTGCGGAGGGAAACGTTCTGATGGTTTCTGCTCAAGCAGGATCTCTGTGTGGCCTCAGTGCTGTGGATCAGAGTGTCTGGATCATGGAGCCAGGAAGACGTCTGAGTGCTGAAAGGGTGTCTGTGTGCCTCAATCAGGTTTTTTGTTTGGGCTTTTAATCTGAATATTTCAGTGTGTGGCTCTTCTGGTTAGAATGCCACTACAGTTTACCCCAGTTTCTGAAGTACAAGGGCCTGAATTTTTATCACAACTTCAGTGTCGGTATGTCTGTTAGTTTGATTCTTGCTCTAGAAATTGGTACAAGACTTAAAGATAAAATGTAGGGGCGTAATGGTGTAAACTAGCTTTTGTTAATGAATGTGGTCTTTTATTATGACGGTCAGAAGGACGTCCGCCCGTGCGTGCGTGCGTCTACCCGTCCGTCCGTCCGTGCGTCCGTCCGTGCGTGCGTGCGTCCGTCCGTCCGCCCAATCCGTCCGTGCGTGCGTGCGTGCGTCCATCCGTCTGTGTGTGTCCGTCCGTGCCTCCGTCCATCACACAAGTCTCCCAAGTCTTTGAGGTGAAAAAATACGGTAAGTTGTTGTGTAAGGGCAGACTTGTTTGGACTTTCTCTTGCAGATGTAATGGTATCAAAGTCTGCAATGGTGTCCTTTACAAACAAAGCTGTATATCTCTTGGAGGGGAGCAACTGGCCCAATAAACCGCCGCGGCCAATGCCCCGTACTCGGACTTCTCCAAGGCGAATAATTTATGCAGATCAGAGAGTTCTCTCCTCAAGTCCATATACAGCAGCCAGTGAGGGCAGGACAGTTCTGCCTAGAGATCAAGACGATCCTCCTCAGCCCATGAGGGCACTGCCTGTAGATTCACGAGGTGACCTTCTCTTCTGCATTCTCATTCTGTCAGTCACAAAGAGATTGATTATCTCACTGACAACCTAAGAGACCTGAGATTACCAACGGCAACTCGGCTAACTTCAAGTCATCCTTTCTCTTCTTATGAACCAACTCAATCCCAACACAAGCTAGCCCATCAAGAAGATGCTACATATCTTCAACCTGGTATTAGGCACATAGATAGACCACGTGGTGACTACAACACAGACCACAGAGGCCATAACTATATGTCAACTGACCAAAGAGAGTGCAACCAATATCCCTCAGCTGTTCAGTTTATGCCTCTGGACTACAATCAACAGACAGCAGCTATGTATGGGACTTATAAAGATCATAGTCTGAACTGCAAACCCGTGCGCTATTTCCCTTCCACTGAACCATATGGTTATCGTCAATCTTATCATGGGATTCCAGCTACAAGCATAGCCTATCAAGATGCGAGACTTACTCCAAGGGATACATTAGCTCACCATGCACATGAGCGGCACTCAGACAGCTATGGTCAATAAGCTCCTAATCCTGCAGACAAATCAAGTTTCTTGACCCCACGACAGTACACAGATTATGCTCAGCCTGAGACGTATCAGCCATACCACCCAGTGCGTCCTCCTTCTCTTCCATATCCTCATGTAGAGTCCACCTACAGAGGTCTATTCCCACCATTGCACGACTCAAAATTGCATTGGAGAATTTGCTACCTGCTGAGGCTACAGAACGTTACAAGTACCAAATACTCGTTGATCATCTGAAACAGGAGAATGCCTTGCTCATTGCAGACTCGTACGTCAACACCAGGTACCCACACACCAACACCATGAGGTCTCTAACTGCACTTTATGGTCAACCACATCAACTCGCACTACAAAGAATTGGAGAATTAATGGATGGCCCAAAAGTCAGGAGTGGTGACACTAATTCCTTTAGAATGTTTGCCCTCAAAGTGCGTGCATGAGTTTGAATGCTGGACCAACTTGGAGCTAAAGAATAGACAGACCTCAAATGAGCTCTGTAATTGCAGACAAATCAAAAAATCACAATTCTCAAAAATGTGAGAATTTTTGAGCTCAAAAATCCTTGCCAGCCATCTCTTACCACAGCAGTGTCTATTAACCTCCACTTTGTCAGCAGAAGCTGAACTGTTCAACAATGTACAGAAATTACGGCAAAATGGACACACTTCCGTATAGGAGTGAGACACAGAAGCGGTGCAAATCCTTGAGGAAAAAACAATCAGGGTGGCAGTCGGAGACATTCAAAGGTGCCTTTACCAAAGCTGTTCATATTGAACTGCTATCGAGCATTGACACAGACTCCTTTCTCATGTCGTTAAGAAGGTTCATAGCTCGCAGAGGGAAACCATATGAAGTGCTTTCTGATAACGGCACACATTTCAAAGGATGTATTACAGAACTCCAGAATGCCTTTAATGCACTTCACCCAATCTTGAAAGAGAATCTGGCTTCTCAACAGAATAACTTCCGTCTAAACCCATGCACTGCATTTTGGTGGATCTTGGGGGAGAGAGGTTAGATCTATCAAGACTGCACTGCGTACCTCTCTAGGTTCTCAATCTGTGCCAGAGGAAGTACTGAACACGGTACTTGTGGAAATAGAGGGATTATTAATCTCCGGACCATTGGGATTTTTTTCCTCAGACATAGCAGATATAGACCCAGTGGCACCTAATTCCCTCCTCATGGGACGTCCATCTTCTGGATCACCACAAGTTGTTTATCCGGAATCGGAAATGCTCAGTCGTAGGAGATGGAGCCATAGTCAGATTCTAATTGAAAATTTCTGGAAATGTTTCATACGGCATTACCTCCCGACTTGCAACGACGATAAAAATGGCAAAGAGAATCAGACAACCTTCAAATTGGTGAAGGTTGTGATGATTGTGGACCAGCAAGCACCCATTGTTTCAAGTTTTTGGTGAAGATTTCTCAGAGGGAGTTTTTATAGGGGGTGTGAAATATACAGTTTTAAAAAGAAGGAAGATGTGTCTGTTAAATTATTTAACAGGAACTGCGAAATTGGCAATATGGAAAACCAGGAAGAATCAAGGATTGCAGCTTAATAGTATTAATGTTGAAGTGATGTTTATGACAGTAGTGGCTGGTAGACTAAAAATACAATTTGCATACTATAGTCTTGTAAATAATGAGAAGGGTTTCAGTGATCTGTGGTGAGTTAATGATGCTTTGTGTGTTGTTTACGATGGAAATCTGGTTTTGGAATTTTAATGTGTTTTTTTATTATTTTTCCCCATATATATAAATAATGTTAATTGTTGAATATTAAGTGTTTTAAAGTTTTGTAAACCTCTCTCTCTCTCCTCTGGTGTGCAATCTAAACTCGAGCGTGTTGTGTAACCATAGTAACTTTGATCTGCTTGAATATTTTAGTCGTCTTTAACACATGATTCCGAAGGATAGATTAAAATACCCGGTATTTTTTTTAAACAAATATTAAATTATTAAAATTAAATAATAATGAATCTATATCAATTTTTTTTTTTTGGATCTGGGGCTACAAAAAACCATCCGGGGCTGAAGCCCCGAATGCCCATGCCTAAAGACGTGACTGCTGTAAAGTACAGATAAGCCTCTAGCCAGGTCTAAGTCTCATGGCCCTCTATCAGAATCCAGAGTTTTGAGAAGATTGGAGAAACATAATTAAAAAAAAAAAAAAAAAAAAAAAAAAAAAAAACCACGAAAGGCGTGTTACTCAAGAAAAATACACTTTAGAATCAATCCTCCGTTTATTCGATCACATCACCGGTTCACCACCACGGTTACCGCTCAAACAACACTACTTCCGGGAACTTCATAATAAGAGTCTCCCTTTTCTTTTAGTAAACGGTCATGTGAAATCGTAAACAATATTCAGCACAGAGGTTAAATCTACATTACCACATTTTTTTTTTACTAAGGCGTACCACTGTTGTTTTTTTGGGGGGGGGGTCGAAATTTTGAGTTTCTCTGATTTTCTTGAAAGTCTGGATTCTGATAGAGGGCCATGAGACTTAGACCTGAGTGCAAAAATGGAGGCTCTAGACCCTTCCAGAGCTGAGATATTGAGATTTTTATAGTGGCATAAATGCTACGTGGGATCTCAATATCTCAGCTCTGGAGTCTCATGGTCCTCTATCAGAATCCAGAGTTTTGAGAAGATTGGAGAAACTTATTTTTTGACACAGAAAAAACAAAAAAAAACAAACAACCGCTCTCGTTTTTTTTTTTTTTGGGGGGGGGGGGGGGGGGGGGGGTGTCGAAATTTTGAGTTTCTCTGATCTTCTTGAAACTCTGGATTCTGATAGATGACCATGACACTTAGACCTGAGCGTAAGGCTCTAGACCCTTCCAGATCTGAGATATCGAAAATCAAAATTTCGACCCGAAAAAAAAACAAAACAAAAAAAAACGACAGTGGCACGTATCCCTTTTGTTTTGTTTTTTTCAGGCGAGAAATTAAGTTTCTCCAATCTTCTCAAAACTCTGGATTGTGATAGAGGGCCATGAGACTTAGACCTGAGTGCAAAAATGGAGGCTCTAGACCAGTGGTTCCCAACCTTTTTTCGTCTGTGACCCCCTTTTTCCCAAGAAAATATTTTAGGGCCCCTTCACATTTAATGATATCGCTTTTGTAAGCTTGCAGCAAGGATAACAAAATGTTTTTTTTTTTTTTTTAATCAAACGGCATGTTTATGCACAAATCATAGCCTATAATATTGAAAATACAATGACTTAAACATCAGTAGGCCCTTTGTAATTTGACAACGTAAGCCTACACTCTTAGAAAAAAAGGGTTCTATATATGTAGCATAGGGTTCTTTACTCAACTCCAAAGGACATTTTATGCTAAAAAAGGTTCAATAATGACAAGAAAGAACACTTTTGGCACACAGGTTCTTTAAAGGCTATTATTCATTCATATATTACATTATTCTGCAACATGTTGTAATTATTGTTTATTAAACTGTTTTAGTAACTTAATATCATATTTTAATCATGCAGATTTTTGGAGGATAAAAACTAAAATGGCACTCTTCGTGGGATATTGATTAATTGCATTTTTTAACCCCCATATCTTGAATTTTGTGATCATTCATGCATTTAATTTTAGGGGTTCCAAATACGTAGCGCTTTTGAACCTTTTAAGGTTCTATATAGAACCTTTTCTTCTAAGAGTGTAGGAGAAGCCTATTAATTGGCCCTATTTGAAATGCAAAAATAAAAATATTCACACTGGTGTTTAGGTTAAAAAAAGAATATCTGCTATTAAATGACTGTTATCTGAGGCCTCAATACTTGCATGTTATCTGTGAGGCTTTATCAATGTGAGGCTTTATTTTTACGCTTTTGACACTATAGCGAGCGATAATAAACTTGCATGTATTAACAGAATAATGCGTCTTTCGGAAAGAACAGTGTAGCCGGAACTACTTCTCTCTGTGTACGTCTACGACGAGTCACGCAGGTACTGTAGTACTCTGCAGCGGCAGCGATCCGAACCAGTGTAAAATAGTCCCAATGTAAACACTTATTATAGGTGTACCATAGTGGTTCAGGATAAGACAAAAACACGGATTGGAAAATGGATTCATGATGAACTCACTCATTACATACATTTTGTAAATTTTGAACAGAAAAAAGTTAAGGACTTTTATTTAATGCTCATTGCTCAAACCACGACCCCCCTGTTGGGAACCGATGCTCTAGACCCTTCCAGAGCTGAGATATCGAAACTCAAAATTTCGACACGAAAAAAAAACGACAGTGTTACCCCTTTTGTTTTTGTTTTTTTTTTTTCGGGCGAGAAATTAAGTTTCTCCAATCTTCTCAAAACTCTGATAGAGGGCCGGATTCTGATAGAGGGTCATGAGACTTAGACCTGAGTGCAAAAATGGAGGCTCTAGACCCTTCCAGAGCTGAGATATCAAAACTCAAAATTTCGACCCGAAAAAAAAAAAAAGACAGTGGTACCCCTTTGGTTTTTTTGGGGGCAAGAAATTAAGTTTCTCCAATCTTCTCAAAACTCTGGATTCTGATAGAGGGTCACGAGACTTAGACCTGAGTGCAAAAATGGAGGCTCTAGACCAGTGGTTCCCAACCTTTTTTCGTCTGTGACCCCCTTTTTCCCAAGAAAATATTTTAGGGCCCCCTTCACATTTAATGATATTATCGCTTTTGTAAGCTTGCAGCAAGGATAACAAAATGTGTTTTTTTTTTTATCAAACAAACGGCATGTTTATTCTCAAATCATAGCCTATAATATTGAAAATACAATGACTTAAACATCAGTAGGCCCTTTGTAATTTAACAACGTAAGCCTACACTCTTAGAAAAAAGGGTTCTATATATGTAGCATAGGGTTCTTTACTCAACTCCAAAGGACATTTTATGCTAAAAAAAGGTTCAATAATGACAAGAAAGAACACTTTTGGCACACAGGTTCATTAAAGGCTATTATTCATTCATATATTACATTATTCTGCAACATGTTGTAATTATTGTTTATTAAACTGTTTTAGTAACTTAATATCACATTTTAATCATGCGGATTTTTGGAGGATAAAAACTAAAATGGCACTCTTCGTGGGATATTGATTAATTGCATTTTTTAACCCCCATATCTTGAATTTTGTGATCATTCATGCATTTAATTTTAGGGGTTCCAAATACGTAGCGCTTTTGAACCTTTTAAGGTTCTATATAGAACCTTTTCTTCTAAGAGTGTAGGAGAAGCCTATTAATTGGCCCTATTTGAAATGCAAAAATAAAAATATTCACACTGGTGTTTAGGTTAAAAAAAGAATATCTGCTATTAAATGACTTATCTGAGGCCTCAATACTTGCATGTTATCTGTGAGGCTTTATCAATGTGAGGCTTTATTTTTACGCTTTTGACACTATAGCGAGCGATAATAAACTTGCATGTATTAACAGAATAATGCGTCTTTCGGAAAGAACAGTGTAGCCGGAACTACTTCTCTCTGTGTACGTCTACGACGAGTCACGCAGGTACTGTAGTACTCTGCAGCGGCAGCGATCCGAACCAGTGTAAAATAGTCCCAATGTAAACACTTATTATAGGTGTACCATAGTGGTTCAGGATAAGACAAAAACACGGATTGGAAAATGGATTCATGATGAACTCACTCATTACATACATTTTGTAAATTTTGAACAGAAAAAAGTTAAGGACTTTTATTTAATGCTCATTGCTCAAACCACGACCCCCCTGTTGGGAACCGATGCTCTAGACCCTTCCAGAGCTGAGATATCGAAACTCAAAATTTCGACACGAAAAAAAAAACGACAGTGTTACCCCTTTTGTTTTTGTTTTTTTTTTCGGGCGAGAAATTAAGTTTCTCCAATCTTCTCAAAACTCTTGATAGAGGGTCGGATTCTGATAGAGGGTCATGAGACTTAGACCTGAGTGCAAAAATGGAGGCTCTAGACCCTTCCAGAGCTGAGATATCAAAACTCAAAATTTCGACCCGAAAAAAAAAAAAAGACAGTGGTACCCCTTTGGTTTTTTTGGGGGCAAGAAATTAAGTTTCTCCAATCTTCTCAAAACTCTGGATTCTGATAGAGGGTCACGAGACTTAGACCTGAGTGCAAAAATGGAGGCTCTAGACCAGTGGTTCCCAACCTTTTTTCGTCTGTGACCCCCTTTTTCCCAAGAAAATATTTTAGGGCCCCCTTCACATTTAATGATATTATCGCTTTTGTAAGCTTGCAGCAAGGATAACAAAATGTGTTTTTTTTTTTATCAAACAAACGGCATGTTTATTCTCAAATCATAGCCTATAATATTGAAAATACAATGACTAAAACATCAGTAGGCCCTTTGTAATTTAACAACGTAAGCCTACACTCTTAGAAAAAAGGGTTCTATATATGTAGCATAGGGTTCTTTACTCAACTCCAAAGGACATTTTATGCTAAAAAAGGTTCAATAATGACAAGAAAGAACACTTTTGGCACACAGGTTCATTAAAGGCTATTATTCATTCATATATTACATTATTCTGCAACATGTTGTAATTATTGTTTATTAAACTGTTTTAGTAACTTAATATCACATTTTAATCATGCAGATTTTTGGAGGATAAAAACTAAAATGGCACTCTTCGTGGGATATTGATTAATTGCATTTTTTAACCCCCATATCTTGAATTTTGTGATCATTCATGCATTTAATTTTAGGGGTTCCAAATACGTAGCGCTTTTGAACCTTTTAAGGTTCTATATAGAACCTTTTCTTCTAAGAGTGTAGGAGAAGCCTATTAATTGGCCCTATTTGAAATGCAAAAATAAAAATATTCACACTGGTGTTTAGGTTAAAAAAAGAATATCTGCTATTAAATGACTGTTATCTGAGGCCTCAATACTTGCATGTTATCTGTGAGGCTTTATCAATGTGAGGCTTTATTTTTACGCTTTTGACACTATAGCGAGCGATAATAAACTTGCATGTATTAACAGAATAATGCGTCTTTCGGAAAGAACAGTGTAGCCGGAACTACTTCTACATACATTTTGTAAATTTTGAACAGAAAAAAGTTAAGGACTTTTATTTAATGCTCATTGCTCAAACCACGACCCCCCTGTTGGGAACCGATGCTCTAGACCCTTCCAGAGCTGAGATATCGAAACTCAAAATTTCGACCCGAAAAAAAAAACGACAGTGTTACCACTTTCATTTTTTTTTTTTCGGGCGAGAAATTAAGTTTCTCCAATCTTCTCAAAACTCTGATAGAGGGTCGGATTCTGATAGAGGGTCATGAGACTTAGACCTGAGTGCAAAAATGGAGGCTCTAGACCCTTCCAGAGCTGAGATATCGAAACTCAAAATTTCGACCCGAAAAAAAAAAAAAAAAGACAGTGGTACCCCTTGGGTTTTTTTGGGGGAAAGAAATTAAGTTTCTCCAATCTTATCAAAACTCTGGATTCTGATAGAGGGCCATGAGACTTAAACCTGAGCGCAAAAATGGAGGCTCTTTGTGTCTCACTGCCTTATTGCTTCTCTGGCTACGTGGTGTGCTCCACCTCCATCACCTCCGCTAATCCCCTTGGTAATGTTGGGGCTCTTCACTTCATTGCTACTCCATTCTGCGCCGCCGCCGTGGGATGCAGTCCTGACTGTGGGCTTGGTCTTAGTGGAAGTTGAGTCTTGTGCCAAGTGAATGATGCTTTATTTTCTTGTCTTGTGGTTGGTCAGTTCTTTATCTTGTTATGATGTTTCCCAGATATACATATGGCCAACATGTACCTGGTCAAGCCTTAGTGGAAGTGTGCCCTGATCCATTTCCATACAGTCTGCTTCATAATTTGACCAGACAGTGCCTGACTCAAACCACAAAGGTGTGTGACTCCTGCCTTACTGCTGAGGGTTTTCCTTTTGCCTGTGCTTGACTTAATTGTGTCTTTGTTCTCCTACCAGATGAATGCCACGGGCTGTGCCTCTCTTACTGTTGATACGTCAGTGTTTTTTTTTTAATACCAAATTTGAAGACCAAATGCAAGACACATTTCTTGTAAATGGAATGTTACTGAGGAGGGAACAGGTGAGCTATTGGCTGATCTGAACCATGTAGTCTTTATCATCTTTACAAGACATGCACTTTAAGCCACAAAGTTGATATTCTTCACAGTTTGTTTGGACTTTCTCTCACAGATGTAATGGTGTCCTTTACAAACGAAGCTGTATATCTCTTGGAGGGCAGCAACTGGCCCAACAAACTGCTGTTGAATCGAACCACAAACAAGAATGGACGGGCTGCGTTCTCCCTAAACACTGCTAATCTTAAGGCTGATCTGAATCTGGTGGTATGACTTGTATTTTGTAAAAATTAAGACTTTCTCTAGATACTGATGATACTGATTAAGTTTGATCTTCCGCAGGCGAGTGCTAATCCATCGTTATAAATCGTCATACTTCACTACAGATAAGAGGTTTGTTCAGCTTCTCCTACCTGTTTCTCCCGACAACCCATCGTTTAGTGAACTGACTATAGTGAAGCTCAATCAAATGTGGTGCTTCGTTTCCAGTGACCGTGGAGTATTTATTTGTTGGAGAGGCTGGTAGCTACAGCGCTGACATCATCTATATGGTGAGTGAACATTAGTTTTGTATTTAAGTTTGCTGCTCTGTTTGTTCCGTAACTTGCACACCTATGTCTTCTGTCAGGTCTTATCCAAAGGAGTGATCGTCCTCCATGGATTTCAGACGGTTAAAGCAAAGGCTGGTGATGCAGTCACAAGTGGCTCTGTGAGGTTCCAGTTGTCTGTCAGCGTGGATATGGCTCCAGCAGTGCAGAATCTGGTCTACATCTTCTTCCCAGTGATAATGTAGTTGCTGCTAGTGTGCCGTTTGGCACCGATGTGTATTTCCAGAACCAGGTACTGATGTGGCTATTTTTCAATTTGGGAGTGTTGGTGTGTGTCCTACAGCGTGTTGGTCCTTGTTCCAGGTGTCTCTGCTGTTTTCTCCAGCTACGGCTGTTCCTGCGGAGGGAAACGTTCTGATGGTTTCTGCTCAAGCAGGATTTCTTTTTCTCTTCGCTGGTGATGGACTTAAAGAACCAGGTAAGTACCATTAGGCTTTGAAGTAAACAGAAGCATTCTGTTTTTATGTTGAAGTTGTTTACTAAACTTTATAGATGGTGAAAATAAGCTTTGTGAACCATTGAAGCTTTCCTTTAACACCATTACTACTCTTGTTTTGTTAGCCATCCAGTGATCAAATGGATGATGTTCATGTGTTTTTTTGTTTGTTTCCCCTTTCCTAACCTTAGGGAAGTGTGCCCTGATCCATTTCCATACAGTCTGCTTCATAATTTGACCAGACAGTGCCTGACTCAAACTGCAAAGGTGTGTGACTCCTGCCTTATTGCTGAGGGTTTTCCTTTTACCTGTGCTTGACTTAATTGTGTCTTTGTTCTCCTACCAGATGAATGCCACGGGCTGTGCCTCTCTTACTGTTGATACGCCAGTGTTTTTTTAATACCAAATTTGAAGACCAAATGCAAGACACATTTCTTGTAAATGGAATGTTACTGAGGAGGGAACAGGTGAGCTATTGGCTGATCTGAACCATGTCCTCTTTATCATCTTTACAAGACATGCACTTTAAGCCACAAAGTTGATATTCTTCACTGTTTGTTTGGACTTTCTCTCACAGATGTAATGGTGTCCTTTACAAACGAAGCTGTATATCTCTTGGAGGGCAGCAACTGGCCCAACAAACTGCTGTTGAATCGAACCACAAACAAGAATGGACGGGCTGCGTTCTGCGTTCTCGGGAAATTTTCTACAATTCACTTCAAGATCTGATTAAGGCTACTGCTATTTCCCTTCATGGGGTGGCAGACGAAAGTGAAGTGAAGTGAACTCTCTGCTGACGACTATACACAAGCTGAACAGGAACTTTGTAGACGTGCTCAAGTTGAAAGCTTCCCAGAAGAAATAGCCCAACTCCAGTTAGGTAAACCTGTGTTTCACTCTAGTCGTCTTCTAACACCGTGTCCTAACTACACGCGACGCCGCGACACGCGATAAAAGGTATCTTTTCCATGTTAATCAGAGTTTTTGTCCTAACCAAACGCGACGGCGACACGCGAAGTTTCTAATTTAGAAACGGTTCCTATTTCTGCGACGTCGCGGCTGACAGAATGAAGAAATTACACTGGTTATGAGTACATATTACTTATTTTTAGTTAAAAATAGGTCACTGTGCCACAAGCGATAACGGATAATTTACCTCAGATTTTGAAAGCATGTAATACAGCATTCAAAATGAATTCTATGCAAACATACGACTGTATTTCAAAACAAAATTAGTCAATGAGTATATTTTGTTAATGTTATGATTTTTGATAATATTGTTTCTTGATTTGATTATGTCCTTACCCATATTCAATGCGAGTGCGGGCCACCAGTGCACTTTCACAGAGAGACTCTGCTCACACCATAGGCTCACACGCTGTTCTGAATGTGTGGCATCTCACATTCCTGTCGCGTCTAGTGTGGACAGACATTTTGAGTTTCTCTGATCTTCTTGAAACTCTGGATTCTGATAGATGACCATGAGACTTAGACCTGAGTGTAAAAATTGAGGCTCTAGACCCTTCCAGAGCTGAGATATCGAAAATCAAAATTTCGACCCGGAAAAAAAAAAAAAAAACGACAGTGGTACGTACCCCTTTTGTTTGTTTTTTTTCAGGCGAGAAAAAAAGTTTCTCCAATCTTCTCAAAACTCTGGATTCTGATAGAGGGTCATGAGACTTAGGTCCAAGTCTCATGGCCCTCTATCAGAATCCAGAGTTTTGAGAAGATTGGGGAAACTTAATTTTTCGGCCAAAAAAAAAAAAAAACATAAGGGGTAACGCTGTTGTTTTTTTTTTTTCTGGTGGAAATTTTGAGTTTCGATATCTCAGCTCTGGAAGGGTCTAGAGTCTCCATTTTTGCACTCAGATCTAAGTCGCATGACCCTCTATCAGAATCCAGAGTTTTGAGAAGATTGGGGAAACTTAATTTTTCGGCCAAAAAAAAAAAACATAAGGGGTAACACTGTCGTTTTTTTTTTCTGGTCAAAATTGAGTTCCCATATCTCAGCTCTGGAAGGGTCTATAGCCTCCATTTTTGCACTCAGGTCTAAGTCTCATGGCCCTCTATCACAATCCAGAGTTTTGAGAAGATTGGGGAAACTTAATTTTTCAGCCAAAAAAAAAAAACATAAGGGGTAACACTGTCGTTTTTTTTCTGGTGGAAATTTTGAGTTTCGATATCTCAGCTCTGGATGGGTCTAGAGTCTCCATTTTTGCACTCAGGTCTAAGTCGCATGTCCCTCTATCAGAATCCAGAGTTTTGAGAAGATTGGGGAAACTTAATTTTTCGGCCAAAAAAAAAACTGTAAGGGGTAACACTGTCGGTTTTTTTTCTGGTGGAAATTTTGAGTTTCAATATCTCAGCTCTGGAAGGGTCTAGAGCCTCCATTTTTGCACTCAGGTCCAAGTCTCATGGCCCTCTATCACAATCCAGAGTTTTGAGTTTCAATATCTCAGCTCTGAAATTTTGAGTTTCAATATCTCAGCTCTGGAAGGGTCTAGAGTCTCCATTTTTGCACTCAGGTCTAAGTTGCATGGCCCTCTATCAGAATCCAGAGTTTTGAGAAGATTGGGGAAACTTAATTTTTCGGCCAAAAAAAAAAACGGTAGGAGTTTTTTCATTGTCGTTTTTTTTTCTGGTGGAAATTTTGAGTTTCAATATCTCAGCTCTGGAAGGGTCTAGAGCCTCCATTTTTGCACTCAGGTCCAAGTCTCATGGCCCTCTATCAGAATCCAGAGTTTTGAGAAGATTGGGGAAACTTAATTTTTCGGCCAAAAAAAAAAACATAAGGGGTAACACTGTCGTTTTTTTTTCTGGTGGAAATTTTGAGTTTCGATATCTCAGCTCTGGAAGGGTCTATGGCCTCCATTTTTGCACTCAGGTCCAAGTCTCATGGCCCTCTATCACAATCCAGAGTTTTGAGAAGATTGGGGAAACTTAATTTTTCGGCCAAAAAAAAAAACATAAGGGGTAACACTGTCGTTTTTTTTTCTGGTGGAAATTTTGAGTTTCGATATCTCAGCTCTGGAAGGGTCTATAGCCTCCATTTTTGCACTCAGGTCCAAGTCTCATGGCCCTCTATCACAATCCAGAGTTTTGAGAAGATTGGGGAAACTTAATTTTTCGGCCAAAAAAAAAACATAAGGGGTAACACTGTCGTTTTTTTTTTCTGGTGGAAATTTTTAGTTTCGATATCTCAGCTCTGGAAGGGTCTATAGCCTCCATTTTGCACTCAGGTCCAAGTCTCATGGCCCTCTATCAGAATCCAGAGTTTTGAGAAGATTGGGGAAACTTAATTTTTCAGCCAAAAAAAAATGTAAGGGGTAACACTGTCTTTTTTTTCTGGTCTAAATTTTGAGTTTCAATATCTCAGCTCTGGAAGGGTCTAGAGTCTCCATTTTTGCACTCAGGTCCAAGTCTCATGGCCCTCTATCACAATCCAGAGTTTTGAGAAGATTGGGGAAACTTAATTTTTCGGCCAAAAAAAAAACATAAGGGGTAACACTGTCGTTTTTTTTTCTGGTCAAAATTTTGAGTTTCAATATCTCAGCTCTGGAAGGGTCTAGAGTCTCCATTGTTGCACTCAGGTCTAAGTCTTATGACCCTCTATCAGAATCCAGAGTTTTGAGAAGATTGGGGAAACTTAATTTTTCGGCCAAAAAAAAAAAACATAAGGGGTAACACTGTCGTTTTTTTTTCTGGTGGAAATTTTGAGCTTCGATATCTCAGCTCTGGAAGGGTCTATAGCCTCCATTTTTGCACTCAGGTCCAAGTCTCATGGCCCTCTATCACAATCCAGAGTTTTGAGAAGATTGGGGAAACTTAATTTTTCGGCCAAAAAAAAACTGTAAGGGGTAACACTGTCGTTTTTTTTTCTGGTGGAAATTTTTAGTTTCAATATCTCAGCTCTGGAAGGGTCTAGAGCCTCCATTTTTGCACTCAGGTCCAAGTCTCATGGCCCTCTATCAGAATCCAGAGTTTTGAGAAGATTGGGGAAACTTAATTTTTCGGCCAAAAAAAAAAAACATAAGGGGTAACACTGTCGTTTTTTTTTTTCTGGTGGAAATTTTGAGTTTCGATATCTCAGCTCTGGAAGGGTCTAGAGTCTCCATTTTTGCACTCAGGTCTAAGTCCCATTTTCCTCTATCAGAATCCAGAGTTTTGAGAAGATTGGGGAAACTTAATTTTTCGGCCAAAAAAAAAAAACATAAGGGGTAACACTGTCGTTTTTTTTTTCTGGTGGAAATTTTGAGTTTCGATATCTCAGCTCTGGAAGGGTCTATAGCCTCCATTTTTGCACTCAGGTCTAAGTCGCATGGCCCTCTATCAGAATCCAGAGTTTTGAGAAGATTGGGGAAACTTAATTTTTCGGCCAAAAAAAAAAACATAAGGGGTAACACTGTCGTTTTTTTTCTGGTGGAAATTTTGAGTTTCGATATCTCAGCTCTGGAAGGGTCTATAGCCTCCATTTTGCACTCAGGTCCAAGTCTCATGGCCCTCTATCACAATCCAGAGTTTTGAGAAGATTGGGGAAACTTAATTTTTCGGCCAAAAAAAAAACAAAACATAAGGGGTAACACTGTCGTTTTTTTTTTTCTGGTGGAAATTTTGAGTTTCGATATCTCAGCTCTGGAAGGGTCTATAGCCTCCATTTTGCACTCACGTCTAAGTCGCATGGCCCTCTATCAGAATCCAGAGTTTTGAGAAGATTGGGGAAACTTAATTTTTCGGCCAAAAAAAAAACATAAGGGGTAACACTGTCGTTTTTTTTTTCTGGTGGAAATTTTTAGTTTCGATATCTCAGCTCTGGAAGGGTCTATAGCCTCCATTTTGCACTCAGGTCCAAGTCTCATGGCCCTCTATCAGAATCCAGAGTTTTGAGAAGATTGGGGAAACTTAATTTTTCAGCCAAAAAAAAATGTAAGGGGTAACACTGTCTTTTTTTTCTGGTCTAAATTTTGAGTTTCAATATCTCAGCTCTGGAAGGGTCTAGAGTCTCCATTTTTGCACTCAGGTCTAAGTCCCATGGCCCTCTATCAGAATCCAGAGTTTTGAGAAGATTGGGGAAACTTAATTTTTGCGGCCAAAAAAAAAAAAAACATAAGGGGTAACACTCTGGGTTTTTTTTTTCTGGTGGAAATTTTGAGTTTCGATATCTCAGCTCTGGAAGGGTCTATAGCCTCCATTTTTGCACTCAGGTCCAAGTCTCATGGCCCTCTATCACAATCCAGAGTTTTGAGAAGATTGGGGAAACTTAATTTTTCGGCCAAAAAAAAAAACATAAGGGGTAACACTGTCGTTTTTTTTTTCTGGTGGAAATTTTGAGTTTTGATATCTCAGCTCTGGAAGGGTCTATAGCCTCCATTTTTGCACTCAGGTCCAAGTCTCATGGCCCTCTATCACAATCCAGAGTTTTGAGAAGATTGGGGAAACTTAATTTTTCGGCCAAAAAAAAAAAAAAACATAAGGGGTAACACTGTCGTTTTTTTTTTTCTGGTGGAAATTTTGAGTTTCGATATCTCAGCTCTGGAATGGTCTATAGCCTCCATTTTTGCACTCAGGTCCAAGTCTCATGGCCCTCTATCACAATCCAGAGTTTTGAGAAGATTGGGGAAACTTAATTTTTGCGGCCAAAAAAAAAAAAAACATAAGGGGTAACACTGTCGTTTTTTTTTTTTCTGGTGGAAATTTTGAGTTTCAATATCTCAGCTCTGGAAGGGTCTAGAGTCTCCATTTTTGCACTCAGGTCTAAGTCGCATGGCCCTCCATCAGAATCCAGAGTTTTGAGAAGATTGGGGAAACTTAATTTTTCGGCCAAAAAAAAAACTGTAAGGGGTAACACTGTCGTTTTTTTTTCTGGTGGAAATTTTTAGTTTCAATATCTCAGCTCTGGAAGGGTCTAGAGCCTCCATTTTTGCACTCAGGTCCAAGTCTCATGGCCCTCTATCAGAATCCAGAGTTTTGAGAAGATTGGGGAAACTTAATTTTTCGGCCAAAAAAAAAAACATAAGGGGTAACACTGTCGTTTTTTTTCTGGTGGAAATTTTGAGTTTTGATATCTCAGCTCTGGAAGGGTCTATAGCCTCCATTTTTGCACTCAGGTCCAAGTCTCATGGCCCTCTATCAGAATCCAGAGTTTTGAGAAGATTGGGGAAACTTAATTTTTCAGCCAAAAAAAAAACTGTAAGGGGTAACACTGTCGTTTTTTTTTCTGGTCAAAATTTTGAGTGTCAACATCTCAGCTCTGGAAGGGTCTAGAGTCTCCATTTTTGCACTCAGGTCTAAGTCTCATGGCCCTCTATCAGAATCCAGAGTTTTGAGAAGATTGGGGAAACTTAATTTTTCGGCCAAAAAAAAAACTGTAAGGGGTAACACTGTCGTTTTTTTTTCTGGTCTAAATTTTGAGTTTCAATATCTCAGCTCTGGAAGGGTCTAGAGTCTCCATTTTTGCACTCAGGTCTAAGTCCAATGGCCCTCTATCAGAATCCAGAGTTTTGAGAAGATTGGGGAAACTTAATTTTTCGGCCAAAAAAAAAAACAAAACATAAGGGGTAACACTGTGGGGGTTTTTTTCTGGTGGAAATTTTGAGTTTCGATATCTCAGCTCTGGAAGGGTCTATAGCCTCCATTTTTGCACTCAGGTCCAAGTCTCATGGCCCTCTATCACAATCCAGAGTTTTGAGAAGATTGGGGAAACTTAATTTTTCGGCCAAAAAAAAAAACATAAGGGGTAACACTGTCGTTTTTTTTTTCTGGTGGAAATTTTTAGTTTCAATATCTCAGCTCTGGAAGGGTCTAGAGTCTCCATTTTTGCACTCAGGTCTAAGTCCCATGGCCCTCTATCAGAATCCAGAGTTTTGAGAAGATTGGGGAAACTTAATTTTTCGGCCAAAAAAAACATAAGGGGTAACACTGTGGGGTTTTTTTTCTGGTGGAAATTTTTAGTTTCAATATCTCAGCTCTGGAAGGGTCTATAGCCTCCATTTTTGCACTCAGGTCCAAGTCTCATGGCCCTCTATCACAATCCAGAGTTTTGAGAAGATTGGGGAAACTTAATTTTTCGGCCAAAAAAAAAAACATAAGGGGTAACACTGTCGTTTTTTTTTTTCTGGTGGAAATTTTGAGTTTTGATATCTCAGCTCTGGAAGGGTCTATAGCCTCCATTTTTGCACTCAGGTCCAAGTCTCATGGCCCTCTATCACAATCCAGAGTTTTGAGAAGATTGGGGAAACTTAATTTTTCGGCCAAAAAAAAAAAAACATAAGGGGTAACACTGTCGTTTTTTTTTTTCTGGTGGAAATTTTGAGTTTCGATATCTCAGCTCTGGAAGGGTCTATAGCCTCCATTTTTGCACTCAGGTCTAAGTCGCATGGCCCTCTATCAGAATCCAGAGTTTTGAGAAGATTGGGGAAACTTAATTTTTCGGCCAAAAAAAAACCATAAGGGGTAACACTGTCGTTTTTTTTTTCTGGTGGAAATTTTTAGTTTCGATATCTCAGCTCTGGAAGGGTCTATAGCCTCCATTTTGCACTCAGGTCCAAGTCTCATGGCCCTCTATCAGAATCCAGAGTTTTGAGAAGATTGGGGAAACTTAATTTTTCAGCCAAAAAAAAATGTAAGGGGTAACACTGTCTTTTTTTTCTGGTCTAAATTTTGAGTTTCAATATCTCAGCTCTGGAAGGGTCTAGAGTCTCCATTTTTGCACTCAGGTCTAAGTCCCATGGCCCTCTATCAGAATCCAGAGTTTTGAGAAGATTGGGGAAACTTAATTTTTCGGCCAAAAAAAAAAACATAAGGGGTAACACTGTCGTTTTTTTTTTCTGGTGGAAATTTTGAGTTTTGATATCTCAGCTCTGGAAGGGTCTATAGCCTCCATTTTTGCACTCAGGTCCAAGTCTCATGGCCCTCTATCACAATCCAGAGTTTTGAGAAGATTGGGGAAACTTAATTTTTCGGCCAAAAAAAAAAAAAACATAAGGGGTAACACTGTCGTTTTTTTTTTCTTCTGGTGGAAATTTTGAGTTTCGATATCTCAGCTCTGGAAGGGTCTATAGCCTCCATTTTGCACTCAGGTCCAAGTCTCATGGCCCTCTATCACAATCCAGAGTTTTGAGAAGATTGGGGAAACTTAATTTTTCAGCCAAAAAAAAAAAACGTAAGGGGTAACACTGTCTGGTAACACTGGGAAACTTAATTTTTCAGCCAAAAAAAAACAAAAAAAAAAACGTAAGGGGTAACACTGTCGTTTTTTTTTTTTTTCTGGTCAAAATTTTGAGTTTCAATATCTCAGCTCTGGAAGGGTCTAGAGTCTCCATTTTTGCACTCAGGTCTAAGTCGCATGGCCCTCCATCAGAATCCAGAGTTTTGAGAAGATTGGGGAAACTTAATTTTTCGGCCAAAAAAAAAACTGTAAGGGGTAACACTGTCGTTTTTTTTTCTGGTGGAAATTTTTAGTTTCAATATCTCAGCTCTGGAAGGGTCTAGAGCCTCCATTTTTGCACTCAGGTCCAAGTCTCATGGCCCTCTATCAGAATCCAGAGTTTTGAGAAGATTGGGGAAACTTAATTTTTCGGCCAAAAAAAAAAACATAAGGGGTAACACTGTCGTTTTTTTTCTGGTGGAAATTTTGAGTTTCGATATCTCAGCTCTGGAAGGGTCTATAGCCTCCATTTTTGCACTCAGGTCCAAGTCTCATGGCCCTCTATCAGAATCCAGAGTTTTGAGAAGATTGGGGAAACTTAATTTTTCAGCCAAAAAAAACTGTAAGGGGTAACACTGTCGTTTTTTTTTCTGGTCAAAATTTTGAGTGTCAATATCTCAGCTCTGGAAGGGTCTAGAGTCTCCATTTTTGCACTCAGGTCTAAGTCCTATGGCCCTCTATCAGAATCCAGAGTTTTGAGAAGATTGGGGAAACTTAATTTTTCGGCCAAAAAAAATAACTGTAAGGGGTAACACTGTCGTTTTTTTTTCTGGTCAAAATTTTGAGTGTCAATATCTCAGCTCTGGAAGGGTCTAGAGTCTCCATTTTTGCACTCAGGTCTAAGTCCCATTTTCCTTTATCAGAATCCAGAGTTTTGAGAAGATTGGGGAAACTTAATTTTTCGGCCAAAAAAAAAAAAAAAACGTAAGGGGTAACACTGTCGTTTTTTTTTTCTGGTCAAAATTTTGAGTTTCAATATCTCAGCTCTGGAAGGGTCTAGAGTCTCCATTTTTGCACTCAGGTCTAAGTCTTATGACCCTCTATCAGAATCCAGAGTTTTGAGAAGATTGGGGAAACTTAATTTTTCGGCCAAAAAAAAAAAACATAAGGGGTAACACTGTCGTTTTTTTTTCTGGTGGAAATTTTGAGCTTCGATATCTCAGCTCTGGAAGGGTCTATAGCCTCCATTTTTGCACTCAGGTCCAAGTCTCATGGCCCTCTATCACAATCCAGAGTTTTGAGAAGATTGGGGAAACTTAATTTTTCGGCCAAAAAAAAAACATAAGGGGTAACACTGTCGTTTTTTTTCTGGTGGAAATTTTGAGTTTCGATATCTCAGCTCTGGAAGGGTCTATAGCCTCCATTTTGCACTCAGGTCCAAGTCTCATGGCCCTCTATCAGAATCCAGAGTTTTGAGAAGATTGGGGAAACTTAATTTTTCAGCCAAAAAAAAATGTAAGGGGTAACACTGTCTTTTTTTTTCTGGTCAAAATTTTGAGTTTCAATATCTCAGCTCTGGAAGGGTCTAGAGTCTCCATTTTTGCACTCAGGTCTAAGTCCCATTTTCCTCTATCAGAATCCAGAGTTTTGAGAAGATTGGGGAAACTTAATTTTTCGGCCAAAAAAAAAAAACATAAGGGGTAACACTGTCGTTTTTTTTTTCTGGTGGAAATTTTGAGTTTCGATATCTCAGCTCTGGAAGGGTCTATAGCCTCCATTTTTGCACTCAGGTCTAAGTCGCATGGCCCTCTATCAGAATCCAGAGTTTTGAGAAGATTGGGGAAACTTAATTTTTCGGCCAAAAAAAAAAACATAAGGGGTAACACTGTCGTTTTTTTTCTGGTGGAAATTTTGAGTTTCGATATCTCAGCTCTGGAAGGGTCTATAGCCTCCATTTTGCACTCAGGTCCAAGTCTCATGGCCCTCTATCAGAATCCAGAGTTTTGAGAAGATTGGGGAAACTTAATTTTTCGGCCAAAAAAAAAAAACATAAGGGGTAACACTGTCGTTTTTTTTCTGGTGGAAATTTTGAGTTTCGATATCTCAGCTCTGGAAGGGTCTATAGCCTCCATTTTGCACTCAGGTCCAAGTCTCATGGCCCTCTATCAGAATCCAGAGTTTTGAGAAGATTGGGGAAACTTAATTTTTCGGCCAAAAAAAAAAAACATAAGGGGTAACACTGTCTTTTTTTTTCTGGTCAAAATTTTGAGTTTCAATATCTCAGCTCTGGAAGGGTCTAGAGTCTCCATTTTTGCACTCAGGTCTAAGTCTCATGGCCCTCTATCAGAATCCAGAGTTTTGAGAAGATTGGGGAAACTTAATTTTTCGGCCAAAAAAAAAAACTGTAAGGGGTAACACTGTCGTTTTTTTTTCTGGTCAAAATGTTGAGTGTCAATATCTCAGCTCTGGAAGGGTCTAGAGTCTCCATTTTTGCACTCAGGTCTAACTCCCATTTTCCTCTATCAGAATCCAGAGTTTTGAGAAGATTGGGGAAACTTAATTTTTCGGCCAAAAAAAAAAAAACATAAGGGGTAACACTGTCGTTTTTTTTTTTTTCTGGTGGAAATTTTGAGCTTCGATATCTCAGATCTGGAAGGGTCTATAGCCTCCATTTTTGCACTCAGGTCCAAGTCTCATGGCCCTCTATCACAATCCAGAGTTTTGAGAAGATTGGGGAAACTTAATTTTTCGGCCAAAAAAAAAAAAATAAGGGGTAACACTGTCGTTTTTTTTTCTGGTCAAAATTTTGAGTTTCAATATCTCAGCTCTGGAAGGGTCTAGAGTCTCCATTTTTTCACTTAGGTCTAAGTCTCATGACCCTCTATCAGAATCCAGAGTTTTGAGAAGATTGGGGAAACTTAATTTTTCGGCCAAAAAAAAAAAACATAAGGGGTATCACTGTTGTTTTTTTTTTCTGGTCAAAATTTTGAGTGTCAATATCTCAGCTCTGGAAGGGTCTTGAGTCTCCATTTTTGCACTCAGGTCTAAGTCCCATTTTCCTCTATCAGAATCCAGAGTTTTGAGAAGATTGGGGAAACTTAATTTTTCGGCCAAAAAAAAATGTAAGGGGTAACACTGTCTTTTTTTTCTGGTCTAAATTTTGAGTTTCAATATCTCAGCTCTGGAAGGGTCTAGAGTCTCCATTTTTGCACTCAGGTCTAAGTCCCATGGCCCTCTATCAGAATCCAGAGTTTTGAGAAGATTGGGGAAACTTAATTTTTCGGCCAAAAAAAAAAAAACATAAGGGGTAACACTGTGGGGGGTTTTTTTCTGGTGGAAATTTTGAGTTTCGATATCTCAGCTCTGGAAGGGTCTATAGCCTCCATTTTTGCACTCAGGTCCAAGTCTCATGGCCCTCTATCACAATCCAGAGTTTTGAGAAGATTGGGGAAACTTAATTTTTCGGCCAAAAAAAAAAACATAAGGGGTAACACTGTCGTTTTTTTTTTCTGGTGGAAATTTTGAGTTTCGATATCTCAGCTCTGGAAGGGTCTATAGCCTCCATTTTTGCACTCAGGTCCAAGTCTCATGGCCCTCTATCACAATCCAGACTTTTGAGAAGATTGGGGAAACTTAATTTTTCGGCCAAAAAAAAAAAAACATAAGGGGTAACACTGTCGTTTTTTTTTTTTCTGGTGGAAATTTTGAGTTTCGATATCTCAGCTCTGGAAGGGTCTATAGCCTCCATTTTGCACTCAGGTCCAAGTCTCATGGCCCTCTATCACAATCCAGAGTTTTGAGAAGATTGGGGAAACTTAATTTTTCAGCAAAAAAAAAAAAACGTAAGGGGTAACACTGTCTGGTAACACTGGGAAACTTAATTTTTCAGCCAAAAAAAAAAACGTAAGGGGTAACACTGTCGTTTTTTTTTCTGGTCAAAATTTTGAGTTTCAATATCTCAGCTCTGGAAGGGTCTAGAGTCTCCATTTTTGCACTCAGGTCTAAGTCTCATGACCCTCTTCAGAATCCAGAGTTTTGAGAAGATTGGGGAAACTTAATTTTTCGGCCAAAAAAAAAACCGTAAGGGGTAACACTCCTTTTTTTTCTGGTCAAAATTTTGAGTTTCAATATCTCAGCTCTGGAAGGGTCTAGAGTCTCCATTTTTGCACTCAGGTCCAAGTCTCATGGCCCTCTATCACAATCCAGAGTTTTGAGAAGATTGGGGAAACTTAATTTTTCGGCCAAAAAAAAAAAAACATAAGGGGTAACACTGTCGTTTTTTTTTCTGGTGGAAATTTTGAGTTTCAATATCTCAGCTCTGGAAGGGTCTATAGCCTCCATTTTTGCACTCAGGTCCAAGTCTCATGGCCCTCTATCACAATCCAGAGTTTTGAGAAGATTGGGGAAACTTAATTTTTCGGCCAAAAAAAAAAAAAACATAAGGGGTAACACTGTCGGTTTTTTTTCTGGTGGAAATTTTGAGTTTCGATATCTCAGCTCTGGAAGGGTCTATAGTCTCCATTTTTGCACTCAGGTCCAAGTCTCATGGCCCTCTATCACAATCCATAGTTTTGAGAAGATTGGGGAAACTTAATTTTTCAGCAAAAAAAAACGTAAGGGGTAACACTGTCGTTTTTTTTTCTGGTCAAAATTTTGAGTTTCAATATCTCAGCTCTGGAAGGGTCTAGAGTCTCCATTTTTGCACTCAGGTCTAAGTCTCATGACCCTCTTCAGAATCCAGAGTTTTGAGAAGATTGGGGAAACTTATTTTTTCGGCCAAAAAAAAAACGTAAGGGGTAACACTCCTTTTTTTTCTGGTCAAAATTTTGAGTTTCAATATCTCAGCTCTGGAAGGGTCTAGAGTCTCCATTTTTGCACTCAGGTCTAAGTCTCATGGCCCTCTATCGGAATCCAGAGTTTTGAGAAGATTGGGGAAACTTAATTTTTCGGCCAAAAAAAAAAAACTGTAAGGGGTAACACTGTCGTTTTTTTTTCTGGTGGAAATTTTGAGTTTCGATATCTCAGCTCTGGAAGGGTCTATAGCCTCCATTTTTGCACTCAGGTCCAAGTCTCATGGCCCTCTATCACAATCCAGAGTTTTGAGAAGATTGGGGAAACTTAATTTTTCGGCCAAAAAAAAAAACTGTAAGGGGTAACACTGTCGTTTTTTTTTCTGGTCAAAATTTTGAGTTTCAATATCTCAGCTCTGGAAGGGTCTAGAGTCTCCATTTTTGCACTCAGGTCCAAGTCTCATGGCCCTCTATCAGAATCCAGAGTTTTGAGAAGGTTGGGGAAACTTAATTTTTCGGCCAAAAAAAAAAACATAAGGGGTAACACTGTCGTTTTTTTTTCTGGTGGAAATTTTGAGTTTCGATATCTCAGCTCTGGAAGGGTCTATAGCCTCCATTTTTGCACTCAGGTCCAAGTCTCATGGCCCTCTATCACAATCCAGAGTTTTGAGAAGATTGGGGAAACTTAATTTTTCGGCCAAAAAAAAAAACATAAGGGGTAACAGTCGTTTTTTTTTTCTGGTGGAAATTTTGAGTTTCGATATCTCAGCTCTGGAAGGGTCTAGAGTCTCCATTTTTGCACTCAGGTCTAAGTCCCATTTTCCTCTATCAGAATCCAGAGTTTTGAGAAGATTGGGGAAACTTAATTTTTCGGCCAAAAAAAAAAAACATAAGGGGTAACACTGTCGTTTTTTTTTTCTGGTGGAAATTTTGAGTTTCGATATCTCAGCTCTGGAAGGGTCTATAGCCTCCATTTTTGCACTCAGGTCTAAGTCGCATGGCCCTCTATCAGAATCCAGAGTTTTGAGAAGATTGGGGAAACTTAATTTTTCGGCCAAAAAAAAAACATAAGGGGTAACACTGTCGTTTTTTTTCTGGTGGAAATTTTGAGTTTCGATATCTCAGCTCTGGAAGGGTCTATAGCCTCCATTTTGCACTCAGGTCCAAGTCTCATGGCCCTCTATCAGAATCCAGAGTTTTGAGAAGATTGGGGAAACTTAATTTTTCGGCCAAAAAAAAAAAACATAAGGGGTAACACTGTCGTTTTTTTTCTGGTGGAAATTTTGAGTTTCGATATCTCAGCTCTGGAAGGGTCTATAGCCTCCATTTTGCACTCAGGTCCAAGTCTCATGGCCCTCTATCAGAATCCAGAGTTTTGAGAAGATTGGGGAAACTTAATTTTTCAGCCAAAAAAAAATGTAAGGGGTAACACTGTCTTTTTTTTTCTGGTCAAAATTTTGAGTTTCAATATCTCAGCTCTGGAAGGGTCTAGAGTCTCCATTTTTGCACTCAGGTCTAAGTCTCATGGCCCTCTATCAGAATCCAGAGTTTTGAGAAGATTGGGGAAACTTAATTTTTCGGCCAAAAAAAAAACTGTAAGGGGTAACACTGTCGTTTTTTTTTCTGGTCAAAATTTTGAGTGTCAATATCTCAGCTCTGGAAGGGTCTAGAGTCTCCATTTTTGCACTCAGGTCTAACTCCCATTTTCCTCTATCAGAATCCAGAGTTTTGAGAAGATTGGGGAAACTTAATTTTTCGGCCAAAAAAAAAAAAACATAAGGGGTAACACTGTCGTTTTTTTTTTTTCTGGTGGAAATTTTGAGCTTCGATATCTCAGATCTGGAAGGGTCTATAGCCTCCATTTTTGCACTCAGGTCCAAGTCTCATGGCCCTCTATCACAATCCAGAGTTTTGAGAAGATTGGGGAAACTTAATTTTTTGGCCAAAAAAAAAAAATAAGGGGTAACACTGTCGTTTTTTTTTCTGGTCAAAATTTTGAGTTTCAATATCTCAGCTCTGGAAGGGTCTAGAGTCTCCATTTTTGCACTCAGGTCTAAGTCTCATGACCCTCTATCAGAATCCAGAGTTTTGAGAAGATTGGGGAAACTTAATTTTTCGGCCAAAAAAAAAAAACATAAGGGGTATCACTGTCGTTTTTTTTTTCTGGTCAAAATTTTGAGTGTCAATATCTCAGCTCTGGAAGGGTCTTGAGTCTCCATTTTTGCACTCAGGTCTAAGTCCCATTTTCCTCTATCAGAATCCAGAGTTTTGAGAAGATTGGGGAAACTTAATTTTTCGGCCAAAAAAAAAAAACATAAGGGGTATCACTGTCGTTTTTTTTTTCTGGTCAAAATTTTGAGTGTCAATATCTCAGCTCTGGAAGGGTCTAGAGTCTCCATTTTTGCACTCAGGTCCAAGTCTCATGGCCCTCTATCAGAATCCAGAGTTTTGAGAAGATTGGGGAAACTTAATTTTTCGGCCAAAAAAAAATGTAAGGGGTAACACTGTCTTTTTTTTCTGGTCTAAATTTTGAGTTTCAATATCTCAGCTCTGGAAGGGTCTAGAGTCTCCATTTTTGCACTCAGGTCTAAGTCCCATGGCCCTCTATCAGAATCCAGAGTTTTGAGAAGATTGGGGAAACTTAATTTTTCGGCCAAAAAAAAAAAAACATAAGGGGTAACACTGTGGGGGTTTTTTTTCTGGTGGAAATTTTGAGTTTCGATATCTCAGCTCTGGAAGGGTCTATAGCCTCCATTTTTGCACTCAGGTCCAAGTCTCATGGCCCTCTATCACAATCCAGAGTTTTGAGAAGATTGGGGAAACTTAATTTTTCGGCCAAAAAAAAAAAAACATAAGGGGTAACACTGTCGTTTTTTTTTTTTTCTGGTGGAAATTTTGAGTTTCGATATCTCAGCTCTGGAAGGGTCTATAGCCTCCATTTTGCACTCAGGTCCAAGTCTCATGGCCCTCTATCACAATCCAGAGTTTTGAGAAGATTGGGGAAACTTAATTTTTCAGCAAAAAAAAAAAACGTAAGGGGTAACACTGTCTGGTAACACTGGGAAACTTAATTTTTCAGCCAAAAAAAAAAAAAAAAAACGTAAGGGGTAACACTGTCGTTTTTTTTTCTGGTCAAAATTTTGAGTTTCAATATCTCAGCTCTGGAAGGGTCTAGAGTCTCCATTTTTGCACTCAGGTCTAAGTCTCATGACCCTCTTCAGAATCCAGAGTTTTGAGAAGATTGGGGAAACTTAATTTTTCGGCCAAAAAAAAAAAACCGTAAGGGGTAACACTCCTTTTTTTTCTGGTCAAAATTTTGAGTTTCAATATCTCAGCTCTGGAAGGGTCTAGAGTCTCCATTTTTGCACTCAGGTCCAAGTCTCATGGCCCTCTATCACAATCCAGAGTTTTGAGAAGATTGGGGAAACTTAATTTTTCGGCCAAAAAAAAAAAAAACATAAGGGGTAACACTGTCGTTTTTTTTTTCTGGTGGAAATTTTGAGTTTCGATATCTCAGCTCTGGAAGGGTCTATAGCCTCCATTTTTGCACTCAGGTCCAAGTCTCATGGCCCTCTATCACAATCCAGAGTTTTGAGAAGATTGGGGAAACTTAATTTTTCGGCCAAAAAAAAAACATAAGGGGTAACACTGTCGTTTTTTTTTCTGGTGGAAATTTTGAGTTTCGATATCTCAGCTCTGGAAGGGTCTATAGCCTCCATTTTTGCACTCAGGTCCAAGTCTCATGGGCCTCTATCACAATCCAGAGTTTTGAGAAGATTGGGGAAACTTAATTTTTCGGCCAAAAAAAAACAAAAAACATAAGGGGTAACACTGTTGTTGTTTTTTCTGGTGGAAATTTTGAGTTTCAATATCTCAGCTCTGGAAGGGTCTAGAGCCTCCATTTTTGCACTCAGGTCCAAGTCTCATGGCCTTCTATCACAATCCAGAGTTTTGAGAAGATTGGGGAAACTTAATTTTTCAGCCAAAAAAAAAAAAGTAAGGGGTAACACTGTCGTTTTTTTTTTCTGGTCAAAATTTTGAGTTTCAATATCTCAGCGAAGGGTCTAGAGTCTCCATTTTTGCACTCAGGTCTAAGTCTCATGACCCTCTATCAGAATCCAGAGTTTTGAGAAGATTGGGGAAACTTAATTTTTCGGCCAAAAAAAAAAACATAAGGGGTAACACTCGTTTTTTTTTTCTGGTCAAAATTTTGAGTTTCAATATCTCAGCTCTGGAAGGGTCTAGAGTCTCCATTTTTGCACTCAGGTCTAAGTCTCATGACCCTCTATCAGAATCCAGAGTTTTGAGAAGATTGGGGAAACTTAATTTTTCAGCCAAAAAAAATGTAAGGGGTAACACTGTCTTTTTTTTTCTGGTCAAAATTTTGAGTTTCAATATCTCAGCTCTGGAAGGGTCTAGAGTCTCCATTTTTGCACTCAGGTCCAAGTCTCATGGCCCTCTATCACAATCCAGAGTTTTGAGAAGATTGGGGAAACTTAATTTTTCAGCAAAAAAAAAAACGTAAGGGGTAACACTGTCGTTTTTTTTTCTGGTCAAAATTTTGAGTTTCAATATCTCAGCTCTGGAAGGGTCTAGAGTCTCCATTTTTGCACTCAGGTCTAAGTCTCATGACCCTCTTCAGAATCCAGAGTTTTGAGAAGATTGGGGAAACTTAATTTTTCGGCCAAAAAAAAAAACGTAAGGGGTAACACTCCTTTTTTTTCTGGTCAAAATTTTGAGTTTCAATATCTCAGCTCTGGAAGGGTCTAGAGTCTCCATTTTTGCACTCAGGTCTAAGTCGCATGGCCCTCTATCGGAATCCAGAGTTTTGAGAAGATTGGGGAAACTTAATTTTTCGGCCAAAAAAAAAAACTGTAAGGGGTAACACTGTCGTTTTTTTTTTCTGGTCAAAATTGAGTTTCAATATCTCAGCTCTGGAAGGGTCTATAGCCTCCATTTTTACACTCAGGTCCAAGTCTCATGGCCCTCTATCAGAATCCAGAGTTTTGAGAAGGTTGGGGAAACTTAATTTTTCGGCCAAAAAAAAAAAAACATAAGGGGTAACACTGTCGTTTTTTTTTTCTGGTGGAAATTTTGAGTTTCGATATCTCAGCTCTGGAAGGGTCTATAGCCTCCATTTTTGCACTCGGGTCCAAGTCTCATGGCCCTCTATCACAATCCAGAGTTTTGAGAAGATTGGGGAAACTTAATTTTTCGGCCAAAAAAAAAAACATAAGGGGTAACACTGTTGTTGTTTTTTCTGGTGGAAATTTTGAGTTTCAATATCTCAGCTCTGGAAGGGTCTAGAGCCTCCATTTTTGCACTCAGGTCCAAGTCTCATGGCCTTCTATCACAATCCAGAGTTTTGAGAAGATTGGGGAAACTTAATTTTTCAGCCAAAAAAAAAAAAGTAAGGGGTAACACTGTCGTTTTTTTTTTCTGGTCAAAATTTTGAGTTTCAATATCTCAGCTCTGGAAGGGTCTAGAGTCTCCATTTTTGCACTCAGGTCTAAGTCTCATGACCCTCTATCAGAATCCAGAGTTTTGAGAAGATTGGGGAAACTTAATTTTTCGGCCAAAAAAAAAAAACATAAGGGGTAACACTCGTTTTTTTTTTTCTGGTCAAAATTTTGAGTTTCAATATCTCAGCTCTGGAAGGGTCTAGAGTCTCCATTTTTGCACTCAGGTCTAAGTCTCATGACCCTCTATCGGAATCCAGAGTTTTGAGAAGATTGGGGAAACTTAATTTTTTGGCCAAAAAAAAAAACATAAGGGATAACACTGTCGTTTATTTTTCTGGTGGAAATTTTGAGTTTCAATATCTCAGCTCTGGAAGGGTCTAGAGCCTCCATTTTTGCACTCAGATCCAAGTCTCATGGCCCTCTATCAGAATCCAGAGTTTTGAGAAGATTGGGGAAACTTAATTTTTCGGCCAAAAAAAACATAAGGGGTAACACTGTCGTTTTTTTTTTTCTGGTCAAAATTTTGAGTTTCAATATCTCAGCTCTGGAAGGGTCTAGAGTCTCCATTTTTGCACTCAGGTCTAAGTCGCATGGCCCTCTATCAGAATCCAGAGTTTTGAGAAGATTGGGGAAACTTAATTTTTCGGCCAAAAAAAAAACATAAGGGGTAACACTGTCGTTTTTTTTTTTTCTGGTCAAAATTTTGAATTTCAATATCTCAGCTCTGGAAGGGTCCAGAGCCTTCATTTTTGCGCGCTGGTCGAAGTCTCGTGGCCCTCTGTCAGAATCCAGAGTTTCAAGAAGATCGGAGGGGGTCAAAATTTCGGCCCAAAAAAAAAATGACAGTGTTACCCCTTATGTTTTTTTTTCAGGTCCAAATTTTGACCTTCGATATCTCGGCTCTGGAAGGGTCTAGAGCCTCCATTTTTGCGCGCTGGTCGAAGTCTCGTGGCCCTCTGTCAGAATCCAGAGTTTCAAGAAGATCGGAGGGGGTCAAAATTTCGGCCAAAAAAATGACAGTGTTACCCCTTATGTTTTTTTTTCAGGTCCAAATTTTGACCTTCGATATCTCGGCTCTGGAAGGGTCTAGAGCCTCCATTTTTGCGCGCTGGTCGAAGTCTCGTGGCCCTCTGTCAGAATCCAGAGTTTCAAGAAGATCGGAGGGGGTCAAAATTTCGGCCAAAAAAAAATGACAGTGTTACCCCTTATGTTTTTTTTTTTTTCAGGTCCAAATTTTGACCTTCGATATCTCGGCTCTGGAAGGGTCTAGAGCCTTCATTTTTGCGCACTGGTCGAAGTCTCGTGGCCCTCTGTCAGAATCCAGAGTTTCAAGAAGATCGGAGGGGGTCAAAATTTCGGCCAAAAAAAAATGACAGTGTTACCCCTTATGTTTTTTTTTCAGGTCCAAATTTTGACCTTCGATATCTCGCCTCTGGAAGGGTCTAGAGCCTCCATTTTTGCGCGCTGGTCGTAGTCTCGTGGCCCTCTGTCAGAATCCAGAGTTTCGAGAAGATCGGAGGGGGTCAAAATTTCGGCCAAAAAAAAAAAAATGACAGTGTTACCCCTTATGTTTTTTTTCAGGTCCAAATTTTGACCTTCGATATCTCGGCTCTGGAAGGGTCTAGAGCCTCCATTTTTGTGCGCTGGTCGTAGTCTCGTGGCCCTCTGTCAGAATCCAGAGTTTCGAGAAGATCGGAGGGGGTCAAAATTTCGGCCAAAAAAAAAAAATGACTGTTACCCCTTATGTTTTTTTTTCAGGTCCAAATTTTGACCTTCGATATCTCGGCTCTGGAAGGGTCTAGAGCCTCCATTTTTGCGCGCTGGTCGTAGTCTTCTGGCCCTCTGTCAGAATCCAGAGTTTCAAGAAGATCGGAGGGGGTCAAAATTTCGGCCAAAAAAAAAAAATGACAGTGTTACCCCTTATGTTTTTTTTTTCAGGTCCAAATTTTGACCTTCAATATCTCGGCTCTGGAAGGGTCTAGAGCCTCCATTTTTGCGCGCTGGTCGAAGTCTCGTGGCCCTCTGTCAGAATCCAGAGTTTCAAAAAGATCGGAGGGGGTCAAAATTTCGGCCAAAAAAAAAAGTGACAGTGTTACCCCTTATGTTTTCTTTTTCAGGTCCAAATTTTGACCTTCGATATCTCGGCTCTGGAAGGGTCTAGAGCCTCCATTTTTGCGCGCTGGTCGTAGTCTCGTGGCCCTCTGTCAGAATCCAGAGTTTCAAGAAGATCGGAGGGGGTCAAAATTTCGGCCAAAAAAAAAAATGACAGTGTTACCCCTTATGTTTTTTTTTCAGGTCCAAATTTTGACCTTCGATATCTTGGCTCTGGAAGGGTCTAGAGCCTTCATTTTTGCGCGCTGGTCGTAGTCTCGTGGCCCTCTGTCAGAATCCAGAGTTTCAAGAAGATCGGAGGGGGTCAAAATTTCGGCCCAAAAAAAATATGACAGTGTTACCCCTTATGTTTTTTTTTCAGGTCCAAATTTTGACCTTCGATATCTCGGCTCTGGAAGGGTCTAGAGCCTCCATTTTTGCACGCTGGTCGTAGTCTCGTGGCCCTCTGTCAGAATCCAGAGTTTCGAGAAGATCGGAGGGGGTCAAAATTTCGGCCAAAAAAAAAAATGACAGTGTTACCCCTTATGTTTTTTTTTTCAGGTCCAAATTTTGACCTTCGATATCTCGGCTCTGGAAGGGTCTAGAGCCTCCATTTTTGCGCGCTGGTCGTAGTCTCGTGGCCCTCTGTCAGAATCCAGAGTTTCGAGAAGATCGGAGGGGGTCAAAATTTCGGCCAAAAACGACAGTGTTACCCCTTATGTTTTTTTTTTCAGGTCCAAATTTTGACCTTCGATATCTCGGCTCTGGAAGGGTCTAGAGCCTCCATTTTTGCGCGCTGGTCGTAGTCTCGTGGCCCTCTGTCAGAATCCAGAGTTTCGAGAAGATCGGAGGGGGTCAAAATTTCGGCCAAAAAAAAAAATGACAGTGTTACCCCTTATGTTTTTTTTTCAGGTCCAAATTTTGATCTTCGATATCTCGGCTCTGGAAGGGTCTAGAGCCTCCATTTTTGCGCGCTGGTCGAAGTCTCGTGGCCCTCTGTCAGAATCCAGAGTTTCAAGAAGATCGGAGGGGGTCAAAATTTCGGCCAAAAAAAAAATGACAGTGTTACCCCTTATGTTTTTTTTTTCAGGTCCAAATTTTGACCTTCGATATCTCGGCTCTGGAAGGGTCTAGAGCCTTCATTTTTGCGCGCTGGTCGAAGTCTCGTGGCCCTCTGTCAGAATCCAGAGTTTCAAGAAGATCGGAGGGGGTCAAAATTTCGGCCAAAAAAATGACAGTGTTACCCCTTATGTTTTTTTTTCAGGTCCAAATTTTGACCTTCGATATCTCGGCTCTGGAAGGGTCTAGAGCCTCCATTTTTGCGCGCTGGTCGAAGTCTCGTGGCCCTCTGTCAGAATCCAGAGTTTCAAGAAGATCGGAGGGGGTCAAAATTTCGGCCAAAAAAAAAATGACAGTGTTACCCCTTATGTTTTTTTTTCAGGTCCAAATTTTGACCTTCGATATCTCGCCTCTGGAAGGGTCTAGAGCCTCCATTTTTGCGCGCTGGTCGTAGTCTCGTGGCCCTCTGTCAGAATCCAGAGTTTCGAGAAGATCGGAGGGGGTCAAAATTTCGGCCAAAAAAAAAAATGACAGTGTTACCCCTTATGTTTTTTTTCAGGTCCAAATTTTGACCTTCGATATCTCGGCTCTGGAAGGGTCTAGAGCCTCCATTTTTGTGCGCTGGTCGTAGTCTCGTGGCCCTCTGTCAGAATCCAGAGTTTCGAGAAGATCGGAGGGGGTCAAAATTTCGGCCAAAAAAAAAAAATGACAGTGTTACCCCTTATGTTTTTTTTTCAGGTCCAAATTCTGACCTTCGATATCTCGGCTCTGGAAGGGTCTAGAGCCTCCATTTTTGCGCGCTGGTCGTAGTCTTCTGGCCCTCTGTCAGAATCCAGAGTTTCAAGAAGATCGGAGGGGGTCAAAATTTCGGCCAAAAAAAAAAAATGACAGTGTTACCCCTTATGTTTTTTTTTTCAGGTCCAAATTTTGACCTTCAATATCTCGGCTCTGGAAGGGTCTAGAGCCTCCATTTTTGCGCGCTGGTCGAAGTCTCGTGGCCCTCTGTCAGAATCCAGAGTTTCAAGAAGATCGGAGGGGGTCAAAATTTCGGCCAAAAAAAAAAATGACAGTGTTACCCCTTATGTTTTTTTTTCAGGTCCAAATTTTGACCTTCGATATCTTGGCTCTGGAAGGGTCTAGAGCCTTCATTTTTGCGCGCTGGTCGTAGTCTCGTGGCCCTCTGTCAGAATCCAGAGTTTCAAGAAGATCGGAGGGGGTCAAAATTTCGGCCCAAAAAAAATATGACAGTGTTACCCCTTATGTTTTTTTTTCAGGTCCAAATTTTGACCTTCGATATCTCGGCTCTGGAAGGGTCTAGAGCCTCCATTTTTGCACGCTGGTCGTAGTCTCGTGGCCCTCTGTCAGAATCCAGAGTTTCGAGAAGATCGGAGGGGGTCAAAATTTCGGCCAAAAAAAAAAATGACAGTGTTACCCCTTATGTTTTTTTTTTCAGGTCCAAATTTTGACCTTCGATATCTCGGCTCTGGAAGGGTCTAGAGCCTCCATTTTTGCGCGCTGGTCGTAGTCTCGTGGCCCTCTGTCAGAATCCAGAGTTTCGAGAAGATCGGAGGGGGTCAAAATTTCGGCCAAAAAAAAAATGACAGTGTTACCCCTTATGTTTTTTTTTTCAGGTCCAAATTTTGACCTTCGATATCTCGGCTCTGGAAGGGTCTAGAGCCTCCAATTTTGCGCGCTGGTCGTAGTCTCGTGGCCCTCTGTCAGAATCCAGAGTTTCGAGAAGATCGGAGGGGGTCAAAATTTCGGCCAAAAAAAAAAAATGACAGTGTTACCCCTTATGTTTTTTTTTCAGGTCCAAATTTTGACCTTCGATATCTCGGCTCTGGAAGGGTCTAGAGCCTCCATTTTTGCGCGCTGGTCGTAGTCTCGTGGCCCTCTGTCAGAATCCAGAGTTTCAAGAAGATCGGAGGGGGTCAAAATTTTGGCCAAAAAAAAAAATGACAGTGTTACCCCTTATGTTTTTTTTTTTCAGGTCCAACTTTTGACCTTCGATATCTCGGCTCTGGAAGGGTCTAGAGCCTCCATTTTTGCACGCTGGTCGTAGTCTCGTGGCCCTCTGTCAGAATCCAGAGTTTCGAGAAGATCGGAGGGGGTCAAAATTTCGGCCAAAAAAAAAAAAGGACAGTGTTACCCCTTATGTTTTTTTTTTCAGGTCCAAATTTTGACCTTCGATATCTCGGCTCTGGAAGGGTCTAGAGCCTCCATTTTTGTGCGCTGGTCGTAGTCTCGTGGCCCTCTGTCAGAATCCAGAGTTTCGAGAAGATCGGAGGGGGTCAAAATTTCGGCCAAAAAAAAAAATGACAGTGTTACCCCTTATGTTTTTTTTTTCAGGTCCAAATTTTGACCTTCGATATCTCGGCTCTGGAAGGGTCTAGAGCCTCCATTTTTGCACGCTGGTCGTAGTCTCGTGGCCCTCTGTCAGAATCCAGAGTTTCGAGAAGATCGGAGGGGGTCAAAATTTCGGCCAAAAAAAAAAAATGACAGTGTTACCCCTTATGTTTTTTTTTTCAGGTCCAAATTTTGACCTTCGATATCTCGGCTCTGGAAGGGTCTAGAGCCTCCATTTTTGCGCGCTGGTCGTAGTCTCGTGGCCCTCTGTCAGAATCCAGAGTTTCAAGAAGATCGGAGGGGGTCAAAATTTCGGCCAAAAAAAAAAATGACAGTGTTACCCCTTATGTTTTTTTTTTCAGGTCCAAATTTTGACCTTCGATATCTCGGGTCTGGAAGGGTCTAGAGCCTCCATTTTTGCACGCTGGTCGTAGTCTCGTGGCCCTCTGTCAGAATCCAGAGTTTCGAGAAGATCGGAGGGGGTCAAAATTTCGGCCAAAAAAAAAAATGACAGTGTTACCCCTTATGTTTTTTTTTCAGGTCCAAATTTTGACCTTCGATATCTCGGCTCTGGAAGGGTATAGAGCCTCCATTTTTGCGCGCTGGTCGTAGTCTCGTGGCCCTCTGTCAGAATCCAGAGTTTCGAGAAGATCGGAGGGGGTCAAAATTCGGCCAAAAAAAAAAATGACAGTGTTACCCCTTATGTTTTTTTTTCAGGTCCAAATTTTGACCTTCGATATCTCGGCTCTGGAAGGGTCTAGAGCCTCCATTTTTGTGCGCTGATCGTAGTCTCGTGGCCCTCTGTCAGAATCCAGAGTTTCGAGAAGATCGGAGGGGGTCAAAATTTCGGCCAAAAAAAAAAAATGACAGTGTTACCCCTTATGTTTTTTTTTCAGGTCCAAATTTTGACCTTCGATATCTCGGCTCTGGAAGGGTCTAGAGCCTCCATTTTTGCGCGCTGGTCGTAGTCTCGTGGCCCTCTGTCAGAATCCAGAGTTTCGAGAAGATCGGAGGGGGTCAAAATTTCGGCCAAAAAAAAAATGACAGTGTTACCCCTTATGTTTTTTTTTCAGGTCCAAATTTTGACCTTCGATATCTCTGCTCTGGAAGGGTCTAGAGCCTCCATTTTTGTGCGCTGGTCGTAGTCTCGTGGCCCTCTGTCAGAATCCAGAGTTTCGAGAAGATCGGAGGGGGTCAAAATTTCGGCCAAAAAAAAAATGACAGTGTTACCCCTTATGTTTTTTTTTCAGGTCCAAATTTTGACCTTCGATATCTCGGCTCTGGAAGGGTCTAGAGCCTCCATTTTTGCACGCTGGTCGTAGTCTCGTGGCCCTCTGTCAGAATCCAGAGTTTCGAGAAGATCGGAGGGGGTCAAAATTTCGGCCAAAAAAAAAAATGACAGTGTTACCCCTTATGTTTTTTTTTCAGGTCCAAATTTTGACCTTCGATATCTTGGCTCTGGAAGGGTCTAGAGCCTCCATTTTTGCGCGCTGGTCGTAGTCTCGTGGCCCTCTGTCAGAATCCAGAGTTTCAAGAAGATCGGAGGGGGTCAAAATTTCGGCCAAAAAAAAAAATGACAGTGTTACCCCTTATGTTTTTTTTTTTCAGGTCCAAATTTTGACCTTCGATATCTCGGCTCTGGAAGGGTCTAGAGCCTCCATTTTTGCACGCTGGTCGTAGTCTCGTGGCCCTCTGTCAGAATCCAGAGTTTCGAGAAGATCGGAGGGGGTCAAAATTTCGGCCAAAAAAAAAAAATGACAGTGTTACCCCTTATGTTTTTTTTTCAGGTCCAAATTTTGACCTTCGATATCTCGGCTCTGGAAGGGTCTAGAGCCTCCATTTTTGCGCGCTGGTCGTAGTCTCGTGGCCCTCTGTCAGAATCCAGAGTTTCGAGAAGATCGGAGGGGGTCAAAATTTCGGCCAAAAAAAAAAAATGACAGTGTTACCCCTTATGTTTTTTTTTCAGGTCCAAATTTTGACCTTCGATATCTTGGCTCTGGAAGGGTCTAGAGCCTCCATTTTTGTGCGCTGGTCGTAGTCTCGTGGCCCTCTGTCAGAATCCAGAGTTTCGAGAAGATCGGAGGGGGTCAAAATTTCGGCCAAAAAAAAAAATGACTGTGTTACCCCTTATGTTTTTTTTTCAGGTCCAAATTTTGACCTTCGATATCTCGGCTCTGGAAGGGTCTAGAGCCTCCATATTTGCACGCTGGTCGTAGTCTCGTGGCCCTCTGTCAGAATCCAGAGTTTCGAGAAGATCGGAGGGGGTCAAAATTTCGGCCAAAAAAAAAAATGACAGTGTTACCCCTTATGTTTTTTTTTCAGGTCCAAATTTTGACCTTCGATATCTCGGCTCTGGAAGGGTCTAGAGCCTCCATTTTTGCGTGCTGGTCGTAGTCTCGTGGCCCTCTGTCAGAATCCAGAGTTTCAAGAAGATCGGAGGGGGTCAAAATTTCGGCCAAAAAAAAAAATGACAGTGTTACCCCTTATGTTTTTTTTTCAGGTCCAAATTTTGACCTTCGATATCTTGGCTCTGGAAGGGTCTAGAGCCTCCAATTTTGCGCGCTGGTCGTAGTCCCGTGGCCCTCTGTCAGAATCCAGAGTTTCGAGAAGATCGGAGGGGGTCAAAATTTCGGCCAAAAAAAAAAATGACAGTGTTACCCCTTATGTTTTTTTTTTCAGGTCCAAATTTTGACCTTCGATATCTCTGCTCTGGAAGGGTCTAGAGCCTCCATTTTTGTGCGCTGGTCGTAGTCTCGTGGCCCTCTGTCAGAATCCAGAGTTTCGAGAAGATCGGAGGGGGTCAAAATTTCGGCCAAAAAAAAAAATGACAGTGTTACCCCTTATGTTTTTTTTTCAGGTCCAAATTTTGACCTTCGATATCTCGGCTCTGGAAGGGTCTAGAGCCTCCATTTTTGCGCGCTGGTCGTAGTCTCGTGGTCCTCTGTCAGAATCCAGAGTTTCGAGAAGATCGGAGGGGGTCAAAATTTCGGCCAAAAAAAAAAATGACAGTGTCACCCCTTATGTTTTTTTTTCAGGTCCAAATTTTGACCTTCGATATCTCTGCTCTGGAAGGGTCTAGAGCCTCCATTTTTGTGCGCTGGTCGTAGTCTCGTGGCCCTCTGTCAGAATCCAGAGTTTCGAGAAGATCGGAGGGGGTCAAAATTTCGGCCAAAAAAAAAAAATGACAGTGTTACCCCTTATGTTTTTTTTTCAGGTCCAAATTTTGACCTTCGATATCTTGGCTCTGGAAGGGTCTAGAGCCTCCATTTTTGCGCGCTGGTCGTAGTCTCGTGGCCCTCTGTCAGAATCCAGAGTTTCAAGAAGATCGGAGGGGGTCAAAATTTCGGCCAAAAAAAAAAATGACAGTGTTACCCCTTATGTTTTTTTTTTCAGGTCCAAATTTTGACCTTCGATATCTCGGCTCTGGAAGGGTCTAGAGCCTCCAATTTTGCGCGCTGGTCGTAGTCTCGTGGCCCTCTGTCAGAATCCAGAGTTTTCGAGAAGATCGGAGGGGGTCAAAATTTCAGCCAAAAAAAAAAAAATGACTGTTACCCCTTATGTTTTTTTTTTCAGGTCCAAATTTTGACCTTCGATATCTCGGCTCTGGAAGGGTCTAGAGCCTCCATTTTTGCGCGCTGGTCGTAGTCTCGTGGCCCTCTGTCAGAATCCAGAGTTTCAAGAAGATCGGAGGGGGTCAAAATTTCGGCCAAAAAAAAAAAATGACAGTGTTACCCCTTATGTTTTTTTTTTCAGGTCCAAATTTTGACCTTCGATATCTCGGCTCTGGAAGGGTCTAGAGCCTCCATTTTTGTGCGCTGGTCGTAGTCTCGTGGCCCTCTGTCAGAATCCAGAGTTTCAAGAAGATCGGAGGGGGTCAAAATTTCGGCCAAAAAAAAAAAATGACAGTGTTACCCCTTATGTTTTTTTTTTCAGGTCCAAATTTTGACCTTCGATATCTCGGCTCTGGAAGGGTCTAGAGCCTCCATTTTTGTGCGCTGGTCGTAGTCTCGTGGCCCTCTGTCAGAATCCAGAGTTTCGAGAAGATCGGAGGGGGTCAAAATTTCGGCCAAAAAAAAAAATGACAGTGTTACCCCTTATGTTTTTTTTTTCAGGTCCAAATTTTGACCTTCGATATCTCGGCTCTGGAAGGGTCTAGAGCCTCCATTTTTGCACGCTGGTCGTAGTCTCGTGGCCCTCTGTCAGAATCCAGAGTTTCGAGAAGATCGGAGGGGGTCAAAATTTCGGCCAAAAAAAAAAAATGACAGTGTTACCCCTTATGTTTTTTTTTTCAGGTCCAAATTTTGACCTTCGATATCTCGGCTCTGGAAGGGTCTAGAGCCTCCATTTTTGCGCGCTGGTCGTAGTCTCGTGGCCCTCTGTCAGAATCCAGAGTTTCAAGAAGATCGGAGGGGGTCAAAATTTCGGCCAAAAAAAAAAATGACAGTGTTACCCCTTATGTTTTTTTTTTCAGGTCCAAATTTTGACCTTCGATATCTCGGGTCTGGAAGGGTCTAGAGCCTCCATTTTTGCACGCTGGTCGTAGTCTCGTGGCCCTCTGTCAGAATCCAGAGTTTCGAGAAGATCGGAGGGGGTCAAAATTTCGGCCAAAAAAAAAAATGACAGTGTTACCCCTTATGTTTTTTTTTCAGGTCCAAATTTTGACCTTCGATATCTCGGCTCTGGAAGGGTATAGAGCCTCCATTTTTGCGCGCTGGTCGTAGTCTCGTGGCCCTCTGTCAGAATCCAGAGTTTCGAGAAGATCGGAGGGGGTCAAAATTCGGCCAAAAAAAAAAATGACAGTGTTACCCCTTATGTTTTTTTTTCAGGTCCAAATTTTGACCTTCGATATCTCGGCTCTGGAAGGGTCTAGAGCCTCCATTTTTGTGCGCTGATCGTAGTCTCGTGGCCCTCTGTCAGAATCCAGAGTTTCGAGAAGATCGGAGGGGGTCAAAATTTCGGCCAAAAAAAAAAAATGACAGTGTTACCCCTTATGTTTTTTTTTCAGGTCCAAATTTTGACCTTCGATATCTCGGCTCTGGAAGGGTCTAGAGCCTCCATTTTTGCGCGCTGGTCGTAGTCTCGTGGCCCTCTGTCAGAATCCAGAGTTTCGAGAAGATCGGAGGGGGTCAAAATTTCGGCCAAAAAAAAAATGACAGTGTTACCCCTTATGTTTTTTTTTCAGGTCCAAATTTTGACCTTCGATATCTCTGCTCTGGAAGGGTCTAGAGCCTCCATTTTTGTGCGCTGGTCGTAGTCTCGTGGCCCTCTGTCAGAATCCAGAGTTTCGAGAAGATCGGAGGGGGTCAAAATTTCGGCCAAAAAAAAAATGACAGTGTTACCCCTTATGTTTTTTTTTCAGGTCCAAATTTTGACCTTCGATATCTCGGCTCTGGAAGGGTCTAGAGCCTCCATTTTTGCACGCTGGTCGTAGTCTCGTGGCCCTCTGTCAGAATCCAGAGTTTCGAGAAGATCGGAGGGGGTCAAAATTTCGGCCAAAAAAAAAAATGACAGTGTTACCCCTTATGTTTTTTTTTCAGGTCCAAATTTTGACCTTCGATATCTCGGCTCTGGAAGGGTCTAGAGCCTCCATTTTTGCGCGCTGGTCGTAGTCTCGTGGCCCTCTGTCAGAATCCAGAGTTTCAAGAAGATCGGAGGGGGTCAAAATTTCGGCCAAAAAAAAAAATGACAGTGTTACCCCTTATGTTTTTTTTTTTCAGGTCCAAATTTTGACCTTCGATATCTCGGCTCTGGAAGGGTCTAGAGCCTCCATTTTTGCACGCTGGTCGTAGTCTCGTGGCCCTCTGTCAGAATCCAGAGTTTCGAGAAGATCGGAGGGGGTCAAAATTTCGGCCAAAAAAAAAAAATGACAGTGTTACCCCTTATGTTTTTTTTTCAGGTCCAAATTTTGACCTTCGATATCTCGGCTCTGGAAGGGTCTAGAGCCTCCATTTTTGCGCGCTGGTCGTAGTCTCGTGGCCCTCTGTCAGAATCCAGAGTTTCGAGAAGATCGGAGGGGGTCAAAATTTCGGCCAAAAAAAAAAAATGACAGTGTTACCCCTTATGTTTTTTTTTCAGGTCCAAATTTTGACCTTCGATATCTTGGCTCTGGAAGGGTCTAGAGCCTCCATTTTTGTGCGCTGGTCGTAGTCTCGTGGCCCTCTGTCAGAATCCAGAGTTTCGAGAAGATCGGAGGGGGTCAAAATTTCGGCCAAAAAAAAAAATGACTGTGTTACCCCTTATGTTTTTTTTTCAGGTCCAAATTTTGACCTTCGATATCTCGGCTCTGGAAGGGTCTAGAGCCTCCATATTTGCACGCTGGTCGTAGTCTCGTGGCCCTCTGTCAGAATCCAGAGTTTCGAGAAGATCGGAGGGGGTCAAAATTTCGGCCAAAAAAAAAAATGACAGTGTTACCCCTTATGTTTTTTTTTCAGGTCCAAATTTTGACCTTCGATATCTCGGCTCTGGAAGGGTCTAGAGCCTCCATTTTTGCGTGCTGGTCGTAGTCTCGTGGCCCTCTGTCAGAATCCAGAGTTTCAAGAAGATCGGAGGGGGTCAAAATTTCGGCCAAAAAAAAAAATGACAGTGTTACCCCTTATGTTTTTTTTTCAGGTCCAAATTTTGACCTTCGATATCTTGGCTCTGGAAGGGTCTAGAGCCTCCAATTTTGCGCGCTGGTCGTAGTCCCGTGGCCCTCTGTCAGAATCCAGAGTTTCGAGAAGATCGGAGGGGGTCAAAATTTCGGCCAAAAAAAAAAATGACAGTGTTACCCCTTATGTTTTTTTTTTCAGGTCCAAATTTTGACCTTCGATATCTCTGCTCTGGAAGGGTCTAGAGCCTCCATTTTTGTGCGCTGGTCGTAGTCTCGTGGCCCTCTGTCAGAATCCAGAGTTTCGAGAAGATCGGAGGGGGTCAAAATTTCGGCCAAAAAAAAAAATGACAGTGTTACCCCTTATGTTTTTTTTTCAGGTCCAAATTTTGACCTTCGATATCTCGGCTCTGGAAGGGTCTAGAGCCTCCATTTTTGCGCGCTGGTCGTAGTCTCGTGGTCCTCTGTCAGAATCCAGAGTTTCGAGAAGATCGGAGGGGGTCAAAATTTCGGCCAAAAAAAAAAATGACAGTGTCACCCCTTATGTTTTTTTTTCAGGTCCAAATTTTGACCTTCGATATCTCTGCTCTGGAAGGGTCTAGAGCCTCCATTTTTGTGCGCTGGTCGTAGTCTCGTGGCCCTCTGTCAGAATCCAGAGTTTCGAGAAGATCGGAGGGGGTCAAAATTTCGGCCAAAAAAAAAAAATGACAGTGTTACCCCTTATGTTTTTTTTTCAGGTCCAAATTTTGACCTTCGATATCTTGGCTCTGGAAGGGTCTAGAGCCTCCATTTTTGCGCGCTGGTCGTAGTCTCGTGGCCCTCTGTCAGAATCCAGAGTTTCAAGAAGATCGGAGGGGGTCAAAATTTCGGCCAAAAAAAAAAATGACAGTGTTACCCCTTATGTTTTTTTTTTCAGGTCCAAATTTTGACCTTCGATATCTCGGCTCTGGAAGGGTCTAGAGCCTCCAATTTTGCGCGCTGGTCGTAGTCTCGTGGCCCTCTGTCAGAATCCAGAGTTTTCGAGAAGATCGGAGGGGGTCAAAATTTCAGCCAAAAAAAAAAAAATGACTGTTACCCCTTATGTTTTTTTTTTCAGGTCCAAATTTTGACCTTCGATATCTCGGCTCTGGAAGGGTCTAGAGCCTCCATTTTTGCGCGCTGGTCGTAGTCTCGTGGCCCTCTGTCAGAATCCAGAGTTTCAAGAAGATCGGAGGGGGTCAAAATTTCGGCCAAAAAAAAAAAATGACAGTGTTACCCCTTATGTTTTTTTTTTCAGGTCCAAATTTTGACCTTCGATATCTCGGCTCTGGAAGGGTCTAGAGCCTCCATTTTTGCACGCTGGTCGTAGTCTCGTGGCCCTCTGTCAGAATCCAGAGTTTCGAGAAGATCGGAGGGGGTCAAAATTTCGGCCAAAAAAAAAAAGGACAGTGTTACCCCTTATGTTTTTTTTTTCAGGTCCAAATTTTGACCTTCGATATCTCGGCTCTGGAAGGGTCTAGAGCCTCCATTTTTGCGCGCTGGTCGTAGTCTCGTTGCCCTCTGTCAGAATCCAGAGTTTCGAGAAGATCGGAGGGGGTCAAAATTTCGGCCAAAAAAAAAAATGACAGTGTTACCCCTTATGTTTTTTTTTCAGGTCCAAATTTTGACCTTCGATATCTCGGCTCTGGAAGGGTCTAGAGCCTCCATTTTTGCGCGCTGGTCGTAGTCTCGTGGCCCTCTGTCAGAATCCAGAGTTTCGAGAAGATCGGAGGGGGTCAAAATTTCGGCCAAAAAAAAAAAATGACAGTGTTACCCCTTATGTTTTTTTTTCAGGTCCAAATTTTGACCTTCGATATCTCGGCTCTGGAAGGGTCTAGAGCCTCCATTTTTGCACGCTGGTCGTAGTCTCGTGGCCCTCTGTCAGAATCCAGAGTTTCGAGAAGATCGGAGGGGGTCAAAATTTCGGCCAAAAAAAAAAATGACAGTGTTACCCCTTATGTTTTTTTTTCAGGTCCAAATTTTGACCTTCGATATCTCGGCTCTGGAAGGGTCTAGAGCCTCCATTTTTGCGCGCTGGTCGTAGTCTCGTGGCCCTCTGTCAGAATCCAGAGTTTCGAGAAGATCGGAGGGGGTCAAAATTTCGGCCAAAAAAAAAAAAATGACAGTGTTACCCCTTATGTTTTTTTTTCAGGTCCAAATTTTGACCTTCGATATCTCGGCTCTGGAAGGGTCTAGAGCCTCCATTTTTGCGCGCTGGTCGTAGTCTCGTGGCCCTCTGTCAGAATCCAGAGTTTCGAGAAGATCGGAGGGGGTCAAAATTTCGGCCAAAAAAAAAAAAATGACAGTGTTACCCCTTATGTTTTTTTTTCAGGTCCAAATTTTGACCTTCGATATCTCGGCTCTGGAAGGGTCTAGAGCCTCCATTTTTGCGCGCTGGTCGTAGTCTCGTGGCCCTCTGTCAGAATCCAGAGTTTCGAGAAGATCGGAGGGGGTCAAAATTTCGGCCAAAAAAAAAAATGACAGTGTTACCCCTTATGTTTTTTTTTCTGGTCCAAATTTTGACCTTCGATATCTCGGCTCTGGAAGGGTCTAGAGCCTCCATTTTTGCACGCTGGTCGTAGTCTCGTGGCCCTCTGTCAGAATCCAGAGTTTCGAGAAGATCGGAGGGGGTCAAAATTTCGGCCAAAAAAAAAAAAATGACAGTGTTACCCCTTATGTTTTTTTTTCAGGTCCAAATTTTGACCTTCGATATCTCGGCTCTGGAAGGGTCTAGAGCCTCCATTTTTGCGCGCTGGTCGTAGTCTCGTGGCCCTCTGTCAGAATCCAGAATTTCGAGAAGATCGGAGGGGGTCAAAATTTTGGCCAAAAAAAAAAAATGACAGTGTTACCCCTTATGTTTTTTTTTCAGGTCCAAATTTTGACCTTCGATATCTCGGCTCTGGAAGGGTCTAGAGCCTCCATTTTTGCGCGCTGGTCGTAGTCTCGTGGCCCTCTGTCAGAATCCAGAGTTTCGAGAAGATCGGAGGGGGTCAAAATTTCGGCCAAAAAAAAAAAAATGACAGTGTTACCCCTTATGTTTTTTTTTTCAGGTCCAAATTTTGACCTTCGATATCTCGGCTCTGGAAGGGTCTAGAGCCTCCATTTTTGCGCGCTGGTCGTAGTCTCGTGGCCCTCTGTCAGAATCCAGAGTTTCGAGAAGATCAGAGGGGGTCAAAATTTTGGCCAAAAAAAAAAATGACAGTGTTACCCCTTATGTTTTTTTTTCAGGTCCAAATTTTGACCTTCGATATCTCGGCTCTGGAAAGGTCTAGAGCCTCCAATTTTGCGCGCTGGTCGTAGTCTCGTGGCCCTCTGTCAGAATCCAGAGTTTCAAGAAGATCGGAGGGGGTCAAAATTTTGGCCAAAAAAAAAAAATGACAGTGTTACCCCTTATGTTTTTTTTTCAGGTCCAAATTTTGACCTTCGATATCTCGGCTCTGGAAGGGTCTAGAGCCTCCATTTTTGCGCGCTGGTCGTAGTCTCGTGGCCCTCTGTCAGAATCCAGAGTTTCGAGAAGATCGGAGGGGGTCAAAATTTTGGCCAAAAAAAAAAAATGACAGTGTTACCCCTTATGTTTTTTTTTTCAGGTCCAAATTTTGACCTTCAATATCTCGGCTCTGGAAGGGTCTAGAGCCTCCATTTTTGCACGCTGGTCGTAGTCTCGTGGCCCTCTGTCAGAATCCAGAGTTTCGAGAAGATCGGAGGGGGTCAAAATTTCGGCCAAAAAAAAAAATGACAGTGTTACCCCTTATGTTTTTTTTTCAGGTCCAAATTTTGACCTTCGATATCTCGGCTCTGGAAGGGTCTAGAGCCTCCATTTTTGCGCGCTGGTCGTAGTCTCGTGGCCCTCTGTCAGAATCCAGAGTTTCGAGAAGATCGGAGGGGGTCAAAATTTCGGCCAAAAAAAAAATGACAGTGTTACCCCTTGTGTTTTTTTTTTCAGGTCCAAATTTTGACCTTCGATATCTCGGCTCTGGAAGGGTCTAGAGCCTCCATTTTTGCGCGCTGGTCGTAGTCTCGTGGCCCTCTGTCAGAATCCAGAGTTTCAAGAAGATCGGAGGGGGTCAAAATTTCGGCCAAAAAAAAAAAATGACAGTGTTACCCCTTATGTTTTTTTTTCAGGTCCAAATTTTGACCTTCGATATCTCGGCTCTGGAAGGGTCTAGAGCCTCCATTTTTGCGCGCTGGTCGTAGTCTCGTGGCCCTCTGTCAGAATCCAGAGTTTCGAGAAGATCGGAGGGGGTCAAAATTTTGGCCAAAAAAAAAAATGACAGTGTTACCCCTTATGTTTTTTTTTCAGGTCCAAATTTTGACCTTCGATATCTCGGCTCTGGAAGGGTCTAGAGCCTCCATTTTTGCGCGCTGGTCGTAGTCTCGTGGCCCTCTGTCAGAATCCAGAGTTTCGAGAAGATCGGAGGGGGTCAAAATTTCGGCCAAAAAAAAAAATGACAGTGTTACCCCTTATGTTTTTTTTCAGGTCCAAATTTTGACCTTCGATATCTCGGCTCTGGAAGGGTCTAGAGCCTCCATTTTTGCGCGCTGGTCGTAGTCTCGTGGCCCTCTGTCAGAATCCAGAGTTTCGAGAAGATCGGAGGGGGTCAAAATTTTGGCCAAAAAAAAAAAAATGACAGTGTTACCCCTTATGTTTTTTTTTTCAGGTCCAAATTTTGAGCTTCGATATCTCGGCTCTGGAAGGGTCTAGAGCCTCCATTTTTGCGCGCTGGTCGTAGTCTCGTGGCCCTCTGTCAGAATCCAGAGTTTCGAGAAGATCAGAGGGGGTCAAAATTTTGGCCAAAAAAAAAAATGACAGTGTTACCCCTTATGTTTTTTTTTCAGGTCCAAATTTTGACCTTCGATATCTCGGCTCTGGAAGGGTCTAGAGCCTCCATTTTTGCGCGCTGGTCGTAGTCTCGTGGCCCTCTGTCAGAATCCAGAGTTTCGAGAAGATCGGAGGGGGTCAAAATTTTGGCCAAAAAAAAAAAATGACAGTGTTACCCCTTATGTTTTTTTTTCAGGTCCAAATTTTGACCTTCGATATCTCGGCTCTGGAAGGGTCTAGAGCCTCCATTTTTGCGCGCTGGTCGTAGTCTCGTGGCCCTCTGTCAGAATCCAGAGTTTCGAGAAGATCGGAGGGGGTCAAAATTTTGGCCAAAAAAAAAAAATGACAGTGTTACCCCTTATGTTTTTTTTTTTCAGGTCCAAATTTTGACCTTCGATATCTTGGCTCTGGAAGGGTCTAGAGCCTCCATTTTTGCGCGCTGGTCGTAGTCTCGTGGCCCTCTGTCAGAATCCAGAGTTTCGAGAAGATCGGAGGGGGTCAAAATTTCGGCCAAAAAAAAAAAATGACAGTGTTACCCCTTATGTTTTTTTTTTCAGGTCCAAATTTTGACCTTCGATATCTCGGCTCTGGAAGGGTCTAGAGCCTCCAATTTTGCGCGCTGGTCGTAGTCTCGTGGCCCTCTGTCAGAATCCAGAGTTTCGAGAAGATCGGAGGGGGTCAAAATTTTGGCCAAAAAAAAAAAATGACAGTGTTACCCCTTATGTTTTTTTTTTCAGGTCCAAATTTTGACCTTCGATATCTCGGCTCTGGAAGGGTCTAGAGCCTCCATTTTTGCGCGCTGGTCGTAGTCTCGTGGCCCTCTGTCAGAATCCAGAGTTTCGAGAAGATCGGAGGGGGTCAAAATTTCGGCCAAAAAAAAAAAATGACAGTGTTACCCCTTATGTTTTTTTTTCAGGTCCAAATTTTGACCTTCGATATCTCGGCTCTGGAAGGGTCTAGAGCCTCCATTTTTGCGCGCTGGTCGTAGTCTCGTGGCCCTCTGTCAGAATCCAGAGTTTCGAGAAGATCGGAGGGGGTCAAAATTTCGGCCAAAAAAAAAAATGACAGTGTTACCCCTTATGTTTTTTTTTCAGGTCCAAATTTTGACCTTCGATATCTCGGCTCTGGAAGGGTCTAGAGCCTCCATTTTTGCGCGCTGGTCGTAGTCTCGTGGCCCTCTGTCAGAATCCAGAGTTTCGAGAAGATCGGAGGGGGTCAAAATTTTGGCCAAAAAAAAAAAATGACAGTGTTACCCCTTATGTTTTTTTTTTCAGGTCCAAATTTTGACCTTCGATATCTCGGCTCTGGAAGGGTCTAGAGCCTCCATTTTTGCACGCTGGTCGTAGTCTCGTGGCCCTCTGTCAGAATCCAGAGTTTCGAGAAGATCGGAGGGGGTCAAAATTTCGGCCAAAAAAAAAAATGACAGTGTTACCCCTTATGTTTTTTTTTTCAGGTCCAAATTTTGACCTTCGATATCTTGGCTCTGGAAGGGTCTAGAGCCTCCATTTTTGCGCGCTGGTCGTAGTCTCGTGGCCCTCTGTCAGAATCCAGAGTTTCGAGAAGATCGGAGGGGGTCAAAATTTCGGCCAAAAAAAAAAAATGACAGTGTTACCCCTTATGTTTTTTTTTTCAGGTCCAAATTTTGACCTTCGATATCTCGGCTCTGGAAGGGTCTAGAGCCTCCAATTTTGCGCGCTGGTCGTAGTCTCGTGGCCCTCTGTCAGAATCCAGAGTTTCGAGAAGATCGGAGGGGGTCAAAATTTTGGCCAAAAAAAAAAAATGACAGTGTTACCCCTTATGTTTTTTTTTCAGGTCCAAATTTTGACCTTCGATATCTCGGCTCTGGAAGGGTCTAGAGCCTCCATTTTTGCGCGCTGGTCATAGTCTCGTGGCCCTCTGTCAGAATCCAGAGTTTCGAGAAGATCGGAGGGGGTCAAAATTTCGGCCAAAAAAAAAAAATGACAGTGTTACCCCTTATGTTTTTTTTTCAGGTCCAAATTTTGACCTTCGATATCTCGGCTCTGGAAGGGTCTAGAGCCTCCATTTTTGCGCGCTGGTCGTAGTCTCGTGGCCCTCTGTCAGAATCCAGAGTTTCGAGAAGATCGGAGGGGGTCAATTTCGGCCAAAAACGACAGTGTTACCCCTTATGTTTTTTTTTCAGGTCCAAATTTTGACCTTCGATATCTCGGCTCTGGAAGGGTCTAGAGCCTCCATTTTTGCGCGCTGGTCGTAGTCTCGTGGCCCTCTGTCAGAATCCAGAGTTTCGAGAAGATCGGAGGGGGTCAAAATTTCGGCTAAAAAACGACAGTGTTACCCCTTATGTTTTTTTTTCAGGTCAAAACTTTGACATCCGATATCTCGGCTCTGGAAGGGTCTAGAGCCTCCATTTTTGCGCGCTGGTCGTAGTCTCGTGGCCCTCTGTCAGAATCCAGAGTTTCGAGAAGATCGGAGGGGGTCAAAATTTTGGCCAAAAAAAAAAAAATGACAGTGTTACCCCTTATGTTTTTTTTTTCAGGTCCAAATTTTGACCTTCGATATCTCGGCTCTGGAAGGGTCTAGAGCCTCCATTTTTGCACGCTGGTCGTAGTCTCGTGGCCCTCTGTCAGAATCCAGAGTTTCGAGAAGATCGGAGGGGGTCAAAATTTCGGCCAAAAAAAAAAAATGACAGTGTTACCCCTTATGTTTTTTTTTTCAGGTCCAAATTTTGACCTTCAATATCTTGGCTCTGGAAGGGTCTAGAGCCTCCATTTTTGCGCGCTGGTCGTAGTCTCGTGGCCCTCTGTCAGAATCCAGAGTTTCGAGAAGATCGGAGGGGGTCAAAATTTTGGCCAAAAAAAAAAAATGACAGTGTTACCCCTTATGTTTTTTTTTCAGGTCCAAATTTTGACCTTCGATATCTCGGCTCTGGAAGGGTCTAGAGCCTCCATTTTTGCGCGCTGGTCGTAGTCTCGTGGCCCTCTGTCAGAATCCAGAGTTTCGAGAAGATCGGAGGGGGTCAAAATTTCGGCCAAAAAAAAAAAATGACAGTGTTACCCCTTATGTTTTTTTTTCAGGTCCAAATTTTGACCTTCGATATCTCGGCTCTGGAAGGGTCTAGAGCCTCCATTTTTGCGCGCTGGTCGTAGTCTCGTGGCCCTCTGTCAGAATCCAGAGTTTCGAGAAGATCGGAGGGGGTCAAAATTTCGGCCAAAAACGACAGTGTTACCCCTTATGTTTTTTTTTCAGGTCAAAACTTTGACATCCGATATCTCGGCTCTGGAAGGGTCTAGAGCCTCCATTTTTGCGCGCTGGTCGTAGTCTCGTGGCCCTCTGTCAGAATCCAGAGTTTCGAGAAGATCGGAGGGGGTCAAAATTTTGGCCAAAAAAAAAAAATGACAGTGTTACCCCTTATGTTTTTTTTTCAGGTCCAAATTTTGACCTTCGATATCTCGGCTCTGGAAGGGTCTAGAGCCTCCATTTTTGCGCGCTGGTCGTAGTCTCGTGGCCCTCTGTCAGAATCCAGAGTTTCGAGAAGATCGGAGGGGGTCAAAATTTCGGCCAAAAAAAAAAATGACAGTGTTACCCCTTATGTTTTTTTTTCAGGTCCAAATTTTGACCTTCGATATCTCGGCTCTGGAAGGGTCTAGAGCCTCCATTTTTGCGCGCTGGTCGTAGTCTCGTGGCCCTCTGTCAGAATCCAGAGTTTCGAGAAGATCGGAGGGGGTCAAAATTTCGGCCAAAAAAAAAAAATGACAGTGTTACCCCTTATGTTTTTTTTTCAGGTCCAAATTTTGACCTTCGATATCTCGGCTCTGGAAAGGTCTAGAGCCTCCAATTTTGCGCGCTGGTCGTAGTCTCGTGGCCCTCTGTCAGAATCCAGAGTTTCGAGAAGATCGGAGGGGGTCAAAATTTTGGCCAAAAAAAAAAAATGACAGTGTTACCCCTTATGTTTTTTTTTCAGGTCCAAATTTTGACCTTCGATATCTCGGCTCTGGAAGGGTCTAGAGCCTCCATTTTTGCGCGCTGGTCGTAGTCTCGTGGCCCTCTGTCAGAATCCAGAGTTTCGAGAAGATCGGAGGGGGTCAAAATTTCGGCCAAAAAAAAAAAATGACAGTGTTACCCCTTATGTTTTTTTTTTTCAGGTCCAAATTTTGACCTTCGATATCTCGGCTCTGGAAAGGTCTAGAGCCTCCAATTTTGCGCGCTGGTCGTAGTCTCGTGGCCCTCTGTCAGAATCCAGAGTTTCGAGAAGATCGGAGGGGGTCAAAATTTTGGCCAAAAAAAAAAAATGACAGTGTTACCCCTTATGTTTTTTTTTCAGGTCCAAATTTTGACCTTCGATATCTCGGCTCTGGAAGGGTCTAGAGCCTCCATTTTTGCGCGCTGGTCGTAGTCTCGTGGCCCTCTGTCAGAATCCAGAGTTTCGAGAAGATCGGAGGGGGTCAAAATTTCGGCCAAAAAAAAAAAATGACAGTGTTACCCCTTATGTTTTTTTTTCAGGTCCAAATTTTGAGCTTCGATATCTCGGCTCTGAAAGGGTCTAGAGCCTCCATTTTTGCGCGCTGGTTGTAGTCTCGTGGCCCTCTGTCAGAATCCAGAGTTTCGAGAAGATCGGAGGGGGTCAAAATTTTGGCCAAAAAAAAAAATGACAGTGTTACCCCTTATGTTTTTTTTTCAGGTCCAAATTTTGACCTTCGATATCTCGGCTCTGGAAGGGTCTAGAGCCTCCATTTTTGCGCGCTGGTCGTAGTCTCGTGGCCCTCTGTCAGAATCCAGAGTTTCGAGAAGATCGGAGGGGGTCAAAATTTCGGCCAAAAAACGACAGTGTTACCCCTTATGTTTTTTTTTCAGGTCAAAACTTTGACATCCGATATCTCGGCTCTGGAAGGGTCTAGAGCCTCCATTTTTGCGCGCTGGTCGAAGTCTCGTGGCCCTCTGTCAGAATCCAGAGTTTCGAGAAGATCGGAGGGGGTCAAAATTTCGGCCAAAAACGACAGTGTTACCCCTTATGTTTTTTTTTCAGGTCAAAACTTTGACATCCGATATCTCGGCTCTGGAAGGGTCTAGAGCCTCCATTTTTGCGCGCTGGTCGAAGTCTCGTGGCCCTCTGTCAGAATCCAGAGTTTCGAGAAGATCGGAGGGGGTCAAAATTTCGGCCAAAAACGACAGTGTTACCCCTTATGTTTTTTTTTCAGGTCAAAACTTTGACATCCGATATCTCGGCTCTGGAAGGGTCTAGAGCCTCCATTTTTGCGCGCTGGTCGAAGTCTCGTGGCCCTCTGTCAGAATCCAGAGTTTCGAGAAGATCGGAGGGGGTCAAAATTTCGGCCAAAAACGACAGTGTTACCCCTTATGTTTTTTTTTCAGGTCAAAACTTTGACATCCGATATCTCGGCTCTGGAAGGGTCTAGAGCCTCCATTTTTGCGCGCTGGTCGAAGTCTCGTGGCCCTCTGTCAGAATCCAGAGTTTCGAGAAGATCGGAGGGGGTCAAAATTTCGGCCAAAAACGACAGTGTTACCCCTTATGTTTTTTTTTCAGGTCAAAACTTTGACATCCGATATCTCGGCTCTGGAAGGGTCTAGAGCCTCCATTTTTGCGCGCTGGTCGAAGTCTCGTGGCCCTCTGTCAGAATCCAGAGTTTCGAGAAGATCGGAGGGGGTCAAAATTTCGGCCAAAAACGACAGTGTTACCCCTTATGTTTTTTTTTCAGGTCAAAACTTTGACATCCGATATCTCGGCTCTGGAAGGGTCTAGAGCCTCCATTTTTGCGCGCTGGTCGAAGTCTCGTGGCCCTCTGTCAGAATCCAGAGTTTCGAGAAGATCGGAGGGGGTCAAAATTTCGGCCAAAAACGACAGTGTTACCCCTTATGTTTTTTTTTTCAGGTCAAAACTTTGACATCCGATATCTCGGCTCTGGAAGGGTCTAGAGCCTCCATTTTTGCGCGCTGGTCGAAGTCTCGTGGCCCTCTGTCAGAATCCAGAGTTTCGAGAAGATCGGAGGGGGTCAAAATTTCGGCCAAAAACGACAGTGTTACCCCTTATGTTTTTTTTTTCAGGTCAAAACTTTGACATCCGATATCTCGGCTCTGGAAGGGTCTAGAGCCTCCATTTTTGCGCGCTGGTCGAAGTCTCGTGGCCCTCTGTCAGAATCCAGAGTTTCGAGAAGATCGGAGGGGGTCAAAATTTCGGCCAAAAACGACAGTGTTACCCCTTATGTTTTTTTTTCAGGTCAAAACTTTGACATCCGATATCTCGGCTCTGGAAGGGTCTAGAGCCTCCATTTTTGCGCGCTGGTCGAAGTCTCGTGGCCCTCTGTCAGAATCCAGAGTTTCGAGAAGATCGGAGGGGGTCAAAATTTCGGCCAAAAACGACAGTGTTACCCCTTATGTTTTTTTCTCAGGTCAAAACTTTGACATCCGATATCTCGGCTCTGGAAGGGTCTAGAGCCTCCATTTTTGCGCGCTGGTCGAAGTCTCGTGGCCCTCTGTCAGAATCCAGAGTTTCGAGAAGATCGGAGGGGGTCAAAATTTCGGCCAAAAACGACAGTGTTACCCCTTATGTTTTTTTTTCAGGTCAAAACTTTGACATCCGATATCTCGGCTCTGGAAGGGTCTAGAGCCTCCATTTTTGCGCGCTGGTCGAAGTCTCGTGGCCCTCTGTCAGAATCCAGAGTTTCGAGAAGATCGGAGGGGGTCAAAATTTCGGCCAAAAAAAAAAAATGACAGTGTTACCCCTTATGTTTTTTTTTTTCAGGTCCAAATTTTGACCTCCGATATCTCGGCTCTGGAAGGGTCTAGAGCCTCCATTTTTGCGCGCTGGTCGTAGTCTCGTGGCCCTCTGTCAGAATCCAGAGTTTCGAGAATATCGGAGGGGGTCAAAATTTCGGCCAAAAAAAAAAATGACAGTGTTACCCCTTATGTTTTTTTTTCAGGTCCAAATTTTGACCTTCGATATCTCGGCTCTGGAAGGGTCTAGAGCCTCCATTTTTGCACGCTGGTCGTAGTCTCGTGGCCCTCTGTCAGAATCCAGAGTTTCGAGAATATCGGAGGGGGTCAAAATTTCGGCCAAAAAAAAAAATGACAGTGTTACCCCTTATGTTTTTTTTTCAGGTCCAAATTTTGACCTTCGATATCTCGGCTCTGGAAGGGTCTAGAGCCTCCATTTTTGCGCGCTGGTCGTAGTCTCGTGGCCCTCTGTCAGAATCCAGACAGAATATCTACATCTATAATAAAGTGTCAGAAATAAAGCATCTACATCTAAAATAAAGTGTCAGAAATAAAGCATTTACATCTACAATATCTACAGCTATAATAAAGTGTCAGAAATAAAGAATCTACATCTACAATATCTACATCTATAATAAAGTGTCAGAAATAAAGCATCTACATCTACAATATCTATCTATCTATAATAAAGTGTCGTAATGTACATTTATAGTAACATCTACAATATCTACATCTATAATAAAATGTTGTAATGTACATCTATAGTAACATCTACAATATCTACATCTATAATAAAGTGTGAGAATGTGAAGAAGTGTCTCGAAAACAAACCAAAAACAAAAATGAAAGTCTTGAATCTAGAAAAGGAGCCATCTACAATATATGGATCTATAATAAAGATCTAGAAAAGGCGACCAAAAATCTAGAAAAGGAGCCATCTACAATATATGGATCTATAATAAAGATCTAGAAAAGGAGCCATCTACAATATATGGATCTATAAAAAAGATCTAGAAAAGGCGACAAAAAATCTAGAAAAGGAGCCATCTACAATATATGGATCTATAAAAAAGATCTAGAAAAGGAGCCATCTACAATATATGGATCTATAATAAAGATCTAGAAAAGGAGCCATCTACAATATATGGATCTATAAAAAAGATCTAGAAAAGGCGACCAAAAATCTAGAAAAGGAGCCATCTACAATATATGGATCTATAATAAAGATCTAGAAAAGGCGACCAAATATCTAGAAAAGGAGCCATCTACAATATATGGATCTATAATAAAGATCTAGAAAAGGAGCCATCTACAATATATGGATCTAGAATAAAGATCTAGAAAAGGCGACAAAAAATCTAGAAAAGGAGCCATCTACAATATATGGATCTATAAAAAAGATCTAGAAAAGGAGCCATCTACAATATATGGATCTATAAAAAAGATCTAGAAAAGGCGACAAAAAATCTAGAAAAGGAGCCATCTACAATATATGGATCTATAATAAAGATCTAGAAAAGGAGCCATCTACAATATATGGATCTATAAAAAAGATCTAGAAAAGGCGACAAAAAATCTAGAAAAGGAGCCATCTACAATATATGGATCTATAAAAAAGATCTAGAAAAGGAGCCATCTACAATATATGGATCTATAAAAAAGATCTAGAAAAGGCGACAAAAAATCTAGAAAAGGAGCCATCTACAATATATGGATCTATAAAAAAGATCTAGAAAAGGAGCCATCTACAATATATGGCTCTAGAATAAAGATCTAGAAAAGGAGCCATCTACAATATATGGATCTATAAAAAAGATCTAGAAAAGGCGACAAAAAATCTAGAAAAGGAGCCATCTACAATATATAGATCTATACTAAAGATCTAGAAAAGGCGACAAAAAATCTAGAAAAGGAGCCATCTACAATATATGGATCTATAAAAAAGATCTAGAAAAGGAGCTATCTACAATATATGGCTCTATAAAAAAGATCTAGAAAAGGCGACCAAAAATCTAGAAAAGGAGCCATCTACAATATATGGATCTATAATAAAGATCTAGAAAAGGCGACCAAAAATCTAGAAAAGGAGCCATCTACAATATATGGATCTATAAAAAAGATCTAGAAAAGGAGCCATCTACAATATATGGATCTATAAAAAAGATCTAGAAAAGGCGACAAAAAATCTAGAAAAGGAGCCATCTACAATATATGGATCTATACTAAAGATCTAGAAAAGGCGACAAAAAATCTAGAAAAGGAGCCATCTACAATATATAGATCTATACTAAAGATCTAGAAAAGGCGACAAAAAATCTAGAAAAGGAGCCATCTACAATATATGGATCTATAAAAAAGATCTAGAAAAGGAGCCATCTACAATATATGGCTCTATAAAAAAGATCTAGAAAAGGCGACCAAAAATCTAGAAAAGGAGCCATCTACAATATATGGATCTATAATAAAGATCTAGAAAAGGAGCCATCTACAATATATGGGTCTAGAATAAAGATCTAGAAAAGGAGCCATCTACAATATATGGATCTATAAAAAAGATCTAGAAAAGGCGACCAAAAATCTAGAAAAGGAGCCATCTACAATATATGGATCTATAATAAAGATCTAGAAAAGGCGACAAAAAATCTAGAAACGGAGCCATCTACAATATATGGATCTATAAAAAAGATCTAGAAAAGGCGACCAAAAATCTAGAAAAGGAGCCATCTACAATATATGGATCTATAATAAATAATTGGATCTATAAAAAGATAGATCCATATATTGTAGATGGCTCCTTTTCTAGATTTTTGGTCGCCTTTTCTAGATCTTTATTATAGATCCATATATTGTAGATGGCTCCTTTTCTAGATTTTTGGTCGCCCTTTCTAGATCTTTATTATAGATCCATATATTGTAGATGGCTCCTTTTCTAGATTTTTGGTCGCCTTTTCTAGATCTTTATTATAGATCCATATATTGTAGATGGCTCCTTTTCTAGATTTTTGGTCGCCCTTTCTAGATCTTTATTATAGATCCATATATTGTAGATGGCTCCTTTTCTAGATTTTTGGTCGCCTTTTCTAGATCTTTATTATAGATCCATATATTGTAGATGGCTCCTTTTCTAGATTTTTGGTCGCCTTTTCTAGATCTTTATTATAGATCCATATATTGTAGATGGCTCCTTTTCTAGATTTTTGGTCGCCCTTTCTAGATCTTTATTATAGATCCATATATTGTAGATGGCTCCTTTTCTAGATTTTTGGTCGCCTTTTCTAGATCTTTATTATAGATCCATATATTGTAGATGGCTCCTTTTCTAGATTTTTGGTCGCCCTTTCTAGATCTTTATTATAGATCCATATATTGTAGATGGCTCCTTTTCTAGATTTTTGGTCGCCTTTTCTAGATCTTTATTATAGATCCATATATTGTAGATGGCTCCTTTTCTAGATTTTTGGTCGCCTTTTCTAGATCTTTATTATAGATCCATATATTGTAGATGGCTCCTTTTCTAGATCTTTTTTATAGATCCATATATTGTAGATGGCTCCTTTTCTAGATTTTTTGTCGCCTTTTCTAGATCTTTATTATAGATCCATATATTGTAGATGGCTCCTTTTCTAGATTTTTTGTCGCCTTTTCTAGATCTTTATTATAGATCCATATATTGTAGATGGCTCCTTTTCTAGATCTTTTTTATAGATCCATATATTGTAGATGGCTCCTTTTCTAGATTTTTGGTCGCCTTTTCTAGATCTTTATTATAGATCCATATATTGTAGATGGCTCCTTTTCTAGATTTTTGGTCGCCTTTTCTAGATCTTTTTTATAGATCCATATATTGTAGATGGCTCCTTTTCTAGATCTTTATTATAGATCCATATATTGTAGATGGCTCCTTTTCTAGATTATTGGTCGCCTTTTCTAGATCTTTATTATAGATCCATATATTGTAGATGGCTCCTTTTCTAGATCTTTATTATAGATCCATATATTGTAGATGGCTCCTTTTCTAGATTTTTGGTCGCCTTTTCTAGATCTTTATTATAGATCCATATATTGTAGATGGCTCCTTTTCTAGATCTTTATTATAGATCCATATATTGTAGATGGCTCCTTTTCTAGATTTTTGGTCGCCTTTTCTAGATCTTTATTATAGATCCATATATTGTAGATGGCTCCTTTTCTAGATTTTTGGTCGCCTTTTCTAGATCTTTATTATAGATCCATATATTGTAGATGGCTCCTTTTCTAGATCTTTTTTATAGATCCATATATTGTAGATGGCTCCTTTTCTAGATTTTTGGTCGCCTTTTCTAGATCTTTATTATAGATCCATATATTGTAGATGGCTCCTTTTCTAGATTTTTGGTCGCCTTTTCTAGATCTTTTTTATAGATCCATATATTGTAGATGGCTCCTTTTCTAGATCTTTATTATAGATCCATATATTGTAGATGGCTCCTTTTCTAGATTTTTGGTCGCCTTTTCTAGATCTTTTTTATAGATCCATATATTGTAGATGGCTCCTTTTCTAGATCTTTATTATAGATCCATATATTGTAGATGGCTCCTTTTCTAGATTTTTGGTCGCCTTTTCTAGATCTTTTTTATAGATCCATATATTGTAGATGGCTCCTTTTCTAGATCTTTATTATAGATCCATATATTGTAGATGGCTCCTTTTCTAGATTTTTGGTCACCTTTTCTAGATCTTTATTATAGATCCATATATTGTAGATGGCTCCTTTTCTAGATTTTTGGTCGCCTTTTCTAGATCTTTATTATAGATCCATATATTGTAGATGGCTCCTTTTCTAGATTTTTGGTCGCCTTTTCTAGATCTTTTTTATAGATCCATATATTGTAGATGGCTCCTTTTCTAGATCTTTTTTATAGATCCATATATTGTAGATGGCTCCTTTTCTAGATCTTTATTATAGATCCATATATTGTAGATGGCTCCTTTTCTAGATTTTTGATCGCCTTTTCTAGATCTTTTTTATAGATCCATATATTGTAGATGGCTCCTTTTCTAGATTTTTGGTCGCCTTTTCTAGATCTTTATTATAGATCCATATATTGTAGATGGCTCCTTTTCTAGATTTTTGGTCGCCTTTTCTAGATCTTTTTTATAGATCCATATATTGTAGATGGCTCCTTTTCTAGATCTTTATTATAGATCCATATATTGTAGATGGCTCCTTTTCTAGATTCAAGACTTTCATTTTTGTTTTCGAGTTTTTGGTTTGTTTTCAAGACACTTCACATTCTCACACTTTATTATAGATGTAGATATTGTAGATGTTACTATAAATGTACATTACGACACTTTATTATAGATGTAGATATTGTAGATGTAGATGCTTTATTTCTGACACTTTATTATAGATGTAGATGCTTTATTTCTGACACTTTATTATAGATGTAGATATTCTGTCTGGATTCTGACAGAGGGCCACGAGACTACGACCAGCGCGCAAAAATGGAGGCTCTAGACCCTTCCAGAGCCGAGATATCGGATGTCAAAGTTTTGACCTGAAAAAAAAACATAAGGGGTAACACTGTCGTTTTTGGCCGAAATTTTGACCCCCTCCGATCTTCTCGAAACTCTGGATTCTGACAGAGGGCCACGAGACTTCGACCAGCGCGCAAAAATGGAGGCTCTAGACCCTTCCAGAGCCGAGATATCGGATGTCAAAGTTTTGACCTGAAAAAAAAACATAAGGGGTAACACTGTCGTTTTTGGCCGAAATTTTGACCCCCTCCGATCTTCTCGAAACTCTGGATTCTGACAGAGGGCCACGAGACTTCGACCAGCGCGCAAAAATGGAGGCTCTAGACCCTTCCAGAGCCGAGATATCGGATGTCAAAGTTTTGACCTGAAAAAAAAAACATAAGGGGTAACACTGTCGTTTTTGGCCGAAATTTTGACCCCCTCCGATCTTCTCGAAACTCTGGATTCTGACAGAGGGCCACGAGACTTCGACCAGCGCGCAAAAATGGAGGCTCTAGACCCTTCCAGAGCCGAGATATCGGATGTCAAAGTTTTGACCTGAAAAAAAAAACATAAGGGGTAACACTGTCGTTTTTGGCCGAAATTTTGACCCCCTCCGATCTTCTCGAAACTCTGGATTCTGACAGAGGGCCACGAGACTTCGACCAGCGCGCAAAAATGGAGGCTCTAGACCCTTCCAGAGCCGAGATATCGGATGTCAAAGTTTTGACCTGAAAAAAAAAACATAAGGGGTAACACTGTCGTTTTTGGCCGAAATTTTGACCCCCTCCGATCTTCTCGAAACTCTGGATTCTGACAGAGGGCCACGAGACTTCGACCAGCGCGCAAAAATGGAGGCTCTAGACCCTTCCAGAGCCGAGATATCGGATGTCAAAGTTTTGACCTGAGAAAAAAACATAAGGGGTAACACTGTCGTTTTTGGCCGAAATTTTGACCCCCTCCGATCTTCTCGAAACTCTGGATTCTGACAGAGGGCCACGAGACTTCGACCAGCGCGCAAAAATGGAGGCTCTAGACCCTTCCAGAGCCGAGATATCGGATGTCAAAGTTTTGACCTGAAAAAAAAACATAAGGGGTAACACTGTCGTTTTTGGCCGAAATTTTGACCCCCTCCGATCTTCTCGAAACTCTGGATTCTGACAGAGGGCCACGAGACTTCGACCAGCGCGCAAAAATGGAGGCTCTAGACCCTTCCAGAGCCGAGATATCGGATGTCAAAGTTTTGACCTGAAAAAAAAACATAAGGGGTAACACTGTCGTTTTTGGCCGAAATTTTGACCCCCTCCGATCTTCTCGAAACTCTGGATTCTGACAGAGGGCCACGAGACTTCGACCAGCGCGCAAAAATGGAGGCTCTAGACCCTTCCAGAGCCGAGATATCGGATGTCAAAGTTTTGACCTGAAAAAAAAACATAAGGGGTAACACTGTCGTTTTTGGCCGAAATTTTGACCCCCTCCGATCTTCTCGAAACTCTGGATTCTGACAGAGGGCCACGAGACTTCGACCAGCGCGCAAAAATGGAGGCTCTAGACCCTTCCAGAGCCGAGATATCGGATGTCAAAGTTTTGACCTGAAAAAAAAACATAAGGGGTAACACTGTCGTTTTTGGCCGAAATTTTGACCCCCTCCGATCTTCTCGAAACTCTGGATTCTGACAGAGGGCCACGAGACTTCGACCAGCGCGCAAAAATGGAGGCTCTAGACCCTCCAGAGCCGAGATATCGGATGTCAAAGTTTTGACCTGAAAAAAAAACATAAGGGGTAACACTGTCGTTTTTGGCCGAAATTTTGACCCCCTCCGATCTTCTCGAAACTCTGGATTCTGACAGAGGGCCACGAGACTTCGACCAGCGCGCAAAAATGGAGGCTCTAGACCCTTCCAGAGCCGAGATATCGGATGTCAAAGTTTTGACCTGAAAAAAAAACATAAGGGGTAACACTGTCGTTTTTGGCCGAAATTTTGACCCCCTCCGATCTTCTCGAAACTCTGGATTCTGTCAGAGGGCCACGAGACTTCGACCAGCGCGCAAAAATGGAGGCTCTAGACCCTTCCAGAGCCGAGATATCGGATGTCAAAGTTTTGACCTGAAAAAAAAACATAAGGGGTAACACTGTCGTTTTTGGCCGAAATTTTGACCCCCTCCGATCTTCTCGAAACTCTGGATTCTGACAGAGGGCCACGAGACTTCGACCAGCGCGCAAAAATGGAGGCTCTAGACCCTTCCAGAGCCGAGATATCGGATGTCAAAGTTTTGACCTGAAAAAAAAACATAAGGGGTAACACTGTCGTTTTTGGCCGAAATTTTGACCCCCTCCGATCTTCTCGAAACTCTGGATTCTGACAGAGGGCCACGAGACTTCGACCAGCGCGCAAAAATGGAGGCTCTAGACCCTTCCAGAGCCGAGATATCGGATGTCAAAGTTTTGACCTGAAAAAAAAACATAAGGGGTAACACTGTCGTTTTTGGCCGAAATTTTGACCCCCTCCGATCTTCTCGAAACTCTGGATTCTGACAGAGGGCCACGAGACTTCGACCAGCGCGCAAAAATGGAGGCTCTAGACCCTTCCAGAGCCGAGATATCGGATGTCAAAGTTTTGACCTGAAAAAAAAACATAAGGGGTAACACTGTCGTTTTTGGCCGAAATTTTGACCCCCTCCGATCTTCTCGAAACTCTGGATTCTGACAGAGGGCCACGAGACTTCGACCAGCGCGCAAAAATGGAGGCTCTAGACCCTTCCAGAGCCGAGATATCGGATGTCAAAGTTTTGACCTGAAAAAAAAACATAAGGGGTAACACTGTCGTTTTTGGCCGAAATTTTGACCCCCTCCGATCTTCTCGAAACTCTGGATTCTGACAGAGGGCCACGAGACTTCGACCAGCGCGCAAAAATGGAGGCTCTAGACCCTTCCAGAGCCGAGATATCGGATGTCAAAGTTTTGACCTGAAAAAAAAACATAAGGGGTAACACTGTCGTTTTTGGCCGAAATTTTGACCCCCTCCGATCTTCTCGAAACTCTGGATTCTGACAGAGGGCCACGAGACTTCGACCAGCGCGCAAAAATGGAGGCTCTAGACCCTTCCAGAGCCGAGATATCGGATGTCAAAGTTTTGACCTGAAAAAAAAACATAAGGGGTAACACTGTCGTTTTTGGCCGAAATTTTGACCCCCTCCGATCTTCTCGAAACTCTGGATTCTGACAGAGGGCCACGAGACTTCGACCAGCGCGCAAAAATGGAGGCTCTAGACCCTTCCAGAGCCGAGATATCGGATGTCAAAGTTTTGACCTGAAAAAAAAACATAAGGGGTAACACTGTCGTTTTTGGCCGAAATTTTGACCCCCTCCGATCTTCTCGAAACTCTGGATTCTGACAGAGGGCCACGAGACTTCGACCAGCGCGCAAAAATGGAGGCTCTAGACCCTTCCAGAGCCGAGATATCGGATGTCAAAGTTTTGACCTGAAAAAAAAACATAAGGGGTAACACTGTCGTTTTTGGCCGAAATTTTGACCCCCTCCGATCTTCTCGAAACTCTGGATTCTGACAGAGGGCCACGAGACTTCGACCAGCGCGCAAAAATGGAGGCTCTAGACCCTTCCAGAGCCGAGATATCGGATGTCAAAGTTTTGACCTGAAAAAAAAACATAAGGGGTAACACTGTCGTTTTTGGCCGAAATTTTGACCCCCTCCGATCTTCTCGAAACTCTGGATTCTGACAGAGGGCCACGAGACTTCGACCAGCGCGCAAAAATGGAGGCTCTAGACCCTTCCAGAGCCGAGATATCGGATGTCAAAGTTTTGACCTGAAAAAAAAACATAAGGGGTAACACTGTCGTTTTTGGCCGAAATTTTGACCCCCTCCGATCTTCTCGAAACTCTGGATTCTGACAGAGGGCCACGAGACTTCGACCAGCGCGCAAAAATGGAGGCTCTAGACCCTTCCAGAGCCGAGATATCGGATGTCAAAGTTTTGACCTGAAAAAAAAACATAAGGGGTAACACTGTCGTTTTTGGCCGAAATTTTGACCCCCTCCGATCTTCTCGAAACTCTGGATTCTGACAGAGGGCCACGAGACTTCGACCAGCGCGCAAAAATGGAGGCTCTAGACCCTTCCAGAGCCGAGATATCGGATGTCAAAGTTTTGACCTGAAAAAAAAACATAAGGGGTAACACTGTCGTTTTTGGCCGAAATTTTGACCCCCTCCGATCTTCTCGAAACTCTGGATTCTGACAGAGGGCCACGAGACTTCGACCAGCGCGCAAAAATGGAGGCTCTAGACCCTTCCAGAGCCGAGATATCGGATGTCAAAGTTTTGACCTGAAAAAAAAACATAAGGGGTAACACTGTCGTTTTTGGCCGAAATTTTGACCCCCTCCGATCTTCTCGAAACTCTGGATTCTGACAGAGGGCCACGAGACTTCGACCAGCGCGCAAAAATGGAGGCTCTAGACCCTTCCAGAGCCGAGATATCGGATGTCAAAGTTTTGACCTGAAAAAAAAACATAAGGGGTAACACTGTCGTTTTTGGCCGAAATTTTGACCCCCTCCGATCTTCTCGAAACTCTGGATTCTGACAGAGGGCCACGAGACTTCGACCAGCGCGCAAAAATGGAGGCTCTAGACCCTTCCAGAGCCGAGATATCGGATGTCAAAGTTTTGACCTGAAAAAAAAAAACATAAGGGGTAACACTGTCGTTTTTGGCCGAAATTTTGACCCCCTCCGATCTTCTTGAAACTCTGGATTCTGACAGAGGGCCACGAGACTTCGACCAGCGCGCAAAAATGGAGGCTCTAGACCCTTCCAGAGCCGAGATATCGGATGTCAAAGTTTTGACCTGAAAAAAAAAACATAAGGGGTAACACTGTCGTTTTTGGCCGAAATTTTGACCCCCTCCGATCTTCTCGAAACTCTGGATTCTGACAGAGGGCCACGAGACTTCGACCAGCGCGCAAAAATGGAGGCTCTAGACCCTTCCAGAGCCGAGATATCGGATGTCAAAGTTTTGACCTGAAAAAAAAACATAAGGGGTAACACTGTCGTTTTTGGCCGAAATTTTGACCCCCTCCGATCTTCTCGAAACTCTGGATTCTGACAGAGGGCCACGAGACTTCGACCAGCGCGCAAAAATGGAGGCTCTAGACCCTTCCAGAGCCGAGATATCGGATGTCAAAGTTTTGACCTGAAAAAAAAACATAAGGGGTAACACTGTCGTTTTTGGCCGAAATTTTGACCCCCTCCGATCTTCTCGAAACTCTGGATTCTGACAGAGGGCCACGAGACTACGACCAGCGCGCAAAAATGGAGGCTCTAGACCCTTCCAGAGCCGAGATATCGAAGGTCAAAATTTGGACCTGAAAAAAAAACATAAGGGGTAACACTGTCATTTTTTTTTTTGGCCAAAATTTTGACCCCCTCCGATCTTCTCGAAACTCTGGATTCTGACAGAGGGCCACGAGACTACAACCAGCGCGCAAAAATGGAGGCTCTAGACCCTTTCAGAGCCGAGATATCGAAGCTCAAAATTTGGACCTGAAAAAAAAACATAAGGGGTAACACTGTCATTTTTTTTTTTTGGCCGAAATTTTGACCCCCTCCGATCTTCTCGAAACTCTGGATTCTGACAGAGGGCCACGAGACTACGACCAGCGCGCAAAAATGGAGGCTCTAGACCCTTCCAGAGCCGAGATATCGAAGGTCAAAATTTGGACCTGAAAAAAAAACATAAGGGGTAACACTGTCATTTTTTTTTTTTGGCCAAAATTTTGACCCCCTCCGATCTTCTCGAAACTCTGGATTCTGACAGAGGGCCACGAGACTACGACCAGCGCGCAAAAATGGAGGCTCTAGACCCTTCCAGAGCCGAGATATCGAAGGTCAAAATTTGGACCTGAAAAAAAAACATAAGGGGTAACACTGTCATTTTTTTTTTTGGCCAAAATTTTGACCCCCTCCGATCTTCTCGAAACTCTGGATTCTGACAGAGGGCCACGAGACTACAACCAGCGCGCAAAAATGGAGGCTCTAGACCCTTTCAGAGCCGAGATATCGAAGCTCAAAATTTGGACCTGAAAAAAAAACATAAGGGGTAACACTGTCATTTTTTTTTTTGGCCGAAATTTTGACCCCCTCCGATCTTCTCGAAACTCTGGATTCTGACAGAGGGCCACGAGACTACGACCAGCGCGCAAAAATGGAGGCTCTAGACCCTTCCAGAGCCGAGATATCGGATGTCAAAGTTTTGACCTGAAAAAAAAACATAAGGGGTAACACTGTCGTTTTTGGCCGAAATTTTGACCCCCTCCGATCTTCTCGAAACTCTGGATTCTGACAGAGGGCCACGAGACTACGACCAGCGCGCAAAAATGGAGGCTCTAGACCCTTCCAGAGCCGAGATATCGAAGGTCAAAATTTGGACCTGAAAAAAAAACATAAGGGGTAACACTGTCATTTTTTTTTTTTGGCCAAAATTTTGACCCCCTCCGATCTTCTCGAAACTCTGGATTCTGACAGAGGGCCACGAGACTACGACCAGCGCGCAAAATTGGAGGCTCTAGACCTTTCCAGAGCCGAGATATCGAAGGTCAAAATTTGGACCTGAAAAAAAAACATAAGGGGTAACACTGTCATTTTTTTTTTTTGGCCGAAATTTTGACCCCCTCCGATCTTCTCGAAACTCTGGATTCTGACAGAGGGCCACGAGACTACGACCAGCGCGCAAAAATGGAGGCTCTAGACCCTTCCAGAGCCGAGATATCGAAGGTCAAAATTTGGACCTGAAAAAAAAACATAAGGGGTAACACTGTCATTTTTTTTTTTGGCCGAAATTTTGACCCCCTCCGATCTTCTCGAAACTCTGGATTCTGACAGAGGGCCACGAGACTACGACCAGCGCGCAAAAATGGAGGCTCTAGACCCTTCCAGAGCCGAGATATCGAAGGTCAAAATTTGGACCTGAAAAAAAAACATAAGGGGTAACACTGTCATTTTTTTTTTTTGGCCAAAATTTTGACCCCCTCCGATCTTCTCGAAACTCTGGATTCTGACAGAGGGCCACGAGACTACGACCAGCGCGCAAAAATGGAGGCTCTAGACCCTTCCAGAGCCGAGATATCGGATGTCAAAGTTTTGACCTGAAAAAAAAACATAAGGGGTAACACTGTCGTTTTTGGCCGAAATTTTGACCCCCTCCGATCTTCTCGAAACTCTGGATTCTGACAGAGGGCCACGAGACTACGACCAGCGCGCAAAAATGGAGGCTCTAGACCCTTCCAGAGCCGAGATATCGAAGGTCAAAATTTGGACCTGAAAAAAAAACATAAGGGGTAACACTGTCATTTTTTTTTTTTGGCCGAAATTTTGACCCCCTCCGATCTTCTCGAAACTCTGGATTCTGACAGAGGGCCACGAGACTACGACCAGCGTGCAAAAATGGAGGCTCTAGACCCTTCCAGAGCCGAGATATCGAAGGTCAAAATTTGGACCTGAAAAAAAAAACATAAGGGGTAACACTGTCATTTTTTTTTTTTTGGCCAAAATTTTGACCCCCTCCGATCTTCTCGAAACTCTGGATTCTGACAGAGGGCCACGAGACTACGACCAGCGCGCAAAAATGGAGGCTCTAGACCCTTCCAGAGCCGAGATATCGGATGTCAAAGTTTTGACCTGAAAAAAAAACATAAGGGGTAACACTGTCGTTTTTTAGCCGAAATTTTGACCCCCTCCGATCTTCTCGAAACTCTGGATTCTGACAGAGGGCCACGAGACTACGACCAGCGCGCAAAAATGGAGGCTCTAGACCCTTCCAGAGCCGAGATATCGAAGGTCAAAATTTGGACCTGAAAAAAAAACATAAGGGGTAACACTGTCGTTTTTGGCCGAAATTTTGACCCCCTCCGATCTTCTCGAAACTCTGGATTCTGACAGAGGGCCACGAGACTACGACCAGCGCGCAAAAATGGAGGCTCTAGACCCTTCCAGAGCCGAGATATCGAAGGTCAAAATTTGGACCTGAAAAAAAAACATAAGGGGTAACACTGTCATTTTTTTTTTTTGGCCGAAATTTTGACCCCCTCCGATCTTCTCGAAACTCTGGATTCTGACAGAGGGCCACGAGACTACGACCAGCGCGCAAAAATGGAGGCTCTAGACCCTTCCAGAGCCGAGATATCGAAGGTCAAAATTTGGACCTGAAAAAAAAACATAAGGGGTAACACTGTCATTTTTTTTTTTTGGCCAAAATTTTGACCCCCTCCGATCTTCTCGAAACTCTGGATTCTGACAGAGGGCCACGAGACTACGACCAGCGCGCAAAATTGGAGGCTCTAGACCCTTCCAGAGCCGAGATATCGAAGGTCAAAATTTGGACCTGAAAAAAAAAACATAAGGGGTAACACTGTCATTTTTTTTTTTTGGCCGAAATTTTGACCCCCTCCGATCTTCTCGAAACTCTGGATTCTGACAGAGGGCCACGAGACTACGACCAGCGCGCAAAAATGGAGGCTCTAGACCCTTCCAGAGCCAAGATATCGAAGGTCAAAATTTGGACCTGAAAAAAAAAACATAAGGGGTAACACTGTCATTTTTTTTTTTGGCCGAAATTTTGACCCCCTCCGATCTTCTCGAAACTCTGGATTCTGACAGAGGGCCACGAGACTACGACCAGCGTGCAAAAATGGAGGCTCTAGACCCTTCCAGAGCCGAGATATCGAAGGTCAAAATTTGGACCTGAAAAAAAAAACATAAGGGGTAACACTGTCATTTTTTTTTTTTGGCCAAAATTTTGACCCCCTCCGATCTTCTCGAAACTCTGGATTCTGACAGAGGGCCACAAGACTACGACCAGCGCGCAAAAATGGAGGCTCTAGACCCTTCCAGAGCCGAGATATCGAAGGTCAAAATTTGGACCTGAAAAAAAAACATAAGGGGTAACACTGTCATTTTTTTTTTTGGCCGAAATTTTGACCCCCTCCGATCTTCTCGAAACTCTGGATTCTGACAGAGGGCCACGAGACTACGACCAGCGCGCAAAAATGGAGGCTCTAGACCCTTCCAGAGCCGAGATATCGAAGGTCAAAATTTGGACCTGAAAAAAAAACATAAGGGGTAACACTGTCATTTTTTTTTTTTGGCCGAAATTTTGACCCCCTCCGATCTTCTCGAAACTCTGGATTCTGACAGAGGGCCACGAGACTACGACCAGCGCGCAAAAATGGAGGCTCTAGACCCTTCCAGAGCCGAGATATCGAAGGTCAAAATTTGGACCTGAAAAAAAAAACATAAGGGGTAACACTGTCATTTTTTTTTTTTGGCCGAAATTTTGACCCCCTCCGATCTTCTCGAAACTCTGGATTCTGACAGAGGGCCACGAGACTACGACCAGCGCGCAAAAATGGAGGCTCTAGACCCTTCCAGAGCCGAGATATCGAAGGTCAAAATTTGGACCTGAAAAAAAAACATAAGGGGTAACACTGTCATTTTTGGCCGAAATTTTGACCCCCTCCGATCTTCTCGAAACTCTGGATTCTGACAGAGGGCCACGAGACTACGACCAGCGCGCAAAAATGGAGGCTCTAGACCCTTCCAGAGCCGAGATATCGAAGGTCAAAATTTGGACCTGAAAAAAAAACATAAGGGGTAACACTGTCATTTTTTTTTTTTGGCCAAAATTTTGACCCCCTCCGATCTTCTCGAAACTCTGGATTCTGACAGAGGGCCACGAGACTACGACCAGCGCGCAAAAATGGAGGCTCTAGACCCTTCCAGAGCCGAGATATCGAAGGTCAAAATTTGGACCTGAAAAAAAAACATAAGGGGTAACACTGTCATTTTTTTTTTTGGCCAAAATTTTGACCCCCTCTGATCTTCTCGAAACTCTGGATTCTGACAGAGGGCCACGAGACTACAACCAGCGCGCAAAAATGGAGGCTCTAGACCCTTTCAGAGCCGAGATATCGAAGCTCAAAATTTGGACCTGAAAAAAAAACATAAGGGGTAACACTGTCATTTTTTTTTTTGGCCGAAATTTTGACCCCCTCCGATCTTCTCGAAACTCTGGATTCTGACAGAGGGCCACGAGACTACGACCAGCGCGCAAAAATGGAGGCTCTAGACCCTTCCAGAGCCGAGATATCGGATGTCAAAGTTTTGACCTGAAAAAAAAACATAAGGGGTAACACTGTCGTTTTTGGCCGAAATTTTGACCCCCTCCGATCTTCTCGAAACTCTGGATTCTGACAGAGGGCCACGAGACTACGACCAGTGCGCAAAAATGGAGGCTCTAGACCCTTCCAGAGCCGAGATATCGAAGGTCAAAATTTGGACCTGAAAAAAAAACATAAGGGGTAACACTGTCATTTTTTTTTTTTGGCCGAAATTTTGACCCCCTCCGATCTTCTCGAAACTCTGGATTCTGACAGAGGGCCACGAGACTACGACCAGCGCGCAAAAATGGAGGCTCTAGACCCTTCCAGAGCCGAGATATCGAAGGTCAAAATTTGGACCTGAAAAAAAAACATAAGGGGTAACACTGTCATTTTTTTTTTTTGGCCAAAATTTTGACCCCCTCCGATCTTCTCGAAACTCTGGATTCTGACAGAGGGCCACGAGACTACGACCAGCGCGCAAAATTGGAGGCTCTAGACCTTTCCAGAGCCGAGATATCGAAGGTCAAAATTTGGACCTGAAAAAAAAACATAAGGGGTAACACTGTCATTTTTTTTTTTGGCCGAAATTTTGACCCCCTCCGATCTTCTCGAAACTCTGGATTCTGACAGAGGGCCACGAGACTACGACCAGCGCGCAAAATTGGAGGCTCTAGACCCTTCCAGAGCCGAGATATCGAAGGTCAAAATTTGGACCTGAAAAAAAAACATAAGGGGTAACACTGTCATTTTTTTTTTTTGGCCGAAATTTTGACCCCCTCCGATCTTCTTGAAACTCTGGATTCTGACAGAGGGCCACGAGACTACGACCAGCGCGCAAAAATGGAGGCTCTAGACCCTTCCAGAGCCGAGATATCGAAGGTCAAAATTTGGACCTGAAAAAAAAAACATAAGGGGTAACACTGTTCTTTTTTTTTTTTTGGCCGAAATTTTGACCCCCTCCGATCTTCTCGAAACTCTGGATTCTGACAGAGGGCCACGGGACTACGACCAGCGCGCAAAATTGGAGGCTCTAGACCCTTCCAGAGCCGAGATATCGAAGGTCAAAATTTGGACCTGAAAAAAAACATAAGGGGTAACACTGTCATTTTTTTTTTGGCCGAAATTTTGACCCCCTCCGATCTTCTCGAAACTCTGGATTCTGACAGAGGGCCACGAGACTACGACCAGCGCGCAAAAATGGAGGCTCTAGACCCTTCCAGAGCCGAGATATCGAAGGTCAAAATTTGGACCTGAAAAAAAAACATAAGGGGTAACACTGTCATTTTTTTTTTTTGGCCAAAATTTTGACCCCCTCCGATCTTCTCGAAACTCTGGATTCTGACAGAGGGCCACGAGACTACGACCAGCGCACAAAAATGGAGGCTCTAGACCCTTCCAGAGCCAAGATATCGAAGGTCAAAATTTGGACCTGAAAAAAAAACATAAGGGGTAACACTGTCATTTTTTTTTTTTTGCCAAAATTTTGAACCCCTCCGATCTTCTCGAAACTCTGGATTCTGACAGAGGGCCACGAGACTACGACCAGCGCGCAAAAATGGAGGCTCTAGACCCTTCCAGAGCCGAGATATCGAAGGTCAAAATTTGGACCTGAAAAAAAAACATAAGGGGTAACACTGTCATTTTTTTTTTTTGGCCGAAATTTTGACCCCCTCCGATCTTCTCGAAACTCTGGATTCTGACAGAGGGCCACGAGACTACGACCAGCGCGCAAAAATGGAGGCTCTAGACCCTTCCAGAGCCGAGATATCGAAGGTCAAAATTTGGACCTGAAAAAAAAACATAAGGGGTAACACTGTCATTTTTTTTTTTGGCCAAAATTTTGACCCCCTCTGATCTTCTCGAAACTCTGGATTCTGACAGAGGGCCACGAGACTACGACCAGCGCGCAAAAATGGAGGCTCTAGACCCTTCCAGAGCCGAGATATCGAAGGTCAAAATTTGGACCTGAAAAAAAAAACATAAGGGGTAACACTGTCATTTTTTTTTTTTGGCCGAAATTTTGACCCCCTCCGATCTTCTCGAAACTCTGGATTCTGACAGAGGGCCACGAGACTACGACCAGCGCGCAAAAATGGAGGCTCTAGACCCTTCCAGAGCCGAGATATCGAAGGTCAAAATTTGGACCTGAAAAAAAAACATAAGGGGTAACACTGTCATTTTTTTTTTGGCCAAAATTTTGACCCCCTCTGATCTTCTCGAAACTCTGGATTCTGACAGAGGGCCACGAGACTACGACCAGCGCGCAAAAATGGAGGCTCTAGACCCTTCCAGAGCCGAGATATCGAAGGTCAAAATTTGGACCTGAAAAAAAAAACATAAGGGGTAACACTGTCATTTTTTTTTTTTTGGCCAAAATTTTGACCCCCTCCGATCTTCTCGAAACTCTGGATTCTGACAGAGGGCCACGAGACTACGATCAGCGCGCAAAAATGGAGGCTCTAGACCCTTCCAGAGCCGAGATATCGAAGGTCAAAATTTGGACCTGAAAAAAAACATAAGGGGTAACACTGTCATTTTTTTTTTTGGCCGAAATTTTGACCCCCTCCGATCTTCTCGAAACTCTGGATTCTGACAGAGGGCCACGAGACTACGACCAGCGCGCAAAAATGGAGGCTCTAGACCCTTCCAGAGCCGAGATATCGAAGGTCAAAATTTGGACCTGAAAAAAAAACATAAGGGGTAACACTGTCATTTTTTTTTTTGGCCAAAATTTTGACCCCCTCCGATCTTCTCGAAACTCTGGATTCTGACAGAGGGCCACGAGACTACGACCAGCGCGCAAAAATGGAGGCTCTAGACCCTTCCAGAGCCGAGATATCGAAGGTCAAAATTTGGACCTGAAAAAAAAACATAAGGGGTAACACTGTCATTTTTTTTTTTTGGCCGAAATTTTGACCCCCTCCGATCTTCTTGAAACTCTGGATTCTGACAGAGGGCCACGAGACTACGACCAGCGCGCAAAAATGGAGGCTCTAGACCCTTCCAGAGCCGAGATATCGAAGGTCAAAATTTGGACCTGAAAAAAAAAAACACAAGGGGTAACACTGTCATTTTTTTTTTGGCCGAAATTTTGACCCCCTCCGATCTTCTCGAAACTCTGGATTCTGACAGAGGGCCACGAGACTACGACCAGCGCGCAAAAATGGAGGCTCTAGACCCTTCCAGAGCCGAGATATCGAAGGTCAAAATTTTGACCTGAAAAAAAAACATAAGGGGTAACACTGTCATTTTTTTTTTTGGCCGAAATTTTGACCCCCTCCGATCTTCTCGAAACTCTGGATTCTGACAGAGGGCCACGAGACTACGACCAGCGTGCAAAAATGGAGGCTCTAGACCCTTCCAGAGCCGAGATATCGAAGGTCAAAATTTGGACCTGAAAAAAAAAACATAAGGGGTAACACTGTCATTTTTTTTTTTTGGCCAAAATTTTGACCCCCTCCGATCTTCTCGAAACTCTGGATTCTGACAGAGGGCCACGAGACTACGACCAGCGCGCAAAAATGGAGGCTCTAGACCCTTCCAGAGCCGAGATATCGAAGGTCAAAATTTGGACCTGAAAAAAAAACATAAGGGGTAACACTGTCATTTTTTTTTTTTGGCCAAAATTTTGACCCCCTCCGATCTTCTTGAAACTCTGGATTCTGACAGAGGGCCACGAGACTACGACCAGCGCGCAAAATTGGAGGCTCTAGACCTTTCCAGAGCCGAGATATCGAAGGTCAAAATTTGGACCTGAAAAAAAAACATAAGGGGTAACACTGTCATTTTTTTTTTTTGGCCGAAATTTTGACCCCCTCCGATATTCTCGAAACTCTGGATTCTGACAGAGGGCCACGAGACTACGACCAGCGCACAAAAATGGAGGCTCTAGACCCTTCCAGAGCCGAGATATCGAAGGTCAAAATTTGGACCTGAAAAAAAAACATAAGGGGTAACACTGTCATTTTTTTTTTTTGGCCGAAATTTTGACCCCCTCCGATCTTCTCGAAACTCTGGATTCTGACAGAGGGCCACGAGACTACAACCAGCGCGCAAAAATGGAGGCTCTAGACCCTTCCAGAGCCGAGATATCGAAGGTCAAAATTTGGACCTGAAAAAAAAACATAAGGGGTAACACTGTCATTTTTTTTTTTTGGCCAAAATTTTGACCCCCTCCGATCTTCTCGAAACTCTGGATTCTGACAGAGGGCCACGAGACTACGACCAGCGCGCAAAATTGGAGGCTCTAGACCCTTCCAGAGCCGAGATATCGAAGGTCAAAATTTGGACCTGAAAAAAAAAACATAAGGGGTAACACTGTCATTTTTTTTTTTTGGCCGAAATTTTGACCCCCTCCGATCTTCTCGAAACTCTGGATTCTGACAGAGGGCCACGAGACTACGACCAGCGCGCAAAATTGGAGGCTCTAGACCCTTCCAGAGCCGAGATATCGAAGGTCAAAATTTGGACCTGAAAAAAAAAACATAAGGGGTAACACTGTCATTTTTTTTTTTGGCCGAAATTTTGACCCCCTCCGATCTTCTCGAAACTCTGGATTCTGACAGAGGGCCACGAGACTACGACCAGCGTGCAAAAATGGAGGCTCTAGACCCTTCCAGAGCCGAGATATCGAAGGTCAAAATTTGGACCTGAAAAAAAAACATAAGGGGTAACACTGTCATTTTTTTTTTTTGGCCGAAATTTTGACCCCCTCCGATCTTCTTGAAACTCTGGATTCTGACAGAGGGCCACGAGACTACGACCAGCGCGCAAAATTGGAGGCTCTAGACCTTTCCAGAGCCGAGATATCGAAGGTCAAAATTTGGACCTGAAAAAAAAACATAAGGGGTAACACTGTCATTTTTTTTTTTTTGCCGAAATTTTGACCCCCTCCGATCTTCTCGAAACTCTGGATTCTGACAGAGGGCCACGAGACTACGACCAGCGTGCAAAAATGGAGGCTCTAGACCCTTCCAGAGCCGAGATATCGAAGGTCAAAATTTGGACCTGAAAAAAAAACATAAGGGGTAACACTGTCATTTTTTTTTTTTGGCCGAAATTTTGACCCCCTCCGATCTTCTCGAAACTCTGGATTCTGACAGAGGGCCACGAGACTACGACCAGCGCGCAAAAATGGAGGCTCTAGACCCTTCCAGAGCCGAGATATCGAAGGTCAAAATTTGGACCTGAAAAAAAAAACATAAGGGGTAACACTGTCATTTTTTTTTTTTGGCCAAAATTTTGACCCCCTCCGATCTTCTCGAAACTCTGGATTCTGACAGAGGGCCACGAGACTACGACCAGCGCGCAAAAATGGAGGCTCTAGACCCTTCCAGAGCCGAGATATCGAAGGTCAAAATTTGGACCTGAAAAAAAAACATAAGGGGTAACACTGTCATTTTTTTTTTTTGGCCGAAATTTTGACCCCCTCCGATCTTCTCGAAACTCTGGATTCTGACAGAGGGCCACGAGACTACGACCAGCGCGCAAAATTGGAGGCTCTAGACCCTTCCAGAGCCGAGATATCGAAGGTCAAAATTTGGACCTGAAAAAAAAACATAAGGGGTAACACTGTCATTTTTTTTTTTGGCCGAAATTTTGACCCCCTCCGATCTTCTCGAAACTCTGGATTCTGACAGAGGGCCACGAGACTACGACCAGCGCGCAAAAATGGAGGCTCTAGACCCTTCCAGAGCCGAGATATCGAAGGTCAAAATTTGGACCTGAAAAAAAAAACATAAGGGGTAACACTGTCATTTTTTTTTTTGGCCAAAATTTTGACCCCCTCCAATCTTCTCGAAACTCTGGATTCTGACAGAGGGCCACGAGACTACGACCAGCGCGCAAAAATGGAGGCTCTAGACCCTTCCAGAGCCGAGATATCGAAGGTCAAAATTTGGACCTGAAAAAAAAACATAAGGGGTAACACTGTCATTTTTTTTTTTGGCCGAAATTTTGACCCCCTCCGATCTTCTCGAAACTCTGGATTCTGACAGAGGGCCACGAGACTACGACCAGCGTGCAAAAATGGAGGCTCTAGACCCTTCCAGAGCCGAGATATCGAAGGTCAAAATTTGGACCTGAAAAAAAAACATAAGGGGTAACACTGTCATTTTTTTTTTTTGGCCGAAATTTTGACCCCCTCCGATCTTCTTGAAACTCTGGATTCTGACAGAGGGCCACGAGACTACGACCAGCGCGCAAAATTGGAGGCTCTAGACCTTTCCAGAGCCGAGATATCGAAGGTCAAAATTTGGACCTGAAAAAAAAACATAAGGGGTAACACTGTCATTTTTTTTTTTTTGCCGAAATTTTGACCCCCTCCGATCTTCTCGAAACTCTGGATTCTGACAGAGGGCCACGAGACTACGACCAGCGTGCAAAAATGGAGGCTCTAGACCCTTCCAGAGCCGAGATATCGAAGGTCAAAATTTGGACCTGAAAAAAAAACATAAGGGGTAACACTGTCATTTTTTTTTTTTGGCCGAAATTTTGACCCCCTCCGATCTTCTCGAAACTCTGGATTCTGACAGAGGGCCACGAGACTACGACCAGCGCGCAAAAATGGAGGCTCTAGACCCTTCCAGAGCCGAGATATCGAAGGTCAAAATTTGGACCTGAAAAAAAAACATAAGGGGTAACACTGTCATTTTTTTTTTTTTGGCCGAAATTTTGACCTCCTCCGATCTTCTCGAAACTCTGGATTCTGACAGAGGGCCACGAGACTACGACCAGCGCGCAAAAATGGAGGCTCTAGACCCTTCCAGAGCCGAGATATCGAAGGTCAAAATTTGGACCTGAAAAAAAAACATAAGGGGTAACACTGTCATTTTTTTTTTTTGGCCGAAATTTTGACCCCCTCCGATCTTCTTGAAACTCTGGATTCTGACAGAGGGCCACGAGACTACGACCAGCGCGCAAAAATGGAGGCTCTAGACCCTTCCAGAGCCGAGATATCGAAGGTCAAAATTTGGACCTGAAAAAAAAACATAAGGGGTAACACTGTCATTTTTTTTTTTTGGCCGAAATTTTGACCCCCTCCGATCTTCTTGAAACTCTGGATTCTGACAGAGGGCCACGAGACTTCGACCAGCGCGCAAAAATGGAGGCTCTAGACCCTTCCAGAGCCGAGATATCGAAGGTCAAAATTTGGACCTGAAAAAAAAACATAAGGGGTAACACTGTCATTTTTTTTTTTTGGCCAAAATTTTGACCCCCTCCGATCTTCTCGAAACTCTGGATTCTGACAGAGGGCCACGAGACTACGACCAGCGCGCAAAATTGGAGGCTCTAGACCCTTCCAGAGCCGAGATATCGAAGGTCAAAATTTGGACCTGAAAAAAAAAAACATAAGGGGTAACACTGTCATTTTTTTTTTTTGGCCGAAATTTTGACCCCCTCCGATCTTCTTGAAACTCTGGATTCTGACAGAGGGCCACGAGACTACGACCAGCGCGCAAAATTGGAGGCTCTAGACCTTTCCAGAGCCGAGATATCGAAGGTCAAAATTTGGACCTGAAAAAAAAAACATAAGGGGTAACACTGTCATTTTTTTTTTTTGGCCGAAATTTTGACCCCCTCCGATCTTCTCGAAACTCTGGATTCTGACAGAGGGCCACGAGACTACGACCAGCGTGCAAAAATGGAGGCTCTAGACCCTTCCAGAGCCGAGATATCGAAGGTCAAAATTTGGACCTGAAAAAAAAAACATAAGGGGTAACACTGTCATTTTTTTTTTTTGGCCAAAATTTTGACCCCCTCCGATCTTCTCGAAACTCTGGATTCTGACAGAGGGCCACGAGACTACGACCAGCGCGCAAAAATGGAGGCTCTAGACCCTTCCAGAGCCGAGATATCGAAGGTCAAAATTTGGACCTGAAAAAAAAACATAAGGGGTAACACTGTCATTTTTTTTTTTTGGCCAAAATTTTGACCCCCTCCGATCTTCTTGAAACTCTGGATTCTGACAGAGGGCCACGAGACTACGACCAGCGCGCAAAATTGGAGGCTCTAGACCTTTCCAGAGCCGAGATATCGAAGGTCAAAATTTGGACCTGAAAAAAAAACATAAGGGGTAACACTGTCATTTTTTTTTTTTGGCCGAAATTTTGACCCCCTCCGATATTCTCGAAACTCTGGATTCTGACAGAGGGCCACGAGACTACGACCAGCGCACAAAAATGGAGGCTCTAGACCCTTCCAGAGCCGAGATATCGAAGGTCAAAATTTGGACCTGAAAAAAAAACATAAGGGGTAACACTGTCATTTTTTTTTTTGGCCGAAATTTTGACCCCCTCCGATCTTCTCGAAACTCTGGATTCTGACAGAGGGCCACGAGACTACAACCAGCGCGCAAAAATGGAGGCTCTAGACCCTTCCAGAGCCGAGATATCGAAGGTCAAAATTTGGACCTGAAAAAAAAACATAAGGGGTAACACTGTCATTTTTTTTTTTTGGCCAAAATTTTGACCCCCTCCGATCTTCTCGAAACTCTGGATTCTGACAGAGGGCCACGAGACTACGACCAGCGCGCAAAATTGGAGGCTCTAGACCCTTCCAGAGCCGAGATATCGAAGGTCAAAATTTGGACCTGAAAAAAAAAACATAAGGGGTAACACTGTCATTTTTTTTTTTTGGCCGAAATTTTGACCCCCTCCGATCTTCTCGAAACTCTGGATTCTGACAGAGGGCCACGAGACTACGACCAGCGCGCAAAATTGGAGGCTCTAGACCCTTCCAGAGCCGAGATATCGAAGGTCAAAATTTGGACCTGAAAAAAAAAACATAAGGGGTAACACTGTCATTTTTTTTTTTGGCCGAAATTTTGACCCCCTCCGATCTTCTCGAAACTCTGGATTCTGACAGAGGGCCACGAGACTACGACCAGCGTGCAAAAATGGAGGCTCTAGACCCTTCCAGAGCCGAGATATCGAAGGTCAAAATTTGGACCTGAAAAAAAAACATAAGGGGTAACACTGTCATTTTTTTTTTTTGGCCGAAATTTTGACCCCCTCCGATCTTCTTGAAACTCTGGATTCTGACAGAGGGCCACGAGACTACGACCAGCGCGCAAAATTGGAGGCTCTAGACCTTTCCAGAGCCGAGATATCGAAGGTCAAAATTTGGACCTGAAAAAAAAACATAAGGGGTAACACTGTCATTTTTTTTTTTTTGCCGAAATTTTGACCCCCTCCGATCTTCTCGAAACTCTGGATTCTGACAGAGGGCCACGAGACTACGACCAGCGTGCAAAAATGGAGGCTCTAGACCCTTCCAGAGCCGAGATATCGAAGGTCAAAATTTGGACCTGAAAAAAAAACATAAGGGGTAACACTGTCATTTTTTTTTTTTGGCCGAAATTTTGACCCCCTCCGATCTTCTCGAAACTCTGGATTCTGACAGAGGGCCACGAGACTACGACCAGCGCGCAAAAATGGAGGCTCTAGACCCTTCCAGAGCCGAGATATCGAAGGTCAAAATTTGGACCTGAAAAAAAAAACATAAGGGGTAACACTGTCATTTTTTTTTTTTGGCCAAAATTTTGACCCCCTCCGATCTTCTCGAAACTCTGGATTCTGACAGAGGGCCACGAGACTACGACCAGCGCGCAAAAATGGAGGCTCTAGACCCTTCCAGAGCCGAGATATCGAAGGTCAAAATTTGGACCTGAAAAAAAAACATAAGGGGTAACACTGTCATTTTTTTTTTTTGGCCGAAATTTTGACCCCCTCCGATCTTCTCGAAACTCTGGATTCTGACAGAGGGCCACGAGACTACGACCAGCGCGCAAAATTGGAGGCTCTAGACCCTTCCAGAGCCGAGATATCGAAGGTCAAAATTTGGACCTGAAAAAAAAACATAAGGGGTAACACTGTCATTTTTTTTTTTGGCCGAAATTTTGACCCCCTCCGATCTTCTCGAAACTCTGGATTCTGACAGAGGGCCACGAGACTACGACCAGCGCGCAAAAATGGAGGCTCTAGACCCTTCCAGAGCCGAGATATCGAAGGTCAAAATTTGGACCTGAAAAAAAAAACATAAGGGGTAACACTGTCATTTTTTTTTTTGGCCAAAATTTTGACCCCCTCCAATCTTCTCGAAACTCTGGATTCTGACAGAGGGCCACGAGACTACGACCAGCGCGCAAAAATGGAGGCTCTAGACCCTTCCAGAGCCGAGATATCGAAGGTCAAAATTTGGACCTGAAAAAAAAACATAAGGGGTAACACTGTCATTTTTTTTTTTGGCCGAAATTTTGACCCCCTCCGATCTTCTCGAAACTCTGGATTCTGACAGAGGGCCACGAGACTACGACCAGCGTGCAAAAATGGAGGCTCTAGACCCTTCCAGAGCCGAGATATCGAAGGTCAAAATTTGGACCTGAAAAAAAAACATAAGGGGTAACACTGTCATTTTTTTTTTTTGGCCGAAATTTTGACCCCCTCCGATCTTCTTGAAACTCTGGATTCTGACAGAGGGCCACGAGACTACGACCAGCGCGCAAAATTGGAGGCTCTAGACCTTTCCAGAGCCGAGATATCGAAGGTCAAAATTTGGACCTGAAAAAAAAACATAAGGGGTAACACTGTCATTTTTTTTTTTTTTGCCGAAATTTTGACCCCCTCCGATCTTCTCGAAACTCTGGATTCTGACAGAGGGCCACGAGACTACGACCAGCGTGCAAAAATGGAGGCTCTAGACCCTTCCAGAGCCGAGATATCGAAGGTCAAAATTTGGACCTGAAAAAAAAACATAAGGGGTAACACTGTCATTTTTTTTTTTTGGCCGAAATTTTGACCCCCTCCGATCTTCTCGAAACTCTGGATTCTGACAGAGGGCCACGAGACTACGACCAGCGCGCAAAAATGGAGGCTCTAGACCCTTCCAGAGCCGAGATATCGAAGGTCAAAATTTGGACCTGAAAAAAAAACATAAGGGGTAACACTGTCATTTTTTTTTTTTTGGCCGAAATTTTGACCTCCTCCGATCTTCTCGAAACTCTGGATTCTGACAGAGGGCCACGAGACTACGACCAGCGCGCAAAAATGGAGGCTCTAGACCCTTCCAGAGCCGAGATATCGAAGGTCAAAATTTGGACCTGAAAAAAAAACATAAGGGGTAACACTGTCATTTTTTTTTTTTGGCCGAAATTTTGACCCCCTCCGATCTTCTTGAAACTCTGGATTCTGACAGAGGGCCACGAGACTACGACCAGCGCGCAAAAATGGAGGCTCTAGACCCTTCCAGAGCCGAGATATCGAAGGTCAAAATTTGGACCTGAAAAAAAAACATAAGGGGTAACACTGTCATTTTTTTTTTTTGGCCGAAATTTTGACCCCCTCCGATCTTCTTGAAACTCTGGATTCTGACAGAGGGCCACGAGACTTCGACCAGCGCGCAAAAATGGAGGCTCTAGACCCTTCCAGAGCCGAGATATCGAAGGTCAAAATTTGGACCTGAAAAAAAAACATAAGGGGTAACACTGTCATTTTTTTTTTTTGGCCAAAATTTTGACCCCCTCCGATCTTCTCGAAACTCTGGATTCTGACAGAGGGCCACGAGACTACGACCAGCGCGCAAAATTGGAGGCTCTAGACCCTTCCAGAGCCGAGATATCGAAGGTCAAAATTTGGACCTGAAAAAAAAAACATAAGGGGTAACACTGTCATTTTTTTTTTTTGGCCGAAATTTTGACCCCCTCCGATCTTCTTGAAACTCTGGATTCTGACAGAGGGCCACGAGACTACGACCAGCGCGCAAAATTGGAGGCTCTAGACCTTTCCAGAGCCGAGATATCGAAGGTCAAAATTTGGACCTGAAAAAAAAAACATAAGGGGTAACACTGTCATTTTTTTTTTTTGGCCGAAATTTTGACCCCCTCCGATCTTCTCGAAACTCTGGATTCTGACAGAGGGCCACGAGACTACGACCAGCGCACAAAAATGGAGGCTCTAGACCCTTCCAGAGCCGAGATATCGAAGGTCAAAATTTGGACCTGAAAAAAAAAACATAAGGGGTAACACTGTCATTTTTTTTTTTTTGGCCGAAATTTTGACCCCCTCTGATCTTCTCGAAACTCTGGATTCTGACAGAGGGCCACGAGACTACGACCAGCGCGCAAAAATGGAGGCTCTAGACCCTTCCAGAGCCGAGATATCGAAGGTCAAAATTTGGACCTGAAAAAAAAACATAAGGGGTAACACTGTCATTTTTTTTTTTTGGCCGAAATTTTGACCCCCTCCGATCTTCTCGAAACTCTGGATTCTGACAGAGGGCCACGAGACTATGACCAGCGCACAAAAATGGAGGCTCTAGACCCTTCCAGAGCCAAGATATCGAAGGTCAAAATTTGGACCTGAAAAAAAAACATAAGGGGTAACACTGTCATTTTTTTTTTTTGCCAAAATTTTGAACCCCTCCGATCTTCTCGAAACTCTGGATTCTGACAGAGGGCCACGAGACTACGACCAGCGCGCAAAAATGGAGGCTCTAGACCCTTCCAGAGCCGAGATATCGAAGGTCAAAATTTGGACCTGAAAAAAAAACATAAGGGGTAACACTGTCATTTTTTTTTTTTGGCCGAAATTTTGACCCCCTCCGATCTTCTCGAAACTCTGGATTCTGACAGAGGGCCACGAGACTACGACCAGCGCGCAAAAATGGAGGCTCTAGACCCTTCCAGAGCCGAGATATCGAAGGTCAAAATTTGGACCTGAAAAAAAAACATAAGGGGTAACACTGTCATTTTTTTTTTTGGCCAAAATTTTGACCCCCTCTGATCTTCTCGAAACTCTGGATTCTGACAGAGGGCCACGAGACTACGACCAGCGCGCAAAAATGGAGGCTCTAGACCCTTCCAGAGCCGAGATATCGAAGGTCAAAATTTGGACCTGAAAAAAAAACATAAGGGGTAACACTGTCATTTTTTTTTTTGGCCGAAATTTTGACCCCCTCCGATCTTCTCGAAACTCTGGATTCTGACAGAGGGCCACGAGACTACGACCAGCGTGCAAAAATGGAGGCTCTAGACCCTTCCAGAGCCGAGATATCGAAGGTCAAAATTTGGACCTGAAAAAAAAACATAAGGGGTAACACTGTCATTTTTTTTTTTTTGGCCGAAATTTTGACCCCCTCCGATCTTCTTGAAACTCTGGATTCTGACAGAGGGCCACGAGACTACGACCAGCGCGCAAAATTGGAGGCTCTAGACCTTTCCAGAGCCGAGATATCGAAGGTGAAAATTTGGACCTGAAAAAAAAACATAAGGGGTAACACTGTCATTTTTTTTTTTTTTGCCGAAATTTTGACCCCCTCCGATCTTCTCGAAACTCTGGATTCTGACAGAGGGCCACGAGACTACGACCAGCGTGCAAAAATGGAGGCTCTAGACCCTTCCAGAGCCGAGATATCGAAGGTCAAAATTTGGACCTGAAAAAAAAACATAAGGGGTAACACTGTCATTTTTTTTTTTTGGCCGAAATTTTGACCCCCTCCGATCTTCTCGAAACTCTGGATTCTGACAGAGGGCCACGAGACTACGACCAGCGCGCAAAAATGGAGGCTCTAGACCCTTCCAGAGCCGAGATATCGAAGGTCAAAATTTGGACCTGAAAAAAAAACATAAGGGGTAACACTGTCATTTTTTTTTTTTTGGCCGAAATTTTGACCCCCTCCGATCTTCTCGAAACTCTGGATTCTGACAGAGGGCCACGAGACTACGACCAGCGCGCAAAAATGGAGGCTCTAGACCCTTCCAGAGCCGAGATATCGAAGGTCAAAATTTGGACCTGAAAAAAAAACATAAGGGGTAACACTGTCATTTTTTTTTTTTGGCCGAAATTTTGACCCCCTCCGATCTTCTTGAAACTCTGGATTCTGACAGAGGGCCACGAGACTACGACCAGCGCGCAAAAATGGAGGCTCTAGACCCTTCCAGAGCCGAGATATCGAAGGTCAAAATTTGGACCTGAAAAAAAAACATAAGGGGTAACACTGTCATTTTTTTTTTTTGGCCGAAATTTTGACCCCCTCCGATCTTCTTGAAACTCTGGATTCTGACAGAGGGCCACGAGACTTCGACCAGCGCGCAAAAATGGAGGCTCTAGACCCTTCCAGAGCCGAGATATCGAAGGTCAAAATTTGGACCTGAAAAAAAAACATAAGGGGTAACACTGTCATTTTTTTTTTTTGGCCAAAATTTTGACCCCCTCCGATCTTCTCGAAACTCTGGATTCTGACAGAGGGCCACGAGACTACGACCAGCGCACAAAAATGGAGGCTCTAGACCCTTCCAGAGCCAAGATATCGAAGGTCAAAATTTGGACCTGAAAAAAAAACATAAGGGGTAACACTGTCATTTTTTTTTTTTGCCAAAATTTTGAACCCCTCCGATCTTCTCGAAACTCTGGATTCTGACAGAGGGCCACGAGACTACGACCAGCGCGCAAAAATGGAGGCTCTAGACCCTTCCAGAGCCGAGATATCGAAGGTCAAAATTTGGACCTGAAAAAAAAACATAAGGGGTAACACTGTCATTTTTTTTTTTTGGCCGAAATTTTGACCCCCTCCGATCTTCTCGAAACTCTGGATTCTGACAGAGGGCCACGAGACTACGACCAGCGCGCAAAAATGGAGGCTCTAGACCCTTCCAGAGCCGAGATATCGAAGGTCAAAATTTGGACCTGAAAAAAAAACATAAGGGGTAACACTGTCATTTTTTTTTTTGGCCAAAATTTTGACCCCCTCTGATCTTCTCGAAACTCTGGATTCTGACAGAGGGCCACGAGACTACGACCAGCGCGCAAAAATGGAGGCTCTAGACCCTTCCAGAGCCGAGATATCGAAGGTCAAAATTTGGACCTGAAAAAAAAACATAAGGGGTAACACTGTCATTTTTTTTTTTTGGCCGAAATTTTGACCCCCTCCGATCTTCTCGAAACTCTGGATTCTGACAGAGGGCCACGAGACTACGACCAGCGTGCAAAAATGGAGGCTCTAGACCCTTCCAGAGCCGAGATATCGAAGGTCAAAATTTGGACCTGAAAAAAAAAACATAAGGGGTAACACTGTCATTTTTTTTTTTTTGGCCAAAATTTTGACCCCCTCCGATCTTCTCGAAACTCTGGATTCTGACAGAGGGCCACGAGACTACGACCAGCGCGCAAAAATGGAGGCTCTAGACCCTTCCAGAGCCGAGATATCGAAGGTCAAAATTTGGACCTGAAAAAAAACATAAGGGGTAACACTGTCATTTTTTTTTTTGGCCGAAATTTTGACCCCCTCCGATCTTCTCGAAACTCTGGATTCTGACAGAGGGCCACGAGACTACGACCAGCGCGCAAAAATGGAGGCTCTAGACCCTTCCAGAGCCGAGATATCGAAGGTCAAAATTTGGACCTGAAAAAAAAACATAAGGGGTAACACTGTCATTTTTTTTTTTGGCCAAAATTTTGACCCCCTCCGATCTTCTCGAAACTCTGGATTCTGACAGAGGGCCACGAGACTACGACCAGCGCGCAAAAATGGAGGCTCTAGACCCTTCCAGAGCCGAGATATCGAAGGTCAAAATTTGGACCTGAAAAAAAAACATAAGGGGTAACACTGTCATTTTTTTTTTTGGCCGAAATTTTGACCCCCTCCGATCTTCTTGAAACTCTGGATTCTGACAGAGGGCCACGAGACTACGACCAGCGCGCAAAAATGGAGGCTCTAGACCCTTCCAGAGCCGAGATATCGAAGGTCAAAATTTGGACCTGAAAAAAAAAACATAAGGGGTAACACTGTCATTTTTTTTTTTGGCCGAAATTTTGACCCCCTCCGATCTTCTCGAAACTCTGGATTCTGACAGAGGGCCACGAGACTACGACCAGCGCGCAAAAATGGAGGCTCTAGACCCTTCCAGAGCAGAGATATCGAAGGTCAAAATTTGGACCTGAAAAAAAAACATAAGGGGTAACACTGTCATTTTTTTTTTTGGCCGAAATTTTGACCCCCTCCGATCTTCTCGAAACTCTGGATTCTGACAGAGGGCCACGAGACTACGACCAGCGCGCAAAAATGGAGGCTCTAGACCCTTCCAGAGCCGAGATATCGAAGGTCAAAATTTGGACCTGAAAAAAAAAACATAAGGGGTAACACTGTCATTTTTTTTTTTTGGCCAAAATTTTGACCCCCTCCGATCTTCTCGAAACTCTGGATTCTGACAGAGGGCCACGAGACTACGACCAGCGCGCAAAAATGGAGGCTCTAGACCCTTCCAGAGCCGAGATATCGAAGGTCAAAATTTGGACCTGAAAAAAAACATAAGGGGTAACACTGTCATTTTTTTTTTTGGCCGAAATTTTGACCCCCTCCGATCTTCTCGAAACTCTGGATTCTGACAGAGGGCCACGAGACTACGACCAGCGTGCAAAAATGGAGGCTCTAGACCTTTCCAGAGCCGAGATATCGAAGGTCAAAATTTGGACCTGAAAAAAAAACATAAGGGGTAACACTGTCATTTTTTTTTTTTGGCCAAAATTTTGACCCCCTCCGATCTTCTTGAAACTCTGGATTCTGACAGAGGGCCACGAGACTACGACCAGCGCGCAAAATTGGAGGCTCTAGACCTTTCCAGAGCCGAGATATCGAAGGTCAAAATTTGGACCTGAAAAAAAAAACATAAGGGGTAACACTGTCATTTTTTTTTTTGGCCGAAATTTTGACCCCCTCCGATATTCTCGAAACTCTGGATTCTGACAGAGGGCCACGAGACTACGACCAGCGCACAAAAATGGAGGCTCTAGACCCTTCCAGAGCCGAGATATCGAAGGTCAAAATTTGGACCTGAAAAAAAAAACATAAGGGGTAACACTGTCATTTTTTTTTTTTGGCCAAAATTTTGACCCCCTCCGATCTTCTCGAAACTCTGGATTCTGACAGAGGGCCACGAGACTACGACCAGCGCGCAAAATTGGAGGCTCTAGACCCTTCCAGAGCCGAGATATCGAAGGTCAAAATTTGGACCTGAAAAAAAAAACATAAGGGGTAACACTGTCATTTTTTTTTTTTGGCCGAAATTTTGACCCCCTCCGATCTTCTCGAAACTCTGGATTCTGACAGAGGGCCACGAGACTACGACCAGCGCGCAAAATTGGAGGCTCTAGACCCTTCCAGAGCCGAGATATCGAAGGTCAAAATTTGGACCTGAAAAAAAAACATAAGGGGTAACACTGTCATTTTTTTTTTGGCCGAAATTTTGACCCCCTCCGATCTTCTCGAAACTCTGGATTCTGACAGAGGGCCACGAGACTACGACCAGCGCGCAAAAATGGAGGCTCTAGACCCTTCCAGAGCCGAGATATCGAAGGTCAAAATTTGGACCTGAAAAAAAAAACATAAGGGGTAACACTGTCATTTTTTTTTTTTGGCCAAAATTTTGACCCCCTCCAATCTTCTCGAAACTCTGGATTCTGACAGAGGGCCACGAGACTACGACCAGCGCGCAAAAATGGAGGCTCTAGACCCTTCCAGAGCCGAGATATCGAAGGTCAAAATTTGGACCTGAAAAAAAAACATAAGGGGTAACACTGTCATTTTTTTTTTTTGGCCAAAATTTTGACCCCCTCCGATCTTCTCGAAACTCTGGATTCTGACAGAGGGCCACGAGACTACGACCAGCGCGCAAAAATGGAGGCTCTAGACCCTTCCAGAGCCGAGATATCGAAGGTCAAAATTTGGACCTGAAAAAAAAACATAAGGGGTAACACTGTCATTTTTTTTTTTTGGCCGAAATTTTGACCCCCTCCGATCTTCTTGAAACTCTGGATTCTGACAGAGGGCCACGAGACTACGACCAGCGCGCAAAAATGGAGGCTCTAGACCCTTCCAGAGCCGAGATATCGAAGGTCAAAATTTGGACCTGAAAAAAAAACATAAGGGGTAACACTGTCATTTTTTTTTTTTGGCCGAAATTTTGACCCCCTCCGATCTTCTCGAAACTCTGGATTCTGACAGAGGGCCACGAGACTACGACCAGCGCGCAAAAATGGAGGCTCTAGACCCTTCCAGAGCCGAGATATCGAAGGTCAAAATTTGAACCTGAAAAAAAAAAACATAAGGGGTAACACTGTCATTTTTTTTTTTGGCCGAAATTTTGACCCCCTCCGATCTTCTCGAAACTCTGGATTCTGACAGAGGGCCACGAGACTACGACCAGCGCGCAAAAATGGAGGCTCTAGACCCTTCCAGAGCCAAGATATCGAAGGTCAAAATTTGGACCTGAAAAAAAAACATAAGGGGTAACACTGTCATTTTTTTTTTTTGGCCGAAATTTTGACCCCCTCCGATCTTCTCGAAACTCTGGATTCTGACAGAGGGCCACGAGACTACGACCAGCGCGCAAAAATGGAGGCTCTAGACCCTTCCAGAGCCGAGATATCGAAGGTCAAAATTTGGACCTGAAAAAAAAAACATAAGGGGTAACACTGTCATTTTTTTTTTTTGGCCAAAATTTTGACCCCCTCCAATCTTCTCGAAACTCTGGATTCTGACAGAGGGCCACGAGACTACGACCAGCGTGCAAAAATGGAGGCTCTAGACCCTTCCAGAGCCGAGATATCGAAGGTCAAAATTTGGACCTGAAAAAAAAACATAAGGGGTAACACTGTCATTTTTTTTTTTTGGCCGAAATTTTGACCCCCTCCGATCTTCTCTGGATTCTGACAGAGGGCCACGAGACTACGACCAGCGCGCAAAAATGGAGGCTCTAGACCCTTCCAGAGCCGAGATATCGAAGGTCAAAATTTGGACCTGAAAAAAAACATAAGGGGTAACACTGTCATTTTTTTTTTTGGCCGAAATTTTGACCCCCTCCGATCTTCTCGAAACTCTGGATTCTGACAGAGGGCCACGAGACTACGACCAGCGCGCAAAAATGGAGGCTCTAGACCCTTCCAGAGCCGAGATATCGAAGGTCAAAATTTGGACCTGAAAAAAAAACATAAGGGGTAACACTGTCATTTTTTTTTTTGGCCAAAATTTTGACCCCCTCCGATCTTCTCGAAACTCTGGATTCTGACAGAGGGCCACGAGACTACGACCAGCGCGCAAAAATGGAGGCTCTAGACCCTTCCAGAGCCGAGATATCGAAGGTCAAAATTTGGACCTGAAAAAAAAAACATAAGGGGTAACACTGTCATTTTTTTTTTTTGGCCAAAATTTTGACCCCCTCCGATCTTCTCGAAACTCTGGATTCTGACAGAGGGCCACGAGACTACGACCAGCGCGCAAAAATGGAGGCTCTAGACCCTTCCAGAGCTGAGATATCGAAGGTCAAAATTTGGACCTGAAAAAAAAACATAAGGGGTAACACTGTCATTTTTTTTTTTGGCCAAAATTTTGACCCCCTCCGATCTTCTCGAAACTCTGGATTCTGACAGAGGGCCACGAGACTACGACCAGCGTGCAAAAATGGAGGCTCTAGACCCTTCCAGAGCCGAGATATCGAAGGTCAAAATTTGGACCTGAAAAAAAAACATAAGGGGTAACACTGTCATTTTTTTTTTTTGGCCAAAATTTTGACCCCCTCCGATCTTCTTGAAACTCTGGATTCTGACAGAGGGCCACGAGACTACGACCAGCGCGCAAAATTGGAGGCTCTAGACCTTTCCAGAGCCGAGATATCGAAGGTCAAAATTTGGACCTGAAAAAAAAACATAAGGGGTAACACTGTCATTTTTTTTTTTGGCCGAAATTTTGACCCCCTCCGATATTCTCGAAACTCTGGATTCTGACAGAGGGCCACGAGACTACGACCAGCGCACAAAAATGGAGGCTCTAGACCCTTCCAGAGCCGAGATATCGAAGGTCAAAATTTGGACCTGAAAAAAAAACATAAGGGGTAACACTGTCATTTTTTTTTTTTGGCCGAAATTTTGACCCCCTCCGATCTTCTCGAAACTCTGGATTCTGACAGAGGGCCACGAGACTACAACCAGCGCGCAAAAATGGAGGCTCTAGACCCTTCTTGAGCCGAGATATCGAAGGTCAAAATTTGGACCTGAAAAAAAAACATAAGGGGTAACACTGTCATTTTTTTTTTTTGGCCGAAATTTTGACCCCCTCCGATCTTCTCGAAACTCTGGATTCTGACAGAGGGCCACGAGACTACGACCAGCGTGCAAAAATGGAGGCTCTAGACCCTTCCAGAGCCGAGATACCGAAGGTCAAAATTTGGACCTGAAAAAAAAAAACATAAGAGGTAACACTGTCATTTTTTTTTTTGGCCGAAATTTTGACCCCCTCCGATCTTCTCGAAACTCTGGATTCTGACAGAGGGCCACGAGACTACGACCAGCGCGCAAAAATGGAGGCTCTAGACCCTTCCAGAGCCGAGATATCGAAGGTCAAAATTTGGACCTGAAAAAAAAACATAAGGGGTAACACTGTCATTTTTTTTTTTGGCCGAAATTTTGACCCCCTCCGATCTTCTCGAAACTCTGGATTCTGACAGAGGGCCACGAGACTACGACCAGCGCGCAAAAATGGAGGCTCTAGACCCTTCCAGAGCCGAGATATCGAAGGTCAAAATTTGGACCTGAAAAAAAAAACATAAGGGGTAACACTGTCATTTTTTTTTTTGCCGAAATTTTGACCCCCTCCGATCTTCTCGAAACTCTGGATTCTGACAGAGGGCCACGAGACTACGACCAGCGTGCAAAAATGGAGGCTCTAGACCCTTCCTGAGCCGAGATATCGAAGGTCAAAATTTGGACCTGAAAAAAAAACATAAGGGGTAACACTGTCATTTTTTTTTTTGGCCGAAATTTTGACCCCCTCCGATCTTCTCGAAACTCTGGATTCTGACAGAGGGCCACGAGACTACGACCAGCGTGCAAAAATGGAGGCTCTAGACCCTTCCAGAGCCGAGATACCGAAGGTCAAAATTTGGACCTGAAAAAAAAAAAACATAAGGGGTAACACTGTCATTTTTTTTTTTGGCCGAAATTTTGACCCCCTCCGATCTTCTTGAAACTCTGGATTCTGACAGAGGGCCACGAGACTACGACCAGCGCGCAAAAATGGAGGCTCTAGACCCTTCCAGAGCCGAGATATCGAAGGTCAAAATTTGGACCTGAAAAAAAACATAAGGGGTAACACTGTCATTTTTTTTTTTGGCCGAAATTTTGACCCCCTCCGATCTTCTCGAAACTCTGGATTCTGACAGAGGGCCACGAGACTACGACCAGCGCGCAAAAATGGAGGCTCTAGACCCTTCCAGAGCCGAGATATCGAAGGTCAAAATTTGGACCTGAAAAAAAAACATAAGGGGTAACACTGTCATTTTTTTTTTTGGCCAAAATTTTGACCCCCTCCGATCTTCTCGAAACTCTGGATTCTGACAGAGGGCCACGAGACTACGACCAGCGCGCAAAAATGGAGGCTCTAGACCCTTCCAGAGCCGAGATATCGAAGGTCAAAATTTGGACCTGAAAAAAAAACATAAGGGGTAACACTGTCATTTTTTTTTTTTGGCCAAAATTTTGACCCCCTCCGATCTTCTCGAAACTCTGGATTCTGACAGAGGGCCACGAGACTACGACCAGCGCGCAAAAATGGAGGCTCTAGACCCTTCCAGAGCTGAGATATCGAAGGTCAAAATTTGGACCTGAAAAAAAAACATAAGGGGTAACACTGTCATTTTTTTTTTTGGCCAAAATTTTGACCCCCTCCGATCTTCTCGAAACTCTGGATTCTGACAGAGGGCCACGAGACTACGACCAGCGTGCAAAAATGGAGGCTCTAGACCCTTCCAGAGCCGAGATATCGAAGGTCAAAATTTGGACCTGAAAAAAAAACATAAGGGGTAACACTGTCATTTTTTTTTTTTGGCCAAAATTTTGACCCCCTCCGATCTTCTTGAAACTCTGGATTCTGACAGAGGGCCACGAGACTACGACCAGCGCGCAAAATTGGAGGCTCTAGACCTTTCCAGAGCCGAGATATCGAAGGTCAAAATTTGGACCTGAAAAAAAAACATAAGGGGTAACACTGTCATTTTTTTTTTTGGCCAAAATTTTGACCCCCTCCGATATTCTCGAAACTCTGGATTCTGACAGAGGGCCACGAGACTACGACCAGCGCACAAAAATGGAGGCTCTAGACCCTTCCAGAGCCGAGATATCGAAGGTCAAAATTTGGACCTGAAAAAAAAACATAAGGGGTAACACTGTCATTTTTTTTTTTTGGCCGAAATTTTGACCCCCTCCGATCTTCTCGAAACTCTGGATTCTGACAGAGGGCCACGAGACTACAACCAGCGCGCAAAAATGGAGGCTCTAGACCCTTCTTGAGCCGAGATATCGAAGGTCAAAATTTGGACCTGAAAAAAAAACATAAGGGGTAACACTGTCATTTTTTTTTTTGGCCGAAATTTTGACCCCCTCCGATCTTCTCGAAACTCTGGATTCTGACAGAGGGCCACGAGACTACGACCAGCGTGCAAAAATGGAGGCTCTAGACCCTTCCAGAGCCGAGATACCGAAGGTCAAAATTTGGACCTGAAAAAAAAAAACATAAGGGGTAACACTGTCATTTTTTTTTTTGGCCGAAATTTTGACCCCCTCCGATCTTCTCGAAACTCTGGATTCTGACAGAGGGCCACGAGACTACGACCAGCGCGCAAAAATGGAGGCTCTAGACCCTTCCAGAGCCGAGATATCGAAGGTCAAAATTTGGACCTGAAAAAAAAACATAAGGGGTAACACTGTCATTTTTTTTTTTGGCCGAAATTTTGACCCCCTCCGATCTTCTCGAAACTCTGGATTCTGACAGAGGGCCACGAGACTACGACCAGCGTGCAAAAATGGAGGCTCTAGACCCTTCCTGAGCCGAGATATCGAAGGTCAAAATTTGGACCTGAAAAAAAAACATAAGGGGTAACACTGTCATTTTTTTTTTTGGCCGAAATTTTGACCCCCTCCGATCTTCTCGAAACTCTGGATTCTGACAGAGGGCCACGAGACTACGACCAGCGTGCAAAAATGGAGGCTCTAGACCCTTCCAGAGCCGAGATACCGAAGGTCAAAATTTGGACCTGAAAAAAAAAAACATAAGGGGTAACACTGTCATTTTTTTTTTGGCCGAAATTTTGACCCCCTCCGATCTTCTCGAAACTCTGGATTCTGACAGAGGGCCACGAGACTACGACCAGCGTGCAAAAATGGAGGCTCTAGACCCTTCCAGAGCCGAGATATCGAAGGTCAAAATTTGGACCAGAAAAAAAACATAAGGGGTAACACTGTCATTTTTTTTTTTTGGCCGAAATTTTGACCCCCTCCGATCTTCTTGAAACTCTGGATTCTGACAGAGGGCCACGAGACTACGACCAGCGCGCAAAAATGGAGGCTCTAGACCCTTCCAGAGCCGAGATATCGAAGGTCAAAATTTGGACCTGAAAAAAAAAACATAAGGGGTAACACTGTCATTTTTTTTTTTGGCCGAAATTTTGACCCCCTCCGATCTTCTTGAAACTCTGGATTCTGACAGAGGGCCACGAGACTACGACCAGCGCGCAAAAATGGAGGCTCTAGACCCTTCCAGAGCCGAGATATCGAAGGTCAAAATTTGGACCTGAAAAAAAAAACATAAGGGGTAACACTGTCATTTTTTTTTTTGGCCGAAATTTTGACCCCCTCCGATCTTCTCGAAACTCTGGATTCTGACAGAGGGCCACGGGACTACGACCAGCGCGCAAAATTGGAGGCTCTAGACCCTTCCAGAGCCGAGATATCGAAGGTCAAAATTTGGACCTGAAAAAAAAACATAAGGGGTAACACTGTCATTTTTTTTTTTTTGGCTGAAATTTTGACCCCCTCCGATCTTCTCGAAACTCTGGATTCTGACAGAGGGCCACGAGACTACGACCAGCGCGCAAAAATGGAGGCTCTAGACCCTTCCAGAGCCGAGATATCGAAGGTCAAAATTTGGACCTGAAAAAAAAAACATAAGGGGTAACACTGTCATTTTTTTTTTTTGCCGAAATTTTGACCCCCTCCGATCTTCTTGAAACTCTGGATTCTGACAGAGGGCCACGAGACTACGACCAGCGCGCAAAATTGGAGGCTCTAGACCCTTCCAGAGCCGAGATATCGAAGGTCAAAATTTGGACCTGAAAAAAAAACATAAGGGGTAACACTGTCATTTTTTTTTTGGCCGAAATTTTGACCCCCTCCGATCTTCTCGAAACTCTGGATTCTGACAGAGGGCCACAAGACTACGACCAGCGCACAAAAATGGAGGCTCTAGACCCTTCCAGAGCCGAGATATCGAAGGTCAAAATTTGGACCTGAAAAAAAACATAAGGGGTAACACTGTCATTTTTTTTTTTTTGGCCGAAATTTTAACCCCCTCCGATCTTCTCGAAACTCTGGATTCTGACAGAGGGCCACGAGACTACGACCAGCGTGCAAAAATGGAGGCTCTAGACCCTTCCAGAGCCGAGATATCGAAGGTCAAAATTTGGACCTGAAAAAAAAAACATAAGGGGTAACACTGTCATTTTTTTTTTTGGCCGAAATTTTGACCCCCTCCGATCTTCTCGAAACTCTGGATTCTGACAGAGGGCCACGAGACTACGACCAGCGTGCAAAAATGGAGGCTCTAGACCCTTCCAGAGCCGAGATATCGAAGGTCAAAATTTGGACCTGAAAAAAAAACATAAGGGGTAACACTGTCATTTTTTTTTTTTGGCCAAAATTTTGACCCCCTCCGATCTTCTCGAAACTCTGGATTCTGACAGAGGGCCACGAGACTACGACCAGCGCGCAAAAATGGAGGCTCTAGACCCTTCCAGAGCCGAGATATCGAAGGTCAAAATTTGGACCTGAAAAAAAAAACATAAGGGGTAACACTGTCATTTTTTTTTTTTGGCCGAAATTTTGACCCCCTCCGATCTTCTCGAAACTCTGGATTCTGACAGAGGGCCACGAGACTACGACCAGCGCGCAAAAATGGAGGCTCTAGACCCTTCCAGAGCCGAGATATCGAAGGTCAAAATTTGGACCTGAAAAAAAAACATAAGGGGTAACACTGTCATTTTTTTTTTTTGGCCGAAATTTTGACCCCCTCCGATCTTCTCGAAACTCTGGATTCTGACAGAGGGCCACGAGACTACGACCAGCGTGCAAAAATGGAGGCTCTAGACCCTTCCAGAGCCGAGATATCGAAGGTCAAAATTTGGACCTGAAAAAAAAAACATAAGGGGTAACACTGTCATTTTTTTTTTTTGGCCGAAATTTTGACCCCCTCCGATCTTCTCGAAACTCTGGATTCTGACAGAGGGCCACGAGACTACGACCAGCGCGCAAAAATGGAGGCTCTAGACCCATCCAGAGCCGAGATATCGAAGGTCAAAATTTGGACCTGAAAAAAAAACATAAGGGGTAACACTGTAATTTTTTTTTTTTTGGCCGAAATTTTGACCCCCTCCGATCTTCTTGAAACTCTGGATTCTGACAGAGGGCCACGAGACTACGACCAGCGCGCAAAATTGGAGGCTCTAGACCTTTCCAGAGCCGAGATATCGAAGGTCAAAATTTGGACCTGAAAAAAAAACATACGGGGTAACACTGTCATTTTTTTTTTTGGCCGAAATTTTGACCCCCTCCGATCTTCTCAAAACTCTGGATTCTGACAGAGGGCCACGAGACTACGACCAGCGCGCAAAAATGGAGGCTCTAGACCCTTCCAGAGCCGAGATATCGAAGGTCAAAATTTGGACCAGAAAAAAAACGACAGTGTTACCCCTTATGTTTTTTTTTTTTTTTGGCCGAAAAATTAAGTTTCCCCAATCTTCTCAAAACTCTGGATTGTGATAGAGGGCCATGAGACTTGGACCAGAGTGCAAAAATGGAGACTCTAGACCCTTCCAGAGCTGAGATATTGAAACTCAATTTCCACCAGAAAAAAAAACAACAGTGTTACCCCTTATGTTTTTTTTTTTTGGCCGAAAAATTAAGTTTCCCCAATCTTCTCAAAACTCTGGATTGTGATAGAGGGCCATGAGACTTGGACTAGAGTGCAAAAATTGAGGCTCTAGACCCTTCCAGAGCTGAGATATGGAAACTCAAAATTTCCACCAGAAAAAAAAAAATAGTGTTACCCCATACATTTTTTTTGGCTGAAAAATTAAGTTTCCCCAATCTTCTCAAAACTCTGGATTGTGATAGAGGGCCATGAGACTTGGACCAGAGTGCAAAAATTGAGGCTCTAGACCCTTTCAGAGCTGAGATATTGAAACTCAAAATTTCCACCAGAAAAAAAAACGACAGTGTTACCCCTTATGTTTTTTTTTTTTTTTTGGCCAAAAAATTAAGTTTCCCCAATCTTCTCAAAACTCTGGATTGTGATAGAGGGCCATGAGACTTGGACCTGAGTGCAAAAATGGAGGCTCTAGACCCTTCCAGAGCTGAGATATCGAAACTCAAAATTTTGACCAGAAAAAAACGACAGTGTTACCCCTTATGTTTTTTTTTTGCCGAAAAATTAAGTTTCCCCAATCTTCTCAAAACTCTGGATTGTGATAGAGGGCCATGAGACTTGGACAAGAGTGCAAAAATGGAGACTCTAGACCCTTCCAGAGCTGAGATATTGAAACTCAAAATATTGACCAGAAAAAAAAAAACGACAGTGTTACCCCTTACATTTTTTTTTTGGCCAAAAAATTAAGTTTCCCCAATCTTCTCAAAACTTTGGATTGTGATAGAGGGCCATGAGACTTGGACCAGAGTGCAAAAATTGAGACTCTAGACCCTTCCAGAGCTGAGATATTGAAACTCAAAATTTTGACCAGAAAAAAAACGACAGTGTTACCCCTTATGTTTTTTTTTTTGGCCAAAAAATTAAGTTTCCCCAATCTTCTCAAAACTTTGGATTGTGATAGAGGGCCATGAGACTTGGACCAGAGTGCAAAAATTGAGACTCTAGACCCTTCCAGAGCTGAGAAATCAAAACTCAAAATTTCCACCAGAAAAAAAAACAACAGTGTTACCCCTTATGTTTTTTTTTGTCCGAAAAATCAAGTTTCCCCAATCTTCTCAAAACTCTGGATTGTGATAGAGGGCCATGAGACTTGGACCTGAGTGCAAAAATGGAGACTCTAGACCCTTCCAGAGCTGAGATATTGAAACTCAAAATTTTGACCAGAAAAAAAACGACAGTGTTACCCCTTATGTTTTTTTTTTTTTTGGCCGAAAAATTAAGTTTCCCCAATCTTCTCAAAACTCTGGATTGTGATAGAGGGCCATGAGACTTGGACCAGAGTGCAAAAATTGAGGCTCTAGACCCTTCCAGAGCTTAGATATCGAAACTCAAAATTTCCACCAGAAAAAAAAACGACAGTGTTACCCCTTATGTTTTTTTTTTTTTGGCCAAAAAATTAAGTTTCCCCAATCTTCTCAAAACTCTGGATTGTGATAGAGGGCCATGAGACTTGGACCTGAGTGCAAAAATGGAGGCTCTAGACCCTTCCAGAGCTGAGATATTGAAACTCAAAATTTTGACCAGAAAAAAACGACAGTGTTACCCTTATGTTTTTTTTTTTTGGCCAAAAAATTAAGTTTCCCCAATCTTCTCAAAACTCTGGATTGTGATAGAGGGCCATGAGACTTGGACCTGAGTGCAAAAATGGAGGCTCTAGACCCTTCCAGAGCTGAGATATCGAAACTCAAAATTTTGACCAGAAAAAAACGACAGTGTTACCCCTTATGTTTTTTTTTTTTGGCCGAAAAATTAAGTTTCCCCAATCTTCTCAAAACTCTGGATTGTGATAGAGGGCCATGAGACTTGGACCAGAGTGCAAAAATTGAGACTCTAGACCCTTCCAGAGCTGAGAAATCAAAACTCAAAATTTCCACCAGAAAAAAAAAACAACAGTGTTACCCCTTATGTTTTTTTTTTTTGGCCGAAAAATTAAGTTTCCCCAATCTTCTCAAAACTCTGGATTGTGATGAGACTTGGACCTGAGTGCAAAAATGGAGGCTCTAGACCCTTCCAGAGCTGAGATATCGAAACTCAAAATTTTGACCAGAAAAAAACGACAGTGTTACCCCTTACGTTTTTTTTTTTTTTGGCCGAAAAATTAAGTTTCCCCAATCTTCTCAAAACTCTGGATTGTGATAGAGGGCCATGAGACTTGGACCAGAGTGCAAAAATGGAGACTCTAGACCCTTCCAGAGCTGAGATATTGAAACTGAAAATATTGACCAGAAAAAAAAAACGACAGTGTTACCCCTTACTTTTTTTTTTTGTCCGAAAAATTAAGTTTCCCCAATCTTCTCAAAACTCTGGATTGTGATAGAGGGCCATGAGACTTGGACCAGAGTGCAAAAATGGAGACTCTAGACCCTTCCAGAGCTGAGATATCAAAACTCAAAATTTCCACCAGAAAAAAAAAACAACAGTGTTACCCCTTATGTTTTTTTTTTTTTTGGGCCGAAAAATTAAGTTTCCCCAATCTTCTCAAAACTCTGGATTGTGATAGAGGGCCATGAGACTTGGACCTGAGTGCAAAAATGGAGGCTATAGACCCTTCCAGAGCTGAGATATCGAAACTCAAAATTTTGACCAGAAAAAAAACGACAGTGTTACCCCTTATGTTTTTTTTTTTTTTTTTTTTTGACCGAAAAATTAAGTTTCCCCAATCTTCTCAAAACTCTGGATTGTGATAGAGGGCCATGAGACTTGGACCAGAGTGCAAAAATTGAGGCTCTAGACCCTTCCAGAGCTGAGATATCGAAACTCAAAATTTTCACCAGAAAAAAAAATAACAGTGTTACCCGTTACATTTTTTTTGGCTGAAAAATTAAGTTTCCCCAATCTTCTCAAAACTCTGGATTGTGATAGAGGGCCATGAGACTTGGACCAGAGTGCAAAAATGGAGACTCTAGACCCTTCCAGAGCTGAGATATTGAAACTCAAAATTTTGACCAGAAAAAAAAACGACAGTGTTACCCCTTATGTTTTTTTTGTTTTTTTTTGGCCGAAAAATTAAGTTTCCCCAATCTTCTCAAAACTCTGGATTGTGATAGAGGGCCATGAGACTTGGACCAGAGTGCAAAAATTGAGGCTCTAGACCCTTTCAGAGCTGAGATATCGAAACTCAAAATTTCCACCAGAAAAAAAATAACAGTGTTACCCCTTACATTTTTTTTTGGCTGAAAAATTAAGTTTCCCCAATCTTCTCAAAACTCTGGATTGTGATAGAGGGCCATGAGACTTGGACCTGAGTGCAAAAATGGAGAATCTAGACCCTTCCAGAGCTTAGATATTGAAACTCAAAATTTTGACCAGAAAAAAAAAACGACAGTGTTACCCCTTATGTTTTTTTTTTTTTGTTCGTAAAAATTAAGTTTCCCCAATCTTCTCAAAAATCTGGATTGTGATAGAGGGCCATGAGACTTGGACCAGAGTGCAAAATTTGAGGCTCTAGACCCTTCCAGAGCTGAGATATTGAAACTCAAAATTTTGACCAGAAAAAAAAAACGACAGTGTTACCCCTTATGTTTTTTTTTTTTTTGTTCGAAAAATTAAAATTCCCCAATCTTCTCAAAACTCTGGATTGTGATAGAGGGCCATGAGACTTAGACCTGAGTGCAAAAATGGAGGCTCTAGACCCTTCCAGAGCTGAGATATTGAAACTCAAAATTTTGACCAGAAAAAAAAAACGACAGTGTTACCCTTATGTTTTTTTTTTTTGGCCGAAAAATTAAGTTTCCCCAATCTTATCAAAACTCTGGATTGTGATAGAGGGCCATGAGACTTGGACCTGAGTGCAAAAATGGAGACTCTAGACCCTTCCAGAGCTGAGATATTGAAACTCAAAATTTTGACCAGAAAAAAAAACGACAGTGTTACCCTTATGTTTTTTTTTGGCTGAAAAAGTAAGTTTCCCCAATCTTCTCAAAACTCTGGATTGTGATAGAGGGCCATGAGACTTGGACCAGAGTGCAAAAATGGAGATTCTAGACCCTTCCAGAGCTGAGATATGGAAACTCAAAATTTCCACCAGAAAAAAAAAAAACAGTGTTACCCCTTACATTTTTTTTTGGCTGAAAAATTAAGTTTCCCCAATCTTCTCAAAACTCTGGATTGTGATAGAGGGCCATGAGACTTGGACCTGAGTGCAAAAATGGAGACTCTAAACCCTTCCAGAGCTGAGATATTGAAACTCAAAATTTTGACCAGAAAAAAAAACGACAGTGTTACCCCTTATGTTTTTTTTTTTTTGGCCGAAAAATTAAGTTTCCCCAATCTTCTCAAAAATCTGGATTGTGATAGAGGGCCATGAGACTTGGACCAGAGTGCAAAAATGGAGATTCTAGACCCTTCCAGAGCTGAGATATCGAAACTCAAAATTTCCACCAGAAAAAAAAAATAACAGTGTTACCCCTTACATTTTTTTTGGCTGAAAAATTAAGTTTCCCCAATCTTCTCAAAATTCTGGATTGTGATAGAGGGCCATGAGACTTGGACCTGAGTGCAAAAATGGAGACTCTAGACCCTTCCAGAGCTGAGATATCGAAACTCCAAATTTTGACCAGAAAAAAAACGACAGTGTTACCCCTTACATTTTTTTTTGTCTGAAAAATTAAGTTTCCCCAATCTTCTCAAAACTTTGGATTGTGATAGAGGGCCATGAGACTTGGACCAGAGTGCAAAAATGGAGACTCTAGACCCTTCCAGAGCTGAGATATTGAAACTCAAAATTTTGACCAGAAAAAAAACGACAGTGTTACCCCTTATGGTTTTTTTTTAGGCTGAAAAATTAAGTTTCCCCAATCTTCTCAAAACTCTGGATTGTGATAGAGGGCCATGAGACTTGGACCAGAGTGCAAAAATTGAGGCTCTAGACCCTTCCAAAGCTGAGATATTGAAACTCAAAATTTTGACCAGAAAAAAAAACGACAGTGTTACCCCTTATGCTTTTTTTTTTTTGGGCCGAAAAATTAAGTTTCCCCAATCTTCTCAAAACTCTGGATTGTGATAGAGGGCCATGAGACTTGGACCAGAGTGCAAAATTTGAGGCTCTAGACCCTTCCAGAGCTGAGATATCGAAACTCAAAATTTCCACCAGAAAAAAAAATAACAGTGTTACCCCTTACATTTTTTTAGGCTGAAAAATTAAGTTTCCCCAATCTTCTCAAAACTCTGGATTGTGATAGAGGGCCATGAGACTTGGACCTGAGTGCAAAAATGGAGAATCTAGACCCTTCCAGAGCTGAGATATTGAAACTCAAAATTTTGACCAGAAAAAAAACGACAGTGTTACCCTTTATGTTTTTTTTTTTTTGGCCGAAAAATTAAGTTTCCCCAATCTTATCAAAACTCTGGATTGTGATAGAGGGCCATGAGACTTGGACCTGAGTGCAAAAATGGAGGCTCTAGACCCTTCCAGAGCTGAGATATTGAAACTCAAAATTTTGACCAGAAAAAAAAACGACAGTGTTACCCCTTATGCTTTTTTTTTTTTGGGCCGAAAAATTAAGTTTCCCCAATCTTCTCAAAACTCTGGATTGTGATAGAGGGCCATGAGACTTGGACCAGAGTGCAAAATTTGAGGCTCTAGACCCTTCCAGAGCTGAGATATCGAAACTCAAAATTTCCACCAGAAAAAAAAATAACAGTGTTACCCCTTACATTTTTTTAGGCTGAAAAATTAAGTTTCCCCAATCTTCTCAAAACTCTGGATTGTGATAGAGGGCCATGAGACTTGGACCTGAGTGCAAAAATGGAGAATCTAGACCCTTCCAGAGCTGAGATATTGAAACTCAAAATTTTGACCAGAAAAAAAACGACAGTGTTACCCTTTATGTTTTTTTTTTTTTTGGCCGAAAAATTAAGTTTCCCCAATCTTATCAAAACTCTGGATTGTGATAGAGGGCCATGAGACTTGGACCTGAGTGCAAAAATGGAGGCTCTAGACCCTTCCAGAGCTGAGATATTGAAACTCAAAATTTTGACCAGAAAAAAAAAACGACAGTGTTACCCCTTATGATTTTTTTTTTTGGGCCGAAAAATTAAGTTTCCCCAATCTTCTCAAAACTCTGGATTGTGATAGAGGGCCATGAGACTTGGACCTGAGTGCAAAAATGGAGACTCTAGACCCTTCCAGAGCTGAGATATTGAAACTCAAAATTTTGACCAGAAAAAAAAACGACAGTGTTACCCCTTATGTTTTTTTTTTTTTTTTTGGCCGAAAAATTAAGTTTCCCCAATCTTCTCAAAAATCTGGATTGTGATAGAGGGCCATGAGACTTGGACCAGAGTGCAAAATTTGAGGCTCTAGACCCTTCCAGAGCTGAGATATCGAAACTCAAAATTTCCACCAGAAAAAAAAATAACAGTGTTACCCCTTATGTTTTTTTTTTGGCCGAAAAATTAAGTTTCCCCAATCTTCTCAAAACTCTGGATTCTGATAGAGGGCCATGAGACTTGGGCCTGAGTGCAAAAATGGAGGCTCTAGACCCTTCCAGAGCTGAGATATTGAAACTCAAAATTTCCACCAGAAAAAAAAAAACGACAGTGTTACCCCTTACAAATTTTTTTTTGGCCGAAAAATTAAGTTTCCCCAATCTTCTCAAAACTCTGGATTCTGATAGAGGGCCATGAGACTTGGGCCTGAGTGCAAAAATGGAGGCTCTAGACCCTTCCAGAGCTGAGATATTGAAACTCAAAATTTCCACCAGAAAAAAAAAAACGACAGTGTTACCCCTTACAAATTTTTTTTTGGCCGAAAAATTAAGTTTCCCCAATCTTCTCAAAACTCTGGATTCTGATAGAGGGCCATGCGACTTAGACTTGAGTGCAAAAATGGAGACTCTAGACCCTTCCAGAGCTGAGATATTGAAACTCAAAATTTTGACCAGAAAAAAAAACGACAGTGTTACCCCTTATGTTTTTTTTTTTTGGCCGAAAAATTAAGTTTCCCCAATCTTCTCAAAACTCTGGATTCTGATAGAGGGCCATGAGACTTAGACCTGAGTGCAAAAATGGAGGCTCTAGACCCTTCCGGAGCTGAGATATTGAAACTCAAAATTTTGACCAGAAAAAAAAACAACAACAATATTACCCCTTACATTTTTTTTTTGGCCGAAAAATTATGTATCCCCAATCTTCTCAAAACTCTGGATTCTGATAGAGGACCATGAGACTTGGACCCGAGTGCAAAAATGGAGGCTCTATCTTTTTAAATCGCACATTTTACATGGCATCTGTTTTGTAACTCAAAAAGACGGGTATGCGTCTTTTTTACAGACCGGGATTCCCTCAGCATGACAGAAAAAATATGGCCTTAAGTTATAAAAGTTATGAATAACCTTTATCTTCACGGAGGGATGGTGTTTCTGAATATGGGAGAACATGTTCGACGTGTTTACTCCTTTTGCAGCCATTCTTCGTCCACATATCTTGCAAACTGTATATCCATCTTCAAGGACGACAAGACGATCGATTTTCGGACATACAAAATATTCCCATACTGCAGATTTTATTTATTTTTTGGGTGGGAGATAGAGATTCGCAGCCTCTGTCTCTGACATTTTCAGCGCTGTACAGGTATGGAGTCTAGTCAAGCTGAAAGAAGTTGCATGCGGCAGTGCCGGTGAATTCTTTTTTTTTTTTTTTTTTAAACCGCGGATAAGCAAATGTGCACGATATGATAATCATACATGTCAATATCGCGATAAACCGCCATACCGGTATACCGTTACAACCCTACTCAGGTCCAAGTCTCATGGCCCTCTATCAGAATCCAGAGTTTTGAGAAGATTGGGGAACCTTAATTTTTCGGTCAAAAAAAAAAAATTTAAGGGGTAACACTGTCGTTTTTTTTCTGGTGGAAATTTTGAGTTTCCATATCTCAGCTCTGGAAGGGTCTAGAGCCTCCATTTTTGCACTCAGGTCTAAGTCTCATGGCCCTCTATCAGAATCCAAAAATTTGAGAAGATTGGGGAAACTTAATTTTTCAGCCAAAAAAAAATTGTAAGGGATAACACTGTCGGTTTTTTTCTGGTCAAAATTTTGAGTTTCAATATCTCAGCTCTGGAAGGGTCTAGAGCCTCTATTTTTGCACTCAGGTCTAAGTCGCATGGCCCTCTATCAGAGTCCAGAGTTTTGAGAAGATTGGGGAAATTAAATTTTTCGGCCAAAAAAAAATGTAAGGGTTAACACTGTCGTTTTTTTTTCTGGTGGAAATTTTGAGTTTCAATATCTCAGCTCTGGAAGGGTCTAGAGTAGGGCTGGGCGATATGGCTGAAAACTTTATTACGATATCAGTGTTTCATATCGGTCGATATCGATAATTATTGATTTTTTTATGACCCATTTAAAATAAGGACTGGGAGAAAAAATCTATTACAATTAAACATTTTTATTTTACACTTAACCTTCCTCTGATTATAATCCCAAGACAGAAATGTCAACACAACCATGGAAAACTCAAATAATTAAAAATGAGGCTGAATCCAGCTTCTTATTCGCAGCTTCTTATTGGTGGAACGGATAGCGTCAATAAAAAGCTGCGAATAAGAAGCTGGATTCAGCCTCGTAATGTACACAGAAGTCACGGTTCGGTTCAGACATCATGGTTCGGTACAACTTAGGTACAATGGAATGAAAAGCAAAACAGAAATATAGAAGGCATTTTTATAAATGTCTTAAGCCTTGTATTTTTTAAATAAGTTTTATTAATAAGGACATAGAACCAGTTTATCTATAGTGCACTGATAATAGTTTTATGTAATTAGTTTATTAAATTAATAAAAAGACCTTGAGATATGTTTAATTGTACCTGAATTCATTTAAAATTAATTAGCTATATTTCAGATCAATATATTTGTTTTCCTTAATTTGAATTAACCCGTTATTCTCATCAGAATTATAGATTTCCGTATAAAAAAAATACTACCAACACATTTTATTTTATTTTTTAATGTGTAACTTAAAAATAAACAGATTAGTGCTCTGTTTTGAGGACAAGAAATGAAAACCAATGCGGTTTGATGATGACTGTCAGTCTATTTTTGTGACTGTCCAAAAGATGGAACACACAGACTGTTTTAAAAAAGGGTTGGATATAATTTTCTTTTAAAACAATGTGTGTGTGCGTGTGTGACAGTTGTAGGTTACTGTTTGACAAGAAATACAGTGTGACAAAAGCACAATGTTGTGTTTTATTGCGAGTATAGGCCTACACAAATATAAGTAACACTTTGCAGACTGAATGATGTCCTGTATTAACAAAATGACAGTGTATGTTTTTATGTCTCCACTGTTTGATCGCACTCGCGTCGCGTGTCTGTCTCTATATCTCTCTCTTACACACACACAAAGTTAGATCGCGCACGTGCTTACTCTCTCTCGCGTGCACACACACATACTCCAGGGGCTCGTTCTTCGTACGTCGCTAACTCAGTTAACTGGATTTGATTGTTGGCGATTTGCCATGATCTTGGATCGTTTGGTCCTTCGAAGCTCATCCTGGACTTGCTGTCATAGCAACAGGTCCGTCAGCTTGAACCTGCTCGCGAGCAGGTTTATTTCATGTAAACAGGATTAGATCGCGGCTGATACGAGAAGTCCTTTAACGCAGCGCGATAATGTAATTTAGTAGCCTAATTTCTGAGATTTTTTTTTTCTCGTGAAACGATCGTCGTGAGGGTGTCGTTTAAATACATTATTATTTTGTTGGAAATGCACATTAATGTTCGATTCGATGTCGGGCTTCAACAACAGCACAAAATGTTTGCATTGCCCTAAAATTATTTGCGAGTGGCTTCCTTTACACTATTGGAGATGCGGAGAACTTGATAAGCTTTCTGTCGTGCCATTCACAAAGTTTTTTTTTTTTGTTTTGTTTTTTACTAACTTAGGGTAATGAAGATAATGCAATCATTATGACCATGCCGATTAGTCCCTCAGGCTTAATTTACGTGATTGGTGCCATGCACTGTAGACTGCACACATGTTCCCATCAAGGCCTCAATGAAGGGATTTTGTGAGCAGAAATGTAGCCTAAATGTGCAGCCAAATTACTATTGCAATTTTTAATATTCCAGATAAGTAATATTATCACTTTTTTTTAAAGGCAGTTGACTGAGTAAAATATCTTAGATGGTGTGTGACCATGTGTTCCATATCACAAATCAGTGTGAAAGCAAAATGGCCAGGATCTGTGCATGACTCAAGCATTTTAAGAGATTTACATTTATGAACATTATTTGAACGTGGTAAGGAAAATGATAAATATCAAACTCACGGTATTACATAGACTTATGCTGAGAACTGCATTTTTCCATTATACAGGTGATTACAGCAGGATCCTGCATGGAGACAGGTGTTTTATGACCCCATTCCCTGACCCAAACCAGTTACAATGCAGCTCTAGGACAAGGGCGCACACAATGACATGAGCTTTGGTTAACTAAAGGGAAGATTTCAGGGTCTAAAGAGCCTGAGGGTTGCACCTGACAGGGCCTGTGACATTGCATGTGCCAGCACATGCCAACATCAGAAAAAGAAAAAAAAAAATGTTTAATTAAGCCTAAAATAAAAGGCAAGACGAATTGGCAAAACTCTATTTGCTTAGAGTTTTATTTCAATAGTTCTTTGTAAAGAAAAGCCAGTTATTCAGTAATCTTTTTAAAAGATATTATGCAAGGTCAGCAATAGTACTCTGTGTGAAAAAGTGTATTTTACTCTGAAGTTTATTTTGAAGCAACTCTATTTCGAGTGCATTTTTTTCTTAGTCAAGTTCTATTTCTCCCCCTGATTTTTGTTCTTTCAAAATACTCTATTTTCTGTTGAAGACTCATATAGGAAACGAATTTAACCCTGTGTTGTTTGTGTCACACTTGCCTCATGCAGCAAATAAAAAGGAAAAGTTGCATCTACACTGCCGACCCCTGTATCACTGCTGTGTGCAGACTCTTCTGTAGGCCTTTCTGTACATGTGGACTCCTGTCAGAAATACAGTAATAGGCATAGGCACAACAAGTATAAATCAATTAAAGCCATCAATTAAATTAAAGTACTTCCTCCAAAGGACAGTCATCTGAGAAGTTTTCTTCACTCTCCAGTGCAATGTGATTGATAACCCATGGCAAAATATTTTTACATTAACATAAGTTTATCAGTTTTTACTTTCACAAGACAAAGCAATTTATCATTACTCAAGATTTAACAGTTGAAATGACTAAATCAGCCAATTTGGATTATAGGCCTACTTCATTTAATGCAGCAAAAAATTATTTCACAGTGTACAAAGATAATTTAAATCTCATTTACCAGTAATGAAGGTGTTGCTGCTACTGGGCCCTGATGTGGGTCTGGAAGAGCAGAACCCAGGGATGGCCTTCACAACAGGGCAATTCACATTCAACCCAAGGGTCAGCTCTTCTGCCAGGGTCAGGAGCATCATTAGGCTATTATTTTTTCTCAGCCTTTTTCCTGGTTGCTTTTATAAACAGACAATCATTTATTTAACAGTGCCTGTTTAAAAGAGACTAGTAGGCCTATAAGGCCTAGTAAAATTACCATTAAGTAGAATATTTATGTACTTCACTTTCACCATGTGATTCCATGTCATCATGTCATCACTTTCACTTTTTTCACATTAGAATGAACAAAGTAGGCTAATTATGAAATTATGAAAATAAAATAATAATAATAAGTTATTAAAACATCTAAAATGGCCACCACAAACACATTTAATTTGTCTTCTACTTTTGCCAGCACTCTCTCCTGGCTTTTGCACACTTTGTGTTCCCTGGCGTTTTAATAAAAGACTGAAATTCGCCATAACCTTGCATTAAAAGCTCTTGCTCTGCTTGGGAGAAAAACTGGGCGTGTTCTTTGGCCATGCTGAACAGCCAATAGCAGCGTTGCTGATCACTGGTTCTGCTATCGATACATGTACCCTTTTAAACCAACGCGAGAACGCGCAGTTATCTCAGATAACTCAATCCAGCGATACTAATCTTAAACAACAGGTGTGTTCGAAGAACCCAATTAGCCGGATCATGATTAGCACGATGATATTATCTTAGATGTCTCATTTGATCTCGGATGCTTTAAGCAACGTACGAAGAACGAGCCCCAGCAGACTCCAGCATTACAATCTTGACATCGCAGCCTGTTTGTCCATTATGCTGTGTTCACATCAAACACGAATAAAGCGAATTATCCAATAATGTTTCGCAATTCTAGCCTGCACGGCATGCAGATGAAGGGCACTCATTTTCTGTTTATCAATCGCCGGTTACTGAAGAGGAATGCAGCAGTACGAGACAACGAAATGGCGCGATCAAACGGAAACCGTTACATGATTGCCTGTTAGTGTGTCACTCCCTACGTCGCTAGGTTACCAGAGAGTGTGTGCCTTTGTTAATGCAACCAAACTTGCTTCGCAACTGTTCCGTCGAAGAAAAAAAATATCGAACGTTATATCGAACACATTTTTTATTGATATCGATCAAGTGTCTATCGCGATACATATCGTTATCGTTTTATCGCCCAGCCCTAGTCTAGAGCCTCCATTTTTGCACTCAGGTCCAAGTCTCATGGCCCTCTATCAGAATCCAGAGATTTGAGAAGATTGGGGAAACTTAATTTTTCGGCCAAAAAAAAAAAAACATAAGGGGTAACACTGTCGTTTTTTTTCTGGTCAAAATTTTGAGTTTCGATATCTCGGCTCTGGGAGGGTCTAGAGCCTCCATTTTTGCACTCAGGTCCAAGTCTCATGGCCCTCTATCACAATCCAGAGTTTTGAGAAGATTGGGGAAACTTAATTTTTCGGCCAAAAAGAATCCAGAGTTTCAAGAAGATCGGAGGGGGTCAAAAAAAAAATGACAGTGTTACCCCTTATGTTTTTTTTTTCAGGTCCAAATTTTGACCTTCGATATCTCGGCTCTGGAAGGGTCTAGAGCCTCAATTTTTGCGCGCTGGTCGAAGTCTCGTGGCCCTCTGTCAGAATCCAGAGTTTCAAGAAGATCGGAGGGGGTCAAAATTTCGGCCAAAAAAAAAAAAAATGACAGTGTTACCCCTTATGTTTTTTTTTCAGGTCCAAAATTTGACCTTCGATATCTCGGCTCTGGAAGGGTCTAGAGCCTCCATTTTTGCGCGCTGGTCGTAGTCTCGTGGCCCTCTGTCAGAATCCAGAGTTTCAAGAAGATCGGAGGGGGTCAAAATTTCGGCCAAAAAAAAAAAAATGACAGTGTTACCCCTTATGTTTTTTTTTTCAGGCCCAAATTTTGACCTTCGATATCTCGGCTCTGGAAGGGTCTAGAGCCTTCATTTTTGCGCGCTGGTCGAAGTCTCGTGGCCCTCTGTCAGAATCCAGAGTTTTGAGAAGATTGGGGAAACTTAATTTTTCGGCCAAAAGAAAAAAAAACATAAGGGGTAACACTGTCGTTTTTTTTTTCTGGTGGAAATTTTGAGTTTCGATATCTCAGCTCTGGAAGGGTCTAGAGCCTCCATTTTTGCACTCAGGTCTAAGTCTCATGGCCCTCTATCACAATCCAGAGTTTTGAGAAGATTGGGGAAACTTAATTTTTCAGCCAAAAAAAAAATGTAAGGGGTAACACTGTCGTTTTTTTTTTTCTGGTGGAAATTTTGAGTTTCAATATCTCAGCTCTGGAAGGGTCTAGAATCTACATTTTTGCACTCAGGTCTAAGTCGCATGGCCCTCTATCAGAATCCAGAGTTTTGAGAAGATTGGGGAAATTTAATTTTTCGGCCAAAAAAAAATGTAAGGGTTAACACTGTCGTTTTTTTTTTCTGGTGGAAATTTTGAGTTTCAATATCTCAGCTCTGGAAGGGTCTAGAGTAGGGCTGGGCGGTATGGCTGAAAACTTTATCACGATATCAGTGTTTCATATCGGTCGATATCGATAATTATTGATTTTTTTATGACCCATTTAAAATAAGGACTGGGAGAAAAAATCTATTACAATTAAACATTTTTATTTTACACTTAACCTTCCTCTGATTATAATCCCAAGACAGAAATGTCAACACAACCATGGAAAACTCAAATAATTAAAAATGAGGCTGAATCCAGCTTCTTATTCGCAGCTTCTTATTGGTGGAACGGATAGCGTCAATAAAAAGCTGCGAATAAGAAGCTGGATTCAGCCTCGTAATGTACACAGAAGTCACGGTTCGGTTCAGACATCATGGTTCGGTACAACTTAGGTACAATGGAATGAAAAGCAAAACAGAAATATAGAAGGCATTTTTATAAATGTCTTAAGCCTTGTATTTTTTAAATAAGTTTTATTAATAAGGACATAGAACCAGTTTATCTATAGTGCACTGATAATAGTTTTATGTAATTAGTTTATTAAATTAATAAAAAGACCTTGAGATATGTTTAATTGTACCTGAATTAATTTAAAATTAATTAGCTATATTTCAGATCAATATATTTGTTTTCCTTAATTTGAATTAACCCGTTATTCTCATCAGAATTATAGATTTCCGTATAAAAAAAATACTACCAACACATTTTATTTTATTTTTTAATGTGTAACTTAAAAATAAACAGATTAGTGCTCTGTTTTGAGGACAAGAAATGAAAACCAATGCGGTTTGATGATGACTGTCAGTCTATTTTTGTGACTGTCCAAAAGATGGAACACACAGACTGTTTTAAAAAAGGGTTGGATATAATTTTCTTTTAAAACAATGTGTGTGTGCGTGTGTGAAAGTTGTAGGTTACTGTTTGACAAGAAATACAGTGTGACAAAAGCACAATGTTGTGTTTTATTGCGAGTATAGGCCTACACAAATATAAATAACACTTTGCAGACTGAATGATGTCCTGTATTAACAAAATGACAGTGTATGTTTTTGTCTCCACTGTTTGATCGCACTCGCGTCGCGTGTCTGTCTCTATATCTCTCTCTTACACACACACACAAAGTTAGATCGCGCACGTGCTTACTCTCTCTCGCATGCACACACACATACTCCAGCATTACAATCTTGACATCGCAGCCTGTTTGTCCATTATGCTGTGTTCACATCAAACGCGAATAGAGCGAATTATCCAATAATGTTTCGCAATTCTAGCCTGCACGGCATGCAGATGAAGGGCACTCATTTTCTGTTTATCAATCGCCGGTTACTGAAGAGGAATCCAGCAGTACGAGACAACGAAATGGCGCGATCAAGCGGAAACCGTTACATGATTGCCTGTTAGTGTGTCACTCCCTACGTCGCTAGGTTACCAGAGAGTGTGTGCCTTTGTTAATGCAACCAAACTTGCTTCGCAACTGTTCCGTCGAAGAAAAAAAATATCGAACGTTATATCGAACACATTTTTTATTGATATCGATCACGTGTCTATCGCGATACATATCGTTATCGTTTTATCGCCCAGCCCTAGTCTAGAGCCTCCATTTTTGCACTCAGGTCTAAGTCTCATGGTCCTCTATCACAATCCAGAGTTTTGAGAAGATTGGGGAAACTTAATTTTTCGGCCAAAGAAAAAAAACATAAGGGGTAACACTGTCGTTTTTTTTTCTGGTGGAAATTTTGAGTTTCGATATCTCAGCTCTGGAAGGGTCTAGAGCCTCAATTTTTACACTCTGGTCCAAGTCTCATAGCCCTCTATCACAATCCAGAGTTTTGAGAAGATTGGGGAAACTTAATTTTTCGGCCAAAGAAAAAAAACATAAGGGGTAACACTGTCGTTTTTTTTCTGGTCAAAATTTTGAGTTTCGATATCTCAGCTCTGAAAGGGTCTAGAGTCTCCATTTTTGTACTCAGGTCCAAGTCTCATGGCCCTCTATCACAATCCAGAGTTTTGAGAAGATTGGGGAAACTTAATTTTTCGGCCAAAAAAAAAAACATAAGGGGTAACACTGTCGTTTTTTTTTTTGGTCAAAATTTTGAGTTTCAAAATCTCAGCTCTGGAAGGGTCTAGAGCCTCCATTTTTGTACTCAGGTCCAAGTCTCATGGCCCTCTATCACAATCCAGAGTTTTGAGAAGATTGGGGAAACTTAATTTTTCGGCCAAAAAAAAAAACATAAGGGGTAACACTGTCGTTTTTTTTCTGGTCAAAATTTTGAGTTTCAATATCTCAGCTCTGGAAGGGTCTAGAGCCTCCATTTTTGTACTCAGGTCCAAGTCTCATGAACCTCTATCACAATCCAGAGTTTTGAGAAGATTGGGGAAACTTAATTTTTCGGCCCAAAAGAATCCAGAGTTTCAAGAAGATCGGAGGGGGTCAAAATTTCGGCCAAAAAAAAAAAAATGACAGTGTTACCCCTTATGTTTTTTTTTTCAGGTCCAAATTTTGACCTTCGATATCTCGGCTCTGGAAGGGTCTAGAGCCTCCATTTTTGCGCGCTGGTCGAAGTCTCGTGGCCCTCTGTCAGAATCCAGAGTTTCAAGAAGATCGGAGGGGGTCAAAATTTCGGCCAAAAAAAAATGACAGTGTTACCCCTTATGTTTTTTTTTCAGGTCCAAATTTTGACCTTCGATATCTCGGCTCTGGAAGGGTCTAGAGCCTCCATTTTTGCGCGCTGGTCGAAGTCTCGTGGCCCTCTGTCAGAATCCAGAGTTTCAAGAAGATCGGAGGGGGTCAAAATCTCGGCCAAAAAAAAAAAAATGACAGTGTTACCCCTTGTCTTTTTTTCAGGTCCAAAATTTGACCTTCGATATCTCGGCTCTGGAAGGGTCTAGAGCCTCCATTTTTGCGCGCTGGTCGAAGTCTCGTGGCCCTCTGTCAGAATCCAGAGTTTCAAGAAGATCGGAGGGGGTCAAAATTTTGGCCAAAAAAAAAAAATGACAGTGTTACCCCTTATGTTTTTTTTTTCAGGTTCTAATTTTGACCTTCGATATCTTGGCTCTGGAAGGGTCTAGAGCCTCCATTTTTGCGCGCTGGTCGAAGTCTCGTGGCCCTCTGTCAGAATCCAGAGTTTCAAGAAGATCGGAGGGGGTCAAAATCTCGGCCAAAAAAAAAAAATGACAGTGTTACCCCTTATGTCTTTTTTTCAGGTCCAAAATTTGACCTTCGATATCTCGGCTCTGGAAGGGTCTAGAGCCTCCATTTTTGCGCGCTGGTCGAAGTCTCGTGGCCCTCTGTCAGAATCCAGAGTTTCAAGAAGATCGGAGGGGGTCAAAATCTCGGCCAAAAAAAAAAAAAATGACAGTGTTACCCCTTATGTCTTTTTTTCAGGTCCAAAATTTGACCTTCGATATCTCGGCTCTGGAAGGGTCTAGAGCCTCCATTTTTGCGCGCTGGTCGAAGTCTCGTGGCCCTCTGTCAGAATCCAGAGTTTCAAGAAGATCGGAGGGGGTCAAAATTTCGGCCAAAAAAAAAAAAATGACAGTGTTACCCCTTATGTTTTTTTTTCAGGCCCAAATTTTGACCTTCGATATCTCGGCTCTGGAAGGGTCTAGAGCCTTCTTTTTTTCGCGCTGGTCGAAGTCTCGTGGCCCTCTGTCAGAATCCAGAGTTTTGAGAAGATTGGGGAAACTTAATTTTTCGGCCAAAAGAAAAAAAACATAAGGGGTAACACTGTCGTTTTTTTTTTCTGGTGGAAATTTTGAGTTTCGATATATCAGCTCTGGAAGGGTCTAGAGCCTCCATTTTTGCACTCAGGTCCAAGTCTCATGGCCCTCTATCACAATCCAGAGTTTTGAGAAGATTGGGGAAACTTAATTTTTCAGCCAAAAAAAATGTAAGGGTTAACACTGTCGTTTTTTTTTCTGGTGGAAATTTTGAGTTTCAATATCTCAGCTCTGGAAGGGTCTAGAGTCTACATTTTTGCACTCAGGTCTAAGTTGCATGGCCCTCTATCAGAATCCAGAGTTTTGAGAAGATTGGGGAAATTTAATTTTTCGGCCAAAAAAAAATGTAAGGGTTAACACTGTCGTTTTTTTTTCTGGTGGAAATTTTGAGTTTCAATATCTCAGCTCTGGAAGGGTCTAGAGTAGGGCTGGGCGATATGGCTGAAAACTTTATTACGATATCAGTGTTTCATATCGGTCGATATCGATAATTATTGATTTTTTTATGACCCATTTAAAATAAGGACTGGGAGAAAAAATCTATTAAAATTAAACATTTTTATTTTACACTTAACCTTCCTCTGATTATAATCCCAAGACAGAAATGTCAACACAACCATGGAAAACTCAAATAATTAAAAGTGAGGCTGAATCCAGCTTCTTATTCGCAGCTTCTTATTGGTGGAACGGATAGCGTCAATAAAAAGCTGCGAATAAGAAGCTGGATTCAGCCTCGTAATGTACACAGAAGTCACGGTTCGGTTCAGACATCATGGTTCGGTACAACTTAGGTACAATGGAATGAAAAGCAAAACAGAAATATAGAAGGCATTTTTATAAATGTCTTGAGCCTTGTATTTTTTAAATAAGTTTTATTAATAAGGACATAGAACCAGTTTATCTATAGTGCACTGATAATAGTTTTATGTAATTAGTTTATTAAATTAATAAAAAGACCTTGAGATATGTTTAATTGTACCTGAATTAATTTAAAATTAATTAGCTATATTTCAGATCAATATATTTGTTTTCCTTAATTTGAATTAACCCGTTATTCTCATCAGAATTATAGATTTCCGTATAAAAAAAATAATACCAACACATTTTATTTTATTTTTTAATGTGTAACTTAAAAATAAACAGATTAGTGCTCTGTTTTGAGGACAAGAAATGAAAACCAATGCGGTTTGATGATGACTGTCAGTCTATTTTTGTGACTGTCCAAAAGATGGAACACACAGACTGTTTTAAAAAAGGGTTGGATATAATTTTCTTTTAAAACAATGTGTGTGTGCGTGTGTGACAGTTGTAGGTTACTGCTTGACAAGAAATACAGTGTGACAAAAGCACAATGTTGTGTTTTATTGCGAGTATAGGCCTACACAAATATAAGTAACACTTTGCAGACTGAATGATGTCCTGTATTAACAAAATGACAGTGTATGTTTTTATGTCTCCACTGTTTGATCGCACTCGCGTCGCGTGTCTGTCTCTATATCTCTCTCTTACACACACACAAAGTTAGATCGCGCACGTGCTTATTCTCTCTCGCGTGCACACACACATACTCCAGCAGACTCCAGTATTACAATCTTGACATCGCAGCCTGTTTGTCCATTATGCTGTGTTCACATCAAACGCGAATAGAGCGAATTATCCAATAATGTTTCGCAATTCTAGCCTGCACGGCATGCAGATGAAGGGCACTCATTTTCTGTTTATCAATCGCCGGTTACTGAAGAGGAATCCAGCAGTACGAGACAACGAAATGGCGCGATCAAACGGAAACCGTTACATGATTGCCTGTTAGTGTGTCACTCCCTACGTCGCTAGGTTACCAGAGAGTGTGTGCCTTTGTTAATGCAACCAAACTTGCTTCGCAACTGTTCCGTCGAAGAAAAAAAAAATCGAACGTTATATCGAACACATTTTTTATTGATATCGATCACGTGTCTATCGCGATACATATCGTTATCGTTTTATCGCCCAGCCCTAGTCTAGAGCCTCCATTTTTGCACTCAGGTCCAAGTCTCATGGCCCTCTATCAGAATCCAGAGTTTTGAGAAGATTGGGGAAACTTAATTTTTCGGCCAAAAAAAAATGTAAGGGGTAACACTGTCGTTTTTTTTTTTCTGGTGGAAATTTTGAGTTTCAATATCTCGGCTCTGGAAGGGTCTAGAGCCTCCATTTTTGCGCGCTGGTCGAAGTCTCGTGGCCCTCTGTCAGAATCCAGAGTTTCAAGAAGATCGGAGGGGGTCAAAATTTCGGCCAAAAAAAAAAAAATGACAGTGTTACCCCTTATGTTTTTTTTTTCAGGTCCAAATTTTGACCTTCGATATCTCGGCTCTGGAAGGGTCTAGAGCCTCCATTTTTGCACTCAGGTCCAAGTCTCATGGCCCTCTATCACAATCCAGAGTTTTGAGAAGATTGGGGAAACTTAATTTTTCAGCCCAAAAAAAAAGTAAGGGGTAACACTGTCGTTTTTTTTTTTTCTGGTGGAAATTTTGAGTTTCAATATCTCAGCTCTGGAAGGGTCTAGAGTCTACATTTTTGCACTCAGGTCTAAGTCGCATGGCCCTCTATCAGAATCCAGAGTTTTGAGAAGATTGGGGAAATTTAATTTTTCGGCCAAAAAAAAATGTAAGGGTTAACACTGTCGTTTTTTTTTTCTGGTGGAAATTTTGAGTTTCAATATCTCAGCTCTGGAAGGGTCTAGAGTAGGGCTGGGCGATATGGCTGAAAACTTTATCACGATATCAGTGTTTCATATCGGTCGATATCGATAATTATTGATTTTTTTATGACCCATTTAAAATAAGGACTGGGAGAAAAAATCTATTACAATTAAACATTTTTATTTTACACTTAACCTTCCTCTGATTATAATCCCAAGACAGAAATGTCAACACAACCATGGAAAACTCAAATAATTAAAAATGAGGCTGAATCCAGCTTCTTATTCGCAGCTTCTTATTGGTGGAACGGATAGCGTCAATAAAAAGCTGCGAATAAGAAGCTGGATTCAGCCTCGTAATGTACACAGAAGTCACGGTTCGGTTCAGACATCATGGTTCGGTACAACTTAGGTACAATGGAATGAAAAGCAAAACAGAAATATAGAAGGCATTTTTATAAATGTCTTAAGCCTTGTATTTTTTAAATAAGTTTTATTAATAAGGACATAGAACCAGTTTATCTATAGTGCACTGATAATAGTTTTATGTAATTAGTTTATTAAATTAATAAAAAGACCTTGAGATATGTTTAATTGTACCTGAATTAATTTAAAATTAATTAGCTATATTTCAGATCAATATATTTGTTTTCCTTAATTTGAATTAACCGTTATTCTCATCAGAATTATAGATTTCCGTATAAAAAAAATACCACCAACACATTTTATTTTATTTTTTAATGTGTAACTTAAAAATAAACAGATTAGTGCTCTGTTTTGAGGACAAGAAATGAAAACCAATGCGGTTTGATGATGACTGTCAGTCTATTTTTGTGACTGTCCAAAAGATGGAACACACAGACTGTTTTAAAAAAGGGTTGGATATAATTTTCTTTTAAAACAATGTGTGTGTGCGTGTGTGACAGTTGTAGGTTACTGCTTGACAAGAAATACAGTGTGACAAAAGCACAATGTTGTGTTTTATTGCGAGTATAGGCCTACACAAATATAAGTAACACTTTGCAGACTGAATGATGTCCTGTATTAACAAAATGACAGTGTATGTTTTTATGTCTCCACTGTTTGATCGCACTCGCGTCGCGTGTCTGTCTCTATATCTCTCTCTTACACACACACACAAAGTTAGATCGCGCACGTGCTTACTCTCTCTCGCATGCACACACACATACTCCAGCATTACAATCTTGACATCGCAGCCTGTTTGTCCATTATGCTGTGTTCACATCAAACGCGAATAGAGCGAATTATCCAATAATGTTTCACAATTCTAGCCTGCACGGCATGCAGATGAAGGGCACTCATTTTCTGTTTATCAATCGCCGGTTACTGAAGAGGAATCCAGCAGTACGAGACGACGAAATGGCGCGATCAAGCGGAAACCGTTACATGATTGCCTGTTAGTGTGTCACTCCCTACGTCGCTAGGTTACCAGAGAGTGTGTGCCTTTGTTAATGCAACCAAACTTGCTTCGCAACTGTTCCGTCGAAGAAAAAAAATATCGAACACATTTTTTATTGATATCGATCACATGTCTATCGCGATACATATCGTTATCGTTTTATCGCCCAGCCCTAGTCTAGAGCCTCCATTTTTGCACTCAGGCCCAAGTCTCATGACCCTCTATCAGAATCCAGAGTTTTGAGAAGATTGGGGAAACTTAATTTTTCAGCCAAAAAAAAAAACATAAGGGGTAACACTGTCGTTTTTTTTCTGGTCAAAAATTTGAGTTTCAATATCTCAGCTCTGGAAGGGTCTAGAGCCTCCATTTTTGCACTCAGGTCTAAGTCTCATGGTCCTCTATCACAATCCAGAGTTTTGAGAAGATTGGGGAAACTTAATTTTTCGGCCAAAAAGAATCCAGAGTTTCAAGAAGATCGGAGGGGGTCAAAATTTCAGCCAAAAAAAAAAATGACAGTGTTACCCCTTATGTTTTTTTTTCAGGTCCAAATTTTGACCTTCGATATCTCGGCTCTGGAAGGGTCTAGAGCCTTCATTTTTGCGCGCTGGTCGAAGTCTCGTGGCCCTCTGTCAGAATCCAGAGTTTCAAGAAGATCGGAGGGGGTCAAAATTTCGGCCAAAAAAAAAAAAAAATGACAGTGTTACCCCTTATGTTTTTTTTTCAGGCCCAAATTTTGACCTTCGATATCTCGGCTCTGGAAGGGTCTAGAGCCTCCATTTTTGCGCGCTGGTCGAAGTCTCATGGCCCTCTATCACAATCCAGAGTTTTGAGAAGATTGGGGAAACTTAATTTTTCGGCCAAAAAAAAAAAAACATAAGGGGTAACACTGTCGTTTTTTTTCTGGTCAAAATTTTGAGTTTCGATATCTCGGCTCTGGGAGGGTCTAGAGCCTCCATTTTTGCACTCAGGTCCAAGTCTCATGGCCCTCTATCACAATCCAGAGTTTTGAGAAGATTGGGGAAACTTAATTTTTCGTCCCAAAAGAATCCAGAGTTTCAAGAAGATCGGAGGGGGTCAAAATTTCGGCCAAAAAAAAAATGACAGTGTTACCCCTTATGGGTTTTTTTTTAGGTCCAAATTTTGACCTTCGATATCTCGGCTCTGGAAGGGTCTAGAGCCTTCATTTTTGCGCGCTGGTCGAAGTCTCGTGGCCCTCTATCAGAATCCAGAGTTTCAAGAAGATCGGAGGGGGTCAAAATTTCGGCCAAAAAAAAAAAATGACAGTGTTACCCCTTATGTTTTTTTTTTTCAGGTCCAAATTTTGACCTTCGATATCTCGGCTCTGGAAGGGTCTAGAGCCTCCATTTTTGCGCGCTGGTCGAAGTCTCGTGGCCCTCTGTCAGAATCCAGAGTTTCAAGAAGATCGGAGGGGGTCAAAATCTCTGCCAAAAAAAAAAAAAATGACAGTGTTACCCGTTATGTCTTTTTTTCAGGTCCAAAATTTGACCTTCGATATCTCGGCTCTGGAAGGGTCTAGAGCCTCCATTTTTGCGCGCTGGTCGTAGTCTCGTGGCCCTCTGTCAGAATCCAGAGTTTTGAGAAGATCGGAGGGGGTCAAAATTTCGGCCAAAAAAAAAAAAAATGACAGTGTTACCCCTTATGTTTTTTTTTTCAGGCCCAAATTTTGACCTTCGATATCTCGGCTCTGGAAGGGTCTAGAGCCTCCATTTTTGCGCGCTGGTCGAAGTCTCGTGGCCCTCTGTCAGAATCCAGAGTTTTGAGAAGATTGGGGAAACTTAATTTTTCGGCCAAAAGAAAAAAAACATAAGGGGTAACACTGTCGGTTTTTTTTTCTGGTGGAAATTTTGACCTTCGATATCTCAGCTCTGGAAGGGTCTAGAGCCTCCATTTTTGCACTCAGGTCTAAGTCTCATGGCCCTCTATCACAATCCAGAGTTTTGAGAAGATTGGGGAAACTTAATTTTTCGGCCAAAAGAAAAAAAACATAAGGGGTAACACTGTCGGTTTTTTTTTCTGGTGGAAATTTTGAGTTTCGATATATCAGCTCTGGAAGGGTCTAGAGCCTCCATTTTTGCACTCAGGTCCAAGTCTCATCGCCCTCTATCACAATCCAGAGTTTTGAGAAGATTGGGGAAACTTAATTTTTCAGCCCCAAAAAAATGTAAGGGGTAACACTGTCGTTTTTTTTTTTCTGGTGGAAATTTTGAGTTTCAATATCTCAGCTCTGGAAGGGTCTAGAGTCTACATTTTTGCACTCAGGTCTAAGTTGCATGGCCCTCTATCAGAATCCAGAGTTTTGAGAAGATTGGGGAAACTTAATTTTTCGGCCAAAAAAAAATGTAAGGGGTAACACTGTCGTTTTTTTTTTTCTGGTGGAAATTTTGAGTTTCAATATCTCAGCTCTGGAAGGGTCTAGAGTCTCCATTTTTGCACTCAGGTCCAAGTCTCATGGCCCTCTATCACAATCCAGAGTTTTGAGAAGATTGGGGAAACTTAATTTTTCAGCCAAAAAAAATGTAAGGGGTAACACTGTTTTTTTTTTTTCTGGTGGAAATTTTGAGTTTCGATATCTCAGCTCTGGAAGGGTCTAGAGCCTCAATTTTTGCACTCTGATCCAAGTCTCATGACCCTCTATCACAATCCAGAGTTTTGAGAAGATTGGGGAAACTTAATTTTTCGGCCAAAAAAAAAAAACATAAGGGGTAACACTGTCGTTTTTTTTTTCTGGTCAAAATTTTGAGTTTCAATATCTCAGCTCTGGAAGGGTCTAGAGTCTCCATTTTTGTACTCAGGTCCAAGTCTCATGGCCCTCTATCACAATCCAGAGTTTTGAGAAGATTGGGGAAACTTAATTTTTCGGCCAAAAAAAAAAACCATAAGGGGTAACACTGTTATTTTTTCTTCTGGTGGAAATTTTGAGTTTTGATTTCTCAGCTCTGGAAGGGTCTAGAGCCTCCATTTTTGCGCGCTGGTCGTAGTCTCGTGGCCCTCTGTCAGAATCCAGAGTTTCAAGAAGATCAGAGGGGAACAAAATTTCGGCCAAAAAAAAAATGACAGTGTTACCCCTTATGTTTTTTTTTTCAGGTCCAAATTTTGACCTTCGATATCTCGGCTCTGGAAGGGTCTAGAGCCTCCATTTTTTGCGCGCTGGTCGAAGTCTCGTGGCCCTCTGTCAGAATCCAGAGTTTCAAGAAGATCGGAGGGGGTCAAAATTTCGGCCAAAAAAAAAAAATGACAGTGTTACCCCTTATGTTTTTTTTTCAGGCCCAAATTTTGACCTTCGATATCTCGGCTCTGGAAGGGTCTAGAGCCTTCATTTTTGCGCGCTGGTCGAAGTCTCGTGGCCCTCTGTCAGAATCCAGAGTTTTGAGAAGATTGGGGAAACTTAATTTTTCGGCCAAAAGAAAAAAAAAACATAAGGGGTAACACTGTCGTTTTTTTTTTCTGGTGGAAATTTTGAGTTTCGATATCTCAGCTCTGGAAGGGTCTAGAGCCTCCATTTTTGCACTAAGGTCTAAGTCTCATGGCCCTCTATCACAATCCAGAGTTTTGAGAAGATTGGGGAAACTTAATTTTTCGGCCAAAAGAAAAAAAAAAACATAAGGGGTAACACTGTCGTTTTTTTTTTCTGGTGGAAATTTTGAGTTTCAATATCTCAGCTCTGGAAGGGTCTAGAGTCTACATTTTTGCACTCAGGTCTAAGTCGCATGGCCCTCTATCAGAATCCAGAGTTTTGAGAAGATTGGGGAAATTTAATTTTTCGGCCAAAAAAAAATGTAAGGGTTAACACTGTCGTTTTTTTTTTCTGGTGGAAATTTTGAGTTTCAATATCTCAGCTGTGGAAGGGTCTAGAGTAGGGCTGGGCGATATGGCTGAAAACTTTATCACGATATCAGTGTTTCATATCGGTCGATATCGATAATTATTGATTTTTTTATGACCCATTTAAAATAAGGACTGGGAGAAAAAATCTATTACAATTAAACATTTTTATTTTACACTTAACCTTCCTCTGATTATAATCCCAAGACAGAAATGTCAACACAACCATGGAAAACTCAAATAATTAAAAATGAGGCTGAATCCAGCTTCTTATTCGCAGCTTCTTATTGGTGGAACGGATAGCGTCAATAAAAAGCTGCGAATAAGAAGCTGGATTCAGCCTCGTAATGTACACAGAAGTCACGGTTCGGTTCAGACATCATGGTTCGGTACAACTTCGGTACAATGGAATGAAAAGCAAAACAGAAATATAGAAGGCATTTTTATAAATGTCTTGAGCCTTGTATTTTTTAAATAAGTTTTATTAATAAGGACATAGAACCAGTTTATCTATAGTGCACTGATAATAGTTTTATGTAATTAGTTTATTAAATTAATAAAAAGACCTTGAGATATGTTTAATTGTACCTGAATTAATTTAAAATTAATTAGCTATATTTCAGATCAATATATTTGTTTTCCTTAATTTGAATTAACCCGTTATTCTCATCAGAATTATAGATTTCCGTATAAAAAAAATACCACCAACACATTTTATTTTATTTTTTAATGTGTAACTTAAAAATAAACAGATTAGTGCTCTGTTTTGAGGACAAGAAATGAAAACCAATGCGGTTTGATGATGACTGTCAGTCTATTTTTGTGACTGTCCAAAAGATGGAACACACAGACTGTTTTAAAAAAGGGTTGGATATAATTTTCTTTTAAAACAATGTGTGTGTGCGTGTGTGACAGTTGTAGGTTACTGTTTGACAAGAAATACAGTGTGACAAAAGCACAATGTTGTGTTTTATTGCGAGTATAGGCCTACACAAATATAAGTAACACTTTGCAGACTGAATGATGTCCTGTATTAACAAAATGACAGTGTATGTTTTTATGTCTCCACTGTTTGATCGCACTCGCGTCGCGTGTCTGTCTCTATATCTCTCTCTTACACACACACACAAAGTTAGATCGCGCACGTGCTTACTCTCTCTCGCGTGCACACACACATACTCCAGCAGACTCCAGCATTACAATCTTGACATCGCAGCCTGTTTGTCCATTATGCTGTGTTCACATCAAACGCGAATAGAGCGAATTATCCAATAATGTTTCACAATTCTAGCCTGCACGGCATGCAGATGAAGGGCACTCATTTTCTGTTTATCAATCGCCGGTTACTGAAGAGGAATCCAGCAGTACGAGACAACGAAATGGCGCGATCAAGCGGAAACCGTTACATGATTGCCTGTTAGTGTGTCACTCCCTACGTCGCTAGGTTACCAGAGAGTGTGTGCCTTTGTTAATGCAACCAAACTTGCTTCGCAACTGTTCCGTCGAAGAAAAAAAATATCGAACACATTTTTTATTGATATCGATCACATGTCTATCGCGATACATATCGTTATCGTTTTATCGCCCAGCCCTAGTCTAGAGCCTCCATTTTTGCACTCAGGCCCAAGTCTCATGACCCTCTATCAGAATCCAGAGTTTTGAGAAGATTGGGGAAACTTAATTTTTCAGCCAAAAAAAAAAACATAAGGGGTAACACTGTCGTTTTTTTTTCTGGTGGAAATTTTGAGTTCCCATATCTCAGCTCTGTAAGGGTCTAGAGCCTCCATTTTTGCACTCAGGTCTAAGTCTCATGGTCCTCTATCACAATCCAGAGTTTTGAGAAGATTGGGGAAACTTAATTTTTCGGCCAAAAAAAAAAAACATAAGGGGTAACACTGTCGTTTTTTTTCTGGTCAAAAATTTGAGTTTCAATATCTCAGCTCTGGAAGGGTCTAGAGCCTCCATTTTTGCACTCAGGTCTAAGTCTCATGGTCCTCTATCACAATCCAGAGTTTTGAGAAGATTGGGGAAACTTAATTTTTCGGCCAAAAAGAATCCAGAGTTTCAAGAAGATCGGAGGGGGTCAAAATTTCAGCCAAAAAAAAAAATGACAGTGTTACCCCTTATGTTTTTTTTTCAGGTCCAAATTTTGACCTTCGATATCTCGGCTCTGGAAGGGTCTAGAGCCTTCATTTTTGCGCGCTGGTCGAAGTCTCGTGGCCCTCTGTCAGAATCCAGAGTTTCAAGAAGATCGGAGGGGGTCAAAATTTCGGCCAAAAACGACAGTGTTACCCCTTATGTTTTTTTTTTGGGTCAAAACTTTGACATCCGATATCTCGGCTCTGGAAGGGTCTAGAGCCTCCATTTTTGCGCGCTGGTCGAAGTCTCGTGGCCCTCTGTCAGAATCCAGAGTTTCAAGAAGATCGGAGGGGGTCAAAATTTCGGCCAAAAACGACAGTGTTACCCCTTATGTTTTTTTTTCAGGTCAAAACTTTGACATCCGATATCTCGGCTCTGGAAGGGTCTAGAGCCTCCATTTTTGCGCGCTGGTCGAAGTCTCGTGGCCCTCTGTCAGAATCCAGAGTTTCAAGAAGATCGGAGGGGGTCAAAATTTCGGCCAAAAACGACAGTGTTACCCCTTATGTTTTTTTTTCAGGTCAAAACTTTGACATCCGATATCTCGGCTCTGGAAGGGTCTAGAGCCTCCATTTTTGCGCGCTGGTCGAAGTCTCGTGGCCCTCTGTCAGAATCCAGAGTTTCAAGAAGATCGGAGGGGGTCAAAATTTCGGCCAAAAACGACAGTGTTACCCCTTATGTTTTTTTTTCAGGTCAAAACTTTGACATCCGATATCTCGGCTCTGGAAGGGTCTAGAGCCTCCATTTTTGCGCGCTGGTCGAAGTCTCATGGCCCTCTATCACAATCCAGAGTTTTGAGAAGATTGGGGAAACTTAATTTTTCGGCCAAAAGAAAAAAAACATAAGGGGTAACACTGTCGGTTTTTTTTTTCTGGTGGAAATTTCGAGTTTCGATATATCAGCTCTGGAAGGGTCTAGAGCCTCCATTTTTGCACTCAGGTCCAAGTCTCATGGCCCTCTATCACAATCCAGAGTTTTGAGAAGATTGGGGAAACTTAATTTTTCGGCCAAAAAAAAATGTAAGGGGTAACACTGTCGTTTTTTTTTTTCTGGTGGAAATTTTGAGTTTCAATATCTCAGCTCTGGAAGGGTCTAGAGTCTCCATTTTTGCACTCAGGTCCAAGTCTCATGGCCCTCTATCACAATCCAGAGTTTTGAGAAGATTGGGGAAACTTAATTTTTCAGCCAAAAAAAATGTAAGGGGTAACACTGTTATTTTTTTTTCTGGTGGAAATTTTGAGTTTCAATATCTCAGCTCTGGAAGGGTCTAGAGTCTCCATTTTTGCACTCTGGTCCAAGTCTCATGGCGCTCTATCAGAATCCAGAGTTTTGAGAAGATTGGGGAAACTTAATTTTTCGGCCAAAAAAAAAAACATAAGGGGTAACACTGTCGTTTTTTTTTTCTGGTCAAAATTTTGAGTTTCAATATCTCAGCTCTGGAAGGGTCTAGAGTTTCCATTTTTGCACTCTGGTCCAAGTCTCATGGCGCTCTATCAGAATCCAGAGTTTTGAGAAGATTGGGGAAACTTAATTTTTCGGCCAAAAAGAATCCAGAGTTTCGAGAAGATCGGAGGGGGTCAAAATTTCGGCCAAAAAAAAAAATGACAGTGTTACCCCTTATGTTTTTTTTTCAGGTCCAAATTTTGACCTTCGATATCTCGGCTCTGGAAGGGTCTAGAGCCTCCATTTTTGCGCGCTGGTCGAAGTCTCGTGGCCCTCTGTCAGAATCCAGAGTTTCAAGAAGATCGAAGGGGGACAAAATTTAAGGCCAAAAAAAAAATGACAGTGTTACCCCTTATGTTTTTTTTTCAGGTCCAAATTTTGACCTTCGATATCTCGGCTCTGGAAGGGTCTAGAGCCTTCATTTTTGCGCGCTGGTCGAAGTCTCGTGGCCCTCTGTCAGAATCCAGAGTTTCAAGAAGATCGGAGGGGGTCAAAATTTCGGCCAAAAAAAAAAAAAAAAATGACAGTGTTACCCCTTATGTTTTTTTTTTCAGGCCCAAATTTTGACCTTCGATATCTCGGCTCTGGAAGGGTCTAGAGCCTCCATTTTTGCGCGCTGGTCGAAGTCTCGTGGCCCTCTGTCAGAATCCAGAGTTTTGAGAAGATTGGGGAAACTTAATTTTTCGGCCAAAAGAAAAAAAAACATAAGGGGTAACACTGTCGGGGTTTTTTTCTGGTGGAAATTTTGAGTTTCGATATCTCAGCTCTGGAAGGGTCTAGAGCCTCCATTTTTGCACTCAGGTCTAAGTCTCATGGCCCTCTATCACAATCCAGAGTTTTGAGAAGATTGGGGAAACTTAATTTTTCGGCCAAAAGAAAAAAAACATAAGGGGTAACACTGTCGGTTTTTTTTTCTGGTGGAAATTTCGAGTTTCGATATATCAGCTCTGGAAGGGTCTAGAGTCTCCATTTTTGCACTCAGGTCCAAGTCTCATGGCCCTCTATCACAATCCAGAGTTTTGAGAAGATTGGGGAAACTTATTTTTTCAGCCAAAAAAAAAAAAATGTAAGGGGTAACACTGTCATTTTTTTTTCTGGTGGAAATTTTGAGTTTCGATATCTCAACTCTGGAAGGGTCTAGAGCCTCAATTTTTGCACTCAGGTCCAAGTCTCATGGCCCTTTATCACAATCCAGAGTTTTGAGAAGATTGGGGAAACTTAATTTTTCAGCCAAAAAAAATGTAAGGGGTAACACTGTTATTTTTTTTTCTGGTGGAAATTTTGAGTTTCGATATCTCAGCTCTGGAAGGGTCTAGAGTCTCCATTTTTGTACTCAGGTCCAAGTCTCATGGCCCTCTATCACAATCCAGAGTTTTGAGAAGATTGGGGAAACTTATTTTTTCAGCCAAAAAAAAAAAAATGTAAGGGGTAACACTGTCATTTTTTTTTCTGGTGGAAATTTTGAGTTTCGATATCTCAACTCTGGAAGGGTCTAGAGCCTCAATTTTTGCACTCAGGTCCAAGTCTCATGGCCCTTTATCACAATCCAGAGTTTTGAGAAGATTGGGGAAACTTAATTTTTTGGCCAAAAAAAAACAAAAAACATAAAGGGTAACACTGTCGGTTTTTTTCTGGTCAAAATTTTGAGTTTCAATATCTCAGCTCTGGAAGGGTCTAGAGTCTCCATTTTTGCACTCAGGTCTAAGTCGCATGGCCCTCTATCACAATCCAGAGTTTTGAGAAGATTGGGGAAACTTAATTTTTCAGCCAAAAAAAAAAACATAAGGGGTAACACTGTCGGTTTTTTTCTGGTCAAAATTTTTAGTTTCAAAATCTCAGCTCTGGAAGGGTCTAGAGTCTTCATTTTTGCACTCAGGTCTAAGTCTCATGGCCCTCTATCAGAATCCAGAGTTTCAAGAAGATCAGAGAAACTCAAAATTTCGACCCCCCCAAAAAAAACAAAAAAAAACCACAGTGATACCCTTTTAATTTATTTTTTTTTAGGTGCGAAAAAATAAGTTTCTCCAATCGTCTAAAAACTCTGGATTCTGATAGAGGGCCATGAGACGTATACCTTAGTGCAAAAATGGAGTCTCTAGACCCTTCCAGAGCTGAGATATTGAGATCCCACATAGTATTTATGCCACTATAAAAATCTCAATATCTCAGCTCTGGAAGGGTCTAGAGACTCCATTTTTGCACTCAGGTCCAAGTCTCATGGCCCTCTATCAGAATCCAGAGTTTCAAGAAAATCAGAGAAACTCAAAATTTCGACCCCCCCAAAAAAACAACAGTAGTACGCCTTGTTAAGTTTAAGTCAGTAAAAAAATGTGTTAATGTAGATTTAACCTCTGTGCTGAATATTGTTTACGATTTCACATGACCGTTTACTAAAAGAAAAGGGGGACTCTTATTATGAAGTTTCCGGAAGTAGTGTTGTTGTTTGAGCGGTAACCGTGGTGGTGAACCGGTGATGTGATCGAATAAACGGAGGATTGATTCTAAAGTGTATTTTTCTTGAGTAACATTGGTAGCAGAGGATGGTTAGCAACTATTGAGTACCCCCAACCTTTGATGAAGGAAAACCATATGAAAGTTGGAAAAATGAAGTCGCAATTTGGACCAGGGTTACGGAACTCGAAAAAAAGAAACAGGCGCTTGCTTTGCCGCTGTCTGGAAGAGCGAGAGAAACGGTACCGGTAGACGATTTGAATAAGGACACTGGCATGAACACTTTACTAGTGAAACTCGATGCATTGTTTCTCAAAGAAGAAAAGGACCAAGTTTATGAGGCGTACTCGACCTTTGACCGGATTATGAAAGATAGCAGTGTTTCCATGACAGACAATATAATTGATTTTGAACAACGGTACTCACGGATGCGTAAATATAATACTGAGCTTCCCGACGCAGTAATAGCATTTAAACTGCTGAACACTGCATGCTTAGAAGTGAAAGAACGACAGATAGCTCTGACAGCATGTACAGATTTGAATTTTGCGTCAATGAAGTCAGCACTGAAGAGGATTTTCGGAGGAAAGTCTGCTTCTACGGTGGGGATTAATCAGGAAACAGCATATGTAACAGAACAAAGGCGACAAAGGAGCAAGCCATGGTCACAAAATGTTCAGCAAAAAACTCCACTGCCTGGCACTAACCCTCTGGACAGATACGGACGCAGATCAAAGTGCGCTGTTTGTCAAAGCACATTCCACTGGGCAAAAGACTGTCCACACAGAGGTGAGCAAGTCAAACTTACCGAAGATTGTAAAACAGATGATATAGAGGAGTGCAACATTACTCTATATACAAAAGAGTGTCCCACTGAAGCAGAAATATTTATGACAGAGTGTTTCGGCTCAGCAATAATAGACACTGCATGCACACGGACTGTGTGTGGTAGAGGTCTTGACGGGTCCAAAAATTCATGCCCGACCCGGAAGAGACCCGTAATATGCTACACCGAACTGACCCGGACCCATTGTTCATTTCAAAAGTTGGACCCGGACCCGTGCAGACCCGAGAAATGTCATAAATGTACTGCCCGGACCCGTCTATTATTTGAAAAATGGACCCGAACCCGGCAGGAAGACAAAAACCCGACTGGACCCGATTGTCATATATTATTTCACACGATTTGCGAAAAATAAAACTTTTTGTCTTACCTAATTTTAGTAGCCGTCGTCTCACTTCCTTGTAACGTTACCTGACTGACTGATGCATTACAATCCACCGACAAGAAAGTTCTATCCATGTTATTTCTCTCGTTTTTCCAAGCTTAATCCACTCATTATTTCGGCTTTAAAGTCCACTTGATGTCACGGTGATGGATAACAAATGCAGCCTTGCACATGTAGCTACATTCTGACTCGAGTTAACTCGCATAATAACTTTAACTGTTTGCCCTTAACGATTGCTTGTTGCTTGTTCAGCTTGATCATATCTGTGCTTTCTGCTCATCATTGAGTCTGAATCTAACCAAAACTTTAAGATTAAACAAGACGGTTCATTTATATTGTTATAAACATTGGAGAAAATGTAAAGCGCGGTTTGGCGGAAACTCTGCTCTGGTTGCCATAGAAACATGACACGCGCTTGAGATTCTGATCGCACGGGTTCCATCCCGTTCTCAGCGCGTGTTATATTACCGATAACGGGTGCCATATGAGTAGTATTTCGCCGTGTTGTCATATAGCGTCCTATATGACGCTAAAGGATGAGAATGCGTTGGTATTACACACAATGTTAAACAGACCGGGGATACGAAGTAATAGATTCGGACCCGATTCGGACCCGGCTGATCGTTTAAAATACAGACCCGAACCCGTACGGGTCCTGGGTGCACTGTGAAGACCTCTAGTGTGTGGACAGGAATGGATAAATAGCTACATCGCTGAACTAAGCCAAAACGAGATAAAAGACCTGAGGAAGACAGAAACACACAGTCACAGACCCTTTAAGTTTGGTGATGGAAAAGTGGTCTATTCCAACAGAAAGTTGAAAATTCCTGCAAAGATTGGACAAACTAAGTGTCATATTGAAACTGAAGTTATGCCAGCGAAGATTCCACTACTCTTGAGCAAGGCATCCATGAAAAGAGCAGGGACAGTGCACTGGATATGGAGAATGACAGTGCGGTGATGTTCAATCAACCTGTAAAACTTGACTTTACAAGCTCTGGTCATTACTGTGTAAACATCATGGACAATGAAAAGAAAACCATTCAAGGTGACGAATGTGTCTTGGTGGCTGTTGAAGATGTCACACTAACAGAACAAAAGAATGAGGATGTACAAAGACAGTGTGACGAGGAAATACTGACAATCTCAGAAAAAATTAGTTCAGCAGAAAAACACAAAATCCTGATGAAGCTTCACAGACAGTTTGGTCATGCTTCTGCTGACAGACTGCAGAGACTTCTTACTAGCTCTGGGAATAAAGATGCAGAATGTAGTGTCATTCTGGAAAAATTGTGAGTGAATGTGAAACATGTCAAAGATACAGTAAGACCAAACCAAAGCCTGCTGTTGGCCTACCACTGGCATCTTAGTACAATGAAACTGTTTCAGTAGATCTGCATGAACTTCAACCAGGTGTGTGGTATCTTCACATTATTGACCAGTTCACAAGATTTAGTGCCGGCAGCATACTAACCACAAAGAAATCGTCTGAAATAGTGAAACACTTTGTCCATGTCTGGATAAGTGTACATGGTCCACCTCAGAAACTGTTTAGTGACAATGGGGGAGAATTTAACAATGATGAAGTTAAAGACATGGCAGAGAACTTCAACGTAGAAATAAAGACAACAGCAGAATACAGCCCGTGGAGTAATGGACTTACAGAGCGACACAACCAAACACTTACTGAGATCATGATGAAAGTGAAGACAAGTAATGGCTGTGACTGGGACACTGCATTGGACTGGGCTCTTATGGCAAAGAACACCATGCAAAATGTCCATGGCTACAGTCCTCATCAGTTGGTGTTTGGACAAAATCCCAACCTGCCGTCTGTATTAACCGACAAACCCCCAGCTTTAGAAGGCACCACGAAAAGTGAGTCTGCAATGAGCAAGGCTTTCTCCTGTTTCAGATGATCAACGAGTATTTGGTACTTGTAACGTTCTGTAGCCTCAGCAGGTAGCAAATTCTCCAATGCAATTTTGAGTCGTGCAATCTCTCTGGGATCTTCACTGCAAAAATGAGGAATGGTGGGAATAGGACCTCTGTAGGTGGGCTCTACATGAGGATATGGAAGAGAAGGAGGACGCACTGGGTGGTATGGCTGATACGTCTCAGGCTGAGCATAATCTGCGTACTGTCGTGGGGTCAAGAAGCTTGATTTGTCTGCAGGATTAGGAGCTTATTGACCATAGCTGTCTGAGTGCCGCTCATGTGCATGGTGAGCTAATGTATCCCTTGGAGTAAGTCTCGCATCTTGATAGGCTATGCTTGTAGCTGGAATCCCATGATAAGATTGACGATAACCATATGGTTCAGTGGAAGGGAAATAGCGCACGGGTTTGCAGTTCAGACTATGATCTTTATAAGTCCCATACATAGCTGCTGTCTGTTGATTGTAGTCCAGAGGCATAAACTGAACAGCTGAGGGATATTGGTTGCGCTCTCTTTGGTCAGTGGACATATAGTTATGGCCTCTGTGGTCTGTGTTGTAGTCACCACGTGGTCTATCTATGTGCCTAATACCAGGTTGAAGATATGTAGCATCTTCTTGATGGGCTAGCTTGTGTTGGGATTGAGTTGGTTCATAAGAAGAGAAAGGATGACTTGAAGTTAGCCGAGTTGCCGTTGGTAATCTCAGGTGTCTGATGGACGGATGCACAGACGCACCCACAGACACGCACGCACGGATGGACGCACGCACGCACGGATGGACGCACGCACGCACGGACGGACGCACGCACGGACGGGCAGACGCACGCACGCACAGATGGACGGACGTCCTTCTGACCGTATTAAAAGACCACATTCATTAACAAAAGCTAGTATACACCATTACAACACACCCCTACATTTTTTCATTTTATCTTTCAGTCTTCAATTTCTAGAGCAAGAATCAAACTAACAGACATACCGACACTGAAGTTGTGATAAAAATTCAGGCCCTTGTACTTCAGAAACTGGGGTAAACTGTAGTGGCATTCTAACCACAAGAGCCACACACTGAAATATTCAGATTAAAAGCCCAAACAAAAAACCTGATTGAGGCACACAGACACCCTTTCAGCACTCAGACGTCTTCCTGGCTCCATGATCCAGACACTCTGATCCACATCACTGAGGCCACACAGAGATCCTGCTTGAAACGAAGCACCACATTTGATTGAGCTTCACTATAGTCAGTTCACTAAACGATGGGTTGTCGGGAGAAACAGGTAGGAGAAGCTGAACAAACCTCTTATCTGTAGTGAAGTATGGCGATTTATAACGATGGATTAGCACTCGCCTGGGGAAGATCAAACTTAATCAGTATCATCAGTATCTAGAGAAAGTCTTAATTTTTACAAAATACAAGTCATACCACCAGATTCAGATCAGCCTTAAGATTAGCAGTGTTTAGGGAGAACGCAGCCCGTCCATTCTTGTTTGTGGTTCGATTCAACAGCAGTTTGTTGGGCCAGTTGCTCCCCTCCAAGGGCATTCATCTGGTAGGAGAACAAAGACACAATTAAGTCAAGCACAGGCAAAAGGAAAACCCTCAGCAGTAAGGCAGGAGTCACACACCTTTGTGGTTTGAGTCAGGCACTGTCTGGTCAAATTATGAAGCAGAGGGCACACTTCCACTAAGGCTTGACCAGGTACAGGTTGGCCATATGTATATCTGGGAAACATCATAACAAGATAAAGAACTGACCAACCACAAGACAAGAAAATAAAGCATCACTCACTTGGCACAAGACTCAACTTCCAGTCCCATAACTGCAACGCTGTAGGTCTGCGGTGCGTTTATGGTCACGTCAAACTAAACAAGAAACAAAGCGCTTTAAATTAAGGCCTCAGATCAGTCATTGAACTGCCCTTACACAACAACTTACCGTATTTTTTTACCTCAAAGACCTGGGAAGCTAGTGTTGGCACTCTTCAGTCCATCGCTGCTCCATTCTGCGACACCGCGGCCTAGTCACAGTCGCCTAGGTCTTTGTGTCTCACTGCCTCATCGCTTCTCTGGCTGTGTGGTGTGCTCCACCTCCATCACCTCCAGTAATCCCCTTGGTAATGTTGGGGCTTTTCACTACATTGCTACTCCATTCTGCAACGCCGCCATGGGATGCAGTCCTGATAGTGGGGTGGGTCTCCGTCGGCTTTTCCCTGCTCAAAGCCATCCCCCTGGCTGTCACCACCATCTGCACCAACCTTTCCTCCAGCTACGGACGGCCGCCGTGGGATGCAGTCCTGACTGTGGACTGGGCGTGGACGGATTGGGCGGGCGGACAGATTAGGCGGGCGGACGGACGGATTGGGCGGACAGACGGATTAGGCGGGCGGACGGACGGATTGGGCGGACAGACGGATTAGGCGGGCGGACGGACGGATTGGGCGGACGGACGGACAGATTAGGCGGACAGACGGATTGGGCGAACGGACGGACGGTTTAGGCGGACGGACGGACGGATTAGGCGGGCGGACGGACGGACGGATTGGGCGGACGGACGGATTAGGCGGACGGACGGATTGGGCGAACGGACGGACGGTTTAGGCGGACGGACGGATTAGGCGGGCGGACGGACGGTTTAGGCGGACGGACGGATTGGGCGGGCCCGTCCGGAAGGAATGCGGCTTAGCTGGAGGACAATAAAAAGCAGAAGAGAACCATGAAAAAACGTTGGTGCAGATGGTGGTGACAGCCAGGCGGGATGGCCTTGAGCAGGGAAGGGCAGACTAAGACCCACCCCACTATCAGGACTGCATCCCACGGCAGCGTTGCAGAATGGAGTAGCAATGGAGTGAAGTCCCAACATTACCAAGGGGATTAGCGGAGGTGATGGAGGTGGAGCACACCACACAGCCAGAGAAGCAATGAGGCAGTGAGACACAAAGACCTAGGTGACCATGACTAGGCCACAGCACCGACCCCCTGAATAGGAAGCAGCGATCCTGAGGTTAGAGGCAGAGCTGCAGCAACCATAGATGGAGGTGGAACCTGAGGGAGGGCGGAGCTATTCACAGGCGAAAGATGTGGAGAGCCGTAGGGCAGCAAGTCCATGGCGAAGAAGATGTAATGTCTAACAGAAGGAGGCCGAATGGCCAATGGTCCACGCTGGAGTAGAGGGTGGTAAGAGAGCACAGCTGCATTTTCACTGGGAAGATGTAGACCAGAATCTGCACTGCTGGAGCCATATCCACGCCATCACTTTGTTTGCAACTGGAGTCAAGGATATATGTCAGGAATGTTCAAGGTTAGGAAAGGGGAAACAAACAAAAAAACACATGAACATCATCCATTTGATCACTGGATGGCAAACAAACCAAGAGTAGTAATGGTGTTAAAGGAAAGCTTCAATGGTTCACAAAGCTTATTTTCACCATCTATAAAGTTTAGTAAACAACTTCAACATAAAAACAGAATGCTTCTGTTTACTTCAAAGCCTAATGGTACTTACCTGGTTCTTTAAGTCCATCACCAGCGAAGAGAAAAAGAAATCCTGCTTGAGCAGAAACCATCAGAACGTTTCCCTCCGCAGGAACAGCCGTAGCTGGAGAAAACAGCAGAGACACCTGGAACAAGGACCAACACGCTGTAGGACACACACCAACATTCCCAAATTGAAAAATAGCCACATCAGTACCTGGTTCTGGAAATACACATCGGTGCCAAACGGCACACTAGCAGCAAATACATTCTCACTGGGAAGAAGATGTAGACCAGAATCTGCACTGCTGGAGCCATATCCACGCTGACAGACAACTGGAACCTCACAGAGCCACTTGTGACTGCATCACCAGCCTTTGCTTTAACCGTCTGAAATCCATGGAGGACGATCACTCCTTTGGATAAGACCTGACAGAAGACATAGGTGTGCAAGTTACGGAACAAACAGAGCAGCAAACTTAAATACAAAACTAATGTTCACTCACCATATAGATGATGTCAGCGCTGTAGCTACCAGCCTCTCCAACAAATGAATACTCCACGGTCACTGGAAACGAAGCACCACATTTGATTGAGCTTCACTATAGTCAGTTCACTAAACGATGGGTTGTCGGGAGAAACAGGGAGGAGAAGCTGAACAAACCTCTTATCTGTAGTGAAGTATGACGATTTATAACGATGGATTAGCACTCGCCTGCGGAAGATCAAACTTAATCAGTATCATCAGTATCTAGAGAAAGTCTTAATTTTTACAAAATACAAGTCGTACCACCAGATTCAGATCAGCCTTAAGATTAGCAGTGTTTAGGGAGAACGCAGCCCGTCCATTCTTGTTTGTGGTTCGATTCAACAGCAGTTTGTTGAGCCAGTTGCTGCCCTCCAAGAGATATACAGCTTCGTTTGTAAAGGACACCATTACATCTGCGAGAGAAAGTCCAAACAAACAGTGAAGAATATCAACTTTGTGGCTTAAAGTGCATGTCTTGTAAAGATGATAGAGTACATGGTTCAGATCAGCCAATAGTTCACCTGTTCCCTCCTCAGTAACATTCCCATTTACCAAACACAAAATTGACAATGAGCTTCTTCCAAACTCAAATCTCCCTCACAGCCATGAGGACAGATCACCCAAAACTAACCCTTGTCAAGCCACTCTTACTCTAATATATCAGGAACGCATTCATCTCGTTAATTCAATTAATTAACCACCACCTGGCAGTAATTAGGAGTTCCAACTGTCATTGATTTGAAACACAACACATTATGGAGGTTATAGCGGACAAATTTTCTAGTTGCCATATCAACACTATAGAATTTTAAAAATATATAGCCTATGTATTGAAGACATTACTGAACATTTATTTAACCATAGCAGAAGTTTCTTGTGTTAATTTTAAACAAGTCTGATATTATTTTATCTTATATCTGTTAATTAACAGTTGAGATAGTTCTTGAATGCTGGTGTGACAGCAGAGGATAGACTAGCCGAGTTTAAATCCTATATTTAAGAGAACTTCATCCCAGTTATGCAGGAGAGGCATGTTGTCACACTGTGTTGCAATGAGAAAATGATTAGAATTATTGCTTCTCTACTCTATACTTGAATTCTATTGAGAAAAGGGTGAATAAATACTGAGATTCAATGTTAAAAAATTACAAATAGTAAATTACAAATAGAGGGAATGCGCGTGACGTCACCGTTGGCCGGAGTGCCTGCAGTTCCTCACAGTGAGTCTCATTCATGAAACATTCGAACCCATCCAACGCGTTGTACATTTGAAGAGCTCTTTTCCAAAACGCTATAAATCTATTTCAGTAGTTTTCAGAAAAACTACAATTTCTACCTAGACCCACACATTTTGTGAATATTCAAATTATCCTGTTGAAATGTTTTATTGGTTCAGTCTGAACATTTTGAACAAAGATTATTAAATCATACAACAATATTGTTAATGATAAATTAAAAGTTATTTTTTTTCAAATGCTATAAATTCATCCATTTTTTGTCTCATTCTTAGTAAAGTCATTTTTAGTAAAGTGTCAAACCTCAAACAATTAGTATCAATTTCAACATATGCATGAAAAAACTAATTATTAAAAAATGATCAATAATGATAACGATGTATTCAAAAAAAGGGATGGGCACCCCTCCAGCACATGCACGGCTACATAGCATGTGAGCAAAGCGGTGACTCTTAAACTTACTTATAAGTAAAAAAAAAAAATAAAATAAACATGAAATAAACATAGGCTATACGTTTCACATTTGTGTTTAATAATATTACGTTACTTATTTTTATTATTTCATCTATGTTGAGTAGGCTATGAAAAGGGAACCGCATGAGATGGTAAGATAGGATCAAAATTCAAAAGCTGCCCAATATCGGATAATATTTGGAGTGGGTCAGACACGATTTTGACCACTTATTCAGTTTTGTTTTGTAGAAAGCTTGTAAATTTCGTTTGATATAAATTGTATATTCATTTTAATAAATGTTTCGTCAACAAATTGACTGGATTAAAACAGAAGCAAATATCAGACAATATAATCAGGACGCAGAGGCGCGCATGTGAACCGGAGCGCGTCTCATATTATGAACCGAAACACCGCGCTGCTTGTCTCAAAGACCAAGAACTAACCTACAGAAAGCTTTAAATGTCTTATTTTAAACAAAACAAACTAAACAAAACAAACTAAAATAAATTGGCAACTCTCTGCGTATGGAGGCTAACTCGAAGTAGGCCTATGCGTTTCTATAGGCCTATGCGCGTTCACTGCGAAGATGGCAAGATAAGTAACGTTAAGCATCATCAACTTTATCTTTGCTGCTGACACTGACAGAAAACACTAGTTTATTAATAAACAATTCAAATGTTTCATTCATTATCATTACTTTTGACGGTTCTTTGTGGCAAGCTTTATGCACGCGGAATAGGCAATTAAATACGCTCATGGTTTCTCTCCCATTTAATTAAATCAATATATGTGATAACTGATTAGACAAATGGCTTAATAATCTACTTCTAGTCGACTAGAAAACTAGGACTCATTTTGAGGAATGAATGAACATAAACAAACCTCTGTTCAGAGTGCCGCCGTGCTGGATTGCGTAGAACGCTCATCGAATTCGAGGATTTATCGCGTTTTGGAAAAGAGCTCTTCATTTGTTGATACCAACCACAAACATATATATTTGAAGAACTCATATTAAACACGCGTTTATCCCATAATATTAAACACATTAAACAGTTGAGAGAAGAAGCGCACGCTTACCCACCTCCTGCAGCGTCGGCCATTTTGATGAACTACGGTGCGCGATCATGAACAAAACAACGTAGTGCAATACACTAACCACCCTAAAAGCCACTAAACCCCATTTGATTTAGTTTAACGTGTAAATTTACCACGATGAATATCATTAGAATTGACATTATTTTTAAGTCTTGAAATCCAATTCGGATGAATTTATCAGTGGTGTTGTAAAAATCTACATTATTACTATAGTTTAAGAAATAGTTCTAATTCAAGCAAACATCTTGCTCCATATAAGAAAAAATAAATAAATCAGATTTTAATTCAATTTATTAAAGGAGGGGAATGTTAAACACATACAATTAATTTTTCACTCCATTTACACAGAACTATCAAATATTAAACTTTTACATGTGTGTTAAATAAGGCACAAGTCAACATAAAAACATCCTGTACAAACGTTCACGTGATGCAAGAAAACATTTTTCGACAGTGTTACCCCTTACATTTTTTTTTTTTGGCTGAAAAATTAAGTTTCCCCAATCTTCTCAAAACTCTGGATTCTGATAGAGGGCCATGAGACTTGGACCTGAGTGCAAAAATGGAGACTCTAGACCCTTCCAGAGCTGAGATATCGAAACTCAAAATTTTGACCAGAAAAAAAAACGACAGTGTTACCCCTTACATTTTTTTTTTTTTTGGCCGAAAAATTAAGTTTCCCCAATCTTTTCAAAACTCTGGATTGTGATAGATGGCCATGAGACTTGGACCAGAGTGTAAAAATGGAGGCTCTAGACCCTTCCAGAGCTGAGATATTGAAACTCAAAATTTTGATTTTCACTTAAATGGCAATGAAGATTACCTATTAATTGCAATTTAAGTGAAATTACTGAACTTAAATATACAACTTTGATAAAAATGATCATTTTTGAAGAAAATTTCAAATGGCATTTAGAGGCTTTTGCATCTGAACTCTTCGTTTATTCCTTGAAGAGATGCACTGAATTTTGGTGAATAAGAGGACCTATTTTAGTTTTATGCACATAGTTGTATGTATTGTTTTTTTTCCTCACTCGATCCCCATGTATTAGGACGAGTGTTTGAGTGGTTTTAAACGCGGAGAAATACGACAACTCTCGTCTCTCGTGCACCTGTTCATCCTACAACTAGTGCTATGTTTTTATCTCTGGGCAACATCTCTTTTTAAGTGATGAAAATGTCCTGGTTTTCAAAAAAACTGCTGGGAAAGATCAGTTCTACAGCCAAATATAGATGGGCAAACAAGGTGGATGAGGAAGAAAAACAAGATAAAGAGGATGAAAACTAAAGATATAAATAGATTTTGTTAGTTCGTTTTTGTAAGTTTGTGAGAGCTGTTTTTTGTTACATTTGGAGGCATTTCTTTTAGTTATTTATTATTTATATATTTATTTTTCTAATACAGAGGACATTATTTCTATCATTATTTCATTCGTTTTTTTTTTATCTGTCATAATAAAACATTGAGACATGAATATGATCGCCCTAGTATAGTATTCTATTATTATTTCTGTTTTACATTAAGTTTTACATCTAATGTCAGGGAATGAATTTGCATGTTCACTCAGCTCATCGTCAGCGAAAAACACTTGGGTGTGAACACAAAAAACGCGTTGAAAAACGCTGACGAATAACGCGCGCTGATATTCGTCCCGGTGTGTACGGGCCTTTAGTCCGAGAGCTTTCTGTCCCTCCATTGGAAATGTGTGTTCAGTATACTGTCCATGTCCAGAAAGGAAATAAAGACATTATCAAAGTAGTCATGTGACGTCAGTGGGTTAGTTACAATGTTTTGAAGCATCAAAAATATATTTTGGTCCAAAAATAACAAAAACTACGACTTGCGTCACTGCGGACAGAATCGGAAGACAATACGATGCTGAATAAAGTCGTAGTTTTTATTACTTTTGGACCAAAATGCATTTAGCTAACCCACTGATGTCACATGAACTACTGATGATGACGTCTTTATTTCCTTTCTGGACAAGGACAGTATATCTTACACACATTTCCAATGGAGGGACAGAAAGCTCTCGGAATAAATCTAAAATATCTTAAACTGTGTCCTGGAGATGATCGGAGGTCTGACGAGCTTGGCACGACATGAGGGAGAGTCATTAATGTCATTTTCATTTTTGGGTGAACTAACTCTATAAAAAGATGATTAAAGAATACCTCTAAATCTGGATCAGCTACTGGAGTCTGCAGCATTCCAATGTGCCAAAGCTGATTTGGTGTAAGATTTGCTTCTGTTCTGATGTGACGACTGACCACACATCACGCCACAGGCGCTCAATTCTTAAAAAACAAACATAAAACAACAGACCAGCATTCAGACTGAGGTGTATTGTAATGCCACACATTAACATGCCTAATTAACGATGTCATAAAGTCAGGCAGGTGATTTTTTGGGGGGTCCCCACTAGAAATAACAACAGCAACAAAAAACAGAATTTGCACCTTTGATTGTGAACGCTTTTTCCGGCAATGAAGCTACCTCGACTAGTTCCTCGCACTGAGAACATGCAACATCCACGTTTTACACTCCCTGGTCACCACGTACTCTAGAAAAGATTCAGGGAATATTAAACATTTGAAACATTTTTTGAAGCAACAAATATTTGCAACTGGATTTTAAAGTCAATAGCTTTCGAGAATTATAAACATAGCTCAATGTTTAGAAAGACTAAACACTACAACATGTAAAAAATACCAAAACTCACATTTGTTAACAATTCAAAAACCTTTGGTTAAGGTAATTTTGGCTACGTCCACATTAATCCGGATACATTTGAAAACGGGTTAAAACGGTTAAAAACACTCTCCGTCCACACTAGCGTTTTCAGGCGTTTTCCGACGTTTCAGTGTGGATGAGAAACTTCTAAATTCACTTTACTGCGCATGCGTGAAACTTCACAAAAGCTCACTGAGACGTTACAGATGGGGAAATAAATAATAAAGTTATCGCGCAATTCTTCTAACAGGATCATTTTATTTAGCAAAATATCTCACCATCACTGATGCATCCAGGTCGCATTCAGTCACCATTTGTTTGGTCTAAACCACAACTCCTGTTTTGCCGCAGGACAGCAAATGTGACATTATCTGTAATGAAGAATAGCACATATTAAGCAACATAGAAAGTAAGACATTTTAGCAACAGTGTAAAAAACGAGTAACACAAAACAGGCACAATAGGCCTACTGATAAACATGAATATCTATTGGTACTACATGGATCACATGTATGGCAAGCCGTTTTAGCTTAAATTGTACCCTGCCTCACTCGTCATTATTGCATTTTTACTAGTAACAATTCAGTTAGAGAGCTCTACAATTCAATTCTTACTAGTAAGAATTACAATTAGAGAGCTCTCTAATTCAGTTTTTACTAGTAAGAATGTAATAGCAGAGCTCTCTAATTTAATTTTTACTAGTAAAAAAATGAATTAAAGATATGTATAATTGCAGAGTTCTGTAACTGAATTAAAGAGCTCTGTAATTGCATTCTTACTAGTAAAAACTGAACTAGAGAGCTCTCTAATTATAAATGTTACTAGTAAGAATTGAATTAGAGAGCTCTCTAATTGTAATTCTTACTAGTAATAATTGAATTAGAGAGCTCTCTAATTGTTATTCTTACTAGTAACAATCCAGTTGTAGAGCTCTGTCATTTTAATTCTTACTAGTAACAATTCAATTGAGGAGCTCTCTAATTAAAAATGAATGGAAGTCAATGGAGACATATGACTAGTAAAATTTAATTTGTAGAGCTCTCTAATTGCAATTGTTACTAGTAAGAATTGAATTAGAGAGCTCTGTAATTGTAATTCTTACTAGTAATAATTGAATTAGAGAGCTCTCTAATTGTAATTCTTACTAGTAATAATTGAATTAGAGAGCTATCTGATTGTAATTCTACTAGTAATAATTAAATTAGAGAGCTCTCTAATTGTAATCCTTACTAGTAAGAATTGAATTGTAGAGCTCTCTAATTGAATTGTTACTAGTAAAAATGCAATTCCGACGAGTAAGGCTGGGTACAATTTAAGCTAAAACGGCTTGCCATACACATGACTAAACTTATATCATCGTTTTGAAATACCTCCGGTTTCACTGTCCACACTACAAAAACGGCGTTTTCAAATTTATCCACTTTGGAGAGCGTTTTCCAAACGATACGTTTTTGGTGACTTAAAACGGCGTCTGTGGACGGAAGGCCAAAACGGAGAGAAAAATATACGTTTTCAAATGAAAACGTAATTAGTGTGGACATGGCTTTTGCTTCGTGCAAAGACATAGCCTATCTTCGCACAAATCAATCAAATCAATACATATCAATCAATGAATGAATGAATATGACCGAATGAATCATTCAACACAACAAAACTCTGATTTAATGATCAATATACGTTACCTGCCTACAAGTTACAACAGTGCTGTGTCTGCCAGCGTTTTCATCCGCATTATCCTCTAGACACCTCGCGCGTGCATAGACAATTTGTGCGTAACTGCGCCTAGTCATGGAGAAAACAGCCCGCAGGTTAACTTAACCTTCAAGGTGTAAGGGTAGCAGTTTGAATAAATAATAAACATAGCCGTTTGAACTCTTCTCCACTTTGTTATACCACACATCAGACCTTCAAAAACCCGCGACAATCTAGTAGCCTACCAGGTGCGCCAGCTACGGCAAGCCCCGAGGGGAAACCAAATTGCATACACACATACAACGAGCGCCAGAACATCATTACCGGCATTATAGTAACAGACTTTGTTGGATTATGTCATGTAATATCCAGAGGTGGACAGAGTATAGCTACACAGCTCTATTACTTGAGTAAAAGTACAGATGCCCCTTGCTAAATTTTACTCAAGTACAAGATGTCTAGCTACTTGAGTAAAAGTACTGAAGTACTTGTTTTTAAAAGTACTTGAGTATCAAGAGTACATTTTCTAAATATTGCATTAGGGAAAGAACCTATATAAACATATATGTTTTAATATAGGTTTTGATATAGGTTTTTAATATATGTGACATTTAAAATTGGCCGTTTTCCTATATTATATGCACATATATGCACATACATGTAGATATATTTGTGCATATATGTACACATATAGGTGCATATATACGTGCATATAGGTACATTGTATCGGTATAGCAGAGGAGTTCACCTATATATGCACCCACATGTTTACCTGTACAATTATTCAAATCCACAGCTACTAGGCAAAATAAACAATAGTCCAAAATGTATACATTTACATTATGTATTTACTTAAGAACAATCAAATAGTACAAGAACAAAAATAAAACAAAAAATTGGATGGCAAAAAAAAAAAAAAATCTTGTTGATCTTCTCAGCTTCATGAGCTTCGAATTGATAGATGTGCCCCTCAGCTGGCTGCCAGCCACTTCTTCAATGTAGCAATAACAAATCTATCCTCTATCAGAATCCAGAGTTTCAAGAAGAGCGGAGAACGTCAAAATTTCGGCCAAAAAAAAAAAAAAAACGACAGTGTTACCCCTTACGTTTTTTTTTTTTTTTTTTTCGGGTCGAAATTTTGAGTTTCGATATCTCAGCTCTGGAAGGGTCTAGAGCCTCCATTTTTGCACTCTTCTTGAAACTCTGGATTGTGATAGAGGGCCACGAGACTTCGACCAGAGTGCAAAAATGGATGCTCTAGACCCTTCCAGAGCTGAGATATCGAAACTCAAAATTTCGACCCGAAAAAAAAATGTAAGGGGTTACACTGTCATATTTTTTTTTTTGGTCGAAATTTTGACGTTCTCCGATCTTCTTGAAACTCTGGATTCTGATAGAGGGCCACGAGACTAGGACCTGAGCGCAAAAAATGGAGACTCTAGACCCTTCCAGAGCTGAGATAATGAAACTCAAAATTTTGACCAGAAAAAAAAAACAGTGTTACCCCTTACGTTTTTTTTGGGGGGCGAAAAATTAAGTTTCCCCAATCTTCTCGAAACTCTGGATTCTGATAGAGGGCCATGAGACTTAGACCTGAGTGCAAAAATGGAGACTCTAGACTCTTCCAGAGCTGAGATATTGAAACTCAAAATTTCGAACAGAAAAAACAAAAACAAAAGGGGCAACACCTATTCTGGAAATGGGGTTGTAGTAAAGCTAGAAATTCAAGAAAATCATTATACAGAAGAGTATTTCCAACAATAAGGGGCAAGCGTACCTGCTCTCAAACCCTTCCAAGGTTTGGTGAAGTTGGTAGAGGGACATGACACTTCTATGCACATCTTCACTACTTCCTGAACTTCAGCCAGCTTCTTATTTCCTGTCTGGCATTATTGGACACATTTGCTGTGTCCGAAATCACCCATTACTCACCATATAGTGGACTATATAGTGAGCTCGCCATTTTGTAGTGCTGTCCGAATGTATAGTGATGATTATTATACCCTATATAGTCCACTTACAGGATATATACAGTAATCCTTAAGTTAAATTTACTACTTTTTAATACCTTTTTTACTACCTTCAGAATTTTTTTTAAACCATCATGACACTGAATTAAGTGTTAATCAGCAGCAACCTTTCTATGAATAGATTTAGAGCACGCATTCCATTTTTATGTTTAGTGGATAGCATTTGCGACCGAAGTGCATTAGCTCCCATCCAGTTGACATTGATGTTTTTTTACACGCCAAACAATAGAGGGAATGCATTGACATCACTTTCCCGCCGGGACCACCCCCCTCAACCTGACTGAGTGGCAAAAGATCTGCTGCGTGACTGGATTTAATAGGGGAAACTATTAAACGAAAATGCGACTAAAAATAACAATTTGATCAATTTAAACTAAATTTTGGACTCAATATAGTTGGACTCCTAACAACTTACTAAAGATCCAGTGATCCATGGATATTGACATGCAGCCAGCAATCGTGTCGCCTGACATTTATGTTTGCCTAATTTCAATAAAAGGGAAATAAAAGCAATATATAGATCTACATAGGCTACAGCAAATTTGCCTGTGAACGCTTTATATAAATACAATATAGGTAGGTCTAAATCCAGGTGATAACTTATGTCAGGGTTATCCTCTATATATCGTCATATCGTCCAGCCACTGAATATGACGTTAGCATCAAACATAGAGATGAAAGATATTTGATTGTGCCCAGATAAGCTAAAGTCCACATTTATACGGACTAACGCAAACACAAAATAGGACACCTGATAGTCTGAAGAAAAAAAAATAATACCTAATTTTTAAAAAATAATACCTCTCAGACTACATTTAACACTTTTAATGGCCTTAAATTTGACAATTTTGATTTATCACTTTTTAATACTTTTTAAAACCCGCGGACACCCTGACTTAATGTATCCCAGAATGCATTTTGAAAAGTAGTGTACAACCGATGGTCACTAACCTAAGCCCTACATACCATCATGCATTGCGCTGATCGTAAAAATAAGTTATAATAATGTGTGGAGTAGCGCATTGTAGCAAAAAACGGCCAGAAATCACTTTTAGTTTTCAAATTTTGGAGAAATAAGCTCAATATAATGTAAAGTATTTATTTTAAAAAATATATTTAGCCCAGAGCCGGCTCGACACCAGGTGACAGATGATGTAATCAACGGCGCCAAGAGACGATCGAGTAGTGTCCGAAAGTGTTGTTCTATTATGCTGCTGAGCTCACTATGTAGTGCTCTGCTCTCTCCCCTATATATAGGGGGTAGGGAGAAGGGGTTTGAGTGGAGATTTCGGACACAGCAATTGATTAATTCAGGTGTGTCTGATTATTGTTGCCGTGACTACTGAGGTCAAGCACACCTGAATTAATCAAATTGTCCAATAATGGCAGACAGGAAACAAAGAGCTGGCTGAAGTTCAGGAAGTAGTGCAGTTGTGCATAGAGCCAAATTACGTGGCTCGTCTTGGGATTGAGAGACACAGGTTTGGGACATCAGAGAGCTGTAAAACAGTGAGGGGTGAGATACAAAGTGTGGGTTAACATGACATTAAAAGTAGACAGGTGCACAAAAAACCCTCAAGGGCCTGCAAGGATCTGCATCCTTGCTCAGACCGCCTACACACACACACACACACACACACTGCTCAGAGAGGACAGGCTGAAATTCAGCATCAGTGCTAATGCTCATTTAGGACATTCAAATTCAGGCTCATTCAAATAGGACAGTTCAGCACTTTAAACTAAGACAAAAACACAGCATTTAAACAGCAAAGTTACACCAGATCATTACACACCATGATCAATGATTGACGATGAGTCAAAAACAGGCGAGTATAGACAACAAACAATGAGCAATCCAAGTATTATTCTTCAATTCTTGAGTTTTCAGGTGAAGATGCACTCTAAAAACCATAACCATGGCCTTAATTTCATTAAGTAAGTACCTTTCTTAATCCATTTAAGTTTTGTCAACTTAATTCTGTCTGTGATCTGAGGAAGTGAACTCCCAGAGTGCATTGCGGCATGAATAAATTATTGTTTTTCGATTTTTGGTTTTATTTTACCATGACAATTTTATTTGCTATCGCTATTGGGGTTATACTTACAAGAGACCTCAAAAAAAAATTGTAACGGTCAATTAATTAAATCATTTAAAAATGGCAAAATGGCACTCAAACCAGTCAAGTAATGTTTACAAGGTTTTTCTGAGTAACAAATTATGTTACTCAGAAAAAAGGTAGGTAGGTCATATCCACAAATCTAAATTTACAGCTTCAAACCTTTTTTTTTTTGTCTTTTCCTCTGAATTAAAAAAAAATCTTGCTGATTCCCTATATAAATTTAAAAGAAATGCAATTCAAACATTCCAGATGTTGAATAAGATTATGAAGTCACCTGTGTTAACCGAGATACCATGTTAATTGAGATCTTTCTATCCCCCTACTTCCTTTTTTTATATTTATTTATTTATGATGTAATGATGTTATGTATTGTCATAATTTCGATATTCGATGACCCTCCTACAAAGTCAATTGTTTTACTTATTGTTAATTTCAAATGTCAGTAGGATTTTTGTTACTTAAATAAATTTTCATGTATTTATTTATTTGTGTAATTGGAGCTTAAGCAATAAAGGTGAAGGTACAGTTTTGATTTGAAATATAATTTAGTTGGGAGTTCGGGAAGCAGTTTTCGAGATGTCAGGGTTCCCTATTTAAATGTATAGGACTTGTCGTCTATGCTTGTTGTCCACTGCCGGAACCATCGGCAGCTGTTCGCGCGACACCGGGAGGAATTGGAGGTTGCGCTCTATGTATACATGAAAACGGATGCGAGGTGAGAGTGAATTACGCTCGTATTAGCTTTCATTCATGTTTTTACTTCTGTGTTGTAAACAGTCTTAACGTAATTGATGTATGTGTACCAGTTTTGGTCTGCTTTAATCAACCGAACTATAAAAGAGCGTTTAACCAACTGCGAGTCTTAAGTTTGATAGAGTCCAGACTGATAATACATTCATAAACATTTCAGAGCTTGCAGTTTCTACAGTTTTTGGTCGTGACTCTGCTAATGAAGTAAAGAGACGTGTGGGTTTCAGTCACTGCCCTCTCAGACGTTAGCTGGTCTGCAGGATGTCTTCAGTGATTCCTCAAGGCGGGTTTCAGAGCAGCAAACAGGACTTCCGGTTCGGCCCGTGGACCGTCACCGCCGTCAGGACTCACATCATGAAGTCCAAAGATATCGAGAGGTGAGGGATGCTGCCGGGGAAATGAGATTTAACTGAGATTCTGCCATCATTTACTCACCCTCATGTTGTTCCAAACTGTTCTGGGAGATATTTTCACGAATGTCAGACAGTGGGCAAAGGGGCTCCATTCACTCATATAGCATGCAGAAAAGCGGAGGGGTGGAAGACAGCTTTAAGGAGGGGTGGAAGACAGCTCTTTAAAGGAAAGGAACAATGATCATCTTGATTATCACATTTTCGTTATCGTTGGAAGCTGAAATCTGACCCGAAACTAAACTGTGATTCATGGCAGAGACACAGACCCAGCTGAGAGACTGGTCACATGATGTAATCTGGCCAGTCGGCCGTTGCTGTATCTGAACATTATTACGAGCACATCAGATCAAATGGAGCAGGATGATGATGATTATGAAGATTGATGGATGATGATGGGGATGATGATGACGGTGTGGATGATATAAGCTCATGACGTGTGTGTCGCAGGCTGGCGGAGACGATGCACATGCCGGCTCTGCCAGAGATGCTGTTCGGGGAGAACGTCTTGCGCATTCAGCACAGCGACGGCTTCGGGATCGAGTTCAACGCCATCGACGCGCTCAAACGTGTCAACAACATGCAGGACTCTGTGAAGGTGGCCTGTGCCCAGGAGTGGCAGGACAGCAGGTATAGTGTGTGCTTCGCAGGAGCGCCTGAAGAGAGGCTTTGACACTGGAGAATCTGTGTGTGTGTGTGTGTGTGTGTTCAGGGCCGACTCGGAGCATTCGAAGGACGTGGTGAAGCGCTACGATTGGACTTACACAACCGACTACAGAGGGACTTTACTGGGAGAGCACATGCAGATGAAGGTATGACCAGCTGCATGTGGAGCGTCTCGGACTCCAGAGCTTGTATGATCAGCAATATTCTGCTCTGCTGCATCGACACCATTATACGAGAGCTGAACTGAACTGGACCATGACATCACGGGTTGTCCAGAGCGTCGCCCCTGACGTTCACATATTTAAGAGGAAAAAATGCAAATGTATCCCATATTGACCACTACTGTGTTGACTTGAGACGGGTGTAATGAATTCGTTGACTCACAATTTGGTCTCTGAATTTAAAAGCGCTGTATAAATAACAGACTTGACGTGAACAGGTGATGCCGACCACCGACCGCATCGACATGGAGAAGCTGAAGGCGCGAGAACAGATCCAGTTCTTCGAGGAAGTGCTGCTGTTCGAGGACGAGCTGCACGATCACGGCGTGTCTATGATCAGTGTCAAAATCGTGAGTGTTCCCGGCTTGATCTGCAGATGTGCAGCATTACTGGTTAGTAAAGCGGTGTGTGTTTTCAGAGAGTGATGCCCACCAGCTTCTTCCTCCTGCTGCGGTTCTTCCTGCGAGTGGATGGAGTGATGATCAGGATCAACGACACCCGTCTTTATCACGAGGCAAGACGGCGTTGAATGCTTTAATGTTCAAATATGATTTCAGCGTTTTTTAAACTTCTTATCTCCGCAGGCTGGAAGAAACCACATGCTTCGAGAATTCAGCACACGTGAAAGTAAAATATCAGATCTTCAGGTGAGTCTCTGCTTAAGAGTTTCCTAATGGTTTACTCGACCTCAGGCCATCCAAGACTCTCTCTCCTCAGCTGGAGAGAAATTCAAGACAGTTCATCCAAATATATATATATATATAGTCTGTCATCTTTTACTCGCCCTCATGTTGTTCCAGTCCTGTATGGGTTTCTTTCTTCTGTAGCTGCATAACGAGAACACTCACACAGCCGTGTCCTTCAGTTCAACAGCCTTGTAGCCAAAGGAACACAAGAGTTTTTATAGCGGTTCTAAACCTTGGGATACAAAAATATCGACCCGATGGAAGTGGTTTGAATTCTGGAAAAAGCACATAAGAGGCCAGAGTCATTATCCTTACTCGTTTAAAAAAAAAATTTTTTAAAGATTCCTCCAGGCGGTGTAGAGGTGAAACCCTAACCCAGCGGAGGAACGAAACTGCGGACTCCGCCATTAAAAATGTATTCGTCATTGAATAATTTATTCAAGAGATTTGTTAAAATATGCGGATTCATCCAGTCTTTAAGTGAGTCATTAAGTCATTCACTCAACTATTTTTTTTTTAATTCAACTATTTTATTTTTTAATTCAACTATTTTATTTTTATTAATTATTTTTTTATTAATTATTCTTTTTTAAATTAGTTAAAATTATTATGTATTTTCTAATTAGACTGAATCAATCAAAAAAATTTCAGAACCTCTAATTGTGTAATGTGTTTTTTCGAGATCTCTGTTTTGCTCATTAACAAATACCACAGTTTATATGTAGCCTGCTGGTTTGTTCATGGTAATCAGCTACAAACACATTTTACAAAAAAAGAAAGAATAAATATTTTACTCGTGCTTAAGTCTAGTGATTTATAAAGGGCGTCTCTTCTCTCGCTTTTACACGTTCACGATCTGAGCGCTTGTGCAGTTTTTCATGCTGCAATGTTTTTGGATTGACAGCCTATTCAAATTGAATCGTAAACTTCTACGATTGACTGTGTCTCCATCTGTCCATGCATGCACTGCATACATAAAAATAGTTTTTGCTACGATACCAAAATTGGTACAGAAGACAGAAACAATTATGTATATATATATATATTTCATAACAATTGAAAATTGAATTTTTCATAACAATAAACGTAAAATGGTCACTTTTTAAAACTCTTTCCACTCCAGCAATAATCTGCCGTGCTGTCTTTGAAAAGTGATCAAACTTCAGTCGGTCTCTCAGATTTACCAGTTGAAGATGGAAATTAAATTTCAGATCTATGCTCAAAAAGTGAATAAATAGATTACAAATACGGCCTAAATATAGTTTGTTATAAAAAAATCCCCTTAAAAACACAAATATGAAATAAAAAACAATCAAACTAAAAGGGGTGTTCACTCCAAATGCAGTGTGGCCTCAGCACTCCTGTCTGGAGGTTCCTGGAAGAGCTTGTTTACGGGTTTAAAACAAGTTTAGTAACACTGATTAAACTGCCAAATAGTGTGTGCCGCATTGTTTTGTATCAGACGCCGATGTGTTTGTCTCTGTTGACTTTGCAGCACGTTCCTCCTGCGCTTTACACAGACCCCAACGAGATCGCGCAGCATTTACCCCTGAAACTCACCGAGTGTGAGAAGCTGCAGCTCCCGGAGACGCCGGCGGGAACATCACAGTCTCCACTGCGGCGGGAGTGAACACCGACAGTAAAGACTCGTTCACCCTCGCTATGATCACGTCTGAAACTGTCCTGTAGAGTCTCATCCTGTAACTTTCCTGAGGTGCAGAAGGTCTGCTTTGTAATGTAATGCTTGTTTGATCTGTTTGTCATTGGAGAAGATTTTATTAAAATGCTTTAAATGATTTCACTGGATTGAGAAAATATGTCTCGATGTTATGAGAAATGAAAAAGAATGACTTAAAGCTTGTATTAATAAGGAGGAACACCTAATGCTGAACCCTGTTGGAGAAGCTCGACGAGTTATGCTTTCAGAAGTATCAACGCATTCTCATCCCAATGTGTCATATACTGATGCTTTTGCCAAAGCGTATACATCCAACGCACATTTAGTGTCAATATAACACGCTTCGGTTATGGGTAGGTTTAGGCCACTAGGAGGCGCCTTCTGGCCTATGCGTCTCATATTGGCGCTAAAGGGTGCGTTGGATGTATACGCATTGTCAGTATATGACGCCTTGGGATGAGAACGGGCTGGAATTATCCTACTTCTAAAGTCGTGATTACGAGCTTTTCAAGGGCTTTGCTCTCAGGAAGAACCAGAATGATGGAGGACACCAGTTAGTCTTATTAGGCTAAACGTATTGAAGATAATTCTGAATAAAATGTTGCGTCCTGTTCACTTACAACCATATAAACATCATTGACCACACTATCTAGATAGTCAGCTAGCTGTAAAATGAAGGTTATTTTCACTGTGTGTTAAAACATACAATAATTTGAATGATTATTCATAAATATAAATGTTCACTACTTTATCAAGGTGATGCAGCGGTTGTGGAAAAATTAATAAAGAACCGAACAGACAGCATCAGTCGTTCTCTCCTCTGCCATGTCTACAGTTTAGGACACGGTAAACTCGGAAACTCGGGTATCAAAATGATGATCTCGCAATGGTCCGGTCCTTCTGACTGAGGCTTATAAAGTTCTGAACAGGAAACTCCTAGTTGGAAATTCCTATCGGAGTTTCCTAGACAGAAATTGGACACAAATGTCCTCTCAAGTTATATTTACAAATTTAGTAATGAAAATAACCTAGATTTGATTGGAATTCCAGAATAGTAAGCAAGCCGAGTATCTAGAGTCTAGTGCATGTGTATATAGAAGTAAACTGGACACTATTTTGTTTTCAAACTTACATTTCATCAACATTTTGCCTATATACCATTTCACAACATGTAAACAACACTGGTCCAGAAGCACTTCCTGTTTCAGTTTTTTAACTTTAACTACTTAAACTTTTTGTTTTTTAACTATTACTACATAAAAGCTGGGATAAAATACAATCAACAGAACATTTAAAACTGACTTAAAAAGTAAAAAAAAAACATCTTTAAGATGTTTTCTTTACATGTGAAATAAAGAAAACAGTTACAAACTGAAACAGAAGTGTTTCTGTACCAGTGTTGTTTACATCTTGTGAAATGGTCTATTATAATAAAATTTCCATAAGAAATAGCAAAAATAAACCTGGTGTCCACCATGATTCATATTTTTTCAGGCAACAAATCACTTGAGCTGGACGAGTCCGCGAAATAAAAATCGGCAAACGCCACATATTTTACTGTGATTGTGGTTGCTACGATAATTAACTTGACTTAAAAATCTAGGAACGATTTTTATGTTTCCACCCGGAGCGTTTGAAGTGTGGCACCGTCTTTGCACGTCCGCCTGTGATACTGTCGGTAAGGAACATGATTGTCTGTCTGTACTTCCACTGCGAATGAGTTATTTACTGACTGATTACGACGGACCCGTTTGTCTTACTTGGATAAAAAGTATACGATTAAATATCTTATTCTTCGGGGCTTTTTTTCCTTACTCGGGACATATTGAGGCAACAAAATCAGTTGAGTTTGCTTCTGTTGCAATTTGTTCAACCTTTTCATAAAATGACTGGACTATAAATATATCTGGTTGTCTGGTTTTGAAATTAAAAAAAGAGGGAAACTAAACAACGCTTTCATTTGAAGCTTGCCACTATTGTTGTATTAGCATTTTATATGCACTTAACTGTTTCCTTTGCATTTTTTCTATTACATAATAGATAATAATAAAATGTCAAATCTTCAATTGCGTTTTGTATTTTAATTTGACACTGCGTTTTTAAATGACAATAAAAAGTAAATCAATAAATTATGGGTTTAGCTTTTGCAGTGACCCTCCAGTGACATCATAACCAGGGATGTAGTGGAGGCTAAACGCACGTAAAAAAAAAAAAAAAAAAAAACGCACGTAAACGAAATAGCGTTTACCCACCTCCAAAGTGCGTTTATCCTAAGACATTTTAAATTAAGCTTGTGTCGTTTTAGTTTCATATTGTTCATTATTAGTTTCATAGGTTGAAAAACCGAAGACGAACTCTTTCATATTGCGCTGCATTACTGTCAGTGTTTATTTGACGGTAAGGTTGCACTGTTGACCCTCGCGCAGCCTCTCGAGCAGAAATCTACACAAATGAGCGCAGAACACACTCAATAAAAATCTAAATAGAGTTTTTATAATTCTGACATATATAAAACAACCTAAATTATTTTTCCTGAACACCATCACGATAGAAAATGTGACATTGATTTCCTACAACAGTTCAATAAACAGTAAAAATTGAATCACTTACATTTTAGATGCAATATTGGCTGTTTTTGTTCTGTTTCAGCAGCGAAAATAGTTCCAAACAATAATCAGCAAAACCACGGCGCATCTCATCTCACACGTGTTTTCATTACTGAATGATTAAGCAATTTGAACGAATCAATTGAGTCAAAGATTCAATGAGCCATTCATAAACATCGGTCTCATTCTTGATCAGTCGTTTGAACGAATCGTTTGAATGAATGAATCAATGACTCACTCATTAAGACGGTCGCCTAGCACCACCTACTGGCGATTTAGTGTTATATGTTTAAAAGTAGTATCATTCTTTCCAAGTTTCTTATGTAAATTAATTTAAATAAATTTCATAACATTATTTTATGCAATTGTTATTTTTCAGTGTAAATGATTTAATTTGATCAGCCCCTAGGGTAACAGCCCATAGTGTCTTATTATTCGAAATAATTGAATTTATTGATCAAATTTAAGAATTTAAAATGAAAGATGAAGCATACATTTACTAAAATTGGTTGAGGGGATGCCCTTTAAAGGTGCAGATATTAAAATAATGTGATTTAAATATCAAAGCTAGCTGATTGAACACTGATGAAAATATTGTTTCAGAATAAATGAACAAACACAAAATAAAAATAAAAAATCCGGACAAGCAACTTTTTTACTCAGACAAATGAATGGCAGATTTACTTGTCCAAAGGACAGGCGTATTAAAAGGGTTAATGTCGAGGCCTCCCTATAGCAATGTTATCAGGATACACATACACCGGTAGACAGTGGCCCACCTTACCTGGTGACCACGTCGTGGTCCACCAGAATTTATAGTTTACCCACCTCTTTTTTTACCACTGCACCTCTGATCCTAACCCTAAGGGTTATTAATTCTGTTTTAGGAATTGGATTTGTCGTAAAACTAGTTTTCTAGTAGGAACTGGACATGAAGGTCGTATTTACTACCGGGAAACTCGAAGATCATTTTGATACCCGAGTTGACCGTGTCCTAAACTGTGGACATGGCGGAGGAGAGAACGACTGATGCGACTGCTGTCTGTTCTGTTCTTTATTAGTTTTTCCACAACAGCTGCATCACCTTGTCTTGATGTTAAACTCGTGCACATACACATTTACGAATAATCGTTTGAAGCGTATTGCATGTTTTGCACAGTGAAAATAGGCTGATTTTGACCGAAACTCCAGAATAATCAGCGAGCAATCTAGTCAGCGCAGTGAAGGTTATGAAGAGTATATCTATATGAAGAGTTCAGATGCAAAAGCCTCTAAGTGCCATTTGAAATTTTCTTCTAGAATGATCATTTTTATCAAGCTTGTATATTTAAATTCAGTAATTTCACTTAAATTGCAATAAAGATCACCAGGGTCGGCGCTATGGTGGGGCATTCGAGGGCCGTGCCCCCCCTAGCGGTCATTGATGCCCCTCCTACCACAGTTTCTAATACAATGCTAAATCATAAATCAGATGTAGGCTATACAATACCAAATGTCCAGCAATCTATTTGAATAGTACATTGTATTTAATTCGTTGTCTAATTGGATCTAACATGTGTTGGTGCCAAGAATTTTCACGTGAAGAAATAGATGTATCCATTTCTATTCTCTGTTGCAAATGCTGTTGGTCCAGTGGCACCGCTATAGACTGGCATGCATGAGAGTCTGGTTTCGAATCCATATTCGTGGTATTGTTTTTTTCCCATCATTATAACCGATTATGTTTATCAGTGGTTGTCAAGCAGCGACATTGAGTGCATTTTACTTTGTGATTTCACCGGTACGAATAGAGATTTCGCCGCAAAAGATCAAGCGCGCGTCCGTGTGAAGATGTTTATTGTGGCAGCGCGAGCCACACGAGAACACTTTATCAGCAAGACAGCACCACGGATCGAGTCAACGAGCACTTTGGTCTCTTGATTTAAAAACAACACATTTCAGCGTGCTATATCGCCTCTATTTAACAAATGAATACTCTGCTTGGTAACCGGATATTTATTTGTATTGGTACATCCCCGTGCCGCGAGATGTATAAAAGTGCTGGGACAACATAGGACCCTGGCAAAAAGTGGTGGGGAAATTCGCAAATAATAATTATAATAATAAAAGGTGTTATGTTTTTTTTTTTTTTTTTTTGCTTAAAAATATTTCTTAAACGGCAGTGCCCCTCCGCTGATGACCTAATGCCCCTCCAGTAGATCTGTTCTGGCGCCGACTCTGAAGATCACCTATTAATTGTCTGAGCTTAAATATACAAGCTTGATAAAAATGATTAGCCTGACTTCGTCATACTCATATTCTAATGAGAATATGAGTCTGAAATCACTCAATTGAACTTTAATTATGAGGCGTGTCGTAACCGAACCAGGACAAAAAAAAACAAACTCTGCACTCAATTGGATAGTCGGTAGACCTACCAACCAATCAGAGCAACGCATAAGTCAACTCCTTTGCATAGCGCAGTTTTCAAATACAGAACGTAGCCTACTTTATTTATTTTAGAAGTTAAATAACGAGTGTTACTTCTTTTACTTACTTCTCCATGAGTGCCACCAAAGGAGAAACCACAACGACCACAGGCTTTTCATTACGCCCCATCTTCTTAACGACCGTCAGAGCCAGCTGATAAGTTACACTTTTCCCGAATCATGTAGGAAGGACGCCAAAAATATATTTCCGATCAACAAATGCCTTGATTGCAGTTCTCTGTTTGTCTATTAAAATGAATGCGCTGTCGATTTATTTTACAAAAGACGCGATAGCGGAATCTATACATCTCAATTCTCCAGCTGCACTCATCTTTGACAAGCGCTCTTTGACGACGTGAGGATTACGTTACTGAAGACCACCTGTCAATCATCGTATAAAGCCCGCCCTGCCAATTTGATTGGCCCGTTGATCTCTGAACCGATCATAATTTCTACCTCAATGGATTGAGTCCAGACCGAACTTCCCGTCCAAAAAATGTTGTGGGCGGAGTTCGGGCTGGCATCCAGGCTAAAAAAATGATCATTTTAGAAGAAAATTTCAAATGGCACTTAGAGGCTTTTGCATCTGAACTCTTCATATTCTGATATTTATGCTGCAGAGATGCCAAAGAAGGGCAGAAGAGTGAAGAAGTGTGATGGACAGGAGGAGGAGGAGGAGGATGTACCTGTGAAGCAGATGAAGATGGCCAACCCGCTGTGCTTCGACTCTCCGAGGGATTTCTTCCAGAGTCTGATCAGTCCGCTCAGCCTGGACCAGTTCTTCCTTCAGTACTGGGAGCAGAAGCCACTGGTCCTGCAGCGCAACGATCCGGCTCTGGCCTCGTACTTCCGCTCGCTGTTCCAGCTGTCCGACGTCAGGCAGCTCTGCGCTCGCGGCCTGCGGTATGCCAGAGACCTCAACGTGTGCCGCTGCGTCGACGGCCAGAAGAGAGTGCTGAATAAAGACGGCGAGGTGAAGTTCAGCCAGCTGAAGAAGGACCTGGAGGAGAGAAGAGCCACCATACAGCTGCACCAGCCTCAGAGGTTCAAGGTCAGAGTTCATGCAGACAAGCATGTTCACTAGGGTTGGGTATCGAGAATCGATTGGAACCAGGACTAACTTTTAGTTTTTCCCGGAATCGTTCAAAAGTTAAAATTTCGATTCCTAGTTTCGATATTCACAGTCCGCCAACCAGAAGAAGAAACCGGTGAACAACACCAACGAAGAAGCGTCTACTGGAAGTGTTAGCATAACCGCGCGAGTCGAACATGAGTAGCTTACGTCGGCGGTCCAAAGTGTGGCTTCACTTTTCTAAAAATATCAAAATCTCGGCAAAATGCAAAATTTGGGACAAAAGGAGTATTTCCTTCAGAAAGACCGTTGGTTAGCAAGGTTAGCTAAACTTTTTTTGACCCTGCCTCTTAAAAGAATCGGAATCGAGAATCGTTGGGAAATGGAATCGAAACAAGGAATCGGAATCAGAATCGTTCAAATTCAAACGATACCCAACCCTAATGTTCACAGGTCACATGTGTTCACAGGACGAGCTGTGGCGTATTCAGGAGCGGCTGGAGTGCTTCTTCGGGTCGCTGGTCGGATCTAACGTCTACATCACGCCTCGGGGCTCTCAGGGTCTGCCGCCGCACTACGACGACGTGGAGGTGTGTGTGTGTGTCCGCTCCCGTGTGTGTTTAGCACCTCCTGTCCCAGTGTGCTAACTGACGTGTTTATGGGTTCAGGTGTTGATCCTCCAACTGGAGGGACAGAAACACTGGAGGCTTTACCAGCCCACCGTCCCTCTGGCCCGCGAGTACAGCCTGGAGCCCGAGCACCGCATCGGCCCCCCCACACACGACTTCATCCTGCAGGTCAGTGACATCACGGGCTGAGAGGTCAATCAGGGGCGTGACTGGTGTTCTTGAGTCTTCTGCTCGTGTGTGTGTGGCTGTAAAGCTCTGTATTAATGCCTCGTTTGGTTTCCTGTAGGCTGGAGATTTGCTGTATTTCCCCCGAGGAACGATCCACCAGGCCGACACTCCCTCAGACGTGGAGCGGTCCACACACCTCACACTCAGCACTTACCAGAACATGTGCGTCTACACACACACACACTCAGCACTTACCAGAACATGTGCGTCTACACACACACTCACACACTCAGCACTTACCAGAACATGTGCGTCTACATACACACACACACACACACACACACTCAGCACTTACCAGAACATGTGCGTCTACACACACACACTCACACTCAGCACTTACCAGAACATGTGCGTCTACACACACACACTCACACTCAGCACTTACCAGAACATGTGCGTCTACACACACACACACACACACTCAGCACTTACCAGAACATGTGCGTCTACACACACACACTCACACACACTCAGCACTTACCAGAACATGTGCGTCTACACACACACACACACTCAGCACTTACCAGAACATGTGCGTCTACACACACACACACACACTCAGCACTTACCAGAACATGTGCGTCTACACACACACACACACACTCAGCACTTACCAGAACATGTGCGTCTACACACACACCTCACACTCAGCACTTACCAGAACATGTGCGTCTACACACACACACACACACAGCACTTACCAGAACATGTGCGTCTACACACACACTCACACACTCAGCACTTACCAGAACATGTGTGTCTACACACACACACTCAGCACTTACCAGAACATGTGCGTCTACACACACACACACACACACACTCAGCACTTACCAGAACATGTGCGTCTACACACACACACACACACTCAGCACTTACCAGAACATGTGCGTCTACACACACACACACACTCAGCACTTACCAGAACATGTGCGTCTACACACACACACACACTCAGCACTTACCAGAACATGTGCGTCTACACACACACACACACACTCAGCACTTACCAGAACATGTGCGTCTACACACACACACACACACTCAGCACTTACCAGAACATGTGCGTCTACACACACCTTACACTCAGCACTTACCAGAACATGTGCGTCTACACACACACACACACACTCAGCACTTACCAGAACATGTGCGTCTACACACACACACACTCAGCACTTACCAGAACATGTGCGTCTACACACACACACACACTCAGCACTTACCAGAACATGTGCGTCTACACACACACACACACTCAGCACTTACCAGAACATGTGCGTCTACACACACACACACACACAGCACTTACCAGAACATGTGCGTCTACACACACACACACTCAGCACTTACCAGAACATGTGCGTCTACACACACACACACACACACACACACACTCAGCACTTACCAGAACATGTGCGTCTACACACACACACACACACACTCAGCACTTACCAGAACATGTGTGTCTACACACACACACACACTCACACTCAGCACTTACCAGAACATGTGCGTCTACACACACACACACACACACTCAGCACTTACCAGAACATGTGCGTCTACACACACACACACCCACACACTCAGCACTTACCAGAACATGTGCGTCTACACACACACACACACTCAGCATTTACCAGAACATGTGCGTCTACACACACACACTCAGCACTTACCAGAACATGTGCGTCTACACACACACACACTCAGCACTTACCAGAACATGTGCGTCTACACACACACTCACACTCAGCACTTACCAGAACATGTGCGTCTACACACACACTCACACTCAGCACTTAATTTGTTAATTCGTTACATTTATATAGCGCTTTTCTCGGCACTCAAAGCGCTTTACATAGGAGGGGGGATCTCCTCAACCACCACCAGTGTGCAGCATCCACCTGGATGATGCGACGGCCGCCATAGTGCGCCAGAACGCCCACCACACACCAGATTACTGGTGGAGAGGAGACCGTGATGAAGCCAATTGGTATATATGGGGATGATTAGGAGGCCATGATGGACAGAGGCCACTGGGCAAATTTGGCCAGGATGCCGGGGTTACACCCCTACTCTTTCGAAAGACACCCTGGGATTTTTAATGACCACAGAGAGTCAGGACCTCGGTTTAACGTCTCATCCGAAGGACGGATACCAGAAGGACACTTACCAGAACATGTGTGTCTACACACACACACACACACACACTCAGCACTTACCAGTGTATGTGGGTCATGCTTTATCTGAACACACTCCGCGGGTCACTGAGCCTGTGTGTGTGTGTGTGAGACACACACTGTCTTTGACCAGGAATACGCATATCAAACATTATAATGGTGACACACTTTGTACACAGTCGAAACTCGTTCATGACTCGGAGTGTTACTGAGCACTCCGGTTCGACCCGCAGCGACTATCAGGAGTGTGTGTTAGATTTAAACGTGTGTGTTTCAGGTCGTGGGGCGACTTCATGCTGGACGTGTTTCCCGGGTGTGTGTTAGACAGCATGACACGTGAACACGGGATGCGCTGCGGTCTTCCTCGTAACGTCCTCACGGTGAGCACACACACTCCTCTAACACACACACACTACTCACATATTACTCCTCTCACACACACACAGACACTCCTCTCTGACACACTGACCTGTAACAGTGACTCTAACAGTGTGTGTGTGTCAGTCTTCCAGCGTGGCTCCTGAGGTGAATAAGCAGGTGTGTGTGTTTCTGCGGCGTTTGGCTGATGATGTCGAGCGGGGGAATCAGGAGTTGCGCTCCAGTGCTATGAAGAGAGACTTCATCTGCCACCGACTGCCACCGTTCCTGGAGGACCGGGCCGGTGCTGATCCTGGTGAGTGTGTGTGTGTGTGTGTGTGTGTAGGTACGGCTGTGCTGAATGTGTTTCTCTTCCAGTTGGGAAACCGCCGTCGCTGGAGGACACTGTGTGTTTGCGGTTTAAAGAGCATCTTCTTCTAACAGTGGAGCCCAGTCAAGAGAACACTGTAAGTCTCACACACACACACACGTCACATAGATCCATATTCACGGTCACATATATTCACAAACACACACACAAGCCATGTATATTCATACACACCCAAACATATCATATATTCACACACACACTAGGGCTGGGCAAAAAAATCGATTTTTCGATTAATCGTTTTTTAAAATGTGGTCGATTCAAAATCGATTCTCGACGGCCACAAATGTTAAACCATGTTAAACCAATGTTAAACGTTTAAGCAATGTTAAACCATCCCGTGCTCGCGCACTCTCTGAGATGTCTTTCACTGCGTGCACAGCCTAAATCCGCCTCACAAACAGCTCGCCAGAAACAAAAGTTTTATCCCTGGATTATATCGCTTTAAAACAGTTAAAACACGCAACATTATGTCAAAACTCTGGTCTTGGTGAGTAACGTCGTAAAGACAGTCGGTAATGTCTTAAATTAGCATTAAACGCGTGTGATAGAAAGTTAATGAAACAGTAATGGATTCGCACACTAGTTCTTAAAGTGAACGCAGACATTTGTGTCAGTCATTAATTCTGTTGTCATAACAACAGAATATAGTATTAATTGTAAGCAATCAGAATTAATAGCCTTTGTATTTAATTCAGTCTGGACTAAAAAGACTGTCCAGTGTTATTTTACATTGGATTACTTTATTCAGTTCTGTAGTATTTCTGACATACCCAAAAAACTACCCCAAAATGTCTCTTAATTTGTGTCTTTATTCTATTGTATTTATTTGTGCTACTTTTTTCAATTTGATTCAAAGATTGAAATCAAGCATCCATACATAAACTCTTAACAACAACAAAAAAAAAATACATTAACATTTAGGTAAGATCAATGTAAAAAAATGTCTAAATGTTTGTATATTTATTTATCTATCTTAAACATAAAATAACATGATACTGTTTGATCAAGCTGTGCGACTGTTCTGACTTTTTTGCAAATTGCATCAAAATCCTGTCTAGTCTTTGTATGCATTTAGTGTACCTAAAATAAAACGTGTTTTATATATGAAGAGTTCAGATGCAAAAGCCTCTAAGTGCCATTTGAAATTTTCTTCTAGAATGATCATTTTTATCAAGCTTGTATATTTAAGTTCAGTAATTTCACTTAAATTGCAATGAAGATTACCTATTAATTGTCATTTAAGTGAAATTACTGAACTTGAATATATAAGCTTGATAAAAATGATCATTTTAGAAGAAAATTTCAAATGGCACTTAGAGGCTTTTGCATCTGAACTCTTCATATAGGTTTATGGCTCTTAATTTCCTTGTATAAATTAACCACTAGTAAACTTATGTACACTGTTCTTTTTAATAAATTATAGTTATAGGATTTGTATTACATCTTCCTTATAGTCGAATCGAGAATCAAATCAGGAATCGAAAATCGAATCGAGAATCGAAATCGAATCGAACTGAGAGCTTGCGAATCGAAATCGAAATGTGAATCGATACCCAGCCCTAACACACACACACACACCCTGGCGTGCTAATGTAAATATGAATGGGAGTATACTTCAAAAATATTTTACTTGCATTGGAAATATTTTTGATTGAAAATTCTAAAGGATAAACAATGCAGATTTATTTTCACAGCCGCCTGTGTTCATATTTACCAACGGTGCCGATATTAGTGGAAGTCGTGCGTGTGTGTGTGTGTGTGTATAGTAAGTACTCACTGTGTTTGTCTCTGATCAGGACGAGGCCACCGAGCTGGTCGTGTTTGTGTTGCATTCTTTAAAGAACAAGAGAGAAACACACATGATGGGAGCATCTGATGACGACGAAGATGACGATGATGAAGATGAAGATGAGGTCGTCTCACAGGTTGGTCAGCCCACGTCACATCTCTCAGACTAGTCGGAAATTAATGTGTCGAGTCGAGTCTCCATCTATACAGCGACACACACACACACGTCTCCATCTATAGACCATTTCAAAAGATGTAAACAACACTGGTCCAGAAGCACTTCCTGTTTCAGTTTTTTAACACTACATAAAAGCTGAGATAAAATACAACCAACGGAACATTTAAAACTGAATCAAAAAGTTAAACAAACATCTTTAAGAAGTGAAATAAAGAAAACAGTTACAAACTGAAACAGGAAGTGCTTCTGGACCAGTGTTGTTTACATCTTTTGAAATGGTCTATACAGCGACACACACACGTCTCCATCAATACAGCGACACACACACGTCTCCTCCATCTATACAGCGACACACACGTCTCCTCCATCTATACAGCGACACACACACGTCTCCTCCATCTATACAGCGACACACCTTTACAGCAGATCTAGAATAAAGTTACTGTCCAGATAAAGTTAGTTTTAATTGATTCTCTTCCGTGGTAAAGATCATTAGTTATTAACTTAACTAACTCGACACCGCTCTAACAGAAAACTGTTCAGTTCTCTCCACACAAACTTTAAAAGCGTGAACTTGCGAGCTCATTCTATAGGCGTGTGTGTTTGAATATACGTGCGCAGGCCTGCAGTCCTTCCCTAAAACACAACCCTCAACAAACTACTGTCTGGAGTCTGGACTTAACAATTATAATACAGAAAAGAAGAGGAGGAAGAGGAGGAAGAATGCTCTCATGCTCTCCCTCCATGAAATGGGAAATGCCTCCAGTTTTGTTTTCTACCAGTTTCGCTCCATGTTTCTGGCTGAGTGTCATCAGTTGTGGTTCCCCTAGTCTCATCTGTGTGTGTGTGTGTGTGTGTGTGTGTGTTCCAGGGTCTGCGGTTCCCCCTGTCTCATCTGTTGGCACTGAAGCAGCTCATGAACTCCGAGTGTGTGGCGGCTGCGCAGCTGCAGCTCCAGGACGAGGATAAACTGGGGCTGATGCTGGGACTGTGGAGCGAAGGCCTGATGAGCGTCTGCCACACAACATGAGCGACTACACACACCGTCACACAACATGAGCGAATACACACACAGTCACACAACATGAGTGAATACACACACCGTCACACAACATGAGCGACGTTTATCTACGAACTACACTATCAGCTGATTCTCCGGCATGTCTCACACACACACACCTCTGAGGTCCATCACAAATATGACACATCTCACAATTGGAAAAATTTGTGTGACCAATTGTAGCCGCATAAAATGTGATGAATAAATCCTGTGAAAAATTGTGTAACAAACAGCAGTTGCAAAACATCTTATTTAAACAACACAGAATGAATTTTACGGCTTATATTTATTGTTCACATTCGTACTGCTTTTAAAACCGCTGATCACTGTACACATTATGTGTTTGACGTACCTCTGAAATCAGGCTACACACACATCAGTGTTCCTGCAGGGCTCTTCACCTCACACACACACACACACACACAGAGAGAGATCAAGTGTCTGCATCGGTTCCAGCAGGACGTCAGCTGAGGTGTGCAAATGTGCTTCACAAGATAAACACACTCATCCTCTTCCTCGGCCTCCTCGAATCTTGTCTCTGATCTCAGATCTGCTGATCTGTCCAGATTCACTCCCTGATATCGTCGTGTTTCATCGTGTGTGTGTGTGTCACAGCACGTCGAGGTCCCAGCGCTGAGTGTCGGCAGCACCAAGCGGACTCAGAACCAGCTGCTCTCGGTCAGCGCCGCGTCCACCTGAGAGAGAGAGAGACTGTTCAGAACACACACACACACACACCTCTGAGGTCTAACACCACACACACACACACCTCTGAGGTCTAACACCACACACCTCTGAGGTCTAACACCACACACACACACACCTCTGAGGTCTAACACCACACACCTCTGAGGTCTAACACCACACACACACACCTCTGAGGTCTAACACCACACACACACCCACACACACCTCTGAGGTCTAACACCACACACACACACACCTCTGAGGTCTAACACCACACACACACACCTCTGAGGTCTAACACCACACACACACACCTCTGAGGTCTAACACCACACACACACCTCTGAGGTCTAACACCACACACACACACACCTCTGAGGTCTAACACCACACACACACCTCTGAGGTCTAACACCACACACACACACACCTCTGAGGTCTAACACCACACACACACACCTCTGAGGTCTAACACCACACACACACACCTCTGAGGTCTAACACACACACACACACCTCTGAGGTCTAACACCACACACACACCTCTGAGGTCTAACACCAGGCTGTGGTTTAGATGTGAGCAGATTCTCCCGTCCTCACTGAGACTCCAGCGCTGGTTCACTCGCCCATGTTCTTCCCATAATGCCACTCTGGCTCCGGCGCAGGCCTTGGCCCCGATCACACACAGACAGCCGCGCAGCGCCTGCGCACACACACACACACAACGACTGATTCACTGTGAACCGTCAGCGGAGAGTCCAGCACTCCTGCTTCTGACACGCAGCATCACATGACCGTCAGACTCGTTTCTGAGTGTGTGTGTGTGTAGGGTTGTGTATCGTTTGAATTTGAACGATTCTGATTCCGATTCTTTGTTTCAATTCCGCTTCCCAACGATTCTCGATTCCGATTCTTTTAAGAGGCGGGGTCAAAAAAGTTTAGCTAATCTTGCTAACCAACGGTCTTTCTGGAGGAAATACTCCTTTCTAAAGGGAAACACTTTGCATTTTGCCGAGATTTTGTTATTTTTAGAAAAGTGAAGCCACACTTTGGACCGCCGACGTAAGCTACTCATGTTCGACTCGTGCGGTTATGCCAAAACTTCCGGTAGACGCTTCTTCATTGGTGTTGTTCAGCGGTTTCTTCTTCTGGTCGGCGGACTGTGAATATCGAAACTAGGAATCGAATTTTTAACTTTTGAACGATTCCGGGAAAAACGAAAAGTTAGTCCCGGTTCCAATCGATACTCGATTCTCGATACCCAACCCTATGTGTGTGTGAGACTGACAGAAGAATATTCCCTGAACATGTGTGTGTGTGTGTTGGACTGACCATGTTCTTGAGGAGGCCGCCGGTGAAGGTCCAGCGCTGTGTGTCCAGAGAGCGGTCCGCGGGACACAGGGAGAGTTTGGCGGGGAAGGAGCCGTCTCTGCTCTCGCTGGTCAGAACCGAAGCCAGAGCTCGACTCCGCACATGGAGCAACACTTTCGGCTGAGGAGAACCAAACGCAGACATGAACACACTCACTCGCCTTCGGTGCTTTACACCAGTGATTCCCAACCCTGTTCCTGGAGGCACAACTATTTTCTAACTCTAATCAATCACACCTGAATCAACTCATCAGCTGTAATTGTATATAGTTTTGTAATGTAATTGTATATAACCTGTAATCGTTATTTTTCACGATTGGTTAGTGGTGATTATGTGTTGAACGGACCTGTTTGAGAGGCTTCAGCGACCCGATGGTCTCCCAGCCGCTCCAGGCCCCCCACACCGGATATTCTCCGGGCTGCAGGAGCGTCTGGCGGCCCTTAAAACGAGCGTATTCATACGCGACCCACCTGTGAGACGACAGCGTTCGTCACCCTGACAGAGCATTATTAACAGGAACAGCGAGTAATGAAGGAGCTCTTACAGGCCGCCGGTGACCCTCACGGACTGGCTGAAGAAGTGGCTCATGCTCTCCACGTCTGAGAAACACGTTTCTTCAAGGCCCTCGAAACCGCTGAGAGAAAACAAAGTCGCCGACGGCTCCGTGAAACTCTGAGCCAAGAAACACACACGAGTGTCACGGGAAGCATGTTTATTTCTTGTGTCTACCATAATGTTTGCTGTCAACGACTCACGTATGGAATAGGCTTTAAAGACTTGATGGCGCTGGATAAACAGCCACAGGAAGTGAGGTCGGGGTAAAGACCCTCCCCCAGGATATACTGGTTCCCAGAATATCCCTCCTCATCGAACAGCAGCCAGTTTCCTCGGATCACCCTGAAGGACGCAAGACCTGTTACGCCACAGTCACTCTCAAACTCGCGGCTCTCTCCGCTGTACTGCGTCTGGCTGTAGGCTCGTAGCTGCGCTCAGAGAGAAACACGTTAGCTTCGTTCAGAGAGAAACACGTTAGCTTCGTTCAGAGAGAAACACGTTAGCTGTGCTCAGAGAAAATCACGTTAGCTGTGATGAGAGAGAAACGAGTTAGCTGCACTCAGAGAAAAACACATTAGCGACGCTCAGAGAGAAACACGTTAGCTGCGCTAAAATAAAATAATAGTTTTTTTATATTCAGATTTTTATGAACTTTTGGTTAAGATTAAGCTTACAGGAGACTACTTTTTCATTTCTTTAAATTTGTTCTGCCATGTCCATGTAAATCAATTGATGTGCAGTCTAAAACCATTGGGTGTGCTGGATCGATTATTCTGGCAGGGTATATACAGTTTTCCTTAAGTTAAATTTACTACTTTTTAATACCTTTTTTACTACCTTCAGAATTTTTTTTTAAACCATCACAACACTGAATTAAGTGTTAATCAGCAGCAACCTTTCTATTATTTACACAGATTTTGACATTTATAACATAAAAATGGCAAAAGATCTGCTGCGTGACAGGATTTAATAGGGGAAACTGCGAAAATGCGACTAAAACGAATAATTTTATCAATTTAAACTAAATGTTGGATTCAATATAGTGTTCTTTACAACTTACTAAAGATCCAGTGATCCGTGGATATAGAAAATGCAGCCAGGAATCGTGTTGCCTGACATTTATGTTTGCCTGATTTCGACACCGGGGAAATAAAAGCAATATAGACCTAAACATAAAGCAAATTTGCCTGTGAACGCTTTATGTAAATACAATATAGGTAGGTCTAAATGCGGGTGATCACTTGTTCACAGATGATGTCGATCGACCATTGAATATGGCGTCAGCATCAAACAGAGACAGAGACGAAAGATCTTTGATTGTGCCCAGATAAGCTAAAGCCCATATTTAAATGGACTAACGCAAACACAGAATAGGACACCTGATAGTCTGAAAAAAATAATACCTAATTTTTAAAAAATAATACCTCTCAGACTACATTTAACACTTTTAATGGCCTTAAATTTGACAATTTTGATTCATCACTTTTTAATACTTTTTAAAACCCCGCGGACACCCTGTTCTGGCCTAGGAGGTCCTGGTACTCTGGATCGATTATTCTGGCCTAGGAGGTCCTGGTACTCTGGGTCGATTATTCTGGCCTAGGAAGTCCTGGTACTCTGGATCGATTATTCTGGTCTAGGAGATCCTGCTACTCTGGATCGATTATTCTGGTCTAGGAGGTCCTGGTACTCTGGATCGATTATTCTGGTCTAGGAGGTCCTGCTACTCTGGATCGATTATTCTGGTCTAGGAGGTCTTGGTACTCTGGATCAATTATTCTGGCCTAGGAGGTACTGGTACTCTGGATCGATTATTCTGGTCTAGGAGGTCCTGGTACTCTGGATTGATTATTCTGTTCTAGGAGGTCCTGGAATGGAAGAATTTGGGAAGCCCTGGTCTAGCCGACGGAGAAGAGCGGACGGTGACGAGTGGCAGCAACATTTATACTGGACTTTTTTGAAAGTTATATTCACCTGTCTGAAAACAGGGTTCACAACCTATGTGAAATTGTGTGTGTGAGACGCGGTGACGTTTCGAGTGACGCAGCCTCTGAATATTGTTGGCAACACGTGAAATGCAAACGTACCAAAAACTGTGGTTCCTCGATCCAAGACACTTCCTGTGGAGAAAATGAAATGCATCAATGAAAGTCTGTCATGCACCCTGTATCTACACACTCTCTTGAGTTAAAGAAGCATGTGCAGGTGTGTGTGAGTGATAGAGTGTGTGTGTGTGGGCAGGGACAGACTGGGACTAAAAAACGGCCCAACCCAAAGCAATCGGCGAGCAGAAACTCGACAACAATAACGCCTGCCGTCTGGCATGAGTGTCACAAGACATTAGTTGAGGCTCATGATACTATACCATCCAAATTATAGCTAACAGCATATTATACAATCCATTCCATGCTGTCTTAAAATGAATTTATTACTTAATAATCTTAATTCATTTATGCAGTAATTAATCTTAGCTATTGCACAATAATAATACCACATCTAAATTTAAATAGGCTCCACCATTTACAAATGTAACTTCTGCTTTAATTATATTTAAGCCTTAAAGTTCTGCATAATTAAGGGCGTGGCCACTTGAGTGACAGGTGCCGCTGCTTTCACTGCTAGTTTGTCTGCTGTCTGTTAGCGTCACCCTCAGCTGTGTTTGTGCTTTTTCAGGATTATATCATACAATTTAATACATGTATTATACCTTCGCCCATGCACGCCGTTGGATTCCGTCGTGTTGAGTATGGAGACAACAACCAGCGCTGTGTTTCCAGCTGTTTCACTCGACTGTACTAATGGATGTCTGATGATTTCAGTGCTTTATTTGACAGCCCTAATTTATATATAATATGTTGATGCTTTGGGAACATTGTGTTTCACAGTCATACTAATAAAGCTGAAATTAAAAATTGTGTGAGTTGAGTGAGTGTGCATGTGTGTGTGTGTCACCCTGTGAATGGCCCGCAGGGACTGAGCTGAGCTCTGGCCGTCGCCCCACTGAAGCTGCCCGGGATACTGGCCTTTCTCCAGAACATACTGGTGTCCAGTGAAACACCTGCCGCTGTACGCCACCCACCTGACACACACGCACACACACACAGATAAGACCCTTCACACCGAGGACCAGAACTATAACTATAACGACACAGAGAAACAAGATCACTGAGAGCAATCCTGCTTTAAAGCGACAGCGCTCTTATAATAATCGTCTGCTACTGAGGAATACACACTACCAGTTAGGGTTAGGGTAGGTCACACTGTTTTTAAAAGAAGTCTCTCCTGCTCACCAACTAATAAAGTCTGCATTTATTTGATAAAAATACAAACAGCAATATTGTGTAACATTACTCCAGTGTAAATCCGCTGTGTAGTTTATTCCTGTGTTAATATTCAACAATATTATTTTTGATCTGCCTTACTTCAGGTGAACGATGATGCAATTTTCTTCTAGAAACAAACTTTGTTGTATTATTTTCATGTTATCACTGTGAAGCTGCTTTGATACAATCTGTATCGTAGAAAGCGCTGTATAAATAAAAGTGACTTGATTCGAGCATGCTGATTGGTCGAGTTTATGCGCATCTTGACTGCCACATGAATCAACGATGGACTGACGATGCGGTTCAGGCTTTATTAAGATGAAGTCCCGAAATATAGTAAAGAAGTATAGAAGTCAAAATAAAGTAAAAATTCTAACTGACCCTAAATTTTTGAACGGTAATGTTCGTCACAAAAGATGCAGCCTAAATGCAGCCTCTGTGAGCAGAAGAGACTTCTGTTAAAAACATTAAAAATCTTGCCAATCCAACCGTTGGACTGGTAGTATTAGGGTTAGGGTTCTAGATCTGGGTGTGGGTTCTAGTTCTGGGTTAGGGTTCTAGATCTGGTGTGAGCAGGCCTTCGCTCTCGGTGCTCTGACTGGGTGAGGGTTCTAGATCTGGGTTAGGGTTCTTTATCTGGTGTGAGCAGGCCTTCGCTCTCGGTGCTCTGACTGGGTTAGGGTTCTAGATCTGGTGTGAGCAGGCCTTCACTCTCGGTGGTCTGACTGGGTGAGGGTTCTAGATCTGGGTTAGGGTTCTAGATCTGGTGTGAGCAGGCCTTCACTCTCGGTGGTCTGACTGGGTGAGGGTTCTAGATCTGGGTTAGGGTTCTAGATCTGGTGTGAGCAGGCCTTCACTCTCGGTGCTCTGACTGGGTGAGGGTTCTAGATCTGGGTTAGGGTTCTAGATCTGGGTGAGGGTTCTAGATCCGGTGTGAGCAGGCTTTCGCTCTCTGTGATCTGACTGTGGTTCTGAAAGCTTCCTCACGCTCCGCTCTTCACACTGATGCTGTCGGACTCCAGCAGATCCGGCAAGTCCACACACACCTCGGTTTCCTCACCACAGCTCGTCACACACACCGCTGGCTCCAGGAAGTCCTGAGGGAACGCGACGGTCATTAGCAAACATAAGGTCACTCACAGTGAGGCATTTCAATGAGATTTCCTCATTTTAACTTCATAATACTTAAACGTGAAAATGACCTTGAGCGAGATCAAAGGTCAGAGAAACACTCACTCACAGTCTGAACGAAGCGCAGCGATTGGATCGTCAGCTCAGTTCCTCCGAACAGTCGCGTACAGTCGCTGTATTCCCCCTCCTCCAGCACACACTGATGACCTCTGAACCCTTCCCTGGAGAAGCACACCCATCTAACACACACACACACAAACACACACTGAGTGTTTTTGACCAGCAGTGTGTTCATGTGACTGATGGAAACATCAGCTGCTGTGTAAAGATGGAAACACACACTGGACGAGAAGCATTTACATTCACACTGCCGGCTGTACAGAGCCTGTTATGTTTTTCCATTAAATTACATTATAAATGTTACAAATTAATAAATATATTTAATAACTGCACACTAGGCTGATAGATTGTGGATTTTCAGCAGAACGTTGTGCCGTTTGAATACCATCCGTTTCATGTAATAATTCAGACTGGCCTTTCTCTGATCTTCCAGACACAGAACTTCACACTCATCCTGTCACTTTACTCCTGTTTTAACACACACTCACACACTCATCGATGTCATGCTTAAACTGAACGCTTGCCTGTTTACTTACACACACACTCATATACTCACACTCACTCAAACACACACACACACACACACTCACACAAATATATACTCACACTTAAACCCATTCACTCACACACACATACTCACAAAGTCATATACTTACATATACTCAACTCACACACACACACACACTTCCAGCCAGTCGTCACTACAGAAGTTAAGATATTTCCATCTGAAACATGAACAGCATCACTTGTTTGATGAGAATCAGAGACACACACACTCCGCCGGTGACCCGTAGAGAGGCGGCAGCGGCGGCGGGGCCCTCGATGTCCCTCAGATGGGGTGTGTGATCCAGCAGCTCCCAGCACTGACCCTGGAACTGCGGCTTCTCGAACAATATCACCTACACAGGAGACAGAAATCCCATCCGCTGATCTGAGAACAGCCCTGGGGCCTCATTTATAAAACCGTGCGTAGGATCCTTATTAAAAGTGTACGTGCGCCCGAAAGCCAGAAATGGCGTACGCCAAAAAATATTCAGACTTATAAAAGCGTTCGTACGGCAGAACCTGCTCAGAATTCCCTTTATAAATCCCAGTCAGTCGAAGATTGTGCGCACACGCGTCTCCTCCCCGAAATAACCATATATGGAGCTTACAACGCCTAGTTTAAATATGCATATCCTCATCTGCATATCATTTGCATATGATTATTCGTCCACGTGATACCATGTTAAGGTACAAGGTGTTAGGAAATACAGATGTACCCTTCTTTTTTTAGTAGCTTATATCCTTGCCTTGTTTTTGAAGGAATTAATCAAATAGATAAAATACATTTCAGAGAAAGGTTTTTCTCAATCTTTTCCACTGGTCAAATTGTATTTTTAATTAAATTACATTTTTAATGGATGCAGATAGACATGGTTGTGCATTATTTGCATGGAACTATTTTCTCAGACGATCTATTATAATTCCAGACGATGAATAAGAGTCTTATCAAGCGAGACGATCGCTCATTTAATAAATAAATAAATTAAGGGTATTGATCAGACCCTTATTCTTCGTCTGGTTTCGTTTAAAGCCCTTTGAACAGTTTGCACTGAAACTGTCTTTTGGACCTTGAACCGTTTGGTCCCCATTGAAGTCCATTATATGGAGAAAATCCTGGAATGTTTTCATCAAAAACCTTAATTTCTTTTCCACTGAAGAAAGAAAGACATGGACATCTTGGATGACATGGGGGCGAGTAAATTATCAGCAAAAGTTTTTTTTTTAAAGTGAACTACTCCTTTAAAACATTAAAACACAGCATGGCAGAGGTAAAGTGTTCAAAAGCTTTGCATCCACAACAAATATATATTTTTATCTATAGAACATAATTTTTTTTGTAACTGTTTATTTTTTTAAAGTAACCTAATTATTTCATGTAGTTTAAGTGTTTAACTCCATTAATGAGAATGGCATATTTAATCTAAATGTTTATATCAGAAGTAAAACATAGTCTAAATCATTATTTAATTTATGTAAACTGTTATTGAGAACATGCACTGTATTTATTACTCATAAAGATTTACGGTTTTCCTTCATCTGCCGTCAGATTATAGGCTATACGTGTGTCAGTTTCACTAACGGCCCAACGCGCTCGCTGCGCGAACACTTAAGAAGGGATGGATATTGGCTTTCAGTGATAGGCTTGGTGAGAGATATTGTATTTGTAGGCAATTAACTTTCTGTAGCCTAAAGGCTATAATTTTCTTTAGATCAGGGATGCAAACACATACATGGTCAAAAAAGAGAGAGGTAATCGAAACCCTCGCCCGCGGAAAATATCCAGATACTTATATTGCCACCAACCCCTGCCATCCCTGGCCCACCCCTGGGCACATAGTAAATATGTTTCAGCCTTTAAACCATTTTTTCACAAAAAAAAAGGGTTTTATAAAAAACAAACCTCACATATTTCAGCCTTTAAATCATTTTTCACAGAAACAAAAGGTGTTATAAAAAGATAAACCTCCCATATTTCAGCATTCAAATCATTTTTTTATAAAAAGAGGGAGTCTAAAAGCTTATTTTGTATTAATAGTAAAATCCGGTCCCATTTTCCCGTGTTGCTAAGCATCCATGCACAGCACTCTCCGCAACGACAAAGAAGTTTTAGATGCTAATAGATATTCACTACCGAAAAACGCTTTCTGTAGCTCTGCTACATGATTTATTTGTGAATAGGCCTACATGGTTTTATAATCATATGGTTCATATGGTAAATTTGAGGCAGGGTAGTTAGGGGGGTTCGGGGTTTCCCCGAGAAAATTTTGTATTTCTCTAAACTACAGATGTGCATTTTAAGATATTGTGAAGGCAAAAAAAGAAAAGAAAAAATCAATAACAACAGCTTTAAAACCATGTCAGTGAGCTGATTATTTTTCTCTCCTGATCAGCATCACACTCTTTTTCTCTTTGTTTTTAACTTGCCCTCCTAAAGTTGACTTTTTTTAATTTACTAAAGGCTAAAATTTATATTTTATTCTCAATATGTACACATTCATTATTAATCCTGTGCCTAACATGATGAAAACGGCTTTGTTCATGTTTCTTGTCCCCTCACAAGTAGCTAGCCTAAACTACGTAACATAGGCCTATTTTCAGTTCAAAATGGCGAAATTAGACTAAACTATATTAGTTTGCCTAATTATTTTTTTATGTGACCAATGTATTTTTTATGTGGCTAAATGTGACCAAAAAGACATTAAACTTCAGCTCACCATCGGCGTCGCCAATTCCCTTTGTCTCCAGAATGTGTGTATGCACGGCTCAGAGTTTGCTTAAAGGTGCACACATTCTCCCGTCACGTTTGTATTTTATAGATCACAACCTTTGCGCGGAAACTGGCGTACGTACGTTTCCAGCCCTGTTTTGTGCGTACGCGCGCTTTATAAATGAGACCCCAGGACATCAGCATCTGTGTGTGTGTGTCTTACCTTCGGGTCCAGAGGTCTCGTCACCCGCAGTCCGGCCTGAAACAGCAGAAACAGCTGACGTTAGCATGCGCTCGCTGCTGTGTCACTAGCGTGATGTTTGCTCTGTGGAGAACGTGTCTGTGGTTGGGGTGAATATGTACCCGTTCCACTGGCCGAAGACTCTTCACACGGGACAGCAGGCAATCCTGGAGAACCGGCGTAATTCTCCCGTCAGCTTCCAGAACGGCAGACGAGCCGCTGAATCCAGGCTGATCAAACACCAGCCAGCTGCACACATGAACGAGGACCGCACACATTTTTAATAAATAGTTTATGCATCGCCACTAAATCTCTGTGGTCTTTATATGTTATGATGTTCTCTTTCAACTCATTTGGTGGACACGTAACATCTGCTTTAAAACAATCTACCTTAGAAGCGCTATATACATGAGGATGACCTGACTTACAACGGAAGAGAATCAATCAAAACTAACTTTATCTGGACAGTAACTTTATTCTAGATCTGCTGTAAAGCCTAAACACTCTCTGTTACTGTAATCTCCTGTTCTCACTGTAAAGGCCCGTACACACCGGGACGAATATCAGCGCGCGTTATTCGTCAGCGTTTTTCGTGTTCACACCCAAGCGTTTTTCGCTGACGATGAGCCGAGTGAACATGCAAATTCTTTCCCTGACATTAGATGGCGCTTAATGTAAAACAGAAATAATAATAGAATACTATACTAGGGCGATCATATTCATGTCTCAATGTTTTATTATGACAGATAAAAAAAAAACGAATGAAATAATGATAGAAATAATGTCTTCTTTATTAGAAAAATAAATATATAAATAATAAATAACTAAAAGAAATGCCTCCAAATGTAACAAAAAAATAGCTGTAACAAACTTAAAAAAACGAACAATATCTTTAGATTTCATCCTCTTTTTCTTCCTCACCCACCTTGTTTGCCCATCTATATTTTGCTGTAGAACTGATCTTTCCCAGCAGTTTTTTTTTTTTGAAAACCAGGACATTTTCATCACTTAAAAACAGCCAGGACAGGACATGTGTAACGCAAAGTTGAGATGTTGCCCAGATAAAAACATAGCACTAGTTGTCGGATGAACAGGTGCACGAGATACGAGAGTTGTCGTATTTAATAAAATAAAAGAAAGAATACAAAGAGTCGGCAGAGCGGTTATTTATCTCCTCACTTGTCAAAATCTAACTGACACTACACACAACATGCGCAGTTCTCATCTCAACTCAGATTTCTATAAAGCACAAAGTGACCGTTACACATGTCGCGAGAAAACAGGACTGTTGGTCACCCTATACTATACTATTATTACAGAAATACTAATATAAATATTATCATATAGGTCTTTATGCTCCGAGACCAGCAGCTCATCTTGCCCATAGGTATCTATCTCTTCTTCGGCATATGTGTGCTCGGCAAGACCGTTTTGTATTTGAGCGCCCCCTAGTCGTGTTTTACTGTAACTTCAGAAGCACCAGACACGTGAGCAAACCCGCCAATCTCGTTGGTCGGATAGGTTTTTTAACGCGGCGCGTCAAACCAAAAAAACGAACCCGAGCCGTTTTTTTAAAAATGCCGCTTTTACGCGTGCCGTTTTTCGCGTCGGTGTGAACACTCACATTGGCGCCCATTGTTTAGTCACGAGGCGTTAAACGTTGACGAATATCGCGCGCGAAATTTGTCCCGGTGTGAACAGGCCTTAACGCTGCTGTGAAACTGTGTAGCGCTGTATCGATGAAGGAGACTTCACGCGCCAGTTTTGGCCAATTAATAATCCATAATAATTGTGTCTCTGGACGTGGTGGACTGGTCAAACGCTCCTGGTCTCTAACCTTGTGGCAATGCTAGAAATATTTCAAGCATCCAGTTTGTGATCAAGAAAATGACATTAAAAACAGGTTTTTTTAAAGGTTTCTGCCCAGATCAACTAAGATCATGAAACCCCAGAACACCAAAATCTTTTGAGATGTGAAGACACAGGCACATGATCACCGTGATCGGTGTAAAACACTGTAAATCTCAGATGGTGTCTGATGTGGACCGGCGCTCCTCACCATCCGGTCCTGACGCAGAGGTCCGAGAGCGACACTGGCCCGTCCCGCTCCGGCAGGTCCGTCGCGGAGAACACACGGATCGGCTGAGGCGCGCTGGGATACAGATGGATCTCTGGAACCCCGTCATCCTGAACAAAACACACACTTTACTGCAGCAGAGCTCATGAACACACAATACACACACAGTGCCTGATTCATGTCTGTTCTTCACCTGACTGGCTGTTCATGCTTATTTTATTATTATTATTAAAGTTAAATTGAACGTTCGCAGGTTCACTGAGCCTTTAACCTTGTTACAGTATGATTTATATTTCTGCCCTCCTTCGAACACAGAATTCAACGCATGCAGTATCAGAAAAAAAGTACAATGTAAGCTAAGTAAACAAATGTTGCAATTACGTAAAAAAGTATGACAACTTACGGTAATAATGTGAATAAATTGTCACTGTATCCACTGCAAGTGTAGTATTGCACTGAATATTGAAAAGTAGGCCTATCGAAGGTCTGTATATTCATCACTTGCATACTGTGAAAATACAGCGACCCGACCACAACAGCCAGAACGGTTACAGTAACACACTCTCAATGAACCGCATGTTACAGTAACACACTCAATGAACCACATGTTACAGTAACACACTCTCAATGAACCGCATGTTACAGTAACACACTCAATGAACCACATGTTACAGTAACACACTCTCAATGAACCACATGTTACAGTAACACACTCTCAATGAACCGCATGTTACAGTAACACACTCTCAATGAACCGCATGTTACAGTAACACACTCAATGAACCACATGTTACAGTAACACACTCTCAATGAACCACATGTTACAGTAACACACTCTCAATGAACCGCATGTTACAGTAACACACTCTCAATGAACCGCATGTTACAGTAACACACTCTCAATGAACCGCATGTTACAGTAACACTCTCAATGAACCACATGTTACAGTAACACACTCTCAATGAACCGCATGTTACAGTAACACACTCTCAATGAACCGCATGTTACAGTAACACACTCTCAATGAACCGCATGTTACAGTAACACACTCTCAATGAACCGCATGTTACAGTAACACACTCAATGAACCACATGTTACAGTAACACACTCTCAATGAACCGCATGTTACAGTAACACTCTCAATGAACCGCATGTTACAGTAACACACTCTCAATGAACCACAGTGAGTAATATGTTTTAGTGAGAATGTGTGTAGAGTTTTGAAAAGAGTACATGAGATTATAGCGAACAGTGTTTTAACACCTGAACTAGTTTGATGTTTTACAGGAAGAGGGATTTATTTGACAAATTATTTTAGACTATTGATAATGGAAGCATGATAATTGTAAGACTGTATCGTCTTTAACCCTTTAATACCCAGTATCATGGTTTCTCAGCCCAAATGGCCAGTTATGGATATACGCCACAGAAATCTGGCACGGCCAGAACTGGTTAACTCGACATCTCGTGAACACAAAGTTAACAAACTGGACATTTTCAAGAATATATGAAAAATTTGGCAATAGGCAGCAAACAATTTAGAGACCGTTTTTGTGTCACTGCTGTGGCTGTTCATAATGAAATGTAACACACTCATACAGGGTGACTAGATCTGCAGAATCGGCCACAAGGTGGTGCTATAAGCAATAACATTTATATTCATTTAAGTCTGTTGGAACTTGTTTCGACACCAAAAGAGTTGCAGATCACATATACAGCACAACATGTTCAAAATCATTTGTGCCATTACTGTATAAAAACACTTCTAAAAATGTTTATTTTCTGTGTTTATTAATTATATACTAATATAACCTATAGTAATGGAAAAGCCTGAGAAAGCGGCAGCTCCTGATACCTTCAGTGTCCTGAGAGATCGCACAGTCAGAACAGCACTGGGATCGGGATCGGGATCGGCTCTGCTGGTCTTCACAGTCTGACCCTCCTCCAGAACAACACATGAGCCCCGGTACCACGAATCCACGTACAGCAGCCAACTAAACACACACACACAATGAGAACATACATCATCATCTTAACAAGCTAAACACAACAGCAGCAACACACACTCACACAGAGTTTCAAGGATGTCGCTGTGGAGACCAATAGAGTCTCACACTCTTTGTCTGAAGTGACTGAACAGAAAGCGTTAAGAAATACGCAGAAGAAACAGGATGAAATATTCTGAATGATTCCTCGGTCTGAATCATAATCATAATCGTTGTCCAGAGCCGAACCGAGCGACTGATCCGAGTTTGTGTTCCTGTCGCTTCATATTCAACAATATTGACTGATTGAACTGAGCTGATAATGACATCACTGCTTCCCGCAGAGCCGCTTTACAGATGAAATGAACTAATTCAATAATCGATTCATTTTACACAGTTACTGAACTGAACCAACACTGAACTGACTTCACCTGAATCATTTATTAATTTATTCCATTTACCTCTATTTTACCAGGAAGCCTCCTTGAGATTAAAATCGCTTTTACGAGAGACCTGGCCAAGGTAGCAGTCGCACAGTAAGACAACATTATAAAAGACAACAAATAAACAATACAATAAAACAAAAAAAAATTGTTTAATATTTACTTTTTAAAGTTTGCCACACTGAATTTACAAGTTATTTTCCTTTTTATCCATATAAAGCTGCTTTAAAACAATCTGTGTTGTATAAAGTGCTATAGAAATAAAGGTTAAACACACACACACGACAGGAACACGCACACGTAGGAAATATTTAACTCCATAAACCTTAAAGAACATCTCAACATCTGTACGCGACGCCACTGTTTTATTCATAAACTCTCTGGATCAAATCAGCCTTCTGTCCACTGCACCAGAACATTTCACTGGAAAAGTTTACGAAAAACAAAGTTTAAAACACCCATGTGATTGCCGCTCGCGAGCGCTGCTGAATAATGCAGACGCGTCTGTGGAAATGCATTAGCGGGACGGCACGGCATAAGCTCTCAGAGCGCTTTAAAACAAGCCAGAAAAATGGAGACACAATCACTTCATATATAAGACATGAGCTGCAGCGCGCACACACACACACACAGTCTCTGTCTGAGAGCCAATGGGAGTCCACTTAAATTAAAAATTATGATTTGAGCTCATTTCATGAACAGCAGCAAAACTGGACGGTTACAGCTCATCCATAAACAGCCAGGTAGGATACTGTGTGTGTGTGTGTGTGTGTGTGTGTGTGTCTGTGTGAGAGTGAGTGAGTGAGTGAGTGAGTGAGTGAGTGAGTGAGTGAGTGTGTGAGAGAGTGAGTGAGGTTTAAGCTTATACCATGGTCTGGGTGAATACTCGATTCTGATTGGCTGCAGGGTGTCCGTTAAAAAGTGATATAGGACACCTAGTAAAGTAGTTCTGGCAAAACTGCCTGTTTACCATTCGAAATTAATAAATAAATGCGCTGCCTACAACGGCTGTGAGTAACCATAGCAACAGGCAGTCACATGCTCTATCATCTAACGTTAGATATTATAGCCTAATACAACAATGAGCGACTTCGTGCTATTTCTTTTAACATTTATGGAGAATATGGCAACTTTGACGACTGGAATGCTGCTGAAGAAAGAAAAAAAAGTAAATAAAACGGAGAAAATTACACCGCTGCTCCTCTGCTCCATTGAACTCTATTGGTAACGACGGAACTTGCGACCATAGTTGGCTAACGATGCTTTGGGAAACGCGCCCCTGAATGAGACCCTGCAGGAGTTTTACGCAGCTGTCCAGACAACCAAGGCAGGAGGAGAGTAACGTTATAGCGTTTCAAGCCTAAGGAGTCTGAGGCAAATGACCCTCTCTTTGATCTGATTAATTTATTGCCCTCTATAACGTTAAGCGCAAATCGCTGGAGCTCAGAGCTAATTGTTTTTTATTGTTGTTTGATTAATTGTTTTATGTGTAATAAAAAAAACTATGCCTACCTTTGTGTTTCATGAAAAAAAAAATGCATTTGTGAACCTGAATGGATACGAGCTAAGCGGACTATAAATAGCTCCGGTTGCTAAACAGTCAGGCAAGGCAAGTTATTATTTGTAAAAACTAGATTTAGCCTAATTAAAATATAAACTAATGTTTTAAAAATGTTTTATTTGGCAAGTGACCATGGTATAAGCGGGTCAATGCCCTCCCAGGTGTCCGTTGTCAGGTTTTAATGGACTTCGGCGGAGGCAACCGACGCCTCGCCGTCGTCCATTAAAACCTAACAACGGACACCTCGGAGGGCATTAACCCTTACATAACGGTGAGATGTATTTTCTGATGGAAGTAAATATAATTACCATCCTCGCAGCGCGTGAAGCGTGGCTCCGTGAGCAAACAGATCCTTCCCAGCATCCTCCACATCGCCGCAGATTTCTCTTCTCTCAGCGCTGAGTGACTGACCCTTGTAGATGAGCATCTGTGTTTGCAAAACAACATCAGCCATGGGGACCAAAAGCACACCTGAGTTACAGATGATCTGGACTGGCTCCAGCTGAACAACAGCAGAAATACATCCTGTTCCTGTTCTCGCAGTAGAGCTGCTTTCAAACAATCTGTATTATATAAAGCGCTACATAAATAAAGGTGACTTGAGCGTTACCATTATACCATTTAATACCGTTACAATCCTTCCTGAGAATGGGATACTGGCACAATCTAAACAAGTGATGGACATTTTAGAGTGTGTGCCCAACTTTTACTGGTCCAAAGCCTTATTGGGCGATGCAAAGGAAATGTAGAAATCAGTTCAAAGTCTCGGGCGCTCACACTGAACACACACAAGCATAAGATAAGATGGCTAATGAAGGACAGTCATAGAGAAGAACTTACGGGTGTAGGTCTAGGGTTGACCTTTCCGATCCCTCTGTTCTCTTCCTATGAGGACACGAAGAAATAAAAGCAGTTTTTTACACACATATAATACAGATATATAATACGTCAGACTAAAATCTTACTCTGCTTACCCTGACCATTGCGTTGCATCCACTACGACACACGATGCGTTTAATGTCTTGAGGTTCTTCCTCACCTGATCCAATTAGCCTGGATTTCAAGTACTGATAGAAAGGAGTATTGGGATTCTGTCCAATATTACCCAGCGTGCCACCCCAGTCCTGCTGCTCCTGTATTCCCTCCGGAGCGTCATTAGCAGTGCGATCGGTCTCTGAGCTGTGCTCATGCCCAGCGTTCGGCTCAGGTTCAGCCCCGGTGAGCTGGCGGCGCAGGAGATTACTGGAGTCCTCGTCATCTTCCTCACTGTCGTCTCCGCGGGAGTAGCGGTAGCTCGTCGGAGAGGCGCTGGAGGAGTCCTCAGGTGGACTGCAGATCACACTGGACTGCAGCTTCTCGCTGACGGACTGCAGGAGAGAGAGTACGGAGGAGGCCGGCTGCTCAACGCTCCTCTGCTCCTCCTCGGCCACCGGGGGGAACGGCAGCGTCTCCCGGCCCACGGCCTCCTCACGCACACACTCCTCCTCGTAGATGGGGGACAGGGAGAAGGGGTACGCCTTGGCTCGACGTGTGCTGGGACTGTGCATGGGCCCGGTGTCGTTCACGAACACCATGTCACTCTCTTCCTCCTCGCTGATGATGGCGAAGCCTCCGTCTACCTGGTGGAGGTCGAGATCGTGAAAACGGGAATGATGGGGAGCGACAGCCGCAGCTCTGGAGCTGTCCGTGGGGTCGAGGTGAATTCTCTGGCCTGAAACGGACACGGTTGGTATACCTGGGCTCGCACTCAGCTCTGGCTTCAGATGCTCCTCGAGTGTGGCGGGACTCAGGCTTTGGTCATCGGTGACGTCGCAGCGAAACGCTCGGACTGAGACCCAGTGGTGCCGCCCTCCAGAGCACTGGACTTCAGTCACGCACGGCTGGACACCGCAATCTGCTCCGGCGCTAAAGTCCCAAGAGATCGGTTCCTGTTGACTGCTCCCTGAATGAGGTGATTCGGTCGCCTCACATTCGTGGCTTCGTATAGCTGGTGGATGTTCTTTGACTTCTGACATCATCTCAGAATCGGCTGTGTCCGATGCAAGACTGTGGCTAAAGCGGTCATTGAGAGTTTGGCTTTGTTGAAGACTATCCTGATGCTCTGCTGAAGCAGGAGTGATGATGGAGGCGTTATTGCTGTATCCGTTATCTTTGGCTGTATCCTGAGGTCTCTTTCCCCCTTTATCTTCACATGCAGAGACGTCACCAGTGTGTTGCTCTCGTGAGAGAGACTCCTCCGTCAAAGCAGGTAGGAAGAGCTTCAAGTCTGTTTTATGAACGACATCCCTATGGCTTTGGAGATTTTGGGATAGTGGCTCGTCGTCAGCAGCACTGCTTTTACGGGAACCAGCAACATCCACATTTTTTTCCTCCACTAAATATTCAAGAATGGTCCGATTCTCGTTTTGAGAGCCGACTGGAGCACAGGTGGTGGTGAGCTCAGAGTTCAGTCCCACGATGCCCCTGATGTCAGTGTCGGAGCCAGCGATGGACTCGTACCCCGAGGAGGGTGCAGACCTACAGGTTCCTGCCAGCTCTTCCTCCAGAACGACAGACAGCATCACACCAAACTGATGCTCTGCTTCAGTGCCTCCACGACCCTCCTCTAACCCTTCAAACAGCACTGCCTCTGAGCCTTCGTGGAGTTCACAGGTTAACAGTACGCCATGCTCCGTCTCAGATACTTCCATCTTCTGCAGGGCAGCGAGAGCATTTGTCAGGATGCTGTCCACCATCTTTTTAGACTCCAAACGCAGGACCTCTTCATCTACTCCAGAGTCCACCTCAGCCCGTTCCAGCTTGGACTCCTCCGGACGCTGGTGAGTCTGAGAAACCGGGGCTAGATCATCGGTTCTGTTTACAATTACTGATGGCTTTGGTTGCTCTGAGCTCTGTTCTGGAGTGGGGAGTGTGGCGTGATGGAGTGTCAGATCAACATCGTCTCCTGATACCGCCTCTAACGCGACACCCTGGGCAAGATGCTCCTGTCTGCGGTTAACCGGGTCGTTCAACGGACTTGGTTCTTCTGCTTGAGGAATTCTGTAGACATCTATGCAGGCATGCAACCGGTCACAGTCTGCAACATGAGGGAGTTGGTGGGCTGGAGTTAGTCCGGATTCAACAGTAGGAACCTCGTCTAATAAGTCACTCTGGGTCAATCCATCCTCTGTCTGTTGTGTCTGTGAAGGAGTTGCTTGATATTCTGCGATGGGATATTCCTGACTATCAGAGTTCATTGTGTTAACAGAGGAAGAGGAAATCTCGTTGTCCTCATGGCTGTCGGGCGGAGTCGCCTCTTCTCCCTCAGAGATGGGCGACTGAAGCTCGACTCGATGCTTCTTCTTTGGTTTCCTGACTTCCCTCAATCCACGGTACGTGCCATAAGTCACCACAGGAGGACGGGCTAGGTCATGGCGTCTCTTCTCCTCCGAGCGCTCTTTGGCGTTGATGTTTACGGCATCGCTTCTATCTTCGTCTGTCAGTTCCTGAGATCTGAACAGAAGACAGACAAAGAGACCGGTCGACGAATGGATAAAGAATCAGGACAGACAACCAAACATTTGACAGACATTCAAGCACACACTCATGACATTTGTAGTGCTCTCTGTGTGTCATATTGCTGTTATGTAAAACATTATACACATTCAATATTCATAAGCAGCTTCCACTCAAAAGCACTGTACATGCAGTACAGAAAGCATCACACAATTATACAGTACAATGCAAATAAGTGCAAAAAAACAAAGTAAAAAAAGATTTAACCATAACCCATTACAAAACAATTAAACATTATGAAGGATTAGAGATGCAGCGATCCGAAACAGACTTTTTTGCCAGATCAGCCAGATCTTCTAAAGCCATTAAATTGCTTTATTTGATGAACAAACAGTACTAGTTATTCTGAATGGTGTGGTATTCGCAATCGGATGGGAGGACTGGAGTAGTGAACTAAATAAAACTCATTATTCACACAGCAAATGTATTTTTAAACTGAGGATAAAGGCTCAGTAAACAGTCAAATGCAATACTCTTAGTGTTGTGCACACACAGCATATCTTCTCCTTGTTCTCTGCGAAGGAACGAAGGAAGCCGTTGATCGGATGAAACGTTCATTAGATGGACACATTAGAGTCTGCCCTCGAAACATTCTCATGACAGAAGAGAAACATATAGGAGCGTAAAATAACTGAATACGTGAAAAAATGTAAAGTGGAAAATACCGAACATTTCATACACTCCAGTCATGTGATCATGCGAAAGAATCACTCAGCAGAATATTTCCCAGGAGGCTCACTTGGATCTCAAGCAAACTGTGATATAAATAGAATTTAAAATAAGAAGTTTGACCTTAAATAAGACTATGAAAGAACTGAGGTGTTTCAATTCTTGGATTCACAAACATGGACCGAGAATGAAATAATCTGTTTTATCAGCTCAGCTTCCTGTCAAACATGATTCCCGGTGGACGAACGCGAAAGGTGAAGCTTGAATTAACGGGTATGTCCCTCTATGGCTAATGTACTTTCAAGATGGAGGGGCGGCATGGCGACCGACATCAGAACCCCTTACCCGTATGTATTTTCAATGGCATATTATACACTGACGAGAATACTTTATTATTTGAACAAAGTAAATGTACATTAATGAGCACATATATTTTTGAAAGAACTAAGTGTTTTTAGCTAAGAATAAACTAAGAGTTACACAGTGTAGCTTTAATATAATTTATATAAAAAAATCCTTACTTACCTGGTTTATACTACTCTGAACAATGTTTGAACTTTATATTTTGAGCACTTCTTGTGTTGTTATTGCCTCTTCACAATGACTTGTTTGATTTAGTCCTCAGATGCAAGTCGCTTTGGATAAAAGCGTCTACTAAATGACTAAATGTAAAACGTAAATATGATACGGTACACACACAAATAACTTCATATATTATTATTATTGATTGGATTTCCAATTGAAAATGTCCTCAAAGTACAACCAAATAAACACACACTCCCTCTAACGTGTGTATGAAATCAGCGAGAAACAGCGCAGACGTTTACAGCTCAATAAAGTGCAGATATGATCCACAATCACCAGAGCTCAGATGCTTTATCTGGTAATACATCATATCGACAGCTTCTGTGTGTGTGACACCATGTCTGATAACAGATAACACACACCGGAGCTGCAGATACACCAGTTACGGTGATGAACACCCTTTTGGCAGGACGTTCTGAATGAAAAAGCACTGTGGATGTTCAGGGCCGGTTTGATGACATCATCAGCAGGCGCCAGGCCTCAGGGGGTCGCAGTCACAAGGACTGAATTATGAGAGAAACCAGTGTCCTCGAGACACACACACACACTACTTTAGCATGTAAATCATAGATTTCTATCGCTTTTATATTCACACAAAAGGCTAACCCAAAACTTTGAACAAAACGTTGAAAACAAATGTATATATACATGAAGCACTTTTTACAATATAGATAGTTTCAGAGCAGACTCAAGCCACCGCCGCACTGGTAACTAGTTAGCAACTTATCGTTAAGACAACGCTTGACTGAAGTCGTTACAACATCAAGCAATATTCCAATAATTTATAGAATTATAACACTTTATATAGGGCCATTTTGCATGAGTACTTTCAGGTTTAGTACATTTTGCTGACTATGTATGTGATTTTAATTAAATACGATTTTAAATATGTAATTGAACATTTTCATTATGGTATTATTACTTTTACTTTATTAAAGATCTGAGTACTTCCACCACTGGTAGAGACTAGAGGAAATACAACTAGTAATAGAAGATAAGGTTTTGCCTGTGACACTCATTACATTGTTATTTTTGATACAACATTACTAAATAAAAAGATGAAGTCATTAGAGAAGGTTAAGATACAGTATTTAGAATACAATATAGAATAGAACGTGCAACGCAAACTAGTTTGAGTCCAGCTCAAATAAATCATTCTCAATCTATCATTCACCCTGCCTCCATTTCATATCTTTGTCACATCATTAAAAGTGTTTGATCACCACATTTGAGAGATTATTGTAAAAGATGTGTTTATATAAATGCACTACACTATATTGGCAAAGTAATGGGACGTTTACACGCATATAATCTTTAATGACATCCCATTCCATTGGGTTTAAGATTGAGTTGCTCCACCCTTTGCTGCTATAACAGCTTCAACTCTTCTGGGAAGGCTTTCCACAAGGCTTAGAAGTGTGTTTGTAGGAGTGTGTTTATGGGAATGTTTGCCCATTCTCTAAAGCGCATTAGTGAGGTCCGGCACTGATGTTATACGAGAATCTCTCAGTCTCTGCTGTTACTCATCCCAAAGCTGTTCTGGTGGGTCGAGCTTAGGACTCTGTGCAGCCAGTCCAAACTCCTCACCCATGTGTTTATGGTCCACCAAACAACCCCACACCAAGCGTGCCGTACCAGCCCTCAAAAGTGAAGCCAAAACGTCTCCATCGCCCCCCTGTGACTGGACCTAGTATAGCTCATAACCCCCGCCTCCCCATGTTATTCAATGGGACGCGAGACCAACTAAACAATTAAATTACACTTCACATATCCTTTTTCCAAAGATAGTTTCTGTCATTTACTGTAGTTTCTATCACGTTTATGTAATTTCAAGTGTTCGTTTTTAAAATAAGTTTGTTTTTAGTTAGTTATGAGATGATAAAATAACGGTGCTCTGACGTCATGATTGACAGCTGTGATTGACAGGTTCTCTGAAGCACCAGCGGACGTTTTTTAATAATGTTGATTATGTGGTTAGTAGTTGTATTTACCTTATTTTAACAAGGTTCTGCAATCAACCGACATCATTGGACAGGAGCGAAGCAGACAGAGGCAACTTAATGAAAGTGCGGGGCGTGTGCTTGCATTTGATTCAGCGAGAATGAGGGCGCGGCTTTGGTTTCGCGGCTTTACTTCCTGCTCACGACTGCGCATGACTGGTCCCGAAACACGCAAGTGCGCAGACTCAAGTTCGAGATGTCTGCGTCATATCGAGACACTGGCGGCCTCAGTTCTCTCTGATGGAATAGAGCGAAGGGGCGTCGTCCATCTTTTTTTACAGTCTATGCCCCACACCATAACCCCCTCCACCAAACAACCCCGCTACACTACTCCACCAAACCTTGCATATGCTGACCCGCTCTGTGATTTTACATGGCCTAACACTTCGTGACTGAGTCGCTGTTGGTCCCAATTGCTTCCACTTTGTTATAATACAACTAACAGTTGGCCATGGAATATTTCGTAGTTCACAGATGTGTGTAGAAGCGCCTGCGTGTCTAAAGCTTGATTTACACACCTGTGGCCATGGAAGTGACTGGGACACCTGAATTCAATGATTTGGAGGGGTGTCTCAATACTTTTGGCAATATAGAATATCTGTATTCTATATACCAATCAAAAGTTAGACACACAAAGTACTGCACTATAACATACAAATCAAGAATATCGGCTGATATATCGATATCTGACTTTTTTTATTACTTAAATATTGGTATCAGCCCCCAAAAATCCTTTTCAGTTGGGCTCTAATACACACACAAACAGAATCTGTCGTTGATATGACTTACTGTGTGTGTGTGAGCTCTGAATGACACACAGACGGCTTCACCGGTTCCCCCCTTCCTCCGCTCTTGTGTGTTTTTGCGCTTGTTTGTGTTTCTCTCTCTGCTGTAATCAGGCTGTCCGCGTCGATCTGTCTCTCTCTCTGTCCTCGGGCCGGTTCTGCCCGGCTGAATTGGAACAGGCTTCCCAGGCGTCTGAGGAATCCGTCTGCAGGAGGTGCTGTGGAGGCGGACTGAGGAGTCGAGCTCTCGTCTTCCGAGTGTGACGCGCTGCTTCCGTCAGATAGCAGCGACTCCTGAGAGAGAACAGAGAAAGGGAGGCGCCTTCAGTAGCAGCAGTGACCATCTGTGTCTCTGTGTCTCTCACTCTCTCTCTCCCCCTCCCCCCCCTCTCTCTCCCCAGCACATCCCACCCTAACACTTAACCCCTTCAGTGCTAAAGAAGAAAAAGAAAGACATTTTGTAGTTGTTATTCAGTCGTTTCTCTGCAGTTTTCTCTCTTCTGTTAGAGCGGGGTCATGTTAGCGTGTTAGTTAAGTTAATAACTAATGATCTTTACAACGGAAGTGAATCATTCAAAACTAACTTTCTCTGGACAGTAACTTTATTCTAGAGCTGCTGCGAAGCCTAAACACTCTCTGTGACTGTAATCTCCTGTTATCACAAGCTGCAGTGAAACATCTGTATTGTTAAAGCGCTGTGCAGATGAAGGAGACTTCACTTGTTTTACACATTTGCGGCCACACACTTGCATAAATGTAGCCTCTCTGTTAAGACTAGCGCTGACAACACGTGTCAGGACCTACTTATCATCGTAATCATACTCTAGTTCAAACATTATCACATGGAATAAGGTTGTAAATCCGACTCCGTGATATAAATAGGTTAGACCTATAACTTCTGCCACTAACTATTGCTTCATCAATAATCTTCCTAATCAGTTTCATCATCCCAGATACAATGAGAGAGGTCTGTAACTTTCATCGTAGGTACACTTCAACTATGAGAGACAAAATGAGAAAAAAAAAAATCCAGGAAATCACATTGTAGAATTTAAAAAAAATATATATTTGTAAATTATGGTGGAAAGTAAATAACTGTCCACTTCTAAACAGTTCTAAGAACTACTCTCCCCCAAACTCAGTTTTGCTGCTTGCGTTCGCACTGGCCAAGTGGCCATAGGAACTAGTAGGAGGGGTAACGCAAGCACGGCGACGGTCTTTAAAGCGTCATCACTCCAATATTATAAAGCTGCAGACTCGGAGCCTGCATCTACAGTCCCCCACCGAGAGACCCGCATTCTCAGACCCCTCGTTTTTCGAACACAGCGCCTCCTGCTGTTCGAAAGATCATATAACACCCGCACACAGAGTACAGCGCACGCTTATCCAAATACAATTAAAAACAATAGGATGCAATATTACGGTCTCCAAATAAATTATCCAATAATTTTTTTTTGCCTTCCCTGCTTAATGCATGTGCAAAAAAAAAAAAAAAAGAATTGTTACTGATGGAATATAATATCACATAGGCTACTATTTTTCTGAAGGTAGTTCAATCTGTAATTGTACAATTACAGATTGAACTACCTTCAGAAAAATAGTAGCCTATGTGATATTATATTGCTACAATGTTTTTTATATATATATTTTTTATTCAAATTCCAATTTTTCTTTCAGTTCAACCTACAGTATAATGGTCTAATTAACATTACGATGCTAACATTACAAAATCTGTTTTTTTTGATATTTTGAATGTGAAGCAAAACAATTCAGAATAGACAAAACTAATAAACAATTCTGTACTTTATTTAATGATCACCTAAACATCATCTTGCTGTAAAGAAAAAAACTGTGTTCGTGACTTTACTTTTCGTCTTCAATCGCATTAAAAAAACCTCATTTATAAGTCGCTTTGCATAATCATAAAATGATGTTGCTGTGTTCGGCAGGGGCAACTCCACCGATGTACCCTGGAATAGGACCGATAGCATGTCTTATGATGTTTCAAAGCTAAATAAATTATAAACGTTAGCTATCTAAATATTTTCGGGGGGAAGAGGGCGAAAAAACATACATTAACGGCTCAAATCTTACAAACGAACTTTACAAATATTCAATGGACTATTCTGGCTATCGATGAGCTAAATTAGTTTTATAAATCAAACGAGCAGGCTACTACGATTCGCTAAATAAAAATGAAGATAGCCTACTCACGTTTTGGCTTAAGTTCTTCACATGTTTATCCGATACAATTTGATAGGAGGCGCTGTCTCGAAAAACTAGGGGTCTGAGAATGCGGGACTCTGGGTGCAGGGGGACTGTAGATGCACGTCTCCGAGTCTGCAGCTTCATACTACTCTCATCACTAGACGTAGCGTGGCCACATACAACAGCAACAAACCAGCAGTTAAGCACAATCAGAATTATTTAATTAATTTCATTCTTTTAATGGCAAAATTTTATTTTCATAAATGCAAATTCTCCTGTAAAAAGCCTAATTTTATTTTATTTAGGAAAGAAATTGAGGTTTATATTGATTCACTCCGATTTTCTATGAAGCAAAAAGCGCTTAAAACATTGAAAATATGCAAATGTTATAATATCTTTATATAAGTTTACAATACCCCCCTAGTATGAAAGACTTTGCAATTTATATATTTGCTGTATACATAAATGTCTGTTGTTCTTATAAAAAAAAGACCGATTGCAATGTTCCTGTTCTGCCTTGCCGGGACCTTAATAACGGAGAACGAACGGCGGCGTAAAGATTATGAGATTAACTCAAGTTCTGTACAGAGAAACACAGAAGACGAATGCTCCAGCGTAATATGATATTAAGTAATATGATGGAAGAAGATAAAAGAGCAGAGCGCAGGAGGCAAATAAAACGACGGGTAAGTTTATCTAAAATTAGCAATTAGCTGGTTGAATGCGTTATGTTTGTCTTAATCCTCGATGTAATGTTTTGCAAAAACACGGACACAGCGCGCTACAAGTTCCGTGTTGACAGTGCATGACTTAAGTTGAACCAATCAACGTAGACCTAGGAAAGGGAACTAAAAAAGTCCTCGCTCTAGACTAGGTACTGAAATAGTTATAGGAACTACGGTCTGAGGAACTAAAAAATCCCCCATTTAGTCCGGTCGGAAGACGAGAAAAAAAGGGTTATAGGAACGTTAGGTTCTAGGAACTGCAAAAGTCCCTCCGGTCGGAAAGTGGCTTATGTGAGGAAGTTTTTGGTCCAATAATTAGAATCTCAGTTTTTTTCAGAATTAGATGTATTGTTTTAGCAAGCAGTTTTATCATAGCTAGTTTAAAGGTTTTTGGTACGTATCCTAGAGACAAAGACGGATTAATGATATTAAGAAGAGGATCTATGACATCCAGAAGCATCTCTTTCATTAGCTTAGTTAGATGATTTAACGAGTTTAGACAATTCTTCTTCTCCTATAGCAGCAAATGATTATAATCTTTCCTCAGGGAGACTACAGTGCACTCCCTGATGCGATACTGTAGCGGACGGCTACATAGTTATGATTTTCATAAAGTCATTACTGCTGTGTTGCTTGGACACTTCTGGGCTTGAAGCTTTATTTCTCGTTAATTTAGCCACTGTTTCAAATAAATACGTCGTTTTTTGTTTATGTTCTTCTAATAGGGTTGAAAAATAAGGCCTCTCTGTAAGCGATCGAGCTCTCCTTCCATGAAATCTGGAATACCTCTAGTGTTTCTGGCTGATCTTTTAAGAACCTGAGTGTGCTCGTTGTACCACGGCGTTGGATTATTTTCTTTCAGCACAACGGAGCAACTGTGTCTAAAGTGCTGGAAAAGAGAGAATTAAAAGTTTCTGTCACAATATCGAGTTCTTCTAAGCTAGCCGGGATGCTGAGATTATAAAACTGATTAGGAAGATTATTGATAAAGCAATATTTAATGGCGAGAAGTTATGGGTCTAACATACTTATAACACAAGAGTCGGCTTTGCTGCTTTGGCTAAATTAAGTTTACATGAGACTAGATCTGAGATGTTATCGCTCTGCTGCAGTATTTCAACGGCATCAACATCTATTCCATGTGATAATATTAGATCTAGAGTATGATTACGACAACGAGTGGGTCCTGACACATGTTGTCCAACTCCAATTGAGTTAAGAATGTCTTTAAATGCCAATCCCAATGCATCTTTTTCATTATCTACATGTTAAAATCCCCAACAATTAGGACTTTATCTGCAATGAGTATTAACTCTATGAAACACAAAGAATTTGCTGATTTTCAGTCAATCATACCTTAATATATGCTGTCTGCTTCTCTACTCACTCACACACACACACTCTACAGTGAAAGCTCCTCTTGAATGTCAGTCTCACCTGTGTGTTCTGGAGCTGCTCGGGTGTTTGAGCTGCAGATCCATCATCAGCCTCTCTGATCTCACTGAGGGAAATAAACAAATCAGAGGAATATGCAAAGCATTGATAATCAACACAAACACAGAAACTGCCTTCAGCTTCAACTGTCCACGGATATCAGATTCTCTCCAGAGACACACAGAACACTGACTGACACACCCTGTGCTATTAAATAACTCTTTTCTTCGAAATTTGTTCAGCCCGTTTTGACATTGAGAGAAAAAAAACAGTGAATAAAAACCTCTGCAGAACAACAGAAACAGTGTGATAGTTTGATTGGCTCAGAGAAAACATGAAACAACTCAAAGACGACAGAAACTTCTCGAGCACAAACAGAGAGCACTCGATTAACAGCTAAAAATAGATGGAAGGAAGGAAGAAAATGAGTCAAACCTTTCATTTCCCTCCGTGTCCACAGATTTACTCCTGGAAAAAAACCTGGAAAGGTTTTTGGCGAAATCCTCGTGCCAGGACATCTGCGTCTTCACATCGGACATCACGAACAACACAAGTAAACATCTGAGGAGCTCTGAGAGTCGAGGAAACCGATGCTTCTCTCCATTTCAACGTGTTTCACAGACCAGATCGACTGAAGATAGTTTGAGGAAGTTTGTTTGGGAGGAGTCAGAGTCAATCATCAACTCAGATGAACAGGACAAGAGTTTACAACGAACGGCGAAACTGCGTCTCGTGTAAATAAACTAACTGTAACGTTAACTTACGTGTTGACAGATGAACAGTTATTATAACAAAAGAAATCAGAATAAAGCGGTTTTAATTGTGCTAGTAATAAAAGGGTTTAATCCCTCGTGAAGCACCAGAGATTATTAAAAATCATTAACTTGACATGCAGTAATTTCCCTGATTCATTTACTTTTAACATCTCAAAGCGCTTTTTTATACTGTATAACACCGTGTCCTAACTACACGCGACGCCGCGACACGCGATAAAAGGTATCTTTTCCATGTTAATCAGAGTTTTTGTCCTAACCAAACGCGACGGCGACACGCGAAGTTTCTAATTTAGAAACGGTTCCTATTTCTGCGACGTCGCGGCTGACAGAATGAAGAAATTACACTGGTTATGAATACACATTACTTATTTTTAGTTAAAAATAGGTCACTGTGCCACAAGCGATAACGGATAATTTACCTCAGATTTTGAAAGCATGTAATACAGCGTTCACAATGAATTCTATGCAAACATACGACTGTACTTCATAACAAAATTAGTCAATGAGTATATTTTGTTAATGTTTTGATTTTTGATAATGTTATTTCTTTATTTGATTATGTCCTTACCCATATTCAATGCGAGTGCAGGCCAACAGTGCACTTTCACAGAGAGACTCGGCTCACACCATAGGCTCACACGCTGTTCTGAATGTGTGGCATCTCAGGACACGGTGTCTGTGCAACGCTACTGAAGCAGATGAAATGTGGATATTGATGATGGGACATTACAAGCACTCTCTTGCTGAAACATGAATAAACTTCAATGTTAGTATCTTTGGTTTGCTCGTCACTTCTGCTGCAGTGGCGCCATCACGTGTTCAGAGAGGGAATCGCGTTCGTGTTTCTGCAGAGAAGAGACGGAGAAACAATTTCATTCAATTAAAATAGATTATTGTAAAAAACTAGCAGGACTTTTAGGCTGTTTAGCTGTTGCTACTGGAATGGTGGGCCACAAGTAGGAGTAGACATTTCTAGGTGGTAATTGTTGGTTCCTAATCCCACAAACAACATAAAACCATTACTAAATTACACACATTTGCAAATCAAACCATACATCTCAAATCACCTTATAAAAAATCAAAAATGTATAACAAAAAGAAAATATACATAACCAGAATTCAATATAACATATTGATACAATCCTTTTAACTAAACAAAAAGAGAGGAACTTACATTTTCAACCACACAACAATTCCACAAAGAGCATGAATGCAGGAATGAATGGGGACAAGCTGAGACGGAAGCCTGATTAATCAGTGACAACAGGTGATCTCATCTAAACTCGATCAGCCAATCAGATGACAGCAGAATTTTCTACAATTATAATGATAAAATTTGGATAATCTGTCATAATTACTCCCCGAAATGTCTTCAAACACAGAAGAATTTTAGGGAACCAAACTTGCCGTCTTTTATTGTAAATAAAAACATTTAACAAGACATTTCTCCAAATCTCCTTTTGTTGCCCATCAGAAAGAAAGTCATACATGACGGAAGAGAAAACAAATGAGGATGATGACGGACGAAACAATCATTTTTCGGATAAATCCATTCCTGTTCTTTTAGCATCAGTGAAATTCAGAAAACAGTTTTGATTCATAATGATATTTTAACCCCTTAACTGTCACCGTCCCGGTACGCCTAACTTTACTTCACTATATTTCTATTAAATCCTAATCTAATTATGACAAATTATATCGTTGGAAAGGTCTAAGACTTCTAAATAGATATTCTACCCCTGTTTTGTGTAAAAACTTATGTAGGAAGAGTAATTGATGAATTTATGACAAGAGTGCACCTCAAAAAATCTGCATCATAACAGGAGTTTTGACCTTTGTCACAAAAAGTCGATGCACCCACTTTTAATCATTGAAACTTCTGTTTTTATGCTAAAAGTTCATAATAAAACATATAATGTAGTATTTTTCAATAAAAAATTGTAGTATGATATTGTCCTTTAAAAATGATATTTATATTTATTATCCTCTAAAATATAATATTATTTTTTATCGCCTTTTTTATTATATCACACATTTTAGTAGTTATCATAAATTAGGTATCATTTGAAAGCTTATAAACTCAGAATTCATCGTGTGAAAACTGTTTTATAATTGAACGTTGCGTTACCATAGAAACGGTACTTATTTTATCAGGCTCCTCCCCTTTTGGGCGTCATTATATTTCATAATTTATTATCAAAACCTTTTCTAATCTTGACAAAACTGATATCGTCAGAAAGGTCTGAGTCTCAAGGTTCCAAATTTTGTGACAGAATTGATATTTGGACAGAAATGTATTCATTTGTTAAAGCAGAATGTATAGAACTAAATTCAATGGCACCCGGTGGCTATTTTTGGTACTACGCCTAAACAAAATCTCATGGGAACTTAAATTTTTGTGATTTCAACTTCAAATTTGGAACATAACTTGATAAGATTTATGGCTTTGATTTTATAGTAATTTTAGAGTAAAAAATATTTATAAAATGTATATTTTATATAAAATAAAAAATATATAATACAGTATATTTGATTTACTGTGAATTTAAACTTCCATAATTTTTTCATACTTTAATTTTTTGAAGTGTTTTCACTTTAGCAATAATCTGCTGAGTGTTCCCTTTAAAACAAGACCAAACTTGGGTATATATTTCAAAGCATTCTTAAATTACAACCATTTAAGTTTGAATAGTGCATTTTAACCCCCATTCTCAAAAAAGAGGGGGTGACAGCTAAGGGGTTAAAAAGCTCTAAGCGTATATTTTACGTGCCTAAAATATTTTATCATCATCAACAACACATATCAGTGAAAGCCTAAGGTTTGAGTCATTATAAGTGCAGAACAAACTGAACACACACACACACAGGATGATAGCTGTGTTGTTGAACATTTCTCTGAATGAAACACATGTTGCCCGTCGGCTCAGAACGAGGCTGATCATAATTGAGCCACATTTGTTAAAATAGCTAAAGATGAGACTGACCGTTCTAGCAGTGGAAACAGATCTGATAATCCGTTTATTTTCAACAAAATACATTTGAATTGATTAAGATGTGTTTTTAATATTCTCAGAGGGAATGGTGATATGAGGAAGAGGGAAGTCAAATAAAGGAGTGTTTAACAGCGCACTGTTTGCCTATTTGAGTTTCACTGAGTGCACTATAAAACCAGCAAAACATTTAGTTTGAAGTGTTGAAAATGTGACCTTTAACAGAAGCACAGAAACCCGAGATAAAAGAGCTGTTCTGAATAAAGCGTTTATAAGGAGAGCTGGATGGACGTTTGGCTCTGGGGTTCGAGACGTAAAGCCGGAAGACATATGTCTGCCATCAGTCAGAAAGCCCAGTCCAGGGGCCTAACAACGGAGTCAGAGTTATTAGTCCTCGGGGCCCGGGATAAAACACTGAGTGATATTCTAAATGCGGAGCTACATTCTCCAGAGCAAGCGTTCACGTCTTCCGATTCGGTCTGCGTTTCCTCAGACTTACAGGACATCATTCCCTCACAATGAGAGAGTTGATCAGCCCTGCTAATGAGAACAGCCTGTGACTCCAGATTTGGCAATATTCTGAATATACTTTATGAAAACAGAGCGTTTGGAGCCGGTGGAAACGCGTCTGGCTGTGGCGGGTTAAGTTCGGCTAATTGTGGAGCTTTACAGGGTCAAACTGCAGTAGGCCTGCGGAATAAATGTTTCCCACATGCTCACGAGAGACTGAATATTCAAGAGTCCGATTCACAGCAGCTGAACGAGTCTATGGACGATTATAGAGATCGGGTTCATTTGGTTGTTGTGGAAAACATCCTGAACTCTGAATCCAAACACACACTCTCTCTCTCGCTCACACACACACACTCAGCCAGCAGACAATCCTTCACATGTAACGCAGGTGCAGAGACGGACAGGCCTTGACAGTCTCCATTTTCTCTTAATAAATGACTGGACTAATGACGGTGAACAGAGGAAATCTCTCCAGAGACTCTGCTAAACACACACACACACAGCAGCTTCATCTAACACACACACCCTAACAGCACAACACCAGCCATTGACACACGTTAGCCTGTTTATATGATGGTGGTGTGTCTAATAGGTCGTGATTAAGTGCTTTACAGCCGTTTGCTCAGACTTCCAAAACCATTACAATCCCAAACCTCTACATCTCACTGTAAACACCCTAAAACACATTTCAATCATGACCGCTATTACAGTTTCTGAACTGTGAAAACACTAGACCCATCTGAACCTAATTCCCAATAACCCAAACCAACTTGTGTAATAAATCACTCTTTTTGTAAAACCTTAAACAAGTTCAGGCAGTTAGTCTACAAACCGGAAGTGGTTCAATCCCCAGTTCCACCAGGGTGTGTGTGTGTGTGTGTGCTCCTGATGAGCTGGATGGCCTTGCACGGGTGAATGAATGTGAGGTAATATGTAAAAATTAGGGCTGTCAAACGATTAATCGCGATTAATCGCATTCAAAATAAAAGTTTGTGTTTACGTAATATATGTGGGCATAGTGTGTATAGTTATTTTGTAAATACACACACATGCATGTATATATTTAAGAAAAATCTGAAAGTATCTACTTTATATATATTTATACATAATTAATATTATGTATAAATATTTGATATATTAAGAACATATTTTTCTTAAATATATACATGCATGTGTGTATTTATATATACAAAATAATTATACACACTACGCCCACATATATTACGTAAACACAAACTTTTATTTTGAATGCGATTAATGACAGCCCTAAAAAATGTGTTGGTGGCCATCGGGTCTGTGAAAGCGCTATATCAATGCAGTCCATTTATTTCTGATGACGTGATTAAACCAACTGTATAAAATATAAGCCAGTTCAGAGATGATCATATATAACTGTAGATGGAAACAAAGATGAAGAGGAGGAAGAGGATGAGTATCTCTCACTCTTTAACATGCTCTTCATTTAGAGTTTCTTTGAGCTTTAGGGCTTTTGCATTTGGACTGTGTTTTTACCGTTTTATCTTTACAGTTTATCAGTGCAAGAGCTAAATACGCAGACATTCAGTAATATACTGTACAATATTCAATACTATACTTTTAGTGTGTATACTGTAGACAATTTTTTGAAACACTAGAGGGCAGAATTGTGCAGAAAACTGTAAACGTGTGTGACTCTCCGGCATTATAGAGGTCTCTCTAAAAGAAGCTCAACTGAAACATAAAACATCTGTTCATTTTATATGAATAAACATTACAATACAATATTTTCAACCTTTAGCATAAATTATCTTAAATGCTGCCTTAACTTAAAAAAGTGAACAATGATAAATATTGAACAAAATATGTAAAGATGAATTGGTTTGCTTTTATTGTCTACCACATCTAATAGAGTGACGATCCTGAAGTATTCTAGCTTAACCTACTTTCCAGTGTCGGTTTTAGACATAAAGAGACTGAATCATCATCTAAAATCATTCAAATCGTTATTAATACTGTCATACACAAAATTCAAACACATTTAAAATCTTTATTTTATTTAAAAGATAAGCATATTCTCATGGCATAGCCTAATCCAAATTTGACAAAAAGGTGTACTACAACAGCCATTTAAGGGTAAAGGTGGCACCTACACACACACACACACGTTTCACATGACAACGTGACATTGACAAATGCAGAAGAACATTTATAGCCTGAATGAATGTCTTTCAGAACGTCTCAGACACAGACATGTATCACTTCAGCTAAAAGATTCAATAAAAATATTATATATTAGGGGTGGCACGGATCACAAAACCCACGGTTCGGTTTGTATCACGGTTTTCGGTTCTGAACGGTTCTTGTTATTTTTTCTTTTAATCTTTAAATGTACTTCAGCATATGATATATAGCTTGATTATCCACAATTAAAGATACAGTATTTAAAAAAAAAATGTTATTTGACTTGACTTTAAGCACATTATTGGGACCATCTCTTAAAACTCTTTTAAATAAGTCAAAATACATTAAAAATAATTGCCTATAATTAGGCTATAGCAATAGCAAAGGCAATATGCTTCTATTCCCTGAGAGTAACGATACATTTTTTGCACATTAAAGTGCAGCATTTGGAAACAGATGACTGGAGTTCTTATCTAAACTTAAGAGAAGAACTCCAGTGTATCAATATATATTTAAATATCATAACATGAAATCCAAAATGTTCCCACACACCGGACTTATACGACACTGGGGCCTCTTCCAACTCCGGTTAGCCTTCCTTATCTTTCCCACTTGCAATTTCTATGTTACGATTACAGCGGACAGTGTTACGGGTTAAAGTGACCAGTGTTACGGGTTACAGTGGATATGGGTTACAGTGGACAGTGTTACAGCAGACAGTGTTACGGGTTACAGTGAACAGTGTTACGGGTTAAATTGAACAGTGATACGGGTTACAGCGGACAATGATACGGTTACAGTGAACAGTGATACGGGTTACAGCAGACAGTGTTACGGGTTACAGTGGATATGGGTTACAGTGAACAGTGTTACGGGTTAAATTGAATAGTGTTACGGGTTACAGCGGACAGTTTTACGAGTTACAGCGGACGGACAGTGTTACGGGTTACAGCGGACAATGATACGGTTACAGTGAACAGTGTTACAGTTACAGCGGACAGTGTTACGAGTTACAGTGAACAGTTTTACGAGTTACAGCGGACGGACAGTGTTACGGGTTCCAACGGACAGGTGGAAATGAAAACAATGATATATAAAGTGATATATGAATAAAATACATTTAATTGGAGTGTTGTGGGATATGTGGATCGCTTTATGAAATCATGTATGGCAAATTTGGTGTTTTATTTTGCAGTGTCCTTGTTAAAAGTTACATGTTACTGTGGTAATAACTATAAATTACACATAGTTACATGCAACTAACCCTAAACCAAACGCTGTGGTTATTTATTACTACATTTACTTTTATTCATTTAGCTGACGCTTTTATCCAAAATGAATTACAATTGCTATATATGTCAGAGGTCACACGCCTCTGGAGCAACAGGGAAACATTGGTTAACACAAATTATGCAAGGTTTGGTACACTCATCTTTAGAGTGAATATGATTCGATCATTGCAGCACTAATTATAGGTATTAAATACTTCTCCTCTCATTAATCATCAGAGCCTGACAGCTGGTATATTTTCTCTCTTTGTGTTCTGGGAAACTTGGAATCCAGAAGTTTCATCTCTGGCGCTTTATTCTGTCTGTGTTCAATCAGTCCAGCGAACTCGGTCAGTAAGAGCTTGTGCCCCTCCTCAATCGGTTACTGTGTTAAACATGTTACTATGCTGAAAACCATACTGGAGTAAAAGTACAGATACATTGCAGTAAAAAAGTAAGAAGTCAATTCCAATAATACTGGAGTAAAAGTCAGAGTATCTGATTTGAACAGTTATTCAATGTTTTACTCATACTGAACATGTGCTCAAAGATGCACAAGCCCTCAACACTGGATAGACAGACATGTTAGTGAAAATAAGAAACAATTGATCTGTAATATGAGAAATCGTCATTTCTAAAAATCAAAATAAAACGGTACACCTAAATATTGCAATATATAAAGGTCAACACAACGGCCTCTTAACCCTAACCCTGCTGGACAGAGAGTAAGAAGTGTGATTATCAGTGTGTGTAGTTTAACCCTAACCCTGGATCTGTCCTGGAGAGTTGAAGCTGAAAACCTGAGAGACTATAATGAGAGACACTTCAGCTAACAGCGGTTAATAAGAGTTACAACTGTCTCTCTCCAACCCAGTCCTCATGGCCAACATCCCGTTACACGTTTGGAAGAGGACAGCAAGTTTTTGGCTTTATAGTGTGTCTGGATTTCTACATGCTATAGAGCCCTGCACGAGAGCAGAGGTAGAGCTGGCTACAGTCATCCATCATCAGCCGTGACAGAGAGAAAGCGATAGCCCTGTAATATCACAGCCAAGCCTCCAACACTGAGCTCGCAAATATTCTACACGCTGTCAAATAACAATAAAAAAGGGCAAACGGCTCCAAATGTGTTCCAGCCCGAATTCCAAATCACACGAGCAATGACAGGAAATCCGAACACATGAGGAGGTCAAAATGAATGTCTAGAACAAATGCATCATTTACTCTGCTAATAGCTGATAATTCATTGCATAATTATTTCAAATATCCGTCATAATTTTTTTATCACACAAATACATAAAGATATATTACGAGCCTATACTGAGCGGCAAACAAATGTGCACAACTGCTTTCTTTTGTATGTGATGCCCAATTTATTTTACAAGATCCCAATGATCCCTGGAATCATTATGGTTTGCCCGAGAAACTTAACCCTTCTATTATCTTCATTTGTGTCTACACTCATTATCTTTGGGGTCTCCAGGGACCCCAGACAATAACATTTAATTTTGAAGCAGTATAATAATTTTTTTTTTTTTACAAATGTAATTTTACTCTATTTATTAATGTTTTTACTCAACATTTGTGCAGTTTTTGGAGGATTTTTGAAATCTTTTAAATTTCTATAAATTAATAAATAAATATTTATTTAAATAGGCTTTTTACAAAAAAAAAGGCATAGTATGTAAAATTCACTTTATGAAAGACCCAGATTTCTAATTATCATTCATGGAGATAACATGGATCATTTAAAATGGTTTAATGAAAGATTTTTGACAATTTTTTGGAAAATGCACTTTTAAAATAAAAAAATATCACTTTAACCACTAGATGGCCATAGACCTCCACTATAAGCTATTTGCTATTTGACTAACCAAACTATATTTATTTCACAAGTTTTTCCAGTTGGATTCATATCTAAATATTATAAAGTCACAATTATAAAAAAAAAAACTTTTTATCAAAGTTAAGTATTTTTTGTCCTGACAAAAGTTTTTCAATAATGTTATATTATGATTAGAATCAAACCTGAACATGATGTTACAAAGAGAAATGTTGGAGTCTTTAGATTTGATCATTTATTTCAATTATCTGTTTTTAATATAATTCTATAATTTTAAATCAATGTTTCAGTTACGAACTGTAAAAGAAAAAAAAATTAACAGAAATGAACAGTTATATTACATGTTGAAAAAAAAACACATGCAATGAACTGAACAGCAATAACAAATGAGAAAATAAAGCAGTAAAACAAATATAATCGTTGTAATAAATAAAAGATTTCCTAAAAAAGTGTGCCACTTTATTTCTGTCTATGTGATCTGCGTTGTTTCTTCGTTGTTGCTGATTTTAATGATGAATTTTGTATATTTACTATGCGGGGTCTCCAGGGACCCCGAAGATAAAGAGTGCTGGAATTTTTTTCATGCTAATATAAAGACAGACATCATTCCAAAATATTTTTTTTTGGTAGATCATGACAGTGTAAAGAGTTGTAGAAAGTTTCATTCCATTTGGAAAAAGAGTACATTTTTTAAAATTTGACCAAAAGTCATTTGCGGGTCAAAAAGACCCCAAAGATAATAAGAGGGTTAAAGCTAAACTTATGTTATTTACATTTATTCATTTAGCTGACACTTTTATCCAAAGCGACTTACAATTGCTATATATGTCAGAGGACACGCCTCTGGAGCAACTAGGGGTTAAGTGTCTTGCTCAGAGACACATTGGTGTCTCACGTGGATTCGAACCCGGGCCGCTCACACCAAAGGTATGCATCTTATCCACTGCGCTATCACCACCCAATCTTATCAATAGGCCTAAAACTTCCCAGTGTGGAATTATTTGAAAATATTTTACTTCACGGTTTCCGTGTGATGGTGAAAAGAGACGCGATGTGAATTGAATGTTTTAATAAAGCAACCCGCTTAAAAAATCTTCATCCAAATTCAGATAATGGTTAAAATCCGCACTGATGTTGTTTAATGTTAATTACACAGTTTCCATCTCTGCAGATTTGTTACTCAACGGGATTGTGCATCGGGTCCAAACACTCCCGAAAACAATTCGGTTCAGTTCATTTTTATTTGTCACCTATATCGCATTTCACAATACATATCGTTTCAAAGCAGCTTTACAGAAAATGCATGACATCACAATTTAGAGTGATCTGTTATCAGATGGGACAGTGTCCAAATAACCTATTTTAGGAATGTATACAAATCACACTGTTAAATAATGTTGTCACCATTATGCTCTGTAAGTTTCTGTTTTCAGTTTTTTTTGTCTTTCTAGTTAATTTGTACTAGCTGTGTTATGTTAATCATCTCGTTTGTTTATTACTTAGGCTGTGCCTTGCCTTCATTCCCTGTCCGATCACTGTTACGTTTAGCTGTGTTTGCCACTGCCTGCCTGTCTGCCTAAGGCAGTGTGATTACACTTTGAGTGTTCTGAACTTGATCTGTTTGTCTTAATCTTAAGGTTATTAAATGAATGCTAGGCTAAAGAGATTCTAAAACGAAACTAGAGGTTTTTCGCATTTTCTGGAAGGAGAGCTCGATTGCATACAGAGAGGCCTTAAAAGCTACAAGCATCTAATTATTTAGATATATTTTATGTACAGGTTTTTGTGCAGGTCCAATAAGTTTTATCTGAATTTATAGAAGGAAACGACAAGTCATCCAATATTTTATACCTTTTACATACTCTGTCAACTTAGATAATTCAGGTCATGATGAAATGTAACTGAGTAAATGTTTTCTTATAATATTACCAAGTGGCAGCATATTGAAAATAGCAGAGTGCCGAACACAGATCATTACGGCACTCCATAATTTACTGATGTTATCTTAAGATTTTTCCCCATTTAAATAGACAAAATGGTAATGGTCTGATATGTACAATCTAAACCAACGTAATTCTGGTCCCTGAATACCAGTTTAATTTTGTAGTCGATCTAAGAGAATTTGATAATCTACAGTGTCAAATGCTGCATAGTAAGACACGGAAACTCATTATTACATTGTTAAACGTCAATAAATATATTGAAAAGAAAAGAATTGGTAAGACAGCCAATTAATCAATAATATATATGTATATATATATATATATATATATATATATATATATATATATATATATATTGACTTTATCACCATCCTTCCTCACACGGTGACGTCACGAGTGTCATTCAGTCTTAATGAACCGCCCTCTCTCTCTCTCTCTCTCTCTCTCTCTCTCTCTCTCTCTCTCTCTCTCTCTCTCTCTCTCTCTCACACACACACACACACACACACACACACGCTCTCTCTCAGGCGATCAAAGCGCCGGAATAATGGCAAGGCTGAACGGAGTCTGAGGAGTCTTGAGAGGAATTTTCAGGCGTCGAGAAGAATAAAAAAGAAAGACAGAAAATAAAATATTTTAAAATGGAAATAAACACGAACTCGTGAAATGGAGGACTGGAGTACAACGACATACTGAACAGATGTTCGTGAACTCATCTTTACCTGTTGTTATTTGTATGCTCAGCGTCATGGATTTATTAGAAGTCGGCATTATTGCATCAAATTAATCTCTAATTTTCAAATCAAAACGTCAAAACGCGTCGAGGCCAAACGCGAAAAGGGATTCCCCGATGAAAAAGAGTTCAACTGTCTGTATCAGAAGTTATCAATCTGGATGATTTATTGAAGTACTTTTCTGGAAAGACTTTCAGTTTTGTCAGTGATTTACAGTCGTATCCTTTTATATATTTTAATTGGGAAACAGCAGGACTATCGGGAAATTTTAGTCTTTCACGGCAATAAACGGAAAAGACGCAGGAAAAACATTAATGACCAGCGAAACATGTTGTAGCGAGTGAGCATTATAGTGAAAACACGTCCATCTTCTGCATGTGTGAGAAATGAAGGAAAAGTCCAAGAATGCAGCGAAGACACGAAGAGAAAAGGAAAATGGAGAGTTTTATGAGCTGGCCAAACTGTTACCTCTGCCGTCCGCGATCACATCTCAGCTGGACAAAGCGTCCATCATCAGACTGACCAGCAGCTACCTGAGGATCCGAGGCCTGTTCCCTGAGGGTAACACACACACACACACACACACACACACACACACACACACACACACACACACACACACACACACACACACACACACACACACACACACACACACACACTGACCAGCAGCTACCTGAGGATCGAGCCCTGTTCCCCGACGGTGAGAGAGACACACCGATCTCTGGCTCAGTTAACACACTCAAAACTCAATGTGTTTAATTTCATTCAATTTATTTTAAATCATTTTAATTTTTTAAATGGTTGTTGAACCACCAAGCAAACGTCTAAAAATAAAATAATAAATTGAGTCTGTTTTGATGAATTGAAATGATTGCGATTAAATGTTCGGGAGAATCATGTGCAAATACCGCGTTAGAGCAGTGATCCTCTTTAGCATTCACCGCTTAAAAACTTGTTCCTAAAATAAAACTATTTAATTAATTAAAAAAAAAAAGACCAGCTCACATAAAATCCAAAAACCCATCACTGATTCAGTCATTTTCTCTTTCCGTCGCTGTCAAAATCATTCAGAGTTTGCTGAGAATCAAAAGCTATACATTTTTAATCATAGCAGATTTCAAATAGTAGCCTATCGATATTTCACAAATGAGAGAAAATAGATCGCATTGGGCCTAAAGAGCCATACAATTTAGACATATTTCTTCTAGTCAAAATTAAGATTTTGTTCCCATAGTTCAGTTTTAGTTTTAAAGATAGGCCTATATAGTTAACCTAAAAATAATCATTCTGTCGATATTTACTCCAAATATGATCAATTCTTTTAAACATAAAATAAGATATTCTGAGAAATGTCTGGGTATTTTTTCCATCCGTGACCACCGAAACAGTTACAACATTCTTCAAAATATCATCTTTTATGTTGAACAGAATTAATGATTTATTTGATTTAATTAATTGATTGAATCTTATTTTGTGATGATGAGCATGACATAACAGTAACACACTTCTCTGTAAACGAACTGAACAAAACATAAGAATCTGCTGTAGGCTATAACTTAAAGATAGGCCGAACACAAATCGACTTAGTAGGCTAAAATTAATTTATCTGTAATATGATCATGCATGATCAATTTATACAAGCAAAACGAACCAATGTATTTTGACATGTTTTTTTTTTCGTTCGGCTTTCTGATAGATAGCGGACTCGGACAATTTGCATATGATTGTTTAAAACAAACATATAGGCCTAGTATGTAAAAGCAACACTAGACGATTGGCTAGATTAATATTATTTCTCTCTATTCGTGAACATGATTAAATATCTCTGACCCCGATATGTTTCATCGCTCGCATAATTCATCTCCGACTGCATTATAATGACGTCCTAATTCGGGACGAAATTCTATTGAAACTTAGGCTACATTTTAAATCCGCACAAATAAATTAAATTAGCCTACTTAATAATTATTTCGTTTTGTCATCTAAGTCATCAAATAAGTTAATGATTTGATCTGGATAAAGTTACACACAACATGTAGCCGAAAGATTGTGTTTATGTATAATGAAGTGCAGCAACAATTATTAGCTATGCGCGATTTACGCATTGAAGTCTTGAGAGAACAGCCATCATCATCATCATCATCATCATCATCATCATCATCATCATCATCACGCGGGCTCGCTTCTCTGCGTTGTCATAGATTCATTTCTTCTTCAATGTAAAAGGCTTTGTCGAAATGAAAATAAATATCTCCCCCGCCGCGGGAATGCGTAATTGTCTAGGGGTCTGGCACGATCAGATTCCGAATGCACGGAGCGGCCGAACTCGCTGGAACGGGCCCTACATTATTTATTTAGATTATGCTATAATAACGCGTTGTCGCAATTTTGTCATTGACCTTTTACCAGTAGCCTGTACAATTAATACCCTGTATAAAATTGTTTCCTTGAAAGTTGGGTCATTTTATGTAATATAATAAGCACATTACGGCTTCAGAGCAATAATATTTTACGTTAAAATCCACAATTGTTTTTTCAGATTCTCCACATTAAGCTTAGAAAAAAAACGAGTTTAATCAGCATATGTAATATTAAAGATTGATGACCTACCGTTAAAATGCAGTTTAAATTAGTTTATGCATTCTAAGACAATTCACTTTTGCTAATTATTATATAGGCTACACACATAAAGCTAACTCAAGTCTTCTTATCCTTGGCTCTGCGTATGTAGCACGAGTTCATGCCTTTATTTTTGTGCTCTTTATCCGCAAAACTAATCGTGCATCTGTTTCGCAGAATTGACCCATTTGTGTAAAACTGGTTGTGTGTGTATTTCGTATCATACACACGCTGAAACAGTGCGCATGAAGAGCGCGCTCGCTCGTCCTGTCTGACTCATGCAGGAACGGGAATATGCCGTTTATTGATGACGGGATTCAAGCTCGACGTTCGCTAATAAAACTGTGTTAGTAATGAAGGTTTGACTGACCTTTGTGTGTGTGTGTGGGTGTGTAGGTCTCGGAGGCGCCTGGGGACAGTCAGCAAGGCTCAGTCCTCGGGATCTCATGGCCAGGGATCTGGGATCTCACCTGTTGCAGGTCAACGCTTTAAAAACAACATTATATTTGATTCTAATATCTGATCATGGTTATGTAAATTTATCATATAAAAACATTGTTTTATGTATTCTGATGTTCATATTCTGTAATTTTTCAGACACTGGACGGGTTTGTGTTTGTCGTGGCGTCTGACGGTAAAATCATGTACATTTCAGAAACAGCTTCAGTTCATCTGGGTCTGTCACAGGTGAGAGTTTAACACAAAACCACCCAGGGTCAGTCTGGGGCCGCCATGATCTCACTGCAACACACACATCACTGAGACCATATGAACTTTCAGAAGAATGTGCTTATAATATTATCTGTGGAATGTGAAGTGAACCCATTCACAGACTGTTTACTCATATTGTGCCTCTACTGAGAAATTCTGATCTAAAATCTGAAGAAAAACTTGAGCTTGTTTAGATTTAGATGTCTAGATTTTACATTTGGGTGTGTAGAGAGAACTTACACACACACACTCTCTCTCACACTCACTCAAATTATAGGTTTAACTAAGCAAAACACAAATTAAACAGTATTTTTGTAAATTATAATTAATTTGAAATAATTTAATTTTAATAAGACAAAAAGGAATAACGACAAGAGATGACGGGTAAATGGAAGGGTAAACTGACGGGTGAACTAGCGGTAAACAGACAGGTAAATGGACAGGTGTACTAGTGGTAAATGGACGGGTAAACGGACAGGTGAACGGAGGGGTGAACTAGCGGTAAACAGAAGGGTATACGAACGGGTAAACAGACTAGCAGTAAACGGACAGGTGAACTAGCGGTAAACAGATGGGTAAACAGAGATAAGTGGACAGGTAAATGGACAGGTAAACGGACGGGTAAAGGGACAGGTAAACGGACAGGTGAACTAGTGGTTAACAGATGGGTAAATGGATGGGTGAACTGACGGGTAAACCGAAGGGGAAATGGACAGGTAAACGAAAGGGTAAACGGAAGGTTAAATGGAAGGGTAAATGGATGGGTGAACTAGCAGTAAACGGATGGGTGAACTAGCGGAAAACGGAAGGGTATATGAACGGGTAAACAGATGGGTGAACTAGCAGTAAACGGACTGGTGAGCTAGCGGTAAACAGACGGGTAAACGGACGGGTGAACTAGCGGTAAACAGAAGGGTAAACGGACGGGCGGACTAGCATTAAACGTACGGGTGAACTAGTGGTAAACGGAAGGGTATACGAACTGGTAAACAGATGAGTGAACTAGCAGTAAAGGGACGAGTGAACTGGCGGTAAACAGACGGGTAAAAGGAAGGGTAAATAGAAGGGTGCACTAGCGATAAACAGAAGGGTAAATGGACGGGTAAACGGACAGGTGAACTAGCGGTAAACAGACGGGTAAATGGACGGGTGAACTGATGGGTAAACGGAAGGGTACATGGACGGGTGAACTGACTGGTAAACCGAAGGGTAAACAGAAGGGTAAATGGAAGTGTAAATGGATGGGTAAACAAAAGGGTAATTGGACGGGTAAATTGACGGGTGAACAGACGGGTAACCGGACGAGTAAATGGAAGGGTAAATGGACATGTAAACGGAAGCGTAAACGGACGGGTAAATGGATGGGTAAACGGACGTGTAAATGGACGGGTAAATACATGGGTGAACCGACGGGTAAACGGAAGGGTAAATGAACGGGTGAACAAACGGGTTAATGGATGGGTGAACTGACAGGTAAACGGAAGGGTAAATGGAAGAGTAAATGGACGTGCAAATGCACAGGTGAACTGATGGGTAAACGGACGGGTAAACTCAAGGGTAAACGGATGGGTAAATGGACGGGTAAATGAACGGGTGAACAGATGGGTAAACGGATGGGTGAACTGACGGGTGAACAGAAGGGTAAACAGACGTGTAAACGGACGGGTAAACAGACGTGTAAACGGACGGGTAAACAGACGTGTAAACGGATGGGTGAACTGACGGGTAAACGGACGTGTAAACGGATGGGTGAACTGATGAGTAAACGGAAGGGTAAATGTATGTCATCGCAGATCAAAGGAAACATTACTTCCGATCTAGCAGCTCCTGATTTCCCACGACGTTTCAAAAGAGGAAAAGTGACAGTCTCTCTCCTTCAGCAGAAAACTACCCGTTTACTGACAAATACAATCGCACATCAAAACAATACCAGTGTTAATCAAATAAAATAAGGAAACTAATTAGAAATTAAAAATGCACTTAAAGTCAGGAGGTGTGGAAAACACTTTAATTTAGTTGAGGACTAAAAGAAAAATTTTGGCAAGATGTTGGCAATAACCATACTGTAATAAAGCCAGAAGGATTGTGTCAAGATCCAGAACCCTGAACCCATCACGGGTGAGTTAAAGGGACAACGCTGTTTCACTGCCTAGTCAAAGCAGCAGCGGCCGCAGAGACGAGGCAAATGAAGCTGTTAATGTGGGAACACCTGTGTGTGAGACAGAGCATTCAAATGTGTGTGTGTGAGAGAGAGAGAATGTGACTCCACCGCAGAACACTGAAGCTCATGTGGATCATCATGTTCAGACTCTGACGGGACGTTATTGTGTGTCAGTGTGAGGCAGGCCTGATCCCGAACACACACACACGCAGTGTGTTTAGTAAAGTGCACATTCCTCCGTGCGCCGCCGCACTACAAAGAGCAGATTAGCGTCTCCGCGCAGCTGCAGAGAAAGTAATTTGTCGCTGAAGTGCTGAGAAGTGACCTTCCCTGTGTCTGATGTGCCCTGCTAATTTACACACTGAAACAGATCAAAGTCCAGGATAGAATCCGCTTTTGTTTTCACATGCAAATCATGTTTTTATACATGAACTTTCTGCAGCGGGAATCAGATTGTGTCTTTGAGATGCACACAGATCAATTTCAGACAAACAGGAGCTTAGCTTCAGCCTGACACACACACACACATATGCACACACACACTTCACAATAGGCATGTTTGTGGGTTGATGTAATCTTCTTAAATGACACAAACTCTCAGTCTTAATGTCAGTGGGGTTTTCCAGTATATTGACTGGTTTCTCTTCAGAAGACTGAATGATGATGTATGATCTGTTGTAGGTGGAACTGACTGGTAACAGCATCTTTGAGTACATCCACCCATCAGACCATGATGAGATGAGCGCGGTGCTGAGTGCTCACCCACCACTACACCCACACTTCCTGCAGGGTACACACACACACACACTCTCAAACACACACGGAATGCAACGCTTGATATTTCTCACAAGGCTCATCTGGTGTGTGTTCCAGAGTTTGAGCTGGAGCGCTCGTTCTTCCTGCGGATGAAGTGTGTGTTGGCGAAGAGGAACGCGGGACTCACGTGTGGCGGGTATAAGGTGAGTTCGTCTCGACATCATGAAACACCCGCACATGTTTCCATTTGGGCCGGTAAAATGATATTCTGTGTAATTTTCTTCTCAAGCCCGTGTTTTGCATTGCAAATGTCATTATGAAAGCAAAGCAAAAGCGTTTGTCAAGAGCTCGTTCACATTCGAGCATTTAACATTCGTCTGGCATTTTACTGTCGTTTAGCAGCGTCTGGTCGAGACTCCGCCGCATGAACTGATGGACTGATGAACTGATCTGATTAAATGTAGCAAAGACTCGTGTGTGTTTCATACATCATGAACGTATGACAGCTTGCGGCCGACACACACACACCCTTCTCCCTGCACCGGCTCAACTATAAGCTCTCATAAATCAAGCTGTGGAGATTTGTTTAAAATTTACATTGGCAATAAACAAGTGGTTTATGTCAAGTGAAGAATAAATCACGCACTGGATTCAGAGGCGCAGGATAATTGCATTAATGCAATTATCTAATCAACCAATCACATGGCAGCTGCTTCAATGCATTTAGGGGTGTGGTCCTGGTCAAGACCATCTCCTGAACTCCAAACTGAATGTCAGAATGGGAAAGAAAGGGGATTTAAGCAGTTTTGAGCGTGGTATGGTTGTTGAGTATTTCACAATCTGCTCAGTTACTGGGATTTTCACGCACAACCATTTCTAGGGTTTACAAAGAATGCTGTGAAAAGGGAAAAACATCCAGTATGGGGCAGTCTTGTGGGCCAAAATGCCTTGTTGATGCTAGAGGTCAGAGGAGAATGGGCCGACTGATTCAAGCTGATAGAAGAGCAACTTTGACTGAAATAACCACTCGTTACAACCGAGGTATGCAGCAAAGACACAACACACACAACCTTGAGGCGGATGGGCTACAACAGCAGAAGACCCCACCGGGTACCACTCATCTCCACTACAAATAGGAAAAAGAGGCGATAATTTGCAAGAGATCACCAAAATTGGACAGTTGAAGACTGGAAACATGTTGCCTGGTCTGATGAGTCTCGATTTCTGTTGAGACAGAGTCAGAATTTGGCGTAAACAGAATGAGAACATGGATCCATCATGCCTTGTTCCCACTGTGCAGGCTGGTGGTGGTGGTGTAATGGTGTGGGGGATGTTTTCTTGGCACACTTTAGGCCTCTTAGTGCCAATTGTGCATTGTCTAAATGCCACGGCCTACCTGAGCATTGTTTCTGGCCATGTCCATCCCTTTATGGCCACCATGTCCCCATCCTCTGATGGCTACTTCCAGCAGGATAATGCACCATGTCACAAAGCTCGAATCATTTCAAATTGGTTTCTTGAACATGTCAATGAGTTCACTGTACTAAAATGGCCCCCACAGTCACCAGATCTCAACCCAATAGAGCATCTTAGGGATGTGGTGGAACGGGAGATTCGTGCCCTGGATGTGCATCCCACAAATCTCCATCAACTGCAAGATGCTATCCGATCAATATGGGCCAACATTTCTAAAGAATGCTTTCAGCACCTTGTTGAATCAATGCCACGTAGAATTAAGGCAGATCTGAAGGCAAAAGGGGGTCAAATACAGTACAAGTATGGTGTTCCTAATAATCCTTTAGGTGAGTGTAGAAGTCTATAATGTGTTATGTGTGTGCTAGGCCAAAGAGATGTGTTTTTAGTCTTGCTTTGAACTGACAGAGAGTGTCTGTTTCCCAGACAATGTTAGGAAGATTGTTCCAGAGTTTTGGTGCTAAATAGGAAAAGGATCTCCCGCCTGCAGTCGATTTGGATATTCTAGGTATTGTCAACTGCCTGGAACTTTAAGATCCCAATAGACGTGAAGGACTATAATGCGTTAAGAGCTCGCTCAAGTACTGCGGAGCTAAACCATTTACTGCTTTGTAAGTGATCAGCATTATTTTAAAATGTATACGATGTTTAATAGGCAGCCAATGCAGGGTTGACTGAACCGGGCTAATATGGTCATACTTCCTGGTTCTGGTAAGAACTCAAGCGGCTGCGTTTTGTACTAGCTGGAGTTTGTTTGTTAAGCGTGCAAGGGCAACCACCCAGTAGAGCATTACAGTAATCTAGCCTTGATGTCATGAACGCATGAACTAACTGTTCTGTATCTGTCACTGAGAGCATATGGAGCAATTTAGATATTAAGATGGAAAAATGCGGTTTTACAGATACTAGACACATGATTTTCAAATGAGAGATTAGTTTCAAAGTGCACACCTAGGTTTCTAAGTTAACCCAACAACAAAGACTTAACAGAGCAGCCATCAAGTGTTAGAGAGTATTCTAGGTTATTACCTGTGGAAGTTTTGTCCAATAATTAGAATTATTCCGTGAATTTTGTGAATTGGTAAGTTTCGTTAGGTTTTGAAGAACCAGCTGAGTATCATCAGCATAACAGTGAAAGCTAATTCCATGTTTCCTAATGATATCTCCCAAGGGTAGCATGTGTGTGTGTGTGTAGCATGTACAGAGTGAACAGCAGCGGTCCTAGTACTGATCCTTGTGGTACGCCATACTGAACTCGTGATGGATAAGACATCTCTTCATTTACTGCTACAAACTGATAACGGTCAGATAAGTGGGATTTAACCCATGCTAATGCGGTTCCACTAATGCCAACATAGTTTTCTAGTCTATATAAAAGAATGTTGCGGTCAATTGTGTCGAATGCAGCAACACTAATAGAGAGATACGACCACGATCGGATGATAAGAGCAGATCAATTGTGACTCTATTGAGAGCCGTCTCGGTACTATGGTACGGTCTTAATTCCTATTCCTATTTTCCTTAATCTTCTTTAAGCGTAATGGAGCAAATGTGTCTAAAGTGCTTGAAAAGAGAGTTAAAAGTTTCTGTCACAATATTAAGTTCTTCTAAGCTATCTGGGATGAAACTTAGGAAGGTTATTGATAAAGCAATCTTTAGTCGCAGAGGTTATAGGTCTAACATATTTATAACACAGAGTCGGCTTTGCTGCTTTGGCTAAATTAAGTTTACATGAGACTAGATCTGAGATGTTATCGCTCTGCTGCAGTATTTCAATGGCATCAACATCTATTCCATGTGATAATATTAGATCTAGAGTATGATTACGACAACGAGTGGGTCCTGACACGTGGAGTCTAACTCCAATTGAGTTAAGAATGTCTTCAAATGCCAGTATATGGTCAGTGGAGCAGTAGCACGTGTAAATGAGGTCCAATAGGTTACCTGGTTTGTGAGTAGCCCTAGTAGATTCTCGTTTGAGGTTGAATGAGGCAAGAAGAGTGTGGAAATCCGCAGCCTGAGGCTTTTCTAGGTGGATTTTGAAGTCTCCAACAACTAACAGAGGAGTACCATCCTCACGGAAGAATGAGAGCAACACATCCAACTCCTCCAAGAAACTCCCAAGCTTATCTGGGGGACGATAAACAGCTACAAAATTAATTTTAATAGGACTGGTGATAGTAATTGAATGCGATTCAAATGAGCCACTGTCACACAGACGTGGTAAAATTTCCATTGGAGTCTAGTCTCAATGGAGATGAGCAGACTAGTACCTCCATCCCTTGGGGTCAGGCGAGGGGTGTGTGAGAAAGTGCAGTGAGTTGAGAGAGGGCAGGACGTGTGGCAGTGTCCTCTGGTCCGACCCAGGTCTCAGTCAGGGCCAATAGGCTGGAAATAGATGTAATGACATCACCTGTTTACAGCGGACTGGCAATTACAGAGATCGATAGGAAAAGAGCTAAAGAAATAGAAGACACTGGAAAGGTATGCCGGTGGTTAGGATAGCACAGCCTCCGATGTGTGAAATTTGATTTTTGTGTGTTAGTAATAGCACATAGTGAAGAGAGGTCACAAACAGAAAGATGATAACAAGCTGTGTAGAAAAAGGAAGCAAATAACAAGAAAATAGTCAAGTGCCTTGTCAGTGTCCTTGCTCGGTGGAGTTGCGCAGGTAGAGTCTTCACGCTGCTGTGGTTTACTTCTTGATTATATACCCGCCTGAAATGTCGTGATTGAATACAGCTGGACACACCTCACTATCAAAACAGTTTACCCAAACCCGAACAGACAAGACTTCACCACATGATTCTAGCTCATGGACACAGTAAACAGTCAAGTCAAGTTAAGATATACAAAAACACTAACCCCACACACACACACTGAACCCTTCTGATGCTCACAGGTGATTCACTGCAGCGGGTACCTGAAGCTCCGTCAGGTCGTGATGGATGTGTCTCTGTACGAGTCCTGCTATCAGATCGTGGGTCTGGTGGCCGTCGGTCAGTCTCTTCCTCCCAGCGGCGTGACGGAGCTCAAACTCCACAGCAACATGTTCATGTTCCGCGCGAGTCTCGACCTCAAACTCATCTTCCTGGACAGCAGGTGAGATTCGGCTGAACTCTGAACACTGTCTCACACAGCACATGATGTCATGTTGTAAATACAAACTTCCCAAGAGGACTTAAATGCACCAATCATACTTACAGTCTGGAACCAACCAGAAGAAACGCTTCTTTTTACAGTACAGTACTTAAAGTGTACTTACCTAGAAACAGGGATGTAATGGACGCACGTAAACGCCGTTTACGCACCTCCCAAATTTGGAAATAGCGTTTACCCACCTCCAAAGTGCGTTTATCCACCTCAAAATATCCTGGATGTATTTCCTAAGACATTTTAAATTAAGCTTGTGTCGTTTTAGTTTCATATTGTTCATTATTAAGTTTCATAGGTTGAAAAACCGAACACCGTGTCCTAACTACACGCGACGCCGCGACACGCGATAAAAAGTATCTTTTCCATGTTAATCAGAGTTTTGTCCTAACCAGACGCGACGGCGACACGCGAAGTTTCTAATTTAGAAACGGTTCCTATTTCTGCGACGTCGCGGCTGACAGAATGAAGAAATTACACTGGTTATGAGTAGCTGCTACACATTACTTATTTTTAGTTAAAAATAGGTCACTGTGCCACAAGCGATAACGGATAATTTACCTCAGATTTTGAAAGCATGTAATACAGCGTTCAAAATGAATTCTATGCAAACATACGATTGTACTTCAGAACAAAATTAGTCAATGAGTATATTTTGTTAATGTTTTGATTTTTAATAATGTTATTTCTTGATTTGATTATGTCCTTACCCATATTCAATGCGAGTGGGGGCCAACAGTTCACTTTCATCGCGTCGCGTGTAGTTTAGGACACGGGAGACGAACTCTTTCATATTGCGCTGCAGTGTTTATTTGACGGCGAGGTTGCACTGTTGACCCTCGCGCAGCCTTTCGAGCAGAAATCTACACAAATGAGCGCAGAACACTCAGTTAACAATATACTGCCTATAAAAATCTAATAAAAGTTTTTATAATTCCGACATATGTAAAACAACCTAAATTATTTTTCCTGAACACCACACCATCACGATAGAAAATGTGACATTGATTTCCTACAACAGTTCAATAAACAGTAATTAAATCACTTACATTTAGATGCAATATTGGCTGTTTTTGTTCTGTTTCAGCAGCGAAAATAGTTCCAAACAATAATCACAGCAAAACCACGGCACATCTCATCTCACACGTGTTTTCAATACTGAATGATTAAGCATTTTGAACGAATCGATTGAGTCAAAGATTCAATGAGCCATTCATAAACATCGGTCTCATTCTTGATCAGTCGTTTGAACGAATCGTTTGAATGAATGAATCAATGACTCACTCATTAAGACGGTCGCCTAGCACCACCTACTGGCGATTTAGTGTTATATGTTTAAAAGTAGTATCATTATTTCCAAGTTTCTTATGTAAATTTAAATAAATTTCATAACATTATTTTATGCAATTGTTATTTTTCAGTGTAAATGATTTAATTTGATCAGCCCCTAGGGTAACAGCCCATAGTGTCTTATTATTCGAAATAATTGAATTTATTGATCAGATTTAAGAATTTAAAATGAAAGATGAAGCATACATTTACTAAAATTGGGTGAGGGGATGCCCTTTAAAGGTGCAGATATTAAAATAATGTGATTTAAATATCAAAGCTGATTGAACACTGATGAGAATATTGTTTCAGAATAAATGAACACACACAAAATAAAAATAAAAAATCCGGACAAGCAACTTTTTTACTCAGACAAATGAATGGCAGATTTACTTGTCCAAAGGACAGGCGTATTAAAAGGGTTAATGTCGAGGCCTCCCTATAGCAATGTTATCAGGATACACATACACCGGTAGACAGTGGCCCACCTTACCTGGGGCCCGTTTCAATAAGGAGGTTCAACCAACTCGGAGTTAAAGCTTGAACTCTGAGTTGACTTACCCTGAGATGGGAAACTCTGAGTTTTCGGTTACTCTGAGTTAAGCGCGTGCACCACAACTATAAAAAGCCATTATCAATGGAGCGCAGATATTATGAGTCACCATGGCAACCGCGCCGTACAAAAAGGAGTTGGGTGTAATTAATAATTACCAAGTGATCTAAATATTGTAATTTAATTAAGGGGATTACTCTTAATTGTTCTGTAATTTAAAATAAAATATGATGCAATTACATTAAATAGGCTACTGCATAAACTGTAGACCAATTCAGTATAAAACAATAGTGGATTTAACATACATTTATAAAAGGTATATTTTTTTATGTAACCTTCTCCCTCTACACACTTTGATAAATTCAAGAATAATTCATGCAACTGTTTATTGTTAATTTGAAAGCATTAAAAGTGCAGTTTCTTGTCTCTCCACCTTGAATTAATCAAGTGGTTGAGGTTGATATAGAATTTAGCAATTAGTAATATGTAGACCAATACTTTCTTGAGATAGTAATTATTACATTAATCTAACTACACCATTGAAGATGTAATAATTCATAACTATTTTAGAGTAACTTACTGTTATATCAGAGGTGAAACTGGAAGAATGTTATTCAACCTAAAGTAGGCTATACTATTACTTGTTAAAAGTTTACTTATGTAAAAATACCAGTCTAAAAATCTACTCAAGTAAAAAGTAGTTAGTTTAAAACATAACTTGTTTAACAGTGAGGATGGGGTGTGGGGAGAGTTTCACAGTATAGAACCATCTCAAAAAATATCACGTTTTATGGTATTAAACAATTATTAAATATATAAACTGCATTATTAAATTACGGTTATTATTATCAGTACGGTTATTATTATCAATCAAAAATAACAGTTAAATAAAGTAAACATTGTTCAGTAAAACATATGTAATCAACTAACTTCAATAATTGATTAAAAAAACTTCAATAATATGAATAAGATTAACATCTTATTTTTTATCATTAATAACTTATTAAATTATGTTTGAAAAATAATTGAGTTCAGTTAAATGTTTTTTATTCCAATTTTTTTAATGATTTAAAAGAAATATATTATCAAAAATGGTGGTAATCAAATAAAGTTTAGCAAACGTTTTAATCCTTTTATTTTTTGGCAAAGTGCTGCAAAACAGATTTAGTTAATTAAACCATGGACAAACAATATATATTCCTTAAAGAATGTGTAAATACATTTTATTGTTGGCGTTTTAACAGCACTTCCTCTTTAAAAAAGGGGAGGAGACCACAAGAAACTCTGAGTTTACTGAAGAAAACCTGCTCCCGACCAGGTTAGGTTCACAGAGTAAGTTACCATGGTACCTGACTCTGAGTATAGACCATTTCAAAAGATGTAAACAACACTGGTCCAGAAGCACTTCCTGTTTCAGTTTGTAACTGTTTTCTTTATTTCACATGTAAAGAAAACTTCTTAAAGATGTTTGTTTAACTTTTTGATTCAGTTTTAAATGTTCTGTTGGTTGTATTTTATCCCAGCTTTTATGTAGTGTTAAAAAACTGAAACAGGAAGTGCTTCTGGGCCAGTGTTGTTTACATCTTTTGAAATGGTCTATAAGTTACCTCTCTTTCAGAAACGGGCTTGACTTACTCTGCTTTCTCGGGTTTGATATACCCCCCTTTCTGAAACGGAAAACTCAGAGTTTCCATCATTTCAGGGTTAACATACTCAGAGTTTTCACTTAACATCCTTTCTGAAACAGGCCCCTGGTGACCACGTCGCGGTCCACCAGAATTTTTAGTTTACCCACCTCTTTTTTTTACCACTACACCAAAGTACTGGCTAATATAAGGTAACTACATGGAACAGGGGTAGGTTCAGGGTTAGTACTAGTTATTACCCAGTAACTGTAGTTACTAAAAGACGTACATAGTATTTACATGGGTAACTGGACTGTAAAAGGAAGCGTTACCGAAGAAGCATCAGCCGTGATTTTTTAACCATTTAAAGCTGTTGGTAGAAGCAGAAGGAGTCTCTTTCATCTGAACGTGTGTGTGTGTGTGTGTGTGTGTGTGTCAGGGTGTCGGAGTTAACCGGGTATGAGCCGCAGGATCTGATTGAGAAGACTCTCTACCATCACGTCCACGGCTGCGACGTCTTCCAGCTGCGATACGCACATCATCTACGTGAGTCGCTTCACACACACACTACAGCCGCAGCATGAATGTGTTCGTTCTACTGACATGTCTGTGCCGCGTTTGCATGGAAACCCTAGTGAAGCTGTGTGTGTGTGTGTGTGTGTGTGTGTCAGTGCTGGTTAAGGGGCAGGTCACCACCAAGTACTACCGCCTGCTGTCGAAACACGGCGGCTGGGTCTGGATGCAGAGCTGCGCCACCATCGTCCACAACAGCCGCTCGTCTCGACCGCACTGCATCGTCAGCGTCAACTACGTCCTCACGTGAGTGACCTTTGACCTCCCTCACAGCAGTGTCGAGCCAAAACCCGCGGCTCTGATTCCGTGCCTCTCTCTCCGCAGGGACGTGGAATACAAAGAGATGCAGCTCTCGCAGGACCAGAGCCGACCCAGACCGTCTCTGTCCTACAAGAACAGTCTCGCAGCTCCTCAGGACTCACGCAAACAGCTGAAAGCCAAAGCAGCCAAACTCAAAAGCAAAGCCAAAGCATGTCCGTATCCTCAGGCGAAGGTGCTGACAGACTCGGCTGGGAACGTGACGTCGAGTGTGTGTGGTTTCCAGACTTCGCTGGAGTCTCCGTCCTGGAAGAGCTGCCAGCAGAGCCCCGTCTCACTGATCCAGGAGCCGCCCCACATGCTGCCTCTGTCCTACGCATACACACACACACAGACGCAGGCCTCCGGCGACTGCCGGAAAGCACCGGTGACCTCGATCTCCTCCAGACGACCCGTCCTCTCCTCGCTGCAGTCGCCCTGGAGCTGCGCTAACAAAGCTGCGGCGCACCTGCAAACTCCTGCGTGCAGCGCATTCTCAGGTACCCACACACACACACACACTGTATTCTGTGATTCTATACACGTTTAGAAGTTATAGCGCCCCCTACAGTATCAAAAAGAAAATTCTATCAATGGCGTGGAAAGAGTTAAGCGACTATTAAACCCCAAATCCAAGCTAAAAACCAAAGGATCTGCTAACCTAGCACACAGTATAATATCTAAACGTGAAATCAATTACATGTGTGAATTAAAGGGGACATATCACGGAAATCAGACAAAGTGTAATCGGGTCCCCGGTGCTTTGTTCCAGTGAAACCCAGTAACTGCGTTCTGGTGAGCCTTTCTCTGCAAGCATGTTATAAAATAAGCCCATCAGATTAGCTGCCTTTCTGCCGTATTAAGAATACGCGTGGGTCGGGTTGGGGCGGGTCAATAGTTTTTTTTTATTAAATTTTTTGTTTTTTCCATGTATGTTGCTTGCAATTTCCAGCCTATATTGAATATCTGGGAATATCTATTTTCATATTTTATAAGTTTGTTTGATAAGGTTATAATACGATTGCCGTAGCTACGTAACTTGCGTGAGGTTCCCAAACCTTTGGCGAAGCAGCTCCCGCCGCGTGCCTCGACAACAACGGAGAACTAAAAGTGAAGATGGAAGACGAGGTGCGGGAGAAATTGAGGTCGGGAATATACGTGATTAAAAGAAAAAAAGGTCAGGCTGCTAAATCTAATGTTTGGGAGCGGTTCTCAGAAGTAGCTGCAGCAGGAGACAACAGTAGTAACAGTAGAGACAGCGGTGCAGTGCGGACTGGGGCGGGCCAAATAATTTCATAAAAGCGGGACCCGCGGGTTGGAAAAAAAGCCGACCCGTGCATCACTATGCTTTGATATCTAAAATATTTTTTTTCCCCTCGCTTGGGCCCCGTGCGCATGGAGAACTTGCAATGAATACATTTTATCAGACCGGCCCTCGCGGCCTCGAAACACTAACGTCCCACCGGGGAAACTCCGGACTCTCCCGATCCGCTACTGGCGCCCAGGGCCCCTTAGATGTCGTAGGCCCCTAATGGTTAATCCGGCCCTGGTTCTAACGCACTGGAGAAGATCCAGCTGAGCCTGAAACTGTTCTGTGGTCAGCATAGACGACACTGAACACTATTGAGCAGAACATGCGACTGCTGTCTTATAAACGCTGTCTCAGGAACTGTGGAAGAGTTCAACATGATGATGAGATGATCAGTGTAACTCCACAACACCTACACAAACGTCTCCGCTAACATTCAGAGTCTGAGTCTCCCGAAAGGCGGAGCTAAAGCTGCTGTTACTCCTGATCCTGGATCAGTCAGATCCGCCTGTGTTGTTATTGCCAGAGTCTCTGAAGCTCATGCGAAGGCTCCGCCCTCTTATGAATGGAGGCGGGGCTGAAGCTCATTTGCATTTAAAGGGACACACAAAAACGTTGCTTTTCTGCTCACACCCAAAAAGAGGCGATTTTGATGAGCTATAATAAACAATATGGTATGCAATACATCTAGTGAAAAGCAGCCTTAAATAAAATGTCACCTTTAAAAACGAATTTCATTGTGAATCGAATCGTTCTAGTCACAGAAAGCGACCCGCACATCTAACCAGCTCTGTGTTCACCAGGTCCGGCGGCCGACGGCGTGTTCGCAGCTCAGCTTCTGCCCGGAGGCTTCAGACCCGCCGCTGCGTTTAAAGAGGAACCCGGACAGAACCAGAACCAGAACTTCGGTCAGCGCAGGCTGTACGAGGACAGGCTCTCGGATCATGACCCGGAGGAGAAGAGGCTGGGGACGACACAGAGTCCGTACGTCTCCCTGAACCTCCACCACGTTCTGTCCAAACGCGGCCCTTTCCCAGCCGGACCTTGCGCTCTGAGCGAGGAGGGGAACTCGTACCTGTACCGGACCCAGAGCGCTCCCGACGGACCCCGCCCGTATCTGTACCGGACCCAGAGCCCCGGTCCCGACGGCCCCCGCGCTCCTCACTGCATCGGCACGTCGGTCATCATCAGCAACGAAAGGTGACGCACCGTGCGATCGCACTGACCTCCGACCTCTTCGACCGTCTTATGCAAAGCTGCAGATGTTCCGATCACACATAAAGAACATCAGGTATGGAATATATTTCTCCCGTTGTGCAGCCAGTTCACCGGGACACTACCGCATCCTCTCCGGGACACCGAGGAAGAGGAAGCCGAAGGACGCTTCGTGACTCAGGGTCTCCAGATGAACCTCACTAAACTCACAGATATGCAAGTCCCACAATGATCCACATATTGTATTCGAAACACTCTTTTGTGCCATTCTTTGCCAAATGAAAACATTTGATCTGTTTTAACTATTTAAAAGCGAATGTTTCAGCAGGATTTCCGTATCTACAGACAAATCTCAGAACTGAAGAGTGGATTACAGCCTCCTCATCTGTCATTGGTCAGTTGGACTAATAGTCCCACCCCAGACTCACGCGATTGGACAGATCAATGTCGCAGAGTTTCACTCTTCCGGACTTTAAACTACCAATGACTCTGAAGATTAAACCGACTAACACAATGGCCCGGTTTCACAGACGAGGTTTAGATTAAGCCAGGATTAGGGCATTTAAGCAGCTTTAGAAACAAACATTACTGGTGTCATCTCGAGACAACACTGGCACATATTTCAAGAGATGCTTTCAGTTAGAACAGCTCAAACCTGCATTTTAGTCTGGATTAGTTTAAGCCTGGTCTGTGAAACCAGGGGAATGTGTCATAATTCATCTTTAAATGAGGACATTTTAAACATCGCCTGGAATGATGATGTCAATAGATAAGATTTCTATGGACATCTGAGGAAAGACAATAATTAATTAGGTCTGGTTTTCTGAGTGCTGATATTTAGCTGCTATCTTCAAGCGATGGCATGTTTACCGCATCATGGCTCCATTATTTATGGTCTGACTTACGCAGTTACTAAAACGACTGGAACTAGTTTGCTTATAGAAACGCAATAAACATGACACGCGCGAGCGTCTCCCAGCAACAAAACCTCCATCAAAAGCAATGATTCTCGAAAGCTCCGTTATTAATTTCATTATTGTTGGTGCAGGAACTTCCATCTGAGAAAAGCCCCGGCGTTAGATGAAGCCCGAGTCCGCGGGCGAGGGCTAATACGGCTCTGTTTGCCGAGGAAGACTGTGAGGAAGAGCGGTCTCTGGGGAGACGAGAGATCGGCGCTGACCTCCAGACCCTGCAGCTGAAATCGTTTAACAGGATATTGTGGATCTGAGAGCTGTTTGCTTAATGAGTTCGAGACGCGCTCGAGGCCGGCCCACCGGAGGAACGCATCCCTGACCGAACACGGGTCGCGGCGAGTGCGCGGAAGCGGCGGCAGACACGAGTGTCAGTGATGAGGTGGAGATCTGAGTCTAGAGATCGAGGGAGACTCTCACCTCATCAAGACGAGAGACGAAACTGAAGCACGAGGTGTAGATGACGGATGAGCTGTGGATATAGAGGGAGGAACGGGACACTGCCAGCACACACACACACACACACACACTCTCTCTCACAGACAGACAGACACACACACAAAGCACTTCACTGATGGAACACACTCACATTCTCTCTCCGACACTCACACACACTCTCTCAGACACACAGAAATTCACTGACGGAACACACACACACACACGACATGTCAGTCACAATCATTAAATTTCATTTTGTACAATTCAGGAATGTGTTCTTCAAAAGCTATCATCCATATATCGGTTTACAAACCACGAATCATTACAAAATATTGAGCGACATTGACAGATTTAACACAACCTGAATTAAGAACAAACCCATCACCTCCAAATCTAAAGAGAAATAACAAAGAAAAGTTAAAGGACAAGTTCGGTATTTTACAATTAAAGCCCTGTTTTAAGATCGTCCCTGATGCAATAGAATTAAGATTGTTTTTTAGACAGATGCTCCTGTCACGAGGATTTTTGGATTGTGTGTTAGCACCCCCCCACCTTTATAATGAAAGCATAGGTGCACTCGAACAATCATTCATTAAAACTTTAGTTTATAAAGACGTGAAACTCATCGAGTGGTCTGGGGTGTTCACTGATATGCTCACACAAAAATCGCTGCAAAAGATGCTTTCCAACAGGTTTTATCCTAGTTTTTGTCAAAGTCCATTTTCTTCCTGTTTTCGTTTGAAGTCCACATTAGTCAATTGTCGAGTTCACTTGCGCGATCATTGGTAACTAGATAACTAAGGATCGCGCACGCAAACTCGACAATTGACTAATGTGGACTTCAAACGAAAACAGGAAGAAAATGGACTTTGACAAAAACTAGGATAAAACCTGTTGGAAAGCATCTTTTGCAGCGATTTTTGTGTGAGCATATCAGTGAACACCCCAGACCACTCGATGAGTTTCACGTCTTTATAAACTAAAGTTTTATGCTTTTTAATGAATGATTGTTCGAGTGCACCTATGCTTTCATTATAAAGGTGGGGGGGTGCTAACACAGAAACCTAAAATTCTCGTGACAGCAGCATCTGTCTAAAAAACAATCTTAACTATTCTATTGCATCAGGGACGATCTTAAAACAGGGCTTTAATTGTAAAATACCGAACTTGTCCTTTAACAAGTGTCAGTCAGAGAGAGCGAGTGTTTGTTAGACCGTAAGCTCAGTGCTCGGAGCAATGGCCTCTCACTCACACACACTCCTCAGATCCTCGACAGCAGGAAGTCTTCACGGGAGGAATCTCAGAAACCTCGTGGTTTTTCTGCTTCACATCAATGCCTGTGTTTCCTGTTGAGAAGGACAAGTGTGATGCGATGTGTAATCGGTCACTTTAAACTCTGAATGAGACTTGAGGAAAATATTGCTCTTATTAAAGTCCATATAAAGGAGGACGCGAGTGTAAAAATCAATGGCTGTTGACAGAATAAATGTTATTCTGAAGAAGTCAGTGTCAAAGATTCACATTTGTTCTGGTTGAGTCCCGTGTGACGAGTGGAGAACAGCATCATCTCACGGGCCGGAGGCCGAGGTTCCTGCTGTGAGTCTTCATCTGCTCTTCATCTGCTCTTGATCACCACGAGGTTCTTCATCATGTCGAAGGAGTTTCCGTCCGGCTGCAGCGTCACGATCTCACCATCTCCTGTCGACACCTGCAGAAAGCCACTCTCATCCAGACCCAGAACCTCGGCCTCCGGCCCGTCCTCACTCCACAGACGCACACGCGTGCCCCTGAAACACACAAACACACAAACACACATACACACACACACATCAGGCCACGCAAACGCACACACACACACACAGGGTTTCTGCAGGTTTCAGTAAGTCAAATTTAAGACCTTTTTAAGACATTTTAAACCATAAACATTGAAATTTAAGACCTACACAACGCATTACCAAAAATTTAAATAAGAAAATATTCGGAAAAAAATGATTTCATATAATATGTGTGTGTGTAGGTGAAATTTGTACTTTGCATTTTATACTGTAAAAACACAATTATAGTTGATTTTAGTCGATCATACCCAGAGATGAAATGGCATGAACATTTCATTTCATGATTACTATGAAATTAATTTGCCAAATGTATGTCCAAACCCAGAAAATAAAATTAGCATGAATATGCACTTTTTGTTTACATAAACATTAAAATACAATTTAAAATGATTAAAAACAACTGAAATGTTTTTACAACTGATACCATTAAAAATTATTAATGGTAAAATTTGGGCCGATTTTCCTATTGCGTCTGTCGTTGCTATGCAACCATGCACTGCGCTCTCCGTAACGACAAAGACGTTTTAGTAGCCAAAGGATTTCCACCACCGAGAAACGCTTGCTTTAACGTTAGGTATTCTTCTTCTACAAGATTTATTCACGGAGAAGAGAAAAACACCGGTAGTGTTCGGGTGCACTGCGATCCTTCATGTTGACTGAGCTTTCAATGTTGTTACGGAAGGGGCTGATTAGTTGGTTCATCTGTTCGTTTGCGGCATTCTGAATCTGAAATGGTGACATTTTTTCAATCTCGCTGTGGATGCGACGCGCCTATATTTGAATGAACTTGAGCGCGCAAACCTGGTGTATGAACGGGCTCTTGGCGAGCTACCTCGTATCAAGCCACGAGCTAATGCTAGCACGCGAGCGGCGTGTTTGAACCGCTTTGAACCCCTGCACTAGAGCTCCGCTTTGTACGCTACGACTCAATACTTTTTTCTACTTTGTAATAACTTTCTGCAGCCATAGTTTTGGCAAATGAACGAGGGTAAAATCTTTTTAAGACCTGACCAAATCAAATTTAAGACCTCAGATGAAAATCTAGCCGTTTTTAAGACTTTTTAAGGCCTTAAATTTAAAGTTCAGAATTTCAGACTTTTTAAGACCCCGCGGAAACCCTGCACACACATCAGGCCACGCAAACGCACACACACACACACTGACCCGTGCACCCAGCGGCTGTAGTAGAGCGGCAGCAGTGTGTCCGACCCGCACAGCTGGAAGTCCGAGACGAAGCGCTCCAGCAGTGTGACGGCGCGGGCGATGAGCTGCTCCGGCTCCAGCGGCTCCAGACTGCGGTTCTGCTGACGCACCAGGTCGTTGATGCAGACCGTCGGGTTGCTGTTGCTCACGTTGAAGCCGCAGCCTGAGGGAAACAGGAGAGACGTCACGCGTGACACTGACGGAGAAGCGCGAGCCGTAAACAAGCGAGACGTACCGATCAGAAGCCGGAAGCTCTGACCCGTCAGGCTGGAGTTCACCAGAACCCCGCCCAGCTTCATCAGGTTACTGTAGTAGATGTCATTGGGCCACTTCAACCGCAGGTCCACGTTCTGTGTGCACACACACACACAGGGACATTCACATGAGGAACATCACAAGCCATGTTTCCATCGACACGTTTTTATCCGAATTAAGTGATATCGAATGAAAAATGCCTTAGGCCGTGTGTCCACCAAGCGCCCAAAGTACAGCGTCTTCTGCAGAGCGTCTAGCGTTTTCAACAGGCTAAAAACGCTTTGGTGGACACACAGCCTTATGGAAACGGCAAAATTCGATGAAATTTCATGAAAATCAACTCAAATGAAATACAGTCGGTCTCATCGGATTTTATCTTGATCGATATACGTCTAATGCGATAAAAGCTGATGGAAACGTTATTTGTCGAATAAATAATAAATTGCGATTAAGTTTTAGGCCCTTTTATGGTTGCAACACGTCAGAAGACGAGTTCATTTCCGGCCAGTCTGTTTGCGCACACATGGCGGATGTCAACAATTTCGCTTCACCTCGAAGAAGGGTGTGTGTGTACACATGGTGTTTGGAGCAGTGTTCATTTTGAAAACAAATTTTGATTTAGTTTTAGTCATATTTTAATCATCTGAACAGCTTGTTTTTGTCGACTACAATCTAATGGGTTTAGTTAAATTGTAATGCATCAATTCTCTAAAATGTCCAAACTCATGATCTCAGGGTTTCTGCAGGTTTCAGTAAGTCAAATTTAAGACCTTTTTAAGACCATAAACATTGAAATTTAAGACCTAGACGACGCATTACCAAAAATTTAAATAAAAAAAAATAATATTTGTAAAAAATTATTTTGTGTGTGTGTAGGTGAAATTTGTACTTTGCATTTTATACTGTAAAAACACAATTATAGTTGATCATACCTAGAGATGAAATGGCATGAACAATTCATTTCATGATTATTATGAAATCAATTTGCCAAATGTATGTCTAAACGCAGCAAATAAATAAAATTAGCATTAATATGCACTTTTTGTTTACATAAACATTAAAAATGATAGCCAGATTTTTAAGGAGCGTCTTGCAACAGGTTATCTAGTTAAAATAGTCTTCACAAAAAAATGTTTTATAAGCAGATAAACCTCACGTATTTCAGCCTGTAAATGGTCTTTTATAAAAAGATTGAGTCAAAAAATGATAAATTATTGACATTCACATCCCCTTATCTTTTATTATTGATAGTGAAATTCAGACGATTTTTTTCCGTATCAAGCCACGAGCTAATGCTAGCACGCGAGCGGCGTGTTTGAACCGCTTTGAACCCCTGCACTAGAGCTCCGCTTTGTACGCTACGACTCAATACATTTTTCTACTTTGTAATAACTTTCTGCAGCCATAGTTTTGGCAAATGAACGAGGGTAAAATCTTTTTAAGACCTGACCAAATCAAATTTAAGACCTCGGATGAAAATCTAGCCGTTTTTAAGACTTTTTAAGGCCTTAAATTTAAAGTTCAGAATTTTAGACTTTTTAAGACCCCGCGGAAACCCTGTGATCTACTCCTGGAGCAAACGTCTATTAACCAACAGATTTACAAGCTGTGAGACACACTATACTGGCAAAAGTTTTGGTACGGCTGTCTTTAAATGCACATGATCTTTAATGACCACCAAACAACCCCACACCATAACCCCCCCTCCACCAAACTTTACACTTGGCACAATGCTGTCAGGCAAGTACCGTTCTCCTGGCAAACCCTCGGATTGGCACCGGATCCCGCACTCTACAGCTGAAATGTGGAGGACATCACCTCTTCCCAAATCCCTCCCTAACGTCTTCCTCTCTTTTTTTATCCGTAGATGAAAATTTCAATAGTTTTTGGTCATAGTGTTTGTCATTCAGATTTTATTTTATTTAGTTATCAGATCATTTTTCTTTAGTGAAAAACTGTTGTAGACGAAATTTAAGATGATTTTTTGTTAACTAAATGAACACTGGTTCAGTTCATTGTGTGTGTGTGTGTGTGTGCACCTCAAATACGGCCAGTGTTTGTGTGTGTACATGTGTGCACCTCGTATCCAGGCGGTCTGTGTGTGTGTGTGTGTGTGCACACCTCGTATCCGGGCAGTGTTCTCACAGACTCCACCACAGCGAGGGCCACGAGGTGCTGCAGGAACGGGAGTCTCTGTCCGAGTCGAGAGTTCAGAGGAATCTGCAGGTGGAGAGAGAACATGGCGCAGCCCAGAGGACTCAACCACGCGTTCCCTCCACGGCCTGGACACACACACCATTAATGACTGACACACTCGTTCACATGTTAAACCAGAGTTAACTGCTGTCTGAGAGCTGATGGAAGCTGCTGACCTTTGCCCTGAGTCTGACGCGCTGCTATGGCGATTAACCCTTCCTGTGGCATCTGCGACACCAGTCTGCAGGAGGGATAGAAAACACACACACAGATCACATTTACTGAAAACATTCAGCCGTTTACTGGAGAACTCCATGCTTGCTGCACTGTAACTGACCTTTGACCCCTGTTCTATGCCTGAAGCCTATCAAACACCCCCACTAAAGACAACAGCTATACACTTAACCTGTACTGAAACACACACATACAAACACACTCACTCACACACACACTCTCACAGACTAATTGCTAAACAGATGATTATTCTCACAGAAGTTCAATAATCATCCACTCTCAAATGTCAATCAAATCTCTGTCTCAGGAGTGTGTGTGTGTGTGTGTGTGTGAATATGCGTTTGCAGCATCTCGCCGTTCATCACATCTCTTCTGAAGGTTTCAGCAGCATGATGAGTGTAAAATGTTTCTCCAGCATTACAGGCTTGGGAATCTGGGATCCGTGTGTCATTTAGAGCGAACACATTTACAGAAGAGCTTAAGCTGGCGCTGAAAGCCAATACACACACACACACACACACACACACACAGAGAGCAGCATTCAGATGCAAAGAGAAGCCGCTCTGTAATCCAGCTATTCAGCGCAGCACTGCATCATGGGATGCTGCTATCAGAGCCGCAGAGGAACAGTGTTTCAGTGTCCATCACTCCTGCGCTGCAACCACATGCTAATCACACATCAGGAGTGTGTTTTCTCAGAGAGTTTTAATTGAACGAGACGTTCTTGCAAAAATGAGGAAAAACAGCAGAAACAGAAACCCGGCGGTCTGAGGCTTCACACACTAGAAGAACTACTGAACACACACCAGCAGAACTACTGAACACACACCAGCAGAACTACTGAACACACACCAGCAGAACTACTGAACACACACCAGCAGAACTACTGAACACACACCTACTGAACTACTGAACACACACCAGCAGAACTACTGAACACACACCTACTGAACACACACCAACAGAACTACTGAACACACACCAACCAAACTACTGAACACACACTAGAAGAACTACTGAACACACACCTACTGAACTACTGAACACACACCAGCAGAACTACTGAACACACACCTACTGAACTACTGAACACACACCTACTGAACTACTGAACACACACCAACTGAACTACTGAACACACACCAGCAGAACTACTGAACACACACCAGCAGAACTACTGAACACACACCAGCAGAACTACTGAACACACACCTACTGAACTACTGAACACACACCAACAGAACTACTGAACACACACCAACAGAACTACTGAACACACACCAGCAGAACTACTGAACACACACCTACTGAACTACTGAACACACACCTACTGAACTACTGAACACACACCAGCAGAACTACTGAACACACACCAGCAGAACTACTGAACACACACCAGCAGAACTACTGAACACACACCAGCAGAACTACTGAACACACACCTACTGAACACACACCAACAGAACTACTGAACACACACCAACAGAACTACTGAACACACACCAACAGAACTACTGAACACACACCAGCAGAACTACTGAACACACACCAACCAAACTACTGAACACACACTAGAAGAACTACTGAACACACACCTACTGAACTACTGAACACACACCAGCAGAACTACTGAACACACACCTACTGAACTACTGAACACACACCTACTGAACTACTGAACACACACCAACTGAACTACTGAACACACACCAGCAGAACTACTGAACACACACCAGCAGAACTACTGAACACACACCAGCAGAACTACTGAACACACACCTACTGAACTACTGAACACACACCAACAGAACTACTGAACACACACCAACAGAACTACTGAACACACACCAGCAGAACTACTGAACACACACCTACTGAACTACTGAACACACACCTACTGAACTACTGAACACACACCAGCAGAACTACTGAACACACACCAGCAGAACTACTGAACACACACCAGCAGAACTACTGAACACACACCAGCAGAACTACTGAACACACACCTACTGAACACACACCAACAGAACTACTGAACACACACCAACAGAACTACTGAACACACACCAACAGAACTACTGAACACACACCAGCAGAACTACTGAACACACACCTACTGAACACACACCTACTGAACTACTGAACACACACCTACTGAACTACTGAACACACACCTACTGAACTACTGAACACACACTAGAAGAACTACTGAACACACACCTACTGAACTACTGAACACACACCTACTGAACTACTGAACACACACCTACTGAACTACTGAACACACACTAGAAGAACTACTGAACACACACCTACTGAACTACTGAACACACACCTACTGAACTACTGAACACACACCTACTGAACTACTGAACACACACCAACTGAACTACTGAACACACACCAACAGAACTACTGAACACACACCTACTGAACTACTGAACACACACTAGAAGAACTACTGAACACACACCTACTGAACACACACTAGAAGAACTACTGAACACACACCTACTGAACTACTGAACACACACCTACTGAACTACTGAACACACACCAGCAGAACTACTGAACACACACCTACTGAACTACTGAACACACACCTACTGAACTACTGAACACACACCAACAGAACTACTGAACACACACCAACAGAACTACTGAACACACACCTACTGAACTACTGAACACACACCTACTGAACTACTGAACACACACCAGCAGAACTACTGAACACACACCTACTGAACTACTGAACACACACCTACTGAACTACTGAACACACACCAGCAGAACTACTGAACACACACCTACTGAACTACTGAACACACACCTACTGAACTACTGAACACACACCAACAGAACTACTGAACACACACCAGCAGAACTACTGAACACACACCTACTGAACTACTGAACACACACCAACAGAACTACTGAACACACACCAGCAGAACTACTGAACACACACCAGCAGAACTACTGAACACACACCTACTGAACACACACCAACAGAACTACTGAACACACACCAACAGAACTACTGAACACACACCAACAGAACTACTGAACACACACCAGCAGAACTACTGAACACACACCTACTGAACTACTGAACACACACCAACTGAACTACTGAACACACACCAACAGAACTACTGAACACACACCTACTGAACTACTGAACACACACCAACAGAACTACTGAACACACACCAACAGAACTACTGAACACACACCTACTGAACTACTGAACACACACCAACAGAACTACTGAACACACACCTACTGAACTACTGAACACACACCAGCAGAACTACTGAACACACACCTACTGAACTACTGAACACACACCTACTGAACTACTGAACACACACCAGCAGAACTACTGAACACAGATTTAAATATGTCAAAGATGACTGAACACTAATGGGAATATTGCATCAGAATAAATTATAATTGCAACACAAAATGTGGTTGTCCAGAATTTTTTGAATCAGCGATTAACTGAAGATGAACACAGAAATGTATTTTGTGGGGCTTGTTTGGTATAAGAGGAGCCTAGAAACAGCAGATCGTGTGTTCAGTGGTAGAACTACTGTGAACGGCTTCAGACCGAAAGTAAAGAGACAAGTGTAAACTCAGAGAGCGACTCACACACACACACACACACACACACACACGACTGACAGAACTACAGCGAAGCTCTCAGAGTTCCTCGCTCGCGTCTTTGTCCTGCAGAAATCAATCCCTCTCAGATTAACATGTAAAGAGGCATCAAATTAATTTCAGCAACACAAATATGAGCTCAGCGTGGATCACACACACACACACACACACACACTAATGCTCTTAGCGGCTCAATGAGGCTCAGTTAATCTCATTGTGAAAGCCGCTCGTCTGCAGCTTTAGAGAAGAAACGTCTCAGTAACGGCTGAAAGAGAGATGGAAGAAAAGACGCACCATTAGTAATTAAGACACAAACAATGAAGGAATCTCTCGTCTCTCACTGACGACACACGATCCACAGCGAGCCAGATCATCACTCTCGTAACCGAGGACGCTTCGGCAGCACGGACTGTTGCTTTCCTGTTTAGAGTGTGTGTGTGAGTGAGAGTGTGTGAGTGAGAGTGTGAGTGTGTGAGAGAGAGTGAGTGAGAGTGTGTATGAGAGTGTTTGAGTGTGAGAGTGTGTGTGTGAGTGAGACAGTGTGAGTGTGAGTGAGTGTGTGTACGTGTGAGTGTGTATGTGTGAGTGAGAGAGAGTGTGTGTACGTGTGAGAGTGTGTGTGAGTGTGTGTGTGTACGTGTGAGAGTGTGTGTGAGTGTGTGTGTGTGTGTGAGAGAGTGTGTGTGTGAGTGGGAGAGTGAGTGAGAGAGTGTGTGTGAGTGACACAGCCCCGATCCAAAGTATCCAGATATACATTTGTTGGCCATTCTCAGTGGAAAGTGCCCGAGCAACATCTCTGTGTGTATCATGACCTTGAGACGACACCGAATCACACTGAAACAGCTGGTCTGAATACATGACAGACAACACACACACACACACACACTCCTCAGCCCATAAACCAGGCTCCCAATCCACATATTCATGCCCTGCTCTAAATATTGAAATTTTCTGTGTGAAAAGACTAATAGCAGTAAGAAAAAGTAGACTTCAAACGCAAAGACAGGTGTGTGTGTGTGTGTGTGTGTGATGTAGGACAGGTCAGCTGTAACGGAACAGAAGCTTTCAGAGGCTGGACGGCTGTATAGTGCGCGGTGTGAGTGTGTGTGACGAGGGACTGCAGGAATATGACATCAGTGTGTGTCGCTGGAAGAGGATTTTCAGACATTAGCATAAGCATATTAGTATTGATCAGGCATAAACGTGATGATCGATCCGTCTAACTCTAATCTGTAAATGTGATTAATTGGGAAAATCCTGTTTCAGGAGGAGCTGCAGGAATTAGCATCTTCACACAGACGAGAGCTGATCAATCAGTTTCTGCTGTTAGTACAACACACTGGACACACACACACACAAAGCGAACTAGGGTGTGCGATATCGTCTGCGATAATTCCGTCATAATTGTCTTAACGATGTGCGATTTGACATTGAGTATATCCCACACTCGTTATTTTCTCCAAATATCAAATGTGATATTAAGTTAATATTAAGTGACGTACATTTTACACCATATTGCCTGTTTTCGCTCCATTTCACCAACACAAATAGTTCAAAACAAACACACACTGTAATGAATCATCTTTTTGAACGAATGAGTCGAATCAATGATTCAACAGATTAAGAGTCAGATGCTTCGCTCCTGAGTGAATCAGCCGTTTGAATGAATCGGTTGGGTCTCAATGACTCGCTGCCCCCTACTGGCGGGTTCAATTTATTTTACATTTAAAGTATCTTTTAAATATCAATATTCAACATATTATGCTTAAAACATCAAAACATTATTTGGTTTCATCAATTTATTCATATAGCAGCACCTTACAGGCTATCACCGTAGTTCAGAACTGCTGCACGTTGCAAACAAAGAGATAAAACATGAAAACATCCATGTACTAAAATACCAAAGAGAACGGTCCTTAAAAACATCAAGAGTCAAGGAAGATCTAACGATGGCAGATTATTCCCCAATTCAGATCACGGATCAGTTATACCCCTTTTCCAACCGAAAAAAGAACTGGTTCGGATCGGAACTGGTTCAACTTGCGAACCCGTTCAGAACCTGTTTGCTTTTCCACTGACTAGAGCGCCCAGGGAACGACGTCGTTACGTCACTGTTTACGTCGCTTGCTATTACATTGCTTTGGGATTATCTCTAACTCGTGTACCGAGAAAACTTTAAAAACAATTGAAATATGTAAGTCTTTTAATCTTTTCGTTTGATATGTAATCTTTTCTGATAAGTTATGTACCCCTGTCTTGTGTCTTTTTCTTTCCATTTATTTGTTCTATATCGTGACTGATTTCTTATGTTTAAAATAAATAAATAAAAACGCTTGCGTGTTTCTGCAGTTTCTCCTGGCTTTGCGATGGTCAGAAAATATGTTTAGAAGAACGCATCTAAACCCGCCCCAGCCCCCGACGTAAACATGACGTGCTAAAAGAACGGTTCTAGTCCAGCAAAGAGTTGGTGCCGCTTTGGAACCAGTTTTCCCGGCCGCGAACCGGTTCTTTGGCTGTCGAAACACAAAGAACTGGTTCGCGCACCGGCTCCGAACCGGCTGTCAAAATGCTTTGGTGGAAAAGGGACTTTAGAGGAACGGCTAGAAGAACCCGTCTGATGATCTCCGTCTCACGCCTGACCCGTGGGCCTAAAGCCCAAACACACATCGGAACCCTATCCTGTGTCCTGAGATGTACTGGAGCCAACCTAAGAAGATAGCAAGGGAGGAACACGATCCTCTGATCTGCATTCAACAGTGTGTGTGTGTGTGTGTACGCAACTGTTTCCATTGCAGAAATGACTTTTGTTCACACTGATTGGATTGGTCACAGCCCTATTGTGTCTTATTATTATAATGTAATTTGATTAAATCTATGAAACTGACAACAGATGATGCGTGCATATCATTAGGTTTGAAAAATGCCCATATATGGTGATGAAATGAATTGAACATATTTGAAAAAATGATTTCTCAGATGTACACACATAGTTCCAGATGTACACACACACACAGCTCCAGATGGACACACACACACTGAGAGTGAGAAGCATCTGCTAGTGATTTGCTGTAATTGCTGCAGGGTCACGGAGGTCAATTGGACTAATTGGAGTTCCTGATGAAGCGGCGAGCGGCTCCTTCGCTCTCGAGGAACTGCCGTTTAATTCCACACGCTGTCAGTTTGGGTTTTGGATTCGCTGTTAAAACAAACACTGATTGCTACACGACAGGACGACCTTAGATTGTGTGTGTGAGTGTGTGTGTCCATCTGGAGCTCTGAGCGTGTTAATCACGCGAGGAGAGAGAGAGACTTCTGACCGTCTGTCCTCCAGTCCGCAGGAAAATCATATTTTTGGCGTCAAGCCTTCAGGAGCAGATCTAATGCATGCGTTTCTGAAACCGATAAACCCGGCGATCTCCTTCCGTCTCTCATCAGGAGTTTACACTCCTTACCTCAGGAGTAAGGATTTTCAGGAGTTTACACTCAGTACCTTAATTTTACATTGTTGGAGTCATACTCTGAAGAATCTTCAGAATCCAAATGGATCTCCTAGAGAAGATTTAACATTTCCTTCGACATTTGGGAAGAAGTACGAAAGCTGAATCACAGTAATAATCATGGTATATTGTTTACCAAATTAAGGCAAAGAGGGGTGCCCAAGTATAGGGTGAGAACTTCGTCTTACTGGTGTGCCCACCGGACTATGCAGGTGAAATGGGGCAAAAGTGTCTCCGCTTTATTTAGGGTTGGCAATGGAGTCAGACAAGGGGGCTCTTTTTAATCTGTATCCACAAGTTTCCTACGCCCCATGAGGCCTTGCATCAAAAGTGGGCGCGACTTCCGGTTCGAAGTAAACAAAGCGCGACTTGACATGCTTGACACTCGTTCATCAACAGTTGACAGTAATTCAAGCTATAGCGATCCAAACTAGCTAACGATGTGGGAACACAACCGAAATTAAAAAGGGTGAAATAACAGTACCTTTACCCTCTAATTGGGAGAATTATAATAACATTATTAATAGGGCAGTCAAAACGATTAATCGCGATTAATCGCATCCAAAATAAAAGTTTGTGTTTACATAATATATGTGGGTGCACTGTGTATAATTATTATATATATATATAAATACACACACATGCTTGTATATATTTAAGAAATATTTTCATGTATATTCTGTTTATAGATTTATATATAAATAATATTTTTTTCTTAAATATACATGCATGTGTGTTTTTTATATATATATAAAATAATTATACACAGTGCACCCACAAATATTATGTAAACACAAACTTTTATTTTGGATGCGATTAATCGTTTTGACAGCCCTAATTATTAATAATCAATACTCATCAAGGCATGGTGACAGACAGTTGTGCGAGCTGACAAACAATTAAAATAAAAAAATACACACTTAGTCATTGTGCTTTGGAGTTTATTCAAAATTATAAATGAATGTGCTACTTGAATACATTAACTGGCACATATGGTATTCTGTCAACACAGGCTTTGATCCTGAGTTTAGGTGTAACATCAGTAGTGAACAGCCAATCACATGCTGATAGAGTTTATAGAATATTAAGAATTTAAACAAATGTACACAGGAAGATTCGTCGTCTTTGGGAGGTGATGGAAACTACAGTCGTTGGCAGGATCACTCTGATTTCGTTTTCAGCTTATGTTCAAAACAATCACGTTTAAGCCACTGAACTAGTTTAGTCCGGTTATACAACCGCGAACAGCACATGTTGTCCCTGAGCTCCGTAACGACATCTCTCATAAAGATTTGCGTCTTTAAATAGTAAAATAATTCTCCGAAAAACAGCTAGCCTCTTCGCTAACTAACACACAAAATACCATTGGAATGCTACTTCCGCCGCCTCACCGGAAGTTTCACCCACTTTATTTTTTACAGGATCGCCCCTCGGAAACTTGTGGATAAGGATGATCTGCCCTGGCAGCTGAGAGCCTGTAATAATGGGTGCATGATTGGTAATTCATTAGTGAACCATATTATGTATGCAGATGACCTTGTGAACTTTAACCCAAATAGTGCTGGATTACTGCAGCTCTCGGTAACATGATATCAAACATAACGCCGATAACGATAAGAGTGCCGTCATGATCTGGAGAACTAACGATGCTAAATGTTTGAAGTACCTGGATTGAAACTGAAATTAGCACGTAACGACGCAATGAGAACGTTCCTCACAGACCAAGATGGTGTAGTGCCAGTGAGATGTTCGTGGGCGCAAGAGTGAGGACCTTTCATGCCGTCTTAAGATACCTAATGTTTAAATTCATGTGCCGGCTTAATGAGTCACAAAGTGAAATAATAATGGGCTTAACGAGCACACGACTAAGTGCAGTACTACACACTACCAATCCCGTATGTGGAAACACTGGTATAATGGCCTTCTGGTAGAACAATGATTTTGTTCTAAATCATTAAAATTCATAATAAATGTTCGAACAAATAAATGTTCGTGTTTCGTACTGATGTTTCAGCGTCGCGGTCACTAGTGTCGACGAACACTGACACCCTGTGGCGAAACAATGGCGTATTTTTAACAGCCGCAGCTTTCTCGGATTGGCTTGGTTTGGATTTAAAGGGTACCTATTATGGCATTTAAAATGTTCCTAATATTGTTCTGGGAGTCCCCAACAACAGTTTTACAAGCATACAATGACAAAAAACACTTTTGTTGTCTTATAATATGCATTTATTTTTACCTGATTTGCCCACCGACTCCCATATGAATCGTTAAGCGAGTCCTTTTCCAAAACCCGCCTTTGCGTGACGCTAATCTGCGGTGATTGGTCAGATGACCTAGTCAGTTGTGATTGGTATTCTCTGTGCAGAGATTGACGAAAACGGAACGCTTATCACCTTAAATGGGTTCTCAACTCCAGTCCTCGCGACCCACTGCTCTGCATATTGTGTATGTCTCCCTCATTTAACACACCTGATTCAGATCCTCAGCTCGTTAGGATAGAGCGGCTTGCGAATCCATACTTTATAGCGTTTAGGTTTGTGAAGCAATCATCTTCAAAATGAGGCGAACACAGAACAAGGTTTGGGCTATACTTGTGTGGTATAGCAGTACTTGTATATATGAACTGCAGCCACTTAGTCTTCAAATGCTCCTCACTTGGCAGGTTAAAAAGTTCGCTTTTGCGTCACACTTCAAAACACAGCGTCTCGTCGACATGATTGTTTTCCGAAGCCCAGATCTCGAAAAACGACAGAGTCCAAAAAGGTGCGGTGGGTCCAAACCTCCATGCTCTCAGACCTCCCTGGCCAGCCCAGGCAGGGTGGCCCGTCCTGGGCCAGTTTCAGATTTGCCCGCCACCCCTGGAGCTCCGGTTTCGGCGTCTCCGAGCGCAATAAGTGGGCGTTTCTTATTCAAATAACTTGTCAAGTTGACGTCAACCAGACAAAGGAAAAGCATCGTTCTTCCAACGATTCATATCAGCGACTCAGAGTCGACTCTTACTTTTGAGAGACAATAACTTTGTATACGATGAACTTTCATGTTTAAAACTTTGCAGGATGTTTTCGTTCTCTTAGATCTATGTTAAACACTACATGAAGGGCAATTTTCAAAAATCCATAATAGGTACCCTTTAAACTTAACGTTCCGATGAGTTTTGAAAATTCTGCACACGGTAAACATCAGAATATCCCTTCTTCTGTCAATAAAAATGTCCAAAATATAAAATCTTATTACAGACACTCGTTTTAGGTGGTGTTTGTTCAACTCATTGACCACAGTACATTAAGTAAACGTAACCGGAAATAAGTGATATGTATTGTTTCCAAACGGAAGTGCGTCACGAAGCTCAGTGCAAGTAGTCCATTTCACCACAGAGAGAGAGAGAGAGAGAGAGGTGTGTTAATAGAGAAGTGAGGGGGTGGTCACAGGGTCATTGAGGCTCTGCTACGGTCTGACCTTCTGACACTAAGAGTCTTGGGCTGTGTGTGTGAGTGTGTGCTGCTCAAACAGAGTGCTAATGCTCTGATCAAACACACACACACACATCTACGCCTTGTAGATCAAGCAGCGACACGTATGTGTTGTGATCTCACCGGAGCGAATAGTGTCTCCACAATGCCATTAAGCAATAGATTGAAGCATGTGTCCGTATGCCACTGATAGCAGCGGTGCTCTCTCACACACACACACACACACACACACAGAGTATTAACACTAACAGACTGAACTCCACACTGACGGAACCACGGGCGACGCGAGGGAATATGAACTGAGATGTAGGGTAAGATCTGTATTGGGCAGCTGTGTGTGTGTGTGTGTGTGTGTGCCTCTCATACTACAATAACACCACTTCATCAGAGGAACATCTGGAAATTACTCTGATAATCAGGCCAGGGGAAATCAAACTGTAGATGTTGTTTTTCCACGGCCTCTTCTGGTTCCCTTACAGGCCTAATGACAACACTGTCACTCCCAATCACCCTCACACACACACACACACACAGGCCAACATTTGTCAAGCGTTATGACAGCTGTAATGGCTTCCACCCGCTAGCCTCGTCCCAGCGCTAGCCCAGCCGCGCACCACTCTATTAGCATTTGACCGCAGCGAGCTACAGTGTTAATGAGCGGAGGAGTGTGTGTGTAAGCAGAGAGTGTGTGAGGAGCATTTCTCACCCGTCCAGCAGGTCCATGGTGGAGGAGGTGACGTCGGCGTAGACGAGTGTGTGCCCGAGTGTGTGTGTGCGCAGGTGCTGCCGGTACGTGTGCAGGCTGAAGTGTTCAGAGAAGCTCTCGGGAGGATCAGTGTTTATCACACACACACTCCCTCGCTCTCCCAGATCCGGCTCGGCCCCGGCCCGAAGCTTCAGGACTCCCGACCCACCCGTCAAGCGAGGCAGGAGCCGGTGCTTCTGCTCCTGTGGGACACACACACACACACACCATGGATTTATCATCATACTATGATGGTTTTGAATTGCTTGAAATAAGATCGAAATCGCTTTAAAAAAGGAAAATATATTTCAGTGCAATGTGCAGCGCAAATCAGTCACATCAGCCACGTAACATTATAAATATAAACAATTATCAAGAGAAAAAGAAAAACAACCGAATATTAATAACGGAGTCCATGTTTGCTTTGTCCTCTCAGCTTTATTTATATGAAACTATAGTATTGTATCTATAGTTTGCCTTTTTTGCCAAATAATTTTGTCAAAGTTTAGTGTTTTGTTCTTCCCTCATATTTAAAAAATACAATATTGTCCTTATGTTTTCATGCTGTAATCAACGTTATAGGGTCATTAAAACAAGCATTCTCTCCTCACTGTATTATTAACGAGCACAATATTTTCCTCATGTCTTCGGCTGATTCCCGTCAGGAGTGTGACAGACACACACTGACACCTAGTGGTCCTCCGTGTTATCTACACCATACAACCAAACTCCACTACATAAAACAAAGACACACTGATTACAAAGGGTTTCACTAAATTCAAAATCTCTGAAAGTCAAAAATCAGTCCTGGGACAATGAGACTCGAGACTGGAGATGTGTGTGTGTGTGTGTGTGTGTGTGAACTGCTCCTCCGGCCTCTATACTCATGTAAACTTAGCAGTGGTGGAATGTAACGAAGTACAAATACTTCGTTACTTTACTTAAGTACATTTTTCACGTATCTTTACTTAAGTAGAATAAATAGTGCCTACTTTTTACTTTTACTTCGTTACATTTTGCAGCAATTATTATACTTTCTACTCCGCTACATGTCTACAACTTCTGTTACATTTTCATTACATTTTCTGATCAGTTTTTCCCCTGCCAAAACGTAAACTGACCGTCCGTTCGTTGCACGTTTGTCTCACCAGTGACGTTTGGTTGCCATAGATACATCAACTAAATGCTTCCCACACGCAGTGTGTTTATCGTGCAATTTATACACGAAAATTTGTTTTACGTGCATAGGAAACACACCGTGTGTAATATACGTTTGGTTAGGATTATGGCAAGCCAAGAGGTTCAGAATTACACCATAAATTAATCGCGTTTACTGCCAAACATAGTTATTATCATATTGTAAGGATAAGCATGGTTTATATTGCCTAATTGGAAGCTTGTTTCAGAAATGGTGACAACATTTTTTTCCATGATTATTGAATTATAGGAGTATTAGGTTGAATGAGTTAGAATTAAATGTTTTATTAATCATTAGAAAATAGTCATTAAGATAATCAATTGTTATGCAAGTACTTTTACTTTTAATACTTAAAGTACATTTAAAATCAGGTACTTTTTACTTTTTACTTAAGTAGGGTTGTCATTGTGTTACTTTTACTTTTACTAAAGTAAATATTTATCTGGTTATTTGTACTTTTACTTAAGTACTGAAATACAGTACTTCCTCCACCACTGAAACTTAGGGCTGCACGATTATGACAAAAATCATAATTGTCGATTATTGCCTTGAAATTATAATTGCGATTATTAATTACGATTATCACAATTTACATTGAATGATGTTTTGAACAGCTTTATGCCATTGTTCGAAGTGACTGCATGCAAATTATTATATCAAAATAAAACGGCTGAAAACTCCTGAAAAACTTTCAATGCTTTTCTATGGTTTAAAGGAACACCAAGTAACTTTTCCTCTTCGGTCGCCCTACTGGTTGGAAACGAAATTGTCCATTGCCGCTGTCGTAAATAATTTGGCCTACCGTCGAACGCACGCTCGATATTTATCCAGCACCGGCTTTAGAAAGAACGAAGTCCACAGAAAAGGTAGAGTATGTTACACGATTTCATGAAAGGATGATGTATTGCGACATCAGAAACGAAGAAAAACGAAATAATGACTATTATAGTGCTTGATGTAAAGCAGTCCAATTTTGTAGTTCTTTTTGTGGTCGGGTTCCTACCCGAACCCTGAAGTTACTTAGTGCCAGTAAAAGGGATACAGACCCTGTCAGAAGTGCCTTTCACCCTGTTACGACTTGACGAACCACTGATAAGATTTTGGAAACATTATTTTAAGTAAACAATGTTAGATAGTGTTGCTTTAATGCTAATTATAATGTTACACTAACTAAAATTAAAACAATGGGGAAAAAACCCTTAAGGTAAGCTGTAAAAAAACACATTTTAAGCACATGGAATAATGTAAGTGGACTTTTTATAATTGTGCCTTTGAACGATTACATAATTGTGGCATCCATAGTAATCGCAATTACGAATTCGATTAATTGTGCAGCCCTATGTAAACTCATCACAAGTTCTTCCAGAGTCAGCTGTCAATCACACCGGCTGAACTACAGATCCATCAGATCTTCAACAGAACCAGCGTTGGCCTCCTCAGGCCTTCAGGACCTCAGAAAGGCCTTTCCCTCAAAGTGTGATCAAATTATTAAAACATATAAAAGATGGCCTGTATGGGGAAATGACCAACACGAACTGAGCAAATGATAAACGTTCACTCTGATCAGGACAAACTTCAGTCTGCCGAACCGTACAGATCACGACTACTGCGATCCGTCATATAGATGGATGTTAGCATCAGTGACGTGTGTGTGGGTCACCTGGTGTGTGTGGAGCAGGTATATCGGGGTGTGTGTCGGCACAGTGCTCCGCTCGCAGCTCAGACCCAGAGTCCTCAGGATCTCCGTCAGAACCTCGTAGCGAAGAGAGTTGCTCAACTTCAGCTCGGAGAAACCCTGAGCATCCTGAGCATCCGGATCCGCCTCCAAACGCACCTGAACACAAGAGGAGACGCACATCTGTCAACACACACTGCAAGGACACATTTATATGCAAACACCATATAAAAGTGAATTTTGCATCCAGTACAGGGTGGCTACAGGTATAAACAATTTAAATTTTAGACTTTTTAATACCACTTCTAAATTTAATTTAAGACCAAACTTTCGATGGAAATATAAATTAAAACTGAAAATATACAGTAATATTTCAAAGTAAACACGCTGTCTGTTCAAAAATATGGTGAAATGACAATAACCGATTGTCAACTCCGTACGTGCGGTCGCCTGTGGTGGAGTACAGTGGAGTGAAAAGAAATATAGAACAATAAAAATAATAAAGTACATTAATAGAGGCTTAGATTTAATTTACTAATAAAGGCATAGAACCAGTTTATTTTTAGTGTACTGATAATAGTTTCATATAATTAGTTTGTTAATTAAACCAATAAAAATACTAAAAAAAGACTGAGATATGTTTGGTTATTGTACCTTTTAATTAATAAATTCACATTAATTTGTTATATTTATTTTCCTTAATTTTAATTAACCCTAACTTTATTCTCATCATAAGAATTATAAATAATTGATTTCCGCATAAAATAATACTACAAACACTTAAAAATAAACAGGCGTGCGTTTCCTGAAAGCATTGTTAGCCAACTATGGTCGCAAGTTCCGTCGTTAACGATAGAGTTCAATGGGAATTGCGACCAACTTGCGACGATAGTTGGCTAACAATGTTTTCGGGAAACGCACCCCTGATTAGTGCCCTGTTTTGAGGACAAGAAATGAAAACCAATGCGATATGATGAATGTCCGAAAGATGGACCTCTGTAACGGCCACCTAGTGTTCAGTAGTGTTCATGACATGTTGACTTCTTCTATGGCGTTCGTATTCGTGTAGTTGTTATGTGAGCGCACACGCTCAGTGAGAGTGAGAATGCTTGCGCAAAGAGGAAGTTGACCGCTCTATCGCTTTGCTATCGGTTTGTTTTATTATAATGCATTTACTTCCATTTTGATTTGTAGCGTTTTAAAGAGTGTTTTCTTTAACCTGTTAACATCCGCTCTTTCGGCATGTATGTGAAGAGAGGGCTTAACTGAAAGAAAGCGACTATAAAAGGACTCGTGGAACTACCAGTTCGTTTGCACTGTCTTTCCTATTCTTCATCTGGGCAGACCTCAAACTCTGACAGACAGGGGTTGGATAAATATGTTTTGCTTTTAAAACTGTGTTTTAATGCGAGTATAGGCCAACACAAATATAAGTAAACACTTTGCAGACTGAATGACGGATGTTTTTCATGACTCCACTGTTCGATCGCACCCGTGTCTCTAACACAAACAAAGGTTACGTTACCTTGTAGAAAATATTCGACCTGGCTGGCAGGACGATTGCCTTTGCTTGCATCTTTGCGGTGACATGACAAACATATTTAAGACCTATCCAATCTGAATTTAAGGCGAGACACTACAGGTGAATAGGGTTATTTTTTTAACTAGCAGATATCACCATGAAACTTTCCCAGTAGATTACATACATTAAGATGTGAAAAAAAAATATTACAAGTTTTCTGTAATTTAATGTTTAAGTATGCAAATTAGGCATTATCTAATGAAATATGCCCTAATTTGCATATATTTTAAAAAACGAAATCTGAGTATTGGATAAAGCCAGGTTCAAAATTATTATTTCATTGTGTTCACATATTAGATGGGAAAATATAAAAATTACAGAGGGATTTATGGATATCTACTTTTGTTAACCTGTAAATCAGAAAATACTGCCAATAGCCATGAAAAAATGATTTTCGCCATGTTTTTTGGAATAAAATGTTATATAAATCAGGCTAGGAATAATATATTTACAAATCCCTCTGTAAATGTCTTCATAATATAACTAGGAACAAAACTGGAAAGTTTGGTGTCTATAGGTGCTACTGAAGTGGAGATTTCGGACTTGGAGTCTGAGAGAAAAGTCATTTTGAGAAAACGGGCTTTAAAGATTTAGCATCAGTCAATGAGATTGCGCATTTAGAGCTAAATCCCTCCTTTTACTTTCACGATTGGCTGCTGGTAAAAAGGAAATGACCATATTTGGATCCGACAGCGTTGAACAGGAGAAAGAGAGCTTTCTAACGGTGTGTGTGATGACAGGGTGCAGATCGCTGAGCAGCGGGAGGATTTAAAATGCCAACTTTTGAAGAATTTATGAGAAATCTACAGACGCAAACAGACAAAGTGGAGTAAAATAATGACCTAAATGTGTAGTTCAGACTTTTTTCACCACAAGTCTGAAAGAAGACATGTTATTCAAGACAAATATCCCAAAATCTCAAAATTGACCAGTGAAACAAAACTATGTTTTTGCCTGCCATGTCTCGCCTTAAGACAATTTAATACTTTTTAAGGCCTTATTTTTAGGAAAATTAATTTAAGACTTTTTATGACCCGCGGCCACCCTGCAGTAAGCCCTTTCCCACAGGTTACAATGGGAAAAATGGAATCTGAAAACACAATAAAACGAACAGTCATCAGTGAAGCGCAGGGTCACCTGACACAGAACGGCCTGTCCGCTGTCGGGCCCGTGGGTCAGGCGCACGATGGCCATCTCGGGCTGCTCCTGCTCCGTGATCTCCCCCCACAGCTCCACGTCGCCCGCACCGTCCTCACGCTCGTACACACTCCCGCTGGACACCACACTCATGCGCAGCTCGGTGCCGTCGGCCCGGGTGAAGCTCAGTCTGCAGATCCGCTCCTCCGGCGGGGCCCGGGGCCTCAGGGTCACTCCGGCGGGACACAGGGAGCAGGACAGGCCCAGCACACGCCCGCCCCGGTTCAGGAACGCCAGGAACGCCAGGATCAGCTGAGGCGTGAGCGGGCCGCTGCCGAGCACCAGCAGGAGCGTGTTCTCGGACCAGGGCTCGCTGAGCGCCGGCTGCGGGCGGAGAGGGTAGATGGTGTAGCGCTCCGGGTCCAGGACCTCCGTCAGGAGCGAGCGGATCCTGCGGTACTGAAGGTCGCAGCCGCCCGTGAACACCAGCACGTTAGGAGGCTTCCCGCCGGACCTCAGCCGCACGCTCTCGGGGTCCGGAGCGTTCTCCTCCTCGTCCGGGAGATCCGGGATGCTCTCGACGCCGTCAACCGGCAGGTCCGGGATGTTCTCGGCGGAGGCGAACCGGACCGACTGGATGGTGCTGTTCTCCAGCTCCAGGCACTCGTGGCAGCTGGACAGGTGCAGGTGGTGCCCCTCCATGTGCCGGTGACCCGACGGGAGCTCCGGCTCCTCCTGACGGCTGGTTGTGGACAGCACCGGCTCGCTCAGGCGTTTGGCCTGGAGTCTCCTCTTCTCCAGAAGCTGTGTGAGCGCAGACTCTTTGAGGGACACGGCTGGGACACAGAAGGACAAACACGGGATTAGCACGACTCTGGCTGCGCGTCGGGGCTCGACATCAGTGCTCGTCCGGACAAATGGATTTCTTTAAGGGGCGAGTAAAACTTGCCCGACCGGACAAGTAGCCTGATTAAAATGTCAATAGAGAGCCTAAGTCCCGCCCCTTCGCTTCCGGCTCATGGGACCTTATTTCGGAAAAAAATATGAATGGTAGTCAATGGCGAGAGACAACTTATCTTTTTATTCCGTCTGAACTGTGCCCTCAATTACACATATGATGTTTGTCAATTTAAAAGATGAATCTGAAAGTCAAAAACGTCGCAGTTTGTCATACAACAGAAGAGTAACATTTAGTTTTATGTGAAAATCGCTCTGTGAACTACATCTCCCGGGAAGAGAAACGAGATCCGCTGCTCGTGTGTGTGCAGTCTGGTACAAAACACTCAGGTAGGACGGCGTAACGTTACGATTATAACGTAAGACTGTAGAAACAATGACAGACAGCCTCAGTAAAGTTAGCTTCATTCATTGACAGAAAATGTGCGCCTTTGGGGTTTGTAGTCTTTGTAATTACGTATTTTCACAGTCGTATACCTCAACGGTTTTACATCAAACTGCGACTTTCTTTACTTTAAAATGTATCTTTTAAATTGACAAACATCATATGTGTAATTCAGGGCACAATTCAAACCAGATCAAAATATTTGTTGTCTCTCGCCATTGACTACCATTCAATATTTTTCCGAAATAAGGTCCCATGGTGGGCGACCGGAAGGGGAGGGACTTAGGCTCTCTATAACAAAAAAATAACCAGGGAATCACTAAAACGAGAGAATGATTCTGATTGTATCACATTTATTGTATGTTGCGATCGATAGTGGATGATAAGAAGTGTGTTACTGCCGGTCACAGGGTTGTGTTGTTGAGGCTCGCACACAGACACTCGGTTAACAACACACTGCCGAGAAAAATTCAAAATGTGGTACGGTTAAGCAACATCCCTCGGCCAGTGCAGTCTCCCTGAATAACATCACAATCGAAAACGTGACTTTGATTTCATACAACAGTTCAATAAACAGACAAAATTAAGTCACTGACGACTGCACGGCCCAAACGGCATCGGCGGAGGTGCCTCAGGCACAAATGCTCTTAAAACTCTTTCTTGCAAACAATTCTTATTTGAATATTCAAAAATATTTAAAACAATCTCATAGCATTATTTAATGCAGTTTTATTTTAATTTGATCAGCCCCACCTAGGCTAAGAGCCCTGCAGTGTCTTATTATTCTAACTTAAAGGAGTAGTTAAAGGAGTGAAAAAACTTTTGCTGATAATTTACTCACCAAGATGTCCATGTCTTTCTTTCTTCCGTCGAAAAGAAATGAAGGTTTTTGATGAAAACATTCCAGGATTTTCTCTATATAATGGACTTCAATGTGGTCCAAACGGTTCAAGGTCCAAATGAGAGTTAATATCAGTTTCAGATGCAGCTTCAAATGTCTTTAAACGACACCAGACGATGAGTAAGGGTCTTATCCTGCGAAACGATCGGTTATTTCAAAACTTATTCCAAAAATGGACAAATGCTAGCCTTGCTCTATTCTGTGAGACGCGTTTGTAACGTCACGTAATTACGTTCAAAAGGTCACGGGCGACATAGCCGGAATTACAGAGTGTTTACAAGTTGAACGCATAGGTTGAACGTGCAAACTAACTCAAACGCCGTTTACAACAAAAAAAGGAATTAAAAGGTAAAACAACGATGTCTGGACGATTTTGATTCTGTACTTCCGGCTACGTCGCCCGTGACCTTTTGAACGTAATTACGTGACGTTACAAACGCGTCTCACAGAATAGAGCAAGGCTAGCATTTGTCCTTAGAAAAGTTACATTTTTGGAATAAGCTTTGAAATAACCGATCGTTTCGCATGATAAGACCCTTACTCATCGTCTGGTGTCGTTTAAAGGCATTTGAAGCTGCAACTTCAAGGTCTTTTGGACCTTGAACCGTCTGGTTCCCATTGAAGTCCATTATATGGAGAAAAATCCTGGAATGTTTTCATCAAAAACCTTAATTTCTTTTCGACTGAAGAAAGAAAGACACGGACATCTTGGTGAGTAAATTATCAGCAAAAGTTTTTTCAAAAGTGAACTAATCCTTTAATTTATTGATCAAATTTAGGAATTTAAAATGAAAGATTAGGCATACATTTAATAAACTTAGGGAGAAAACGCCCTTTGAAAGGAGACGATGTGACAATATGCAGATTTAAATATATCAAAGCTGTATGAACACTCATGAGAATATTGCTTCGGTTTTCAGTGTACTTGCGCTCGTTTGAAGGACACACACGTCGAGCCCTGTGTGATGACCCTGGCTGGGATGAAACTCACACACTATCTTTTCAGGAATGAGCCCGTTTTCCATACGCAGACGATCCTCCATAAAGGCCACGCCGAGCCGGCTGAAGTTCTCCAGGCTGGCTTCGGCTACGGCCCGGTACGGCTGGCCCGGACTGCAGGCCAACGGGAGACAGTAATCCGACCAGTTCAGCACCTGACACACACACACACACACGTATGGATTTAAACACATTCAAGTTGTTCTCATCTGATAGAGTCAGTGCAGTCAAATCATTAGTATTGAGCGTTTTGGAGCCCGAGGCCACAGTGAGGAACACACACTCCGTCAGGTGACGTGAGGAAACCCAACTCCGGAAAACTGAACGAGAAATATAAGAACAATAATGTCGTGTGTCCACCAAAGCGTTCGTATGTTTTCAATTGTTTACAATGGGAGCGCCGTGTTTTTTAAACACCATTTCTGAAGGGTAGTTTGCTGGTGTGTGTTCGTGTTCATTCCGCTGTGTGTTTTCTCCGCTTACTGATGCACTACTGTAACCTCATTTTCCTGGCATGCACATTAAGGAAGTTATATTTTTATTTATTTAAGACCATTTTTTGTCATTTCAATGTCATTTAATTTCAATAAAAGATGCGATTCCTGATTTGGTTTATATTTGCTCGTTGCGCTCGCTGGTGCCCTCTTGTGTACAGAGGAGACGATACAGCACTGTCTCTTTAACATTAAAGGGGTGGTTTACTGCTTTTTTTCTGTGCATGATTGTGTTTATGGGGTGCAATATATGTGCAATATGTATTTGTGGTTTTTCTTTTTTTAAAAAAAGTCTTATTTTTCTCCTTATCTTTTGAACGACCGGCTGACTATGAAAGCACTCCCCCAGAAACTTTCAGAAAGTTTGGGCCGGTGTGCAGTGATTGGCTAAACTGTAGTGCACGCTGTCTGGATACTTCACGCCCATCACCTTTACGGGGCGAGAGCTGCATGTGTTTGGTGTAAATAATAGTGTGGACACTGCAGTCTCAGTATGAGACAAAAATCAGACCCAGAAAGAGTCAAGCAGAACCTCCCCATCAGTGCCGTAGCTAGAGATCATTTCGCTTGATCAAACCCTTATTCATCGTCTGGAATCGTTTAAAGCCCTTTGAACAGTTTGCACTGAAACTGTCTTTTGGACCTTGAACCGTTTGGTTCCCATTGAAGTCCATTATATGGAGAAAAATCCTGGAATGTTTTCATCAAAAACCTTAATTTCTGTTCGACTGAAGAAAGAAAGACACGGACATCTTGGATGACATGCCGCTCAGCCGCTCTGATTGGTTAGCGCTGTCCTATGGCGTGAGAGGGATAACCGTTTATCCGGCCCTCGGACTGAGGTGTGTGTGAGTTCCCAGAACTAATATCTTGATGTCGGTCTGGCTTGCCAGGCTAACGTGTTCATGTTCCCCAAGTGTTGTGTGACTGCTGTGATTGTGTCCCACACACACACACTCACTCTGAGGAGGATCTGAACCTACGGTCTGACTGGTGTGTGATGCCTCTGGAAGTCTCCGTCTCGACGACGCCTCGATGATGAAGGCCACGCTTTCTATCCGCCGGCCACAGAGCAGCGAAGAGCCCAGCAGAGTCCACTTACTGAGGTCCTCACACACCTGCGGACACACACACACACTCAAGAGCTGTTCTCCATAGATGCAAGGGTTTTTATACTGTACAAACTGTATGTTCTGTCCTTCTATATTAACCCTACCCCTAAACCTACCCATCACACACACACACATCTCAGTGTCCATTCATTCAAAGCACAGTGACAGCTGTCAAACAGAACTGATCTGACTGACACCAGTACAGCTGAGCTTGAATGACTCGTATTAGAGATCATTAATTCTGTAATTCAGTGTTTATAAATCAGCCGTGACAGAGGAGTCATCAGAGATGTTGATCAGATGTGTTCACTGATGGGACTCACTCTCTCTTTCTCTCTCGCTCTCTCTCTCACACACACACACACACACACACACACTGCTGTGTTCACCTGCGGCTCGCTGATGTAAACGCCCTTATCTCCGAGCTCCAGGAACAGCGCGGCGTCGCTCGGGCTCTGCGGGGATCCGTGGCTCGGCTCTCGGTCCAGCTCCCGGAAGCTCAGGCTCCTCCGGCCCCCGCTCAGGCGCTCCAGAGCCCCGCGGATAACGGCCGTGTAGCAGCGCTGGAACCGCACCCACAGGTACAGGTAACACAGCGTGATTAGCATCCTTCTGCGCATGAGCAGGGTCTCCCGAGGAGTCTCGGGGCCGCGGTCATCTTCCGTGCTTGTCAGTCAGAGCCACAGACAGACTCCGCCTCTTCCGGTTCCGGAACACACGCGCGCGCACACACACGTTTAAATAATAATCACTCTCCGAGATATTCATACTTCTCAGCTCGTGTCGCTCTGGAATCTGTGAAAGTTAATCAGTGTCTTCATTCCAATGTAAAATACGCCACAATCGCTTCTGGAGCAAACGGCGCGGTCACGTGACACCTGTTACTTTCCCCGGCGCGGATTAAATCGGCCCAATCACAGCAGCTATAGGTGAACGCGCAGCACTCAGCAGTCGGAAGCGGACCTGGAGGAAGACACGTCGTAGACATTAAACATTGAAATATGCAAAATGGAATATACAACAAAATATACTTGGATAACAAAATGGAAAATATGTTGTGTATCTTAGTTTAATTGATTAAAATGACAACAATAATTTACTTACCACAAGTTGCTGCTTTTAAGTGTTGTTTTAGATATTATCAGTGATCAAAGACAAACAATTGAAAGGGTTAGTTCTCTCACAAACTGATCATTTACTCCGTTCCAATTAACAAGGTTTCAACCGTTTCTTTAAACCCCATCGAACACAATCTAAATATCTAATTTTTCCTTCCACAGAAGAAAAGTACCCGGTTGATTTTGGGGTGAAAACTATTAGTGTTTTAAATAGTTTGGGAAAGAAAAGAAGGACCGAGATTAAGCATTAAACAAGTGTTGTCTATATTGTTTCTTAACTAATTTGCCGATTTAAATGTTTGTCTGAACTGATAGCCAGGTTAAAAACAGACCACTCTCAGATGTAACTCTAAATCTACCGGAAGTTGTCTGGGTTTTCCCGCCGGGCTAGTGTGAGGGAGCAAATTAACAGAACTGCAGCGTTCACAGACGACGCTTAATGTTATTGATAACATTTCATATCATTTGTTAAAAAGTAAAACTAGCTCACCTCAAGAAAAAGAAGTTTATCACAGGGTTTCCACTCATTTCTTTTGCTTCAGCGAGTCTTCCAAAATGAATCATCAGTGCTCATTAAATACTTACTGCTCAATTTAGGAAACAATTAGCCTGACTTCTGAAATCACTCAATTGAACTTTAATTATGAGGCGTGTTGTAACCGAACCAGGACAAAAAAAAAACCTCTGCACTCAATTGGATAGTCGGTAGACCTACCAACCAATCAGAGCAACGCATAAGTCAACTCCTTTGCATAGCGCAGTTTTCAAATACAGAACGTAACCTACTTTATTTATTTTAGAAGTTAAATAACGAGTGTTACTTCTTTTACTTACTTCTCCATGAGTGCCACCAAAGGAGAAACCACAACGACCACAGGCTTTTCATTACGTCCCATCTTCTTAACGACCGTCAGAGCCAGCTGATAAGTTACACTTTTCCCGAATCATGTAGGAAGGACGCCAAAAATATATTTCCGATCGACAAATGCCTTGATTGCAGTTCTCTGTTTGTTTATTAAAATGAATGCGCTGTCGATTTATTTTACAAAAGACGCGACAGCGGAATCTATACATCTCAATTCTCCAGCTGCACTCATCTTTGACAAGCGCTCTTTGACGACGTGAGGATTACGTTACTGAAGACCACCTGTCAATCATCGTATAAAGCCCGCCCTGGCAATTTGATTGGCCCGTTGATCTCTGAACCGATCATAATTTCTCCTCAATGGATTGAGTCCAGACCGAACTTCCCGTCCAAAAAATGTTGTGGGCGGAGTTCGGGCTGGCATCCAGGCTAGGAAACAATAATTCCATTTATAAAATCAAATAATCACACTTAACCCATAATAAAAATACAAAATAATATTGGTTTCATGATATAGGCCATAAAACTTACAAAATAAACCCATGGCCATTCAACTGTCCAAAAAAAAAAGAATAAAAATATAATGTTCAAAATGAATGTTACTCATGTACAGTAATGTCACGCACACATTCGTTTGGGCCGGTTGTTCAAGAATACAGTCGGACGTTGAGTTTATCAGTAATTGCTTTATAAAGAGTGGGATTGATCAGAGAGAAGAGCAAACCCCTGCGGGAAGAGCTCAACATCTTCACTGATGTGTAATAAAGAAATTAAATATTATTTAAGTCCCCCTGTAGTCAATAATTTTATCCCTTAAAACTCATTTTGATCACCAAAATTACATATTTACAAGGTTTTTTCTTTGTTACTGCCTTAAAATATCTGTAATGTAAATCGACACCCTTCCCTCATTTAGTATGCGCGGTTCTATGAATATGCAAATGACGGTTTGCCCACCCCCACCCACTCTCCCACTGGTTGACAATCACACGTTGACCTGATTGGTTACAAGGTGGTTTGTGACGTCAGAAACACCAGCGATTTCAAAGCGTGTTTTTGAGACTGTCTTTGGTTCACTGCAGTTTTAAGGAGGAAATACTCAGCAATGCTGTCCACTTACCAACGCACACACGGTGTGCGTTACGGGGTTTAACGGGAATAAAGAATAGATAAGACCAATAGAAGAACTAAAAACACACAGCCGTTGATTATCTCAGTCTTTAGACTGCCTGAACCTCACACTCAAACCTGATTTATAGACCTGAAGTCAATAACTAACAGAGTTGGGTATCGAGAATCGAGTATCGATTGGAACCGGGACTAACTTTTCGTTTTTCCCGGAATCGTTCAAAAGTAAAAATTTCGATACCTAGTTTTGATATTCACAGTCCGCCGACCAGAAGAAACCGCTGAACAACACCAATGAAGAAGCGTCTACCGGAAGTTTTGGCATAACCGCGCGAGTCGAACATGAGTAGCTTACGTCGGCGGTCCAAAGTGTGGCTTCACTTTTCTAAAAATAACGAAATCTCGGGCAAAAAATGCAGAGTATTTCCCTTTAGAAAGGAGTATTTCCTTCAGAAAGACCGTTGGTTAGCAAGATTAGCTAAACTTTTTTTGAAAGAATCGGAATCGAGAATCGTTGGGAACCGGAATCGAAACAAGGAATCGGAATCAGAATCGTTCAAATTCAAACGATACACAACCTTAATAACTAATGAATCAATCCAAACTACCTTTATCTGGACAGCAGCTCTAGAATAATCTGTTACTGTAATCTCCTGTTAGCACTGTAGAGCTGCTGTGAAACATCAGGACGAGTGTTTGCTTCCCACTCCACACACACACACACACACACACCCCCGACGACGCGCCAGTAAAGACTGTGTGTGTGTCAGATCTACACACGGCTTTACTCGCAGTGTCCTGGTGCCGCTCGACTGTGGTTTGGCTCATGGAGGACGTGGACATGAAGAAACGAGAGAACACGAGTACAAGTTGAGCAACTTTGTTTTTTTTTATAATCATACATAAGACCGCTTGAATATAGTACAAAGGGTTTGTCCATTACTGCCCCTCAGTGACACGTTTAATTTACACAGAAAGTCCTGATCTTACAACCTGTGGATAAAGATCCGAAATATCCGTCTGTCGTCGTCGTTCAGTTTACATCGTCATCATCGGCACCACCACCACATGTCCTGGACCCAAACGAGGAGTGGATGCGAACCGGACGGGAAGCCGAGGGGAGAGTCGGACCAGGGAGATTCCAAATCATAGAGTGTGACCTGAAACGCTGTTGATGTTGTCTAACACACGCACGCACACACACACACACACACACGCGCACACACCTCTGCTTTCAAATGGACCCATTTATTGAAGCGTGTGCCATAAGAACACAACTAAACGTAAAGTTAGTTCCTGTACTACGTATACTAGGTCACGCTGGAGTATACGAGCATGAGGCGCCGGCCGACAACACACACCATACCCTGTCTACAATATTAAAGTATAAAGATCTACTCTCCGTCCCGTTTCAACCCTAGAGTTTTGCATTTGTACTAGCGTCGTCGTCATCGTCGTCAACTACTTTGGCCTGGAAGCACTGATACCCATTGACTACCATAGAGAACTTCCACTGCATGTTACCGAGTTGACGTAAATGTACTCAAAATACCATTAGGAAAAAAGTAGTGAGTTCTAAACTTCCTTTATTAAAAAAATATAAATATGTACATAAATTCTATTTCAGCTATTAAAATGGGGTCACAAAGTAAACACCTGAAGCCTGTTTCTTGGACTCCCTCCGTATGCCGTGACCACAGGAACCCTAGAGAACCGTCTCTCACACACACACACACACACACACTCGCTGCCGAGAGAAGATCTCCGACTGTCCATCTGCTCTGGGACCAGCCGAGCAGCTCGAGTCCACCGAACCGACCGACAGAACACACGCACACTTACACACACCGACGGGACGCCTGAGCTCGTGTCACGCACACCGCCGATAAGAGCAAATGAAGAGAAAGAAACACAGAGCGAGAGAATCTAAGCGATGGCCTCCAGGATCGGGCTCTCGTGATGGGCCAAACGTCGTCACTTCAGTTCTGGCAGTCCTTTACTGACACGACAAGACACACACCTTCGCTTCAAAGTGCAGAACTGCTACATTATTGGTTACAGACATCTATGTTCTATAAAAACAAAAACAAAAACGCCTTTGGTACAATAAATTATCAAAAGGGAGAAACAAAAAAAGTGGTGTAAAATTCACAGCATAATCGTGAAGCCAAATCAAGAAGAAGCGGGCGGGCGGGCGGGCGGGGGGGGGGTAAAACACACATGCGCAAATCAGAGCGTATGAGCTAAAGCGTGAGAGAAGAAGAAGAAGAGGAGGAGGAGGGACACGGCAGTCCTGCGGCACAGAGGAACTCTGGGTAAGAAAGGCCTCAAATCACCGTTCTCGAGTGTGTGTGTGTGTGTGTGTGTGTGTGTGTCGCCAATGAAGGTGTTCGCACGCCGCCCGAAAACACACGAAAGCTTTTGTCACTTGAAGAAGAAGACGACGACGAAGAGAAACGTCCGGCTCGTCGGTCTTCCTTCAGTCCGTAACGATAAGGCCATATTAAAGAACCACCTCTCATTGCACTCTGGGAAAGCTCTGCTCCAAGCACACCATCGCACGACATGAAGAAGAAAAGGGGGCGGTCGTGACGCGCTAGCCGTCTCCCGCACGCGTGCGTGTGTGTGTGAACGAGCATCCGAAGCCATCCGAGGCCCGGCTCGGCGGCGCTAGTCTCGCGTCCTCAGGCTAGTCAGGAGCTAGCGACGGAGCTCTGCTGCACACACACGCCCGCCATGGGCGACTCCTCGCGCTCCAGGCCCGGCCTCAGCCCCATGTGGGCCTCGGCTCTGTAGTGGCCCGCGCCCGAGCTGGAGTGGCCCGGCACGCCCGTCTCCTGCCGCGGGTTGGAGAAGGCCCCCAGGCCGGCGTGGCCGAAGCCCAGCGCGTGCGGCAGCGGCCGGCTCTGGTAGGAGTAGTGGTGGTGTCCGGTGGAGGAGGAGGAGGTGGAGGAGGACGAGGCGGAGGAAGACAGCGAGGTCATGGACAGGTGTGTGTGGGTGGCCTCCAGCGAGTCCTGCGTGGAGGCGCTGTGGGACGGGGAGTAGAGGCGGGGCCGGGGCCGGGCCGGGCCCTGGCCGAGCTGAGGCGGGTGGTGGTGGTGGTGGTGGTGGTGGGGGTGCAGGGCCTTGGGCTGGTGGGGGGGCACGTGGAAGGTGGTCTCCTGGACGGGGTGGGTCTCTCCTGACGCCTGCTGAAGCCCGTCTCCCCCGACCCAGCCCAGCGCCGGCACGAACGCCTGTCTCGCCTGGGGAACACACACACACACACACACACACAGGCAGCATTAGCACAGTGAAAACGCCTGAAACGCTTATTCTTAAACATTAGCAGAATTATAAGGATATACTTCATGTTGTGTTAAGAGGAGAAGTGCTGCGTCGTCTCCCGCGCCCACAAGAGCAATGAGCAAAAATACACCACATCAAGCACCGCATGTTTTACTGAACATTCACTTTTGAAAATATTGTTCATAAAAAAATATCATTTCCTTAAAGGTGTAGTGAGTGAAAGTGAGAGAGAGTGTGTGTGGGTGGGCGAGCGTGACCGAGTGAGTAAGTGTGAGAGAGTGTGTGTGTGTGTGAGTGAGTGTGTGCAGGGCTCCAGACTAACTTTTATACTGGTTACACTGATGCTACCAACTTTCTCATTTGGTTGCACCAGCCTATGATTTGGTCCCACTTTTTTTTTGCTACATGCCAAGGGATTAATCAATGCATGCTGATGAAGAATAGTGGTTTTAATGGGCCAAAGCTAGCAAAGGCTTTCTGGGTTGCACCATAAACACCTGTAATATATTAATAATCATTGCCAAATTTCAGGATTTTCATGGATTTTGGACAGTAATTTTAATCTGTAATTTTAAGCATTTTACAGTTGAATTCTATACAATCTATTTACAATTCTATCTATCTATCTATCTATCTATCTATCTATCTATCTATCTATCTATCTATCTATCTATCTATCTATCATCATCTTTCTATCAGTAACATATTTCTATCTTTTAAAAATCATTAAATATTCAAATGTATGCATTACATTTTAAAAGATTAGAGTATTATAATAAGATAATACAGATTTTTCATTATCAAAGTTTATAATTGTAACAAAAAAGTAACAGAAATCTCACACTCCTTACCTTCTGCATTTTATAATAACATCCTTTTCCTAAGTCGAGCGATTACTCCCATCTAACCGCTGAAAAGACGTAAGAAGGGGCACACATTCTCAAAAAATGGTCGCATATGCTACCAATTTGGTCGCAGTCTGGAACCCTGGTGTGTGTGTGTGTGTGTGTGTGTGGGTGAGCGAGTTTGTGTGTGTGCGAGAGTGAGTGTGTGCGCGAGAGCGAGTGTGTGTGAGTGTGTGTGTACCTGTGGGCAGAGGTTGTGGCAGTCCATGCCCACTGCAGCACTGAAGTGTCCTCCGCTGTGCCGGTGCTGATGGGTCGGGTCGGAGCGGGCGCGGCCGCTGGTACTCGTTCCAGAAGAACCTCCTGCAGACACACACACGATCAGAGTCAGCGCTACAGAACTCATGAGCTCAGATGTGTGCGGGATAGGGCTGTAGCTAATTCTAATTTCTTTCTTAATATGAACAAAATTAAAATGATATTCAAATTCTAAACGCAATAATGTTAAAGAAAAGAGTGCTGTATCATCTTCTGTGTCCACAAGAGGGCGCAACGAGCAACTAAACCAAATCAGGCATCAAATCTTTTATTGAAATAAAATATAACTTCCTTAAAGTGCATGCAAGGAAAATGAGGTTACAGTAGTGCATCAGTAACCGGAGAAAACACACCAGCAAACTGGCCTTCAGAAACACACACTTCTACATATACACATCTACATATAGATCCTCACACAATCTTGATCTTAATGCTTTCTGTTCAGTGTTTCAGCAGGTGAACACTTACTCACACACACACTCAGCTCTAAGGCCGTGTGTCCACCAAAGCGTTTTTCCACGCGCCTGGCGTATGTTTTCAATTGTTTCCAATGGGAGCGCCGCGTTTTTCAAACGCCATGAGCGTGACGAGGCGCTGAGCGTTTTTTTGACGCTGAAGCGCCGAGCGCCCGGCGTTTTTTACTGGTCGCCGAGAGTTGAAAAATGTTCAACTTTGGAAAAAACGCAGCGCTCATCACTGTCAGTTCTTGCCCAGCCGTCCAATCACAGTGGAGGAGGGGCGGGACTAAACCACACCGACCAACAGTCACAACGTTTAAACTGCTGCGGATATTCTGTATCATAGCAACGAAACGCCTCAACGGAAAAAACGCTGCGCTGCCAAAACGCTCTCAAGCGCCCAAAGCACGGCGTCTTCAGCAAAGCGTGTAGCGTTTTCAGCTGGCTAAAAACGCTTTGGTGGACACACGGCCTATCCGTTGTGCAGGAATGGTCCAGTCTGTCGTTTCATGATTTTCTTTAATGATAGGCTAATGAACTCACCATTCAAGCAATCCGCCCCGAATTGGCGCTAATTTGAAAGCAGGGTTTCCCGCCTTAACGACGTCATCAAAAAATAAATAATAAATCGGGGCGGGCCTATGCCTCGGCGAACACAGCGGAACAGGGTGGGTTTTTATTTCTCATCTCCATAAATATATCCAGTAGCCAAGTAAAGCTAATGCAAGGGCTAGGAATCAATGGATCCTTTGCCGATACGTCCTCGTCGTCATCATGGAGAGCGCGGTTCATGGTTGCATAGCAACAACAGACGCCACGGGAGCGCAAGCACTTGTGGACAGAAGGAAAGAGCACAGGGTTTCTGCAGGTTTCAGTAAGTCAAATTTAAGACCTTTTTAAGACATTTTAAGACCATAAACATTGAAATTTAAGACCTAGACGACGCATTACCAAAAATTTAAATTTAAAAAAATAATATTTGTAAAAAATTATTTTGTGTGTGTGTGTGTAGGTGAAATTTGTACTTTGCATTTTATACTGTAAAAACGCAACTATAGTTGATCATACCTAGAGATGAAATGGCATGAACAATTCATTTCATGATTATTATGAAATCAATTTGCCAAATGTATGTCTAAACGCAGCAAATAAATAAAATTAGCATTAATATGCACTTTTTGTTTACATAAACATTAAAAATGATGGCCAGATTTTTAAGGAGCGTCTTGCAACAGGTTATCTAGTTAAAATAGTCTTCACAAAACAATGTTTTATAAGCAGATAAACCTCACGTATTTCAGCCTGTAAATGGTCTTTTATAAAAAGATTGAGTCAAAAAATGATAAATTATTGACATTCACATCCCCTTATCTTTTATTATTGATAGTGAAATTCAGACGATTTTTTTCCGTATCAAGCCACGAGCTAATGCTAGCACGCGAGCGGCGTGTTTGAACCGCTTTGAACCCCTGCACTAGAGCTCCGCTTTGTACGCTACGACTCAATACATTTTTCTACTTTGTAATAACTTTCTGCAGCCATAGTTTTGGCAAATGAACGAGGGTAAAATCTTTTTAAGACCTGACCAAATCAAATTTAAGACCTCAGATGAAAATCTAGCCGTTTTTAAGACTTTTTAAGGCCTTAAATTTAAAGTTCAGAATAACCACGATCCACTAACCACGATTCAGGAATACTGAAATTGGTACCGAGAGAACCGTGAATTTTTACTGGTATTGGTACCGAATAGGGCTGGGTAATAAATATCGATTTCTCGATATTAATTGATTCTCATTTTTACGAACCGATATCGATTTTTAGATCTCAAGAATCGATTAGTCATCCTGTTTCATTTGAATGAACGGAACATTGCATCGCGGCTGCGCACATTCAAAAAAAAAATCGCAATAATCTTTGTCCTTTGTTACTATTGATATGAAACAAAGTCTCAATTTTCAAATTACGTCCATTTTCTTTTAAAATTCAAAAACATAAATAAGGTTTTGGCGCTGTGGCGTGAGATCGCTCTGGAGAAGCAGCAGCGCTGATCTCTCTTCCGGCTTAATAATACCAGTCACAGAGCCAAATAAACATGAATGAGCATCTGAAAGTGTGTTAAAGATAGAGGACAACTTATCCAAATCCGGATCATGTCACATTGATTCACTCAATCAGCGTTTCAACCGTGGAAAGACGTCAGTTCAACAGCTTATAATCAATGTATCGTCATATTTACCTCAGAAAACCCACATCAACTCGTTAGTCAGCTAGAAAAAATAACTCCAGAGAGGAGCATTTTGATAAATATATACACCATATTACATATGCATTATAATCTTAATGTTCTTCAATATTTAATGCATATTTGAATAAATCTGGCAAGTTTTTATGACAGCCACCATTTAAATGTTTATATTTCATATAATCTTATTATTATAAAAATAAATAAAAGTGTAATTTAAGTGATTCATTCATTATTACCTTCATATTAGGCTAATGAAGCTACAACTAGACTCCCATAGTTTACAGCATTAGTTTAGAGATTTGATTCCCTTGAGAAAAATTGCCATTTATTGTAACTGAGATCCAAAATAATCGATATTGAATCAAATCGAATCGTAATCGAAATCTAATCGAATTGCAAGCTTGTGAATCGAAATCGAATTGTGAAATTTGTCTCAATACCCAGCCCTAGTACCGAATACTTAAATTTTGGTACCGTGACAACACTAGGCCGGACGAATGCGACTGCTCCAGCGCCGGGCTCGTGGACACACTGCTGCTGGTGTGTGTGTGTGTGTGAGTGTGTGAGACCTGAGCTGGAGGACGTGCTGGACGTGGTGCCGGACGACTGCGACTGCTCCAGCGCCGGGCTCGTGGACACACTGCTGCTGGTGTTGGTGCCCTCGTCCGCAGTCTTCTTGAAGAAGCTGTGCTGCAGCGCGTAGTACGGCTGGATGCGGGTCTTCGGGTCGTAGTCCAGCATCCGCAGGATCAGGTCTTTGAACTTCAGGTAATCTGCGACGGCGTGCCCCGACTCTCCGGCTCTCCGCCCGCCCGGACCGCCCGCCTCCACGCCCAGTACACTGTGCAGCTTCCGGGAGCCCGCGGGCTTATACTGCGCATGGGAGAGAGCAGGACATACACGTCAGTTCACACAAAAATGACTTCCAGACAGACAGCCAATCACGCCCATTATAAAGCTCGGAAGAGCAAGGACATGTTTAATAGAACTCTGTGTTTGTCTGAAAGAAGAGTGTTATACACACCTCGGATGGGTGGAGGGGGAGTAAATCATGGGCTAACTTTCATTTTTGGGTGAACTATCCCTTTACTATCACACAGAGCTGCTGACAGGAACAGGAACAGAAGTGTTCCTGATAGTTTCACTGTTCTAACTTTAGTGAGTGTGTAATGTTGCTGATGCTCAAAGCTCAGAGCCAAGAGAGAGATTTGCTCTTACAGATCTGGCTTTTTAAGGACTACAACAAACGGCAGGTAGAACTACTCAAGCTTCCTCCCGGGTTAATGACATCACCAACCCTAACATTTACATCAACCCGCCCCCAGGAACACGATTTACAGATTATCACGACAGAATATACTAATCAGTCACTAAAAGATAACTACACATAAGCTACATCAGCTAACCAGTCAGAAATGTCCTGTTGCTCTACATGTTGTCACTCCTTGAGTCTCTCCATCTTTCTGACTCCAGTTTGAACAAAAAAGGCTGACAGTTTTTGAAATTGTCGGTGCGTAATCAAGCTGATAAGAACAAGCACTTGAGGCTCCGCCCCCTGCACCGGGAGCAGCAGCTCATTTGCATTTAAAGGGACAAACACAAAAACAGTGTGTTTTTGCACATCCTCAATTTTAACATGCTATATAAAACATCTGTGGAGTATTTTGAGCTAAGACTTCACACACACACACACTGGGGACACCAGAGACTTATTGTACATCTTGTAAAAAGAGCATTATACCACCCCTTTAGCGAAATCATGCCGAAAAATATTTGTCAACGACCTTTTTCTACCATTACTAAGATGAGACAACACCGTCATTAACCCCTTAACGCCCGAATTTATATAGCTGTATATAAAAAAATGTTTTATGTGTGTTTTTGCCTTTAAGTAGATGGTAAATAATGTTGAGATTATCAATTTTACTTTTGCACAACAAATAAATCGAAATTTTGGTATGTTGCAAATCTGCAACAGCGGGTATAATGGTCAATTTGGTATGTTGCAAATGTTCCCGAACGTGCGTAAACAGGAAATGAGTCCGTCACTTTGCGGTCCCACTAGAAACAAGTGCTTGTCGAAGCTCCTAGGGCCGTAGCGAATAAGCACTGACCGGCATTGGGGGACTGCAGACGTTATCTCGGCTGGTTGACTGAGTCAAACGGTTTGTTGCATATTTGCGATATTGGGTGTTAAGGGGTTAAACGATACCTGTGACTATATCAACATGAAAAATTGCTGACGAAAGAAGATGAGACTGAAAAACAGTTAAAAAATAAAAGCATTACTAAAACCTCTCTGTTTTCGCATTAGACAGTTTTAAACAAGCCGCTACGAGCTTTCATGCGTGCGGTTGCCAGATTTCGTGTTTTTAAATCCCCCAATCAGACCTTCTCTGTTAAAAGGACACGTTTTTTCTACCCGATGTTTTACTTAATATCTGTAATCTGGCAACATGCGCCGCGCTCTCTCTACACTGAGGAAGATGATCTGAAAACATCAAACACACAGACGATATAAGCTGGAGCTCCGCGGTCTCCGTCTCATATAAGCGTGCCAGAGTTACCGCGCTGGGTTCTGGGACTGAAACTGCGATCGAGCCTTCTGTAATAATTACAAACATCAATCTCCACTCTATTTATAAATGCACAAACGCAGTTCTAAGTGACAATAAAAATAGTCTTTTTTTGTCATTAATTTAATTTAGAATTATCAGAAATTTCACCGCTTATGTCTTATAGAGAATGGGTTAATTTATTAATTTTATGACATTAATTTATGACAAATAGCCTATGGAAGAAATCAGGAAACTACATTAGGTCAAATAAACCACGCATACGAGCTCTATGAGACAACACGGGACATTCTCTAGATTTGTAAAAGATTTGCAATAATTCTGATGAACTGCAAATATGAATATCTCAAATGACAACAATTGTTGTGATTATGATTTTAAAATTAAAACTCTATTATAAACGTAACCATTATGCAGCATGGTGAAACTACGCCAGTTTTCATTGACTGACCCTTGAGTAAATGCGCAGGCTTTTAGTCGACTGAACCTTGACTGGGTGAAAACAGGGCCAGATGGACGGACTATGATGAAATGAACTGACACAGGACCGAGAGTTAGAGAGACGCACCCGTTTGCCATCTTTGGTCTTCTTCGCACACCACGAGCTGTCAGTCATCTTCTCGAAGAACTTCCGGGCTTTGGGAGCCTGCTCCAGGATGTGACTGGGAGGGACGCCCAGAACCTCCACGATTTTATTCATTTGGTCGACCTGCCATCAAAAACCACAAGACAACGAGTCACGGTCAGTGTGAAGGATTGATCTCCACTAAAATAGTACAGAATTAGTTTCGTTGTTATTTATGTGGTGATTATTTATTTATTAAACATCTTATGGCCCACAATCATAAGACTATAAATCAAACTGTGAACAAAACAATACATACAACTATATTAACATCCACAGAAACCCACAATATCATTCTGGCTATTATAAGCATTAGATTCAGTTTTGTCATCTGTTCAAATGATAGCACAAATAAATACACAAGATCAAAGAGCCAGATCAAGCAAACCGTGCTTTAACTTATCCAGATAGGTCTAACAATAGTATTCAGGCATAGAGATTGAATAATCACAAAAGGGTTTTCACAGTATTTTCAATTTTGATATTTTTAGGTCAAACCGTTCTTGTCTGTACGGTTTAATAACTCGTAAATATAAGTACACATTGATGTCCTAAAACACGAAACGAACTTCCAGCGCTTGTGCAGACCGAAGCGCCTGTGTCGTCATATCAGTTGGACGTGGCTGTGGTTAAGAGGTAAAAACGATATAAATACTGTTGGTTTTCTCACACAAACCGCTCGTTTCGTGTCTTAGGCCATCAATGTGTACTTACATTTACGAGTCATTAAATCATGTTTAATTTGGACTTCTCTGTGCATGCTCTTTGAGGTGGTGACCATAGTCCTCCATTATATGACAGACAAGAACGGTTTGACCTAAAAATACCAAAATTGAAAATACTGTGGAAACAAAGACACCTACATCTTGGATGCCCTTGAAGTAAGATAAAACATATAAAACATCAATTTCAAAATGAACTGTCCCTTTAAGTTGAATATAGATTAATCGGTAATCAGTTTCCATTGGTCGAACTTTCAAATGACGCTGGAAAACTTGGAAAGCTTGGTTGCGCCAGTAGTTGTTAGCTATCATGATAACTTCGTTGCGACCCCTGCCTCAGATTTAAGAGGTTAAGGTTAACCATTAATAGATTAACAATGATCAACAACAGGAATTTATGTGAATTGACATGACTGTAAACCGGCGTTACCGATTAACCTTATCCAGCTACTGACACGATTCAGTGGAGAGACTCGGACTTCTGTTGCTTGAGTGACATCACCGACACACACAGCCGCAGGTTTATCAGGCTGCCGCCACTTTAAGACTGAACACACAGATCTAACGCACATCATTTCCTCACGCTGAGGGCGTTTCAAACCTGTGTGCATGTTTCCCTGAACACGGATGAGCTCCCCCACAGACAGCTTTCCCGACATACAGTCATGTGCTTATAAATCACCATTGTGCTACATATGATACGCAAATATTGCTGTTAAAGGTGTATTTATACACACATTTTCCGTTTCCCATTCTCACGTATTGGTAAAATTTGTTATAAAAGGAGAATGTTTGTGTATTTTGCACATAGGACAATAGTTTGTAAAGTGGGAGATTGATCAGGACTGCATGTAATTTCGTTGTCCTCTTTTGTATGACAAATTAAGATTATGATCTGGAAGTCAATGGGTCTGACTTTCTTCAAGATTTCATCCGTTGTGTTCAGCAGAAGAGCTCACAGGTTTGAGCCAGCTCGAGTGAGTAAATGAGGACCGGCCAGGGGGGCGCTCACCTCGTTGGCGCCGCTGAACAGGGGCTCTCCCGTGTGCATCTCCACCAGTATGCAGCCCAGAGACCACATGTCGATGGCCAGATCGTACGGCATCCCCAGCAGCACCTCCGGCGAGCGGTAGAAGCGACTCTGGATGTACTGGTATATCTGAGGACACACGAGACACGTTACTGAGGCGCCGCCAAACACACACGCTCCACAAACCAACACGCTTTTAGACTGGACGGGTCAAATCCCCAACACACGTCAGACGGTGAAGACCGAGAGTGTCAATGATAGAGTTGGGTATCGATTGAATTTTAATGATTCCTATCCGATTTTGATTCTGCTTATCGATTCCTAAATTCGATTCCAACAACCTTTGATAATTACTTTTATTGCTAAACACGTAACTGCAGCTGAACGTCATCCGCTGAAGAACACTTACACATGCAGCGTTTGCCACTTCAAGCATTATTAAATAGACACAACTGAACAAAGATCTGAAACAAACAGTGTTTTAAGATGTTCAGGTACTGTAATCAAATGTAAAAATACACTGCAGTTCATTACAAGTATAGTTACAGAGTTATTGAGAGAAAAACCAAATGAATGAATGACAGCGCGCGAGTCGTCTCGAGCTTGAATGGTTTAAAGTCATATGGAAACTAGGGGTGGGGAAAAAAAATTGATATTGCAATATATTGTTGTGCTCTCTGTTGCAATAAATAATCGATCCTCTAACACCCAATATCGATATTTTATTACAACACGAAATGATTCATTTACCCGTTGTCAGTGTCACTGTCACTACCCAATATCTACCATTCTGTTTGCGGGGGGCGCTGTTCGAGTAAATAGGGGTAAAGTGGCGCAAACAGCGGCCGGTGAAGAACCCAGTTAACTAACAACAAGAGAAGAGAGAAGAATGGCGGAAAACAATAAAAAAAAAACTAATCAAAGACCCACCCGCTAGTTTCCACTCTAAAGTGTGGAGACACTTAGGGCCCTGTGATTTCCGCGAATCACGAAATCTCGGATGGAATTGCGGAATTGGCCAATTAACGCGGAATCTAGAGTTAACACAGAATTTCGTGGAAATTTGAAATTCTGTTCGTGTGTGGGAGAAGAGCGTATGTCTGGTGAAAATGCAGACCAGGGGAAGCAAATCTGGGCGACACAAACCCCCCAACCTGTCATTTCAGCTACAATGACGAAATCAAAACAATGAAAGCATGGCAAAGCGGCTCTCTGGCTCTCCTTTCGTCGGCAAAAAGTTAAGAAACAGTCAGAACCGAGCCGAGCAGTTCACACGTGATTTATGCATTATTATTATATATACACACACACAACGTGCACACCGCGTCTGTCTATGAGGCACCGACTGGACAAAAGCGAAGCGAACTCCGTGAGCGACAGAGTGTGACTTTATTTAAACTTATATAAACTAATATAATTTATATTACTGGACAGTTTATAGCTCATAACCATATTTTGTTGTTACTTGTCTTGAAGAGTGCAGTGTTATGTTGCATCATGCAGTATTTGTCCTGAAAAGACTACTGAGTAAATGTCTATACTACCTTAATAAATTTAAGGTCATTCCATATTTATTTGTATTTTTTAATACATTTTAATCATTAACTTTAAAAAGCACACTCTTTTTACGACTAAAATAACAGCCGAGAGTAAAAAAAAAAACCTAATTCCCAAAAATTAAAACTGATAAAACGGAATTTGGGAAAAAATAAAAAGGATTTCATAGGGCCCTAAGACACTTCGGGGTTTACGAGACAGTCGACCGTAGGGTTGGGTATCGAGAATCGATTGGAACCGGGACTAACTTTTCGTTTTTCCCGGAATCGTTCAAAAGTTAAAAATTCGATACCTAGTTTCGATATTCACAGTCCGCCGACCAGAAGAAACCGCTGAACAACACCAATGAAGAGGCGTCTACCGGAAGTGTTAGCATAACCGTGCGAGTCGAACATAAGTAGCTTACGTCGGCGGTCCAAAGTGTGGATTCACTTTTCTAAAAATAACAAAATCTCGGCAAAATGCAGAGTATTTCCCTTTAGAAAGGAGTATTTCCTTCAGAAACACCGTTGGTTAGCAAGGTTAGCTAAACTTTTTTGACCCTGCCTCTTAAAAGAATCGGAATCGAGAATCGTTGGGAACCGGAATCGAAACAAGGAATCGGAATCAGAATCGTTCAGATTCAAACGATACACAACCCTAGTCGACGGAAAGGCAAATGCATATTTTTTGCACATTGTTTGCATTAATAAATGCATAAATTTCCTTATTTCCTTTTCCCTTCTTTTTCTTTTCAGTCACACAGAAATTTCTTCCAATATATTGAATACCGTAGATATCGAGAATCGTGATATCATATCGTGGACCACATATCGCCACAGAATTGAATCGTGAGGTACCTGTATCGTCCCACCCCTAATGGAAACGCTCACAAAGGAATCGAAATTAATTTGATCGCAAGCGTCCGACCCCTGAGCTGGAGCGTTGCGGACGCCGAGCCTCACCCGCTGGCCCAGCTGGCAGGAGCTGCCGAAGTCCACGATCTTGATGGCGGATCTCTTGGGGTTGCAGAGCAGGATGTTCTCGGGCTTGAGGTCGCAGTGGATGATGCTCAGCTCCGGCGTGGCCAGGAACAGCAGCGCGGTGCACAGCTGCTGGGCGAACTTGCGCGTCAGGTTCAGCGACACGCCGCGGAAGTTGGTGTTCCTCAGCAGGTCGTACAGGTTATAGGACAGCATCTCGAACACCAGACACAAGTGGTTCCGGAACATGAAATGGCGTTTCAGATGAACTGGGGGAGAGAGAACGACAGGCCATGGTTAATCAAACGCGGGGTGGGGATCACAGGGCACTTTAGCCAGAACCAGACGTTTGAACCAGTTTCGGAGCTGGATCTGACGAACCGTCACACATTATCAATCAAATCCTCGACAGATGTACATGAAAATCAACTCTAGCCCTTCTTAACGGCTTTCCACAGCTCGCACCAAGGACTACAGCCATAACCACTACCCAAAACACTTCTAATAGCTAATAGTCCACACAACACTAACAATAACAAGATGTTGGAATTACTTTTAGGACGATTTTTCCAACTGATGATCAACACAAACACTGACGGCCAATCAGAATCCATCCTTCTTGAAAGAGCTGAAGCATTTAAAGCAGCAGACGACGAATTAACAGAATGAGGACGCTAATACACTACAGTCAGAGCTATGCTAACACTGATAGGTTTCTCCTGAAAGACTAGAAATATTGCTTTTATCTGGTGAATTACTTTATGTAAAATGGTCTTTTGAATCATTTGATGAACATAGCAGAAGTAAGCCACTAGTACTAATATAAACATGCGCTCTTGTACATAGAGTTGGATCAATACCTTCAAAACAACGCCAGTCGCTACTAGCTTAAGAATACAAAACAAGTCATCACTATGTAGTAAACTTGACTGTTATGGTTATAATCATTTTAATATGATCATACATGACTGACCTGACTACATAGACTTCCTAGATGATCATCTGTACAGATATTGAACAGACCTGAATAAACACTAAGAGCCGAACTGATCATTTCCTTGACTTCACTGAAGCGGCTGATCTATCGGATAAAGCACTGTAGAAATAAAGCTGTGGGGTTTATTCTATCCGCTCGGACTTTTACAATGAAAACACAAGCACATGTCTGAACTTTGAGCTGAAGTGGCGTGAGCGTGACCTGCGTGTGTTCAGGACGTCACATGACCTCTGCGCCTCCAAGTTCAGCTGGCTCTTGTAGTTCTTCAGGGAGTTTATCATAAGCATCTCATTGACGAACTCTTCAGTGGTCGTGAGCTGATGAATCTGCTCTTACACACAGACAGCTGGGACGCCGACCCTGGCCTTTATTTTTAAACATTTATAGTTCAGCCTGACGTCTGCCCCAAATAGAGCGATTCATTCCTCTCTAAACACCATCTCACACACACGGCAGGACGTGACAGACCGATACCTCACAGGACGTGTCCTCACACTCCACGCTGAACACACACCGAAGAAAACACCCCAAGTATGAGAACATCTCAATTAATTTCTGATTATGTTTGTTTCCTAAGCACACAGGTGATGTGAATACTGGCTAATAGCGGGTCAACAGTATATCGTGTCACAATATATATCACAATGCAAAAATGCCACAATATACAGTATATTGTGGATAGTGACAATCTGTGTTGTGTATTAGGGATGGGCAACGATTAATCGCGATTAATCGTTAGCAGAATAAAAGTTTGTGTTTACATAATATATGTGTATGTAGTGTGTACAATTAATTTGTATATATAAATACACACACGTGCATGTATATATTTAAGAAATATTTGCATGTATATACTTTATATATATTTATACATAATTAATATTATATATAAAGTAGGGCTGTCAAAACGATTAATCGCGATTAATCGCATCCAAAATAACAGTTTCTGTTTACATAATATATGTGAGGGCACTGTATAATTATTTTGTATATATATAAAAAACACACATGCATGTATATTTAAGAAAAAAATATTATTTATATATAAAATATTTATATATAATATAAATTATATATAAATCTATATACAGAATACACATGAAAATATTTCTTAAATATATACAAGCATGTGTGTGTGTTTATATATATAAAATGATTATACACAGTGCACCCCACATATATTATGTAAACACAAACTTTTATTTTGGATGCGATTAATCGCGATTAATCGTTTTGACAGCCCTAATATAAATATAAATATTTGACATATTAATAACACATTTTTCTTAAATATATACATGCATGTGTGGTTATTTATATTTACAAATTAATTATACACACTACACACACATATATTATGTAAACACAAACTTTTATTTTGCTAACGATTAATCGCGATTAATCGTCGCCCATCCCTAGCAGATACCGATACAAATATTTTTGGGTTTTAGAACCCGATATTCCGATATATCGGCCGATATATATATTTTTTTTATTAAATATTGTTGGATTTCACACACGTGTAAAAGAAAAGCTAACTTTTCTGCACAAGAAACATTTGATACTTTTTCTCTATGTCTAAATGTTCACTCCTCGCAATTATAACTTACATTTTACAATGCAGGGACTGTAACTAGAGATATGCTAGTTATAAATACAGAAATCATTACTTTATTTAAGCAGAAAAAGTTCATTGTGGTTTCCAAGCTCATTAATGTTAACGTTAGTGGTTTTCCACTGATAGTGGCGTTAGCTAGCTTTGTGCTTAGCTAGTCTATGATGAGCCATAATTTAGCAATAGATAACATGATACTGCAAATTGTAAAACATACATTTTCAATATAACAGGCCAAGGAGAGATGATTGAAGCGTGTTTCGACCGTTTTTATTTTATATTTGAAATATTCATTTATCGGCCATTATAACTGCCGATACCGATATTTTGGAAAATGCCTAATATCGGCCGATAATATCGGTCTGGCTCTAGTTTAGTTCACCCAAAAAACACTTCTGTGAGGAAGAAATTCATGTTTTCAGAGTTTTAGTGTCAGAACTACTATAAACTGTTGAATATAATGTATAATAATGCAGTGGGGGATATTGGTGTGTCCTGATGTCTGATGTTACCAGCACAAGAAAGTTCATCTACAATAACTCTGTTTTCATCTTCAGAATCATGAATATTGTTATTCTGGGGTCTCTATTGTCCTGTATCGGGTCCATCCTGTTCATTTACACACACACTGAAATATCAAATTCAGCATTTAATCAGCAGTACACTTTTTGTTCATCTTTATCACGTCTGTCAGTATCGCAATAATATGGTATCGTGAGACACCACTACTGTGAAAGCAAATAGAGTCGCCCGTACCGATGTAGTACTTCATCTCGGTGTCGTGTTTGTTCATGAGCTCCAGCAGTCGGACTTCGATCTGAGCCTGATTGAGGAAAGCCTTCTTATTCTTGATGATCTTGATGGCGACCCACTCCTGCTCCACACGGTCGTACGCCTTCACCACCTGCCCGCAGAGAGCGACACGAGCGTCACACACACACACAAACACTGACCCGCACGACACCGGCCCGTCTCACCGACACACACTGACCTGCCCGAACGAGCCTTTGCCTATCAAAGAGTCGATCTCGTATCGGTCCATCCACTTCTCGCCGTTCTTAACGATGTAGTCGAAGTTGTCATCATCGTAGCCGTCGTTGTAGATCTTCCTCTCCTTCTTGTTGCTGGAGTCCTCGCCCTGACCCTGTTGGTGACGACGCTTCTTCTTTGCATAGTAAACCTGCAAACGAGCGGAAAGAGCCGTGCTTAGTGGAGTCACGTGACAAAATCAACCATTTCATCTCTTTAAATTTGGACCATAGGGTTGGGCCTCCGATTCCGATTCAAATAAGGTAAGAAAACAAACGTAGATAGTCACGTTTAGTCTTATTGCAGAACACGTAACTGTGTCTGAAATCATCAGCTAAAGAACACTAGGGCTGTGTATCACCAACAATGTCACGATACGATAGGCATCACGATACTAAAGCCATGATACAATATGTATCACGATACGGATCAATTTGGAATTTAACTGAGCTGAGTTTAGTAACAGTGCTACAACAGTTGTGATAACTGAAAAAACTAAATTTTTTGTCTAAAAAAAAAATAAGTTAAATAAAAATGCTGAGAGTGGCTCTTCCATCTGCTTTTAAAGTCTCCCTAAATATCAGAAATGACAATTTTTGTGACACTGAAGCATGTCTACGCTGCTCAATGACTAAACAAAACTTAAAACATTCCATAAAAGAAAAAACGGTAACAACTTAAATTTAACTTTGTTTCCTCAACACCTAGTATTTAGCAATTTGGTCTCAAGTGATCAAATGTGCACCAAACAAAATCATTTCTTCTATGTTGAAATCATTTTAAATGATTACATTTTCAGATTTTTATGCAGAAACAACAATTGACATGCTCAGGGTGAAGAGAGTGACAGCAGAATATCTCAAAACGCTAATGCTTATCACCATAATAACGTTAACAAATAATGTTTAGAGGATACCAAGACCGAAATTTGACATAATTTTGCGTGTTTTAGTCTGTTAAAGCGATATAATCTCGCGAGCTGTGTGTGAGGCGGCTTTACTCTAGTCTAAATGCACGCAGATAAAAACCAACTCTCAGAGAGCGCGCCAGTACTGAACAGTTTAACGTCGTTTGAATGTTTAAACTGGTAAGACTTAAAGACGCGCAAATGGTAAACTTTAGTCACGATGCAATGCTGGCCCGATTAAGCAAGTGAATGCTCCCTCATGTCCGGACTCCTAAACGCGAGTGTGTAGTTTCACCGGCTGCGGCGCTGTTTGCTTGCCTTGAGCAGCCGTTTGAGAGACGAGAGAGCAGACGCAGCACCATTGAACTCGCGCTGTTGCTGAAATTGCGTCTCACGTTTTCAAACTAATTTGATTTTATAAAACAAAATAAAAGCTTAAGTGAATCAATGTTTGCATAACAATACCCGCGACGAATACCCGCAACGCAATAGGCTACCCGCGACGAAATTAAAGCCCTGAATTGGCTTCATTCAAAAGCACAACAGTATCGATACTAGGGCTGTCAACTTTAGTCGTTTAGTCGACTAATCGGTCGATGCCGTCTTGGTCGACTGACATTGTTATTGGTCGACCAGGTGCATTTTTTTTTTTTTACCAATAGAAAGAATTTTTCAATGATTTACTCCTTAATATTTATTCCTTTATAAGCAGTTATTTATTACTGTATTCTAAATATAATTAGCCTATGTTTTGTCCCCACAGTTTAACGCACACACATAATACACTCAGGAACGCGCCTGTGGCCGGCTGCGCTGCTGCTTCGCTCTCGGTAAGGGATGCTGTATTCATTCAGTTAGAACGCTGCTTGTTTTGGCTTTAGTCGACAAAATGTCCAGGAAATCTAAATCTTTTGTCTGGCTGCATTGTAAAACAAAGACGACAAGACTGTGGAGGGAGGCGACCGCGTTGCTCCATTATGAGCGCGCAAGTCGCGCGCCTACATTTGAAATCGAACTTGAGCGCGCAAAAGACGTGAGCAGCCCTTTTAACGGCTATATCATGCTGACTCAATAGATTGTGTTTTCTTAATATGTTTTCGTTTTTATTTGTACACTTCACGCATTTGAAAATAGCCTAAATAATGCAACAAAACGAAAATAAACCTATACGCGGTCCTACAGCCTATTATTAGGATTGTTTTTTAGACTACTTGGGTTTTTTGTGTGTTGTTTTAAAACGTCTTGATCGTCAGGACGAAAGTTAACCCTTTGCTTTGAAAGTAAAGAATAAAGCCTCTATAAACGAGAGATTTTGTTAGGATTTTTCATTATTATATTTTTTTTGTAGCGTGTGGTGTGATAAGGTGCGCGATTGTGACTGTTAGTCCTACTATAGACCTAGGACAGAGCTCTTCACTTTTTGCAGTTAAAAAAAATCACTTAATTTTCAAAGAATTGTATTATTATTATAGTTTTATTTATTTGTGATGTTTTTTCGTTGTTGTTTTATAAATGCTCTATGACAATTGTTTAAAAAATGTTTAATCAAAACATCACGTTTTTTTTTTTTTAGTCGACTAATCGTTGCGCAGGACAAGACTTTGGTCGACTAAGAATTTCTTTGGTTGACTACAGCCCTAATCGATACGGCAGCTGCTGGAGTTCATGACGATATATCGTTGTATCGATATTTTGAGCACAGCCCTAAAGAACACGTTAGCCTGTGCTTTAAAAACACCACAGAAGAACAACTGAGGAATCGATAAGAGGAATCGAAATTTACATTTTATAACAAGTATCCGATCCCAGGCCTCGAGTATGGATTTTCGATCCCCAACCCTAACGGTGAGTAATGTGTGTGTCGCACCTCATTGATGTGTTTGTATGTTTTGATCAGTTCGATGGAGAGTTTTCTTAAGGGCGCAGACGCCGGGTCCCGGAAACACTGCGGCATCCGCCTCTGGAGCATCACCATATCCGCAGTTACCTGCAACACAAGCGGCGTGAGAGAGCGCCCGCAGACACACACAAACACACACACACTCGCCACACACGCGTACCTGTGAGGTGTTGGGCTGCGAGGCGCCTGATTGGTCCGCGGCGCTCGGCGGGTGAGCATCACTGAACGGCGGGTGAGAATGGGGCGTCTGCGCATCCATCTGCACACCAGCCGAATGGAAAGAAAACGAGGGGGCCAGCCGAACAGAGGAGGGTTTGCATGCTGAGGTCTCTCCTCCTGAAACACACACACACAACTTCAGCACATGACAGACAGACAGACAAGATCTCTTGCTTTTAGTTTCACATAATTGAAAAACAGGCTCTTTTTCCCTTAATGTGTCTATGCACGCTCCGATCCAAAAGCCAGATCCGGTTACAGAACACCTGAAAAAGCTCGGACCAAAATGGGAGATCAGGGTGGTCGCGCTTGTCACATGACGACACTCAGTCCTTCAAGCACACACACACACACACACACACAGGTCAAACCAGAGCTGATGGAGTGTGTTTATGACTCAGCATCAGGATCACACACACACACACACAGAACTCTATTAAACTAACCCGCTCATATCGGTTCTGAAACGAGGTGATTACAGAGATGAAGCGTGACTGAACAGAACCCGCCGATGATCCACAACTACAGACGTCTAGACAACAGCTGAGGGTTTCACTGCCACAAATCACAGCACAATAAAGCCAACATGTGAGCGTTTGTAAATGTGACGGTCTGCAGCGAGCGGGAATTCTGCAGATCATTAAGTCGTCATTTATCAGCGTCTCTCACCAGCAAACACAATGCAGCACATTCACACTGGTAACCAGCGCTCGAAGCCCAGCAACAGTGCTTCATTACCATAGCCTACCACCAGGAAGATGCCGCGCCATTGGCCGGCCGGCTAAAGCGGCAGCCAATCAGGAAAGGGTATGCAAATAACCCACTTTTGTTGCTAGGGCAAAGCTGCGAGGCTCCGTCCAATAGGAAAACGGGTAAGAGGCATGAAATTGAATTGCACTTTGACACATTTCCCAGCACAGTTTAACACAGTATTTGCTGACAGAAAAGCTCTCGGGTGAGGAACCCGGAATCAGTTTGTCTGAGAGACCCCGGAGACGGGCCTTTATCCCCGAACATCTGTAGCCTCCTCTAAAACACAGGTGTGTGTGATGGGAAGCAACATGAACAAGGGAGAGATGTAGCACACAGTCCGAGTCTGAGCGTTTACATGATCATGAGTGTGTGTGTGTGCAAACGCACCTGTGGGTTAGTGTGAGGCTCACCTGTATGCATCGTCTTCTGACAAATCTCATATCATTGTGACAGGGGAGTCCATCTGCAAACCACAGCCCACTGCGAGAACAGCAGACAGTGAGGAACACTTACTGTACCTGTGTGTGTGTGTGTGTGTGTGTGTCATCAGCGTACCTGAAGCGACTCGCGAGTGGTTTCCAGGTGAGAACAGCCCTGGTGTTTCAGCAGGGTCTTGCCGTGTTTCGAGATGGTTGAGTTGATCTTCAACTTGCACAACCATTGGTGAAGATCTGCCGTGAAATTAATCCACACACACACTCAATCAGTTTAGGAGTGCATACTAACTAACTAGCAATTAAGCACAATAACACATAATCATACACTGTTTTTATGTGCGCCCAGAGACAGCAAACGCACATGAGATCCTGCAGCCCGAGTAAACACAACCACAAGACTCACTCAAACATCAGTCTAATCTACACGATGAAGAGCTCGTCATCAACATCATCAGGACCTCCAGTTAACGGCAAATTTCTACACAAGGTTAAGCTTGTGCTGCTAATTCTCCAGTGTGACTTTCGCACGACTGCGATTGTTTGACGCTGGAAATCAGTTTCGCGCACATGACGGCAATCAAAGCTGTCAAAACACTGGCTCGCGTTAACGTTAGTTAGCCTAGCATGCTAACGACACAACACCCGCACTAACCCGCGCGGACAGCGGCAGACACTCGGTCAGTCGCCCGGGAGAGACGAGCTTGAGCACTGAATAAACTCCTCATCTGTGACACCATCACACGGAGCTGTCGATGCCGAGGCTAGCTGGACATTAGCTGCCCGGGCCTGCGAACGGACCGAGGCCAGAACGGAGCGGGCGAGAAAACAGAGCCGTTACTTCGACGAGCCTCCGAAAACGCACAGAACGCGTCCAATCTCGCCCGGATTGAGACGCGGCGAGCGGGGAACGAGGCGTCGGGATCGCTGAGGGAAGCTAACCGTTAGCCGACGCGCTAGCCGTCATCACTCACCGTGTCGCGCGCGTTTCTTTCTGACGAGAGGAGTGAAAATCCTCCGGGAGAATCCGCAGTAATTCCCAGCCGTGTTCCTCAGGAATCCCTTTCCCAAAGCGTGTCGGATGCAAAGCCTCACAGAACACACACAGAACAGCGAGAACTCTCTCGGTGAGCGTCGGCGCGCTCCGCGGTCCCGTCCGTCAGTCACTCATCCTGCGCGCGCGCCGCCGCTGGCCCTGGACAAAATGGCGCGCACGCGCGCGCGCTGCAAACCCGCGCACAGGACTTGCGCACTAAACTCGCCACACAGGGCTGTTTGTCATCGATACGACGCGCGAATCGACGATCGATTTCTCAATCGCTATCGAGCGCTTCGGTAACGGCGGTCATCGGTCCTTTGAAGGGAGAAAAAAAAGTCAGGAACAAAATGGAAGCCGAGTGAGAAGGTTTCCATGACGACTGTCCATCACACGGCCAAGTTCCCGGATGACCTCATGACGCAGGAACCGTTCTCGGGGTTGTCATGGAAACTGCCAATCAATTTTACGTTTCTCAGGGCGAAGCGAAAGTGAAGGTACGTGCGCGATATTACACACACTGTAAATATAATAAAGCTCGTTTTACCAGAAATTACTGTAAACACACTTTTTGTGGTTTCATACATCGTCGTGTTTCTGTTTTGCTTCTCAGGGCGCAGGATTAGTTCTGGTGAACGTAGTAAAGTTTGTAGTTTTTATGCAAAGCAATGAAGGTTTTCCTAATAATATAATGATTATAAGTACGTTTACACAACAATAAAACTCTAAAGAGGTTTAATAACGGTTAACTTGGACACGCCTCTCCCGGCGGCGACGTCAGAGATCATATGACAGCGACGCGGAAGAGAATGCGCGGATTGAGAAGATGAGCGTTTCACTGGATATCAGGCTGAAACGGGCGAATAAAGTGTATCATGAAGGGGTGAGTGACTCTAGTTCGGCGTGCGATGTATCTGCGCGGTGTGCCGCGGTTAATCAGGCGTGTGTGTGTGTGTTCCAGGAGCGGCTGAGCGGAGTTCTGGTCATCAGCACCAGAGACGCGCTGCAGCATCAGGGAGTTTCTCTCAGTCTGGAGGGGCTCGTGAACCTGCAGCTCAGCTCGAAGAGTGTGGGGGTGTTCGAGGCCTTCTACAACTCTGTCAAGGTCTCACTCACTTATTCTCACACACATACACACACTCTCTCTCTCTCTCTCTCTCTCTCTCACACACACTCATGATCTGAAGTGCTGTAGAAGTACTATCCTGTTATCCGGACCCCACCATATACCATTTCGGAACTATAGTAATCCCTGATTGGTCTTAACCCCAGTGACGGGTAGATTTAGGGGTGGGGTTAGGGGTAGGCCATCGTCCCTGATTGGTCTTAACCCCAGTGATGGTAAGGTTTAGGGGAGGGGTTAGGGTTAGGCCATGGTGGGGTTCTGATTACAGGAAAGTACCGTAAATTGTGTGTGATGGTTCAGCCCATTCAGCTGGTCTCCAGCAACATGGAGGTGGTGAAACCAGGAAAAGTCCCGGCGGGAAAAACTGAGATCCCGTTTGAGTTTCCGCTGCAGGCCAAAGGCAGTAAGGTCCTGTACGAGACGTACCACGGCGTGTTCGTCAACATACAGGTGAGCGTGACACACACACACACACTCGTGTTCCGTGAGGATGCGCTGATGTGGTGTGTTGTGTTGCAGTACACACTCCGCTGCGACATGAGACGCCCGCTGCTTGCTAAAGACCTCAGCAAGAGCTGCGAATTCATGCTGCACTCCCAGGTGAGACTCCGACATGAGTACGGCTGCACGATGACACTAACACCGCTACGGTACGGCTGCACGATGACAGTAACACCGCTACCAGTACAGTCGCGCGTTGACTAACACTAGCCTGTGTTTCAGCCACAGAAGCCCAAGCTCTCGCCGAGCCCGGTGGAGTTCAGCATCACTCCAGAGACGCTGCAGAACGTCAAAGAGGTGCGTAGGTGCTCTCGTGTCTGATGGACTATAACAGGCTCATTTACAGTTCTGGACAAAAGTCACGTCCAGCCTTCACCCTTTATCTAGATGTTATTCAGAATGTGGGTCATGAACTTTTCTGAGGTGCTCCTATAATTCTATCATCATTTTTACATCTAAAGTGATCATAATTTATAAGTAAAAGTCAATTTTAGCCTACATCCAATTATAGTATTTTGAATAAAGCAATTGTTAAAATAAATCGGACGAATCATCCAAACATAAAAACACATATTGCTCCCTCGTGTCTGTGTGGTTTTGTTCAACAGAGGACATCGTTACCCAAGTTCCTGATCAAAGGTCATCTCGACGCCACCAACTGTGCGATCACACAACCTCTGACCGGCGAACTGGTGGTGGAAAGGTCAGAGGTCGCCATCAAGAGCATCGAGCTGCAGCTAGTCCGTGTGGAGACCTGCGGTGAGAAACACAGATCTGATGTTCAGCTTTAAAACCACCAACAGTGACATATCAAACCTGTGTGTGTTCAGGCTGTGCGGAGGGTTACGCTAGAGACGCCACAGAGATCCAGAATATCCAGATAGCTGAAGGCGACGTCTGTCACGGCCTCTCCATCCCCATATATATGGTGTTTCCTCGGCTCTTCACCTGCCCCACACTCGAAACCACCAACTTTAAAGTCGGTAAGGAACTCTTTTTACAGCTGAGATGAATACTGTTTTTTTGTTGTTGTTGTTTGTGTATATGTATATACACATACACACATTACAACGTCCATTACTGCATTTATAGATTTACTTTCTTCCCTTCTAGAATTTGAGGTGAACATTGTGATTGTTCTTCACGACGATCATTTGATAACGGAAAACTTCCCCCTGAAGCTGGTCAGAGTTTGAGGAACACACACCTGAGGCCGTCGGATCAGTCACAAGAAGCTTTTCTCTCTTTAACATCAATGAAAATATGCTCTTCTCACAGTCAATCACATTAAAATACTTTTTTGATCATGAGTGAATATGGATATTTGCTACTGTAAAGTAAGTGTTTTTAAAAGTCATCGCACACACGAGATGCTGATCATCTTATTTTTAAATTAGTTTTGTTCATGTCACTTGCAGAGTAAGCGTAACTTATGGCCTAAATGATGATGTTTAATGCTGTGTAAATTAATTATTCTACTTATTTTTATTATAATATAATGTAGTCTGAGTAATCCCACAAGTCTGGGTTTCGTATGAAGATCTTTGTCTTTATTCATTATATAAATATTCAAAAGAGACATGGTATCACGCATTTGAAGGGAACTTTAGTTAGTCATTTAGTTTTATATTGATCGTATTTTAAATTATTAATATTCAATTTTATATATTTAAATTAAATCAGTTTAAATTATATAATTAAATTTATATATAATTTTACAATACAATTATAACTAAATTCTTAATAGTTAAACCATCTAATTATTGTAGTTATACATTGATTTAATTCATTTTTAGTTTTTTTCTCTAAACCCTGATGGAAACAACAAGCTAACGTCTGAAGCAAACACAGCAGGACTGCTCTTTGGTCAAATGTTTAATAAAGTAAAATTAAGGTAAAATTGCAATGAAAGGTAAAAGTGGAAGAGTAAAATCAGTTCATGCAAATGAACTTTATTCCAGGAATGAGAAAAACAACAGTGTCCTAGAAATGAAACACCACCGCGATTGGTCCCCATAGCCTCCTACACCCAAAGCAAAGTGCCCACAGAATGTGTGCTAATACAAATGAACACACTCGTGGTGTCAGTGAATAAAGACGTGAACACACACTCGTGGTGTCAGTGAATAAAGATGAACACACACTCGTGGTGTCAGTGAATAAAGATGAACACACACTGGTGGTTCAGTGGAAGGCAGTCGCCGGTGTGTGAGTCTTGCGCTGTCGTCCGGGAAGCAGAGGAAAGTCCTCGGGGAGGAGAGCGTGTTCTCGACAGGTGGGACACGTGCTCTGCTCCTTCAGCCACGACTTTATACACTGAAACACACACACACCGTCACTCAGTCTGCACGTAAACACACGTCACGCAAGCGCTCAGACGACGTTCTGACCTCTCTGTGGAAACTGTGGCGGCACTCCAATACACACATCTCCTCAGCACTCATGTCCTCGTGGCAGATGATGCACGGGTCCTCCATGTTCAGCTGTGAACACACACGGGTTAGACCAACACGATGATTGACACAGGCCTGAATCGACACTGAACTGAATAACTGACCTGGACTGAATCAGTGACCTGGACTGAAACGACACTGAACTGAATCACTGACCTGGACTGAATCGACACTGAACTGAATCACTGGACTGAATCAGTGACCTGGACTGAAACGACACTGAACTGAATCATTGACCTGGACTGAATCGACACTGAACTGAATCACTGACTTGGACTGAATCAACACTGAACTGAATCACTGACCTGGACTGAATCGACACTGAACTGAATCACTGACCTGGACTGAATCGACACTGAACTGAATCACTGGACTGAATCAGTGACCTGGACTGAATCGACACTGAACTGAATCACTGACTTGGACTGAATCGACACTGAACTGAATCACTGGACTGAACCAGTGACCTGGACTGAATCGACACTGAACTGAATCACTGACCTGGACTGAATCGACACTGAACTGAATCACTGGACTGAATCAGTGACCTGGACTGAAACGACACTGAACTGAATCACTGACCTGGACTGAATCGACACTGAACTGAATCGGACTGAATCGACACTGAACTGAATCACTGACCTGGACTGAATCGACACTGAACTGAATCAATGGCCTGGACTGAATCGACACTGAACTGAATCAACACTGAACTGAATCACTGGACTGAATCAGTGACCTGAACTGAATCGACACTGAACTGAATCACTGACCTGGACTGAATCGACACTGACCTGAATCACAGACCTGGACTGAATCGACACTGAACTGAATCACTGGACTGAACCAGTGACCTGGACTGAATCGACACTGAACTGAATCACTGACCCTAAGTGAATCGACAATGAACCGAATCACTGACCTGGACTGAATCGACACTGAACTGAATCACTGACCTGGACTGAATCGACACTGAACTGAATCACTCAACTCAATTGATCTGAAAAATGACACTAGTGTGTTTAGAGCTTCTCTACAGCAGATATTTTCCTGTTATGTCTTGAAGCACACTGTATGGAATTAAGCCCTGTCGAAATAAAGCTGACCTGACGGAGAACAGGGAAATAATCCCGACACAACTGGAGAAAAACAGGTAGGGTGTATTCTGCGTATTAATGATGCGGACTCTTACCGCCAATGCTGCGTTGCGATGTTTGTCGGACACGTTCTTCCACACGTGTGCTAGCGGTGGCGTGACTCTAGAGTCAGAACCAGGACTCGCTCGCCCCGTGAAGCTCATGCGCTCCTGCACAACAGACAACAGTGTCACTACACAGCAACACACACAACACAACACAACACACTGAGACGTTCACTCACACGCGTGTTCTCCTGATGGTCCAGGATCAGCTGAGCCACGCGGTTGATGACATCATCATAGGTCAGCGAGTCGAGAGCACCTCCGCTGGACAAGCGAACCTCCTGAATGAACCGGCTCAACACCTGCCTGTGGAGAGACACACACACACACAGCTGTTACACTAACACACCTGACCAACACTAGCTCTACAGCCTGAAGTCATTACGCTGGTTTAGAGTCTCTTCAGCTCACCAAAGCTGTTTCTTTATCAAAAACAGTAAATAAGAGTGTAATATTACTCCAGTGTAAATCAGCTGTTCTCTATGTGAATAAATCTTAGAGTAGTTTATTCCTGTGATCAAAGCTGAGTTTCAACATCATTACTCCACTCTTCAGTGCCTGTGGAGCGCGAGGCTCGCTAAAACGAGTGTGGCTAGAACGAATGTCGCTAAAGCTAGTGTCGTTAAAACGAGTGTCGCTAAAACGTATGTCGCTAAAGTTAGTGACGCTAGAACGAACGTGGCTAAAGCTAGTGTCGCTAAAGCTAATGTCGTTAAATCGAGTGTCACTAAACCTAATGTCACTTAAACGAGTGTCGCTAAAACAAGTGTCGCTAAAGCTAGTGTCACTAAAGCGAGTGTCATTAAAGTTAGTGTCGTTAAAGCTAATGTCACTAAAGCTAATGTCGCTAAAGTGAGTGTCGCTAAAGCGAGTGTCGCTAAAGCTAGTGACACTAAAGCTAGTGACGCTAAAACGAGTGACACTAAAGCTAGTGTGGCTAAAACAAGTGTGGCTAAAGCTAGTGTGGCTAAAGCTAATGTCGCTTAAGGTAGTGTCGCTAAAACGAGTGTTGCTAAAGCTAGTGTAGCTAAAGCGGGTGTCGCTAAAACGAGTGTCACTAAAGCTAGTGTCGCTAAAACAAGTGATGCTAAAACTAGTGTTGCTAAAACAAGTGTCGCTAAAGCTAGTGTCGCTAAAGCGAGTGTCACTAAACCTAGTGTCGCTAAAACAAGTGATGCTAAAGCTAGTGTCGCTAAAAAACAAGTGTCGCTAAAGCTAATGTCGCTAAAGCGAGTGTCACTAAAGCTAGTGTCGCTAACAAGTGATGCTAAAGCTAGTGTCGCTAAAAAACGAGTGTCGCTAAAGCGAGTGTCGCATAAGGTAGTGACGCTAAAGCTAGTGTCGCTAAAACGAGTGTCACTAAAGCTAGTGTCGCTAAAACAAGTGATGCTAAAACTAGTGTTGCTAAAACAAGTGTCGCTAAAGCGAGTGTCGCTAAAACAAGTGTCGCTAAAGCTAGTGTCGCTAAAGCGAGTGTCACTAAAGCTAGTGTCGCTAAAACAAGTGATGCTAAAGCTAGTGTCGCTAAAAAACAAGTGTCGCTAAAGCGAGTGTCACTAAAGCTAGTGTCGCTAAAACAAGTGATGCTAAAGCTAGTGTCGCTAAAAAACGAGTGTTGCTAAAGCTAGTGTCGCTAAAGCGAGTGTCGCATAAGGTAGTGACGCTAAAGCTAGTGTCGCTAAAACGAGTGTCGCTAAAACAAGTGATGCTAAAGCTAGTGTGGCTAAAAAACGAGTGTCACTAAAGCTATTGTCGCTAAAACAAGTGATGCTAAAGCTAGTGTCGCTAAAAAACGAGTGTCGCTAAAACGAGTGTCGCATAAGGTAGTGACGCTAAAGCTAGTGTCGCGGGAGCAGCACCTGTTGTAATGCGGAAACATCATGTTGAGGCGCTCCAATAGCCGCTCGTACACCGTCTGGGGCTGTGGAGTCGGGGCCTGGCGGGGCAGCGGCTCGTCAAGCCTCTCGGGGGGCTGAGGGGTGGCCCGGCCCGTGGGCGTGGGGGTTCGGGAGGGCGGCACCGGCCCGTAGAAATGGGAACCGGAATGAGGAACCGAAGGCGGAGGAATCGCCTGCAGGACACAAGGATTACCCATCAGTCACTGCGGCCTTCATACGGGCCAGATCTGCATCTGTGGCTTAATCTTCATAATTATTCAGGACATTATTCACATCAATTTTATACATTCAGAAATAACCAACAACAGCCCTAACAGAAGAGATGAGGAAGTGTGTCCTCCAGAGCGCAGGTGTTGAGAACGCAAGCGATATCAGACACTGTAATATTCATTCCAGGACCTTCAAGGCACTACCTTTCTGGTTCTCAAGAACTACAATCAAGATCTCGCTTATTAAACAAAATCAAATATCTTTCAAATTCTAAAAAAGGTAAACAAATAAAAATAAAACAAAATGGTACATAAAGTGCAGCAAATGCGACGGCTGAGGAAACTGACTATTGAGAGGACAGTATGACAGAGATATCGCTTATTCTCCCATGATTATATGATTAAGCGGAAGAATAAAAGCTGCATCATACACTTGGATATTTATGAGTAACATCACACTCACAGCCGAGCGAAATGGCTCTACATCTACATCAGACGGGCTGCAGATTTAACAGAGTGAAAAAAATTCTTTTATCAATAAAATTAAACGCTAATTGCACATATTTTCTTTTAATAATTCAAGCACGTTTCAAGAACCTTCTCCTATTTCCAAGGGGTTTCCAGTTTTTTTTTTTTTAACTTCGAAAAAAAGAAGCCCTTGTACGAACCCTGATATGATAACCAATCAGCAAGAGTCTCTGCTTAATCATCGGTTACGCTGCAGAACAAACGGGAGTGAGCTCTGACACACACATGAATAGGGTTGGGTATCGAGAATCGAGTATCGATTGGAACCGGGACTAACTTTTCGTTTTTCCCGGAATCGTTCAATAGTTAAAATTTCGATTCCTAGTTTCGATATTCACAGTCCGCCGACCAGAAGAAGAAACCGCTGAACAACACCAACGAAGAAGCGTCTACCGGAAGTGTTAGCATAACCCCGCGAGTCGAACATGAGTAGCTTACGTCGGCGGTCCAAAGTGTGGCTTCACTTTTCTAAAAATAACAAAATCTCGGCAAAATGCAAAATTTGGGACAAAAGGAGTATTTCCTGCAGAAAGACCGTTGGTTAGCAAGGTTAGCTAAACTTTTTTGACCCCGCCTCTTAAAAGAATCAGAATCGAGAATCGTTAGGAACCGGAATCGAAACAAGGAATCGGAATCAGAATCGTTCAAATTCAAACGATACCCAACCCTACACATGAACATCACGCCACAAACGCTCCTGACGAGGTTCACAGTGAACCCAGAGCCGAGCGCGATGATGATGATGGGGTCATGACCCGAGCTCTTACCGGCAGGGCGGGCGCAGTGGGAATGCTGGGAACACAGATATCTGGCAGTGAACACAGCCTAGTGCCCTTCTTCACCTCATCCATCTGTGCGTCAAACCCCGTCTGAAACAAACAGTTCAAACCCGTTTCAGAAACACTGACAGCGTTCATCTGACACACACATGCAGATTATTATTATTATATACTGGATGAAATAATGTCAGCTGCTGTTTGAGTGAAGAAATGTCTGAAAGAAAATCATTAAACGAATGTAAATGTCTCTCCGTCGACACGGTTAGTATAACAAAATAATGATGCAATTTAAAAGTTTTGTTGTTAATTTTAAAGTGTAATATTGTAGTAAAGTAGTGACTGACAGGTTCCCTGTATAGACGAATCCGACGAGCGTTCTGTGTAGGCTGCCATCTTGTGGCGACGCCATTACTGAGCTGTTACACCGGCATAGACATATGCAGCGTATGTAAATAAACCTCGGAGATAAGGTGATAACGCACCCTCTGACAACAGCCAGGCAGACTTGTTGGGTTGATGATGTTAGACAGTGGCCTCCAGTCACAGATGAAGGTACAAACGATCTTACAGATTATTTATGAAAACAGCTTGGCAAGCTAGCTAGGCTAACGTTTGCTACCGAATAAACAAACAAAAAAAATCTGTCCATTTGGCAACAATAAATTAAATCAAATAAACAAATTCATGTTTTTCATTTGTGTCCATTATTTATCTCATTTTTACATTGCAATGGGCATGAGTAAGGTAACGTTACAGCTAGAAAGTATAGCAATATCGACCAACTAGTGTTTTTAAACCATGGAAAGAGGTCAATATAACAGCAGGAGAACAATTATGTCACATAACGTTAAATTTAGCTCAGGAAAGCCATCTAATGACCATAGCATGTTAATTAAATAGAAAAAATAGCAAGAGAGGAGATTGCTGATCACTATATCACACATTTATTATATTTTTTTACTTATGTCATTAAATAATTGTTATTATACGCGAATGTCCGCGTCTTGTACTCGCCCAGGAAATCTGTGTAAACCGTACGGCACCTGACAGGAGCAGTCGACCCGGGGTATTCACAATGTTTTCTCTTCAAAATTGAAATTTTACTGCCACCATTGAAACAATTTATAACAGAAACTGTTTACCCACTCGACATTATACAAGGGGTAACGTTGTAACGTCAGTGACAGTCGTAAATCGCGGGCTGTTTTTCCAGTGGACGCAAGTTGCAACTAAAACAACAGGAGGCAATGGCGCAACGCTACCCAGCAACAGCTCAGTAATGGCGCCCGCTTACTTCCGGTAGTTTCGCCGGATTCGTCTATATACAGCTTTAATTGAGTTTACCTGGTAGACACACACACACACACACATCACTACTGAATGTAAACTGGCACTGAATCAGTGTGCTGTGATGAGGAACAGAAGGAAGTTCACCTGAGTCCTGTTGATTCTGTCCTCCATGTCACACACGTGTCTCTTCCAGTCATCGATGGCTGACCGCAGCGCAGCAGAGGGGACACTGAAGCACAAACCATCATCAGACACACACACACACACACACCAGTACAGCGCACTTCTGAATCTGTGTGTGAATCCTGCGCCGTACCTTAGCGACGCCTCCGTCATGTGTTTGACGATCATCTGGCCTTCAGAGACGCTCATCCTCAACCGCCGCAGTGCATGCTCCTGTCGGCTCTGCAGAACACACAGCTGAACACACACACACACACATCAGTGTCACCAGGGGCGGAGTGGGACCAAAAAAACTACCGGGAAATTTCGTAGACCACCGGCCCTCGTCGCCGGCACAATTTTAATAGCCGATAGCATTTACTGTTTTACTGATTTAAAAGGAACTTTGTTGTACTATGCTGGAGTAAAGTTCATAAATGGTCGTTCCTTCCCATAGAAGGCTAATTTCTAAAACTATGTTGGGAGGACTCTGTGCTCTAGGAATCTCGTGCTCTCTGAGAGATCAAAATTAAGAGCTTCAACCCATGAACTGCTCGTTGAACAAAGAAAAAAACATTAATTTGTACCAGGACAATAAAGAGGACTCAAACATCTTTTTAGTTAGAGTCTCAGTCTGCATTACATTATCAATGGTGTTTTAGGATGCCAAAAAATTATTATAATAATGGTTTATAATTATTCATGACGTACTGTAAAATCCATTTAGCCTATAAATGTACTATGTAAATGAGTATTTCAAAAGTATATTTTAACATTACACTAATATAGGAAAATTAAAATACGTTTGTCCTAATTTCTTCACTTGCAAGAAATAAACCCTTGAGCTTTTATTTAGGAGAAAACACCAGCTGACCATGATGATCGCGTGAGCAAAGTAATCACGCAGCACAAACTGGATGCTATTCTAATGTCAGTTATTATAATGGCACAACGCCGTCATGGTTTCAATTTTAGTTAGTTGGAAAAATATAACGTTAGAGACCTTAATGTTGGGTTTTACATCTTTACATATCTGTGTTGGGAAAAGGGAGAAGAGAGAGTTCGGCAAGGCGGATTCCAACTCGCGTTCAGCGCATCAAAAATTGCTTTCATGTTTATCACGCCCTACGACCTAACATTACGCCACTGAGGCTGTTTGAAGACGAGTGTCGTTTTGCTGTAAAGACAGGCACTTAGTGCAAATATATGAAGAGTTTGGTTCCAAAACGCTATAAATCCATTTTGATGAATTTGAGTAAAACTGTGTTTTCTTTAGCAAGAAAATGGGAAGATGAAAAACACTATTTTCAGTTTCAAATTTTCACATAGCATTTGTAGGTTATAATATCAATAAAAAATTAAATCCATGTTTTGATTTTCAAAGATTTATTATAAAAACAGATTTTTCCCCAAAATGCAATAAATCCATTAACTTATTTTTTTCAAAATGCAATTAATCAAAAAACTTTTATACACATTGAATTTCTTGTGTAATTCTATAAATCCATTGCTTTAATATAACAATATTCTGTAACACTTTAAGGGTACAGGTCATGAATTATCATGAATTCAGGGATAAAATGAATCATGCATGAATTATGCATTCATTCATTCATTATTTTCATCAGGAACTAACAACATTTTTTTTAACAGTTCAACGTTTTTCATTCATGACTTCATGGATGAACAACACCTTAATTAAAACATTAACTAAGATGAGCACATCATCATCAATTATGATTTATTAAGCATGATCTAACGTTACTTCTGCATATCGCTGTTGTCAACCTTGGGATGTCGCCGCTGAGCTTTTTTTGACGGCGATCAGCTGTAAAATGGCTCGGTCCTGCTCGGTTTTCGTTGACTTTGAATAAAACAACTGAAAGTTTTTCAAAAGATCCCTGGGGTCAGTGTGCCAGCGTGACAGAAGTTTGATGCTGTCGCGTGAGAACAAGCAACAGCCGGCATTTCCGTTACTGTTTACATTGCGTGAATGGTGCGTTGTGATCGGTTAAGCGGATATGTTGCATTTTGCAGAAAAGGGAGACTGGCGTTTGTCGCGGTTTGGAAAAAAAGGGAGAAAACATTACATAATAACACGGCGGATATCGCATTTTACGTCAAATTAAACATTGTTTTGTATCTGGTCGGAAATTGAAAAGTCAGATTTTTGCACTAACTCATTTTTTTTTTAATGGCGTTTATCGCGTTTTGGAACCAAACTCTTCATATACTCCGTTATAGAAAATGTAAAAAAAAAAAAAAAAAAATGTTTTCTTCCCTTAGCTTGGGCCATGGCGAACTTCCAATAAATACATTTTATCAGACCGGGCCGGCCACGGCCTCGAAACACTACCGGCCCACCGGGAAAACTCCCGACTCTCCCGATTGCCACTCCGCTACTGAGTGTCACTGCAGCGCCAGGCGATGAAACACACACCAGCTGATGCTGAAATCTCACCTGCGCCGCCATGGATCGTCTCTGCGCTTTCACACACGCGTCTCTGAACTTCTTGATCTCCTCCTCTAGGCTCATCCGCTCGGCCGCACACTGGTTACTGCAGGCGTTACACACACAGGACAGGCGTTACTGCAGTAGACGTTACACACAGGACACGCGTTACACACAGGACAGGCGTTGTCTAAATGTTGTATATTTTCACTCACTTGATGTCAAGGAATCGCTCCAGTTTAGTCTGATACTCTTTATTCTTAGCACTGATGTCTCTGGAGTAACTAGAGAAAAAAAGGTTTATTCAGCAGAAAACCAGTGGCTGAGTGTGTGTGCATGAGTGTGTAAGTATCAGTGATGTGCGGGTCAATGTATAAACAACCCGCAACCGACCGACGTTTTCAACTACCAGCCCTCAACTCGGACCGCAAAAAAAGAGTAAAAAAAATATTGTACCCGACCCGCTTCCTGACCGCATTTTTAAAAGTAGTAAATGCTCATCGGAGCGTTATTGGGCCATAGACGTGTAACAACACAGCATCGCAAGTAGACGTAAGCCTACACATAACAAAGCCAGCACTTTGGTCATCATCTTTCATTATTTCGGTAAATGTCTCCCACACTTACTCTTTCTATTTGCGGAGCATCCACACCCCAGTCTTCACCTTTTCTCTTGCCGCCTCCATCTCTCTGCAGACTGTAGTGATCATAGACATGGCCGGTTCGTGAACGAATCGTTCTTTTGAACCGGCTCTTTTTAGTGAACCGGTCGAACCAGTTCACTAAATCAAACTGAATCGTTCGAAACAGTTCGCGTCTTGCGTCAGTGCTGATCCACAAGTTACTAAAGTGACTCACTTTCAGATGCCCGACAGTCCCTCCGAATCGAAATAAATCAATATCCTGAATTATATTTTACTCCAGTAACTCCAACAGTTCACTGAACCGAGACACGTTGGTGCCACTGCTGAGAGAAGTGACGAGCACGAGCAGCTGATTCTGCGCACTACCGAACGCACAGGGACAGCGGTTCTCGAATCAGCAGTAGCTAGGCTACAGAACCGAGAACTGTTTAGACTGAGCTTGTGTGTTATCTTCGTGCCAGTTATTCAGCCAATAATGTGTGGTAGGCCTGTATATTTCATCAAAAATTGTGTCTAGTAGCCTACTATATTAATGCAAAGGTTTAATTGGCATCTTTTTTCAAATGACCCGACCGACCGCGACCCGAATATCATTAAAAACATTTTTGGATGACCCGCAACTGCGGGTAACCGCGGGTGACCGCAGGCACCGCTCATTTCGGATCAACCTGCGCATCACTGGTAAGTATGTATGTGTCAGCCTCGCTCACACTACAGGAGTTTTAAAATCCTACCAGATTTTGAAATCTGGATGCAGCTCATACTTAAAGAGAATCTTTGCAGATTTTCTTCCCTCAAATCTTAAACATGCTCACACTACAAGATTTGAAAATCACGGTGCATCACACATTACACAATGTTATTAAGATTATTGTGCCAGAGGAAGTGGCGATCTCACACAGCAGATCGGAAGCAGAAAAGCGGATGTAAACAAAAAAGCTGTCCCTCATATCAAGTCATATGCCTGAAAAAGTTGGCGTGACCAAGGAAAGAGAACTTTTTTTAATCATCCTTTTAACATTTAAGGTTAGGCTATTTCTAATGAATGGTGTCAGCTCTGGTCAGTACAATGAAAAAATGCTATTGATCTCAATGAAGTGAAGCATCAGTTTCGCATTGCCCATGCACCGCAATGCTGCTGAGCCTTGTAAAGTGGAGATCAACGTTAAAATGAAATATTAAAATAAATAACAGCTTGTTTCATTACATCTATATTTGAATGAATTTGCATTTTTTACATTTCCGTTGAATGACTCACTCAAAGATAGTGTCTTGTCGCCACCTAGTGGCGTAACAATGTATTTAGACTGAGTGACAGCCTGTCTGTAACACGCAGCTGCAATGCCGAGTGGTAAAATATCAGCAGAAAGCCTTTAGTAAAGTGAGATTCGAGGAACAAAACTAACTGTTATACTATAATGGCATAAAAAGCATATTGTCAGGTTTATGTTCTGTTATTATATTATGTGGACCCTTATTTTGACATTGTATCTTCTGTTTACTCCACTTCAATGCGCTATTTAGTTTCGGTTTTTATTACTGGACATATACTCGTCTTCGCGCAGCTGACCACAGCACAACACTTATTTATTTAGCAATAAATAAATATATGAAGATAATACTGCATATCGCGCTGTTGAGTCATTCAAAATTACAACAGCGGACATTCCTTCACCACGACAGCCTTGTTTCTTATTGGCTAGACAGTACTGACGTTAATCACAATCTTGCTCATCCCGATAAATATCAAACATGTTTGATATGATCGGAGCGAGCCCGGTTTGTGTGAGAGTAGATCGGGAGGTGCAATAGTCGATCTGTGAACGCCTCACATTACCAGATAATCTGCGCCGAACATCGGAACCGATCGAGGTAATCAACAAGATTTTTTCTCCGATTCTCGTGAGGGGAAATTCGGGCATAAATCGGCCTAAAACTCCTGTAGTGTGAGCCCGGCTTAAGTGACCAAGTATGTACAGATACAGTGTTTGTGTGAATCCTCTGTTAGGGTTAGGGTGTCTGTTTCTGAATGCGTGTCTGACCTTTCATGTAAATCTGTCAGATCTTTGATCTCCATCTTCAGGGTCTTCAGAGTCTCCTGGTTCTCCTTCTTCTCCTGCTGGTCTTTCCTGACCTCCTCCTCTAGTTTCTGCTGGAACATGGCGAGCTCTGCGCTGGCGATCTGAACACAAGCGTACGTCTGAGCCGCAGAACCACAGAAGCGCTTCAGAAGACTCTGACGGACGGTTCTCTACCTGCTTGCTCTGTGTGATTCTCTGGGTCTCCTCCTGAAGCGCTGCGAACTCCTCAGCCCTCTTCTGCTGGACGGCGGCGTGATCGTCCTTCATCTGCTGGAGCTTCTTCGACAGCTGCTGCTGCTGTTTCTCTTTCTGCATCAAGTCGCCCTGGAGGAAACATGGACATCACTTTAGCTTTAGTAACCCTAACCCTGACACTAGTGATCTTAATCTATTGGTTTACTTTTATCAAGTAGTTTCAGAAGGGAGGTAATGCATTTTGTATTCTCAGTCCTGCAATTATGTGACATCGGCACTTAATATTCAGTAATATAATCGATTTGACTATCAGTTGAGAACAAAACTTAGTACTGAACTGAGCTCAGGTCTCATATTTAATGACGTTTGCATGGTGGATTCTGTTATTTTCCAGTGATCACTGTGAAGCTGCTTTGAAACAGTCTGTCCTGTATAAAGCGCTGTTGAAATAAGGCTGACTTGACTATCATTCACATTCCTTAAGGGTGCTCCGATCGGGATTTTTGGGGCCGATCCCCGATTACTGGAAGCTGCATCATCCGATACCGATCACAGGGTCTATTTGAAGACTTATACTTATCATGTAGCATTACTTATTAAACTATATTTAACGACAATGTACATTAAGTATTACATTTAAGAGAAGACAATGTATCATGAATTGACACCTGTGTATTTATTTGCAAGCAACATGTCCAGCATATTAACTTGGCAGCTTGTGCTTGGTTTATGGGAGCAGCTTAGGACTTGACGTACAATGTTCCTGTAGAATATAAAATAAAATAAATATAAGACAGAACATCTGAGTCTTTAAATTTAGCTTTAGACCATGTTAAACTAAAAACTCAACAAAAAAGGCTATAACCAAAATATTTTTTTGAGTCAGTCAGCCATCAGTTTTGGACCAGTAAAGCGCACAGCAACAAAAAATACAAATAAGTAACAAATTCCATATAGGCTATCTATAACTTTGCTTTTTTCTGGGATGCTTCGTCAGATTTTGTGGGCATTTAGAGAGGAAGAGAGAGTTAGATAAAGATTATTAGATTAATTTCTCTCAATTTCTTGGTAATATATGAAGAGTTCAGATGCAAAAGCCTCTAAGTGCCATTTGAAATTTTCTTCTAAAATGACTATTTTTATCAAACTTGTATATTTAAGTTCAGTAATTTCACTTAAATGACAATTAATAGGTAATCTTCATTGCAATTCAAGTGAAATTACTGAACTTAAATATACAAACTTGATAAAAATGATCATTTTAGAGGAAAATTTCAAATGGCACTTAGAGGCTTTTGCATCTGAACTCTTCATATATACAACATCTCCAATTAACTAGCTGAGCATTCATTTAATTTACTATTAAATAAGAAATCTAGAGCTAAAATGTGTTTTTGAACTCAAGCTGCGCACTCGTTGATGCGACTGTTATAAATGTAACAGTCATGTCGCCACTTAGTGACGAAAATGTAATTGATAAATGCGTTATTTTAAAGGGATCTATGCAGTTTTTTTTAGCTGTACTTCACAGCTTCAGAGTTATTGAAATGGTTATATAACTTCTTTCGGGTTGAATGGTCACAAAAAAATGAAATCACAAAACTCAATGCACAAAAAAACGTGTCCCTGCTTGATATACAGCCACTAATAAACAGTCGGTTTTGATGAGGAAAATAAACTATACTACTAGTGTGGATTAGAACCCAGGGTAACACTTTATTTCGATAGTCCACTTAAGACATTCTACTAACTATAAGTAACTTTAACTACATGTCAACTAACTGTCATTTAGAGTATTAGCTGACTGTCTGCTTAATATCTGCTAACACTTTATTTTGTTGGTCCCAACTGACTATAAGTAACTTGGCGACTACAAGTAAACTTATTCTCCTAACCCAAAGCCTAACACCTAACCATAACCTAATAGTCTACCGACAGTCTCCTATAATATACTAATACTCTAATGAGAGTTAGTTGACATGTAGTTGAAAAGTTACTTATAATTAGTAGAACGTCTAAAGTGACTATCGAAATAAAGTGTAACCGAACCCAGAAACTCTGACGCACTTGGGATAAGTTCTCCCGCTGGACCATTAAAGCTCATGGGGATAACAGTCGGATCTACGTATTTAATCACGTGTAAATTCTCGCCAATAACAACATAGATGTCATTAAACACAATGTACTATTGTAATGTCACTCTGCGTGAGTGGTACGACAGTAACGTTAAACTCAAGTACTCCGCAGCGACTCTAGGGGTCGCTGTTTGACAAAAACAGAATTCCTGCATACTGCACCTTTAAGCGGCAAGCTTCTACTAATAACTCACGTTATTCCTCTCGAAGGACACGGATGGCTCTGTGTTGATAGAAACATCTGTATAGTCTGCAAAATCCTGTAAGGGGCAAAGGTCAGAGATCAGAGTCGAACGAACATGAATATGACGACATTCCCCTCACGTGGCACAGCTTACCCGCACACACACGCCTGTTTGTTTGTCTTCTCGCGTCGCTACAGCATCACACGCGAGCTCCTCAGCGTCTAACACGTCTGCGGCCAAATACTCGAAATCTGAGATGGGAAACTCGGAATCACACGGATCGGGGAAAATCGGGAACGGATCCGAGGACACAGGCTCATCTTTGTTATCGTAAGAACCCAAGCTGATCTGTGCGAAGTCGTCACTCAGAGTGTCGGCGTGCGGCCAGAACTCGTGAGCGGACGGGTTCAGGTGCGACGAGCCGTTTTCGGTGAGGGACACGGCGTGCTTCATCAGCCCGATCAGCTCCTCCGTCATGGTGAAGCGCAGCGACTCCAGCAGGAAGGGTTTGAGTCCGCCGGCGTCCGAGATCTTCTGCTGCGCCTCCGGGGGGAAGTTCTCCAGCTCGCCCACCATCAGCGGGTCCGTGGCGGACAGCGGCCCGTGCTCCTGCAGGATCTGGGCGAAATAACTACACGAGAGAGAGAGAGAGAGAGGTTATCGTCCGCTGGTTTGGAGGCTAACGCCGGTTTCACACTGCACGCGTTAGCAGAGCGTCAGCAGTGCAGGAGCATTGCATATGGTGAGTGGAAACAGGACACGCGCGTTTTGCTTTCATACTGACAGCGTTGACGCATGCGGCGTGTTTACAGTCAAAGTACTCAATAATGGGCAAGTTGGCTTTGCTTTATTTTATTTTCAAATACATTTAAGAGAAAAGACTTGTCAAGAAGCTTATTTTATTAATTAATAGGCGATATGATATAACTTTTGATTCATCTTTTTGTTTTTGTTGACTTTGTTTTCTTTTTAAATTGATGAAGGTCATTTGATTGACTGTTTAAAACGCAATAGATATCAATGCGCTTTTGGGCAAAACTGCTGTGTAATTTGGCCATGATCAATGCAATGTTGCTTTAATTCAGCGTAAGCTGCGCGGCAAAAAAAGAAAGGACGCCGAAACGATCGCGGCACTGCTCCTCCTGCTACGCGATGCCGCGCTGCCTCTGCGTGCGGTGTGAATGCTCTAATCTGTTAACATTGGCGGCGAAAAAAATACGCGCTGCTGACGCTCTGCTAACGCGTGCGGTGTGAAACCGGCATAATATAGCTATCGTTATAGCGTTCGTTACTGCCCGCTGATGTGGACACTAATAATCTGCTCCTACTGTGTAGAAATTAGGGCTGTAGTCAACCAAAGAAATCCTTGGTCGACCAAAGTCTTGTCCTGCGCAACGATTAGTCGACTAAAAAAAAAAAAAAACTTGTTTTGATTGAGAATTTTTTTAAAAACAAATGTCAGAGCATTTATCAAACAACAACGAAAAAACATCACAAATAAATAAAACTATAATAATAACACAATTCTTTGAGAATTAAGTGATTTTTTTTTTTAACTAAAAAAGTGAGGAGCTCTGTCTAAGCAGTCACAATCGCGCACCTGATCACACCACACGCTACAAAAATAATAACTGCTATCTGCCACATTATAAAAAATCCTTACAAAATCTCTCGTTTATACAGGCTTTATATTCTTCTTTACTTACAAAGCTATGGGTTAACTTTTGTCCAGCCGATCTAGGCGTTTTAAACAAACACAAAAAACCCAAATAGCCTAAAAAACAATCCGAATAATAATAGACTGTATTTTGGAAGGCATATAGACCATTTCACAAGATGTAAACAACACTGGTCCAGAAGCACTTCCTGTTTCAGTTTTTTAACACTACATAAAAGCTGGGATAAAATACAACCAACAGAACATATAAAACTGAATCAAAAAGTTAAACAAACATCTTTAAGATGTGAAATAAAGAAAACAGTTACAAACTGAAACAGGAAGTGTTTCTGGACCAGTGTTGTTCACATCTTGTGAAATGGTCTATAGGTTTATTTTCGTTTTGTTGCATTATTTAGGCTATTTTCAAATGTGTAAAGTGTACAAATAAAAATGAAAAACATATTAAGAAAACACAATCTATTGAGTCAGCATGATATAGCCGTTAAAAGGGCTGCTCACGTCTTTTGCGCGCTCAAGTTCGATTTCAAACATAGGCGTGCGCTGTGCGGGCTCATAATGGAGCAATGCGGTCGCCTCCCTCCACAGTCTTGTCGTCTTTGTTTTAGAATGCAGCCAGACAAAAGATTTAGATTTCCTGGACATTTTGTCGACTAAAGTCAAAACAAGCAGCGTTCTAACTGAATGAATACAGCATCCCTTACCGAGAGCGAAGCAGCAGCGCAGCCGGCCACAGGCGCGAGTGTTCAATGTGTGCGCGCTAAAACTGTGGCGCTGTTACAAAATAGCCTAAATTAAAGCGTTTGAAGATGGGGATAAAACAAAGGCTAATTATATTTAGAATACAGTAATAAATTATTGCTTATAAAGGAATAAATATCAAGGGGTAAATCATTAAAAAAATCTTTCTATTGGTTAAAAAAAATAAAAATGTAACTGGTCGACCAATAAAAATGTCAGTCGACCAAGACGGCATCGACCGATTAGTCGACTAAAAGACTAAAGCTGACAGCCCTAGTAGAAATGCGCTACAGAAACAAGTCAACCCCATTAGCCACATCTACGGTGTTGTTATAACAGCGTAGAAAAACAAGCACTCGGGAGCGCAGGCACACACGACACGTACTCGTATAAACTCTCTTTAGTGGGGTCGGGGTGATTGTCCAGGATCCTCTCGTAATGGCTCCGGTGCGCTGATCCGGCGTACTGCTCCTCAAACTCCGCTAGCTGACCTCGCAAGTGTTCGGGAACGCTGAACGGGTCCAAGCCATTCAGGAACAGCCTGGAACAGGCCAATCACAGTCAACTCACAGAGAACCTTCACCTCACAGCCATGGTGTGCAATGACTGAACTCACAACGAGTCTTCCTCAGAGAACAGCTCATCCTCCTCATCTTCCTCTCTCGAATGCCCTCTCATTCCAGACAGCACAATAACAGACTGAAACACACACACACACACACAGATGAGCATGAAGCACTCTAGCCCACCGGCGCACTGACGTCACTCACAACGCTCACCTTTAACTCCTTCTGCTTCTTCTTGCGATGTCTGTTTTTACTCTTAAATATTGAACTCTGAAACAAACACACATGAAGCGTCACTGAAACACTGCCCAACCTCGGCCGAACCGCTAGCGAGAACGCGCGTCTCTTACCATGTGCTCCTCATCGTCCGTCTTTTTAATGACTAAACAAACAGCATCTAAAGATAAAGAAAAAGGTCATTTGCACAAAACTCCCTTCATACACGCACACATCACCCGTATCAGCTTACGTACCATCTTCAAAATATTGATCGAGAATGGAGTGACAGGTGCAATAGCGCTCTCGGTTCGATTCTAGAGTCCAAATAAGCAGACGCATTTCTTTAGCGGGAGCCTGCCCTAAATACTCCATTACTGTAAAACCGTCACGGTCGAATAACTCGGAAACAGTGGCGTATTTCTGGAGCGTGTCATGCAGGGGTGTGAAGGTCAGCAGAGGCTTGAGGTCCAGCTCCTCCAGATGAGCACTGTAGCGGCTGATGAACGCCTGCGCCGCTCGCAGACCTGAGGACAGGAAACACACATTTAAACCAATGAATGTCACACTGAAACGTCAAAACACCCAACAGACTCTCTAATTATGGTGCGACGGATCACAAAACTCACGGTTCGGATCATTTATTGATTTTAAGAAGCAGATCAGCAAAAAAAATAAATTAAATTATATATATATATATACACTGTATATATGGAGGAGATTGAAAAAACTTTCAATTTTTTTCCTTTTTTTGATAGGGCTGTCAAATGATTAATCGCATCCAAAATAAAAGTTTGTTTACATAATATATGTGGTTGCACTGTGTATAATTATTTTGTATATATATATAAATACGCACACATGCATGTATATTTAAGAAAAATATATTATTTATATATTAAATATTTCTATTTATATATAATATAATTGATTTATTGAATTGATTTATTTATATTTATTGCATTTATTGATTAATTGAATTATTGATTTTATTTGCCAATTTCTATAAAAATGCTGTCTATTGGAGTCGCACCGGTGTGTGTGTTTGTGTGTGTGTGCACGTGTGTGTGTAAGTGATCATGTTCGTTCCACATTGCATTTGTGCTCTAGTACCAGGACTTCATTGCGGTATAGAAATTTTCTGATTTATTCTGGATTAATTGATTTTTTTTTACAAATGAAAAATAAAAAACACATTTTTTTCCATTTTTCCATTAATTTCAATTGGGGTCATATTGTCCCCAAAAGGCACTGAGTGTGACTTTTTTTTTTACATACCTTTAGAACAACCGAATCAAGCCCAGTTTTTTTGTGTGTGTATAGATAGATAATGTAGGAAAAGTCACAAAATTTTATGCAACTGAGATGAAGGGAACCATGTTTATTTACTTCGGAAAAGTCGATTGGGGTCATACTGACCCCAGAGACCATATTAGGGTTAAATATTTCTATTTATATATAATATAAATTATATATAAATATATATACAGCATATACATGAAAATATTTCTTAAATATATACAAGCATGTGTGTGTATTTATATATATAAAATAATTATACACAGTGCAACCACATATACTATGTAAACACAAACTTTTATTTTGGATGCGATTAATCGTTTGACAGCCCTAATTTTTGAGTCTAGACCTGAGACATTTTCCAACTTAAACCGTGGTACATCTTGAACGCTTTAGAGCACACTTTTTAAAGACGACACTTGGCAGAATATTGCTGAAGTGAAAAAAGTTTTAAAGTGAACTTTAAAAAAAGTTGTGTTTATCGTTATGAAAAATGTGCAAAAATACTATTTTCAATTTTTACATGAAATACATTTTCAAAAACATGTTTTATTCTTAAACTGAGAAAATCAAAGCCATAAATCTAAAAAAGTTGTGCTCCAAATGTGAGGCTGGTATCTGAAAACAATGTGACTGTGTGATCGGCTGCAGTTCCAAACGCTTCCACTAGAGGAAACACTGCGCTCGTTCCTGACCGCGAGGAGCACAAGAGAGACTGCTGCTTTCAGGACCATTAAAGGGAGATTCCACCGGTCCCGGTCGACACATGAATGTTGAAAGTGGGTCATATATGTAATAGAATAGTATTATAAATGTCTAATTTGTGTTCTTCCTGGCAGAAAAATTAAAATTAAAAATTTGTTTTTCCCAGTAGTTTTTTTAATAAAACTTTCCCACATTGACAAACAGACAGCATGAAGCTGGAGGCTTTACTTGTAATGATGCATAATTTACCGTTATTACTATATTAAGTACATGTTGTAACGTGTAACTACGAAACCCTCAAATAAACGGTTACCGGCACCTTAAAAAAAAGGGAGAGAAAAAAAATGCTAAATTCTAATTTCTAAAATTCTTCACAGAATTTTTTTTTAAATGTTCATAAACTGTTCTATTTCATTTATTTTACACACTTAATTTGTACAATTAATTAATTTAATTTGTACATTTAGATGTTACAATGTTATATTATTTTACTATTTTGATGTCTTTATAATTATTCTATGTATTCCAAGCTTTGGCAATATTGTATGATGTGCGGTCATGCCAATAAAGCAATTTTTGAATTTGAATTTGAAAAGAACTGCTGGTGGGGAAAGAGTTATTATTCAGTGATATATGATCTGAATGACTACTACACTGAATAATAAATCTAAAACTGAGAAAAACAAATCCATAAATCTAAACAAGTTTTGCAGCAATTGCCAAAACTTTCATCACGTTTCATACCATTCTGATGAAGAAAGTCAAATGTTTGAAGGTTTTACACTAGAGCTCACTGATCTGAGACAGCAGAGGAAGGAGAGCGGTTACCGGCGTTATCCAGACACTGAGCCCACTGCTGCAGTCTGGGTGTGATATGAAGGCCGGACGCAAGCGTTTGTATGAAGACTCGAGCCCAGACCCGGTTCCTGGACTCCAGCAGAAGCTCGACCAGCTCGACCAGTGGCCCGGTGTCCCTGCGCCCGCTCCACACACGCCTCGACTGCTCGCTCTCACGCAGATCCAGCCACGGCCGCAGGCACTCCCAAAACACACTAATATTCACTGGCTCTTCTTTAAAAAGTCCTTTGTTATCATGAATTTGATGTAAAACACGGTCCACATAAATAGAGTCTTTAGGTGGCGCTGCAGGACAAGAACAGAGACGCAGCGTTACAGAGGTCGCAGTTCACACTCGGACTGCCTCAGAGTCTGATTATAAACACACTCAGAAAACACTTCAAACAGCAAAACGACGACACTGGGGGTCAAAGGTTGGGAGTGAATAAGATTTTGTAGCGTTTTTTTTGAAGGAGTCGCTTCTGCTCGTCAAGGCGGAATTTATTTGATCAAACTGATTTATAATATTGATGGTAATCATTAATGTTTCTTGATTATCAAATCATCATATTAGAGTGATTTCTGAAGGGTCATGTGACACTGAAGACTGGAGTAATGATGACGAACATAAATCACACTTTACTGTATATTCACATAGAATACAGATGATTTACACGGGAGTAATGTTACACTGATTTTACAGCATTTTTGATCAAATAAATGCAGAACTGTGAGCTGAATTGTAGTTATTCTAAACCTTTGACCGCCACTGTAAAAATCATCAGTTTCTCTAGTGTTTCTAGAAGGTCCTGTAAAGGAATAAAATCCCCTAACTTCATGTGGACATATATATATATGAAGAGTTCAGATGCAAAAGCCTCGAAATGCCATTTGAAATTTTCTTCTAAAATGATAATTTTTATCAAGCTTGTATATTTAAGTTCAGTAATTTCATTTAAATGACAATTAATAGGTAATCTTCATTGCCATTTAAGTGAAATTACTGAACTTAAATATTAGGGCTGTCAAACGATTAATCGCGATTAATCGCATTCAGAATAAAAGTTTGTGTTTACGTAATATACGTGGGCGCAGTGTGTATAATTATTTTGTATATATAAATAGACACACATTCATGTATATATTTAAGAAAAATGTGTTCTTAATATATCAAATATTTATACATAATATTAATTATATATAAATATATACTTTCATATTTTTGTTAAATATATACATGCATGTGTGTGTATTTATATATACAAAATAATTATACACACTGCGCCCACGTATATTACATAAACACAAACTTTTATTCTGAATGCGATTAATCGTTTGACAGCCCTATTAAATATACAAGCTTGATAAAAATGATCATTTTAGAAGAAAATTTCAAATGGCACTTAGAGGCTTTTGCATCTGAACTCTTCATATATATATATTAAATTGAACACAGAATGAGTGTGGTGTGCTCACGTGATCCTCTCTGCACCGCTAGCTTGTTAGCCGCGTCCTCAGCCGTTACTTCATCTCTCTCTCGACACGCAGAACGTCTCGCCAACTTCTGCTGTTTCCGACGAAGCTTTCGATCATTTTTAGACTTCAACTTCTTAATACTGTTGAGGCACAACGAGAGAAATCACGGTAAACGAGCGGAGCTTAGTCTTAAAGCGCTGGATCAGCAGGATCAAACGTCACCTTGAACACTGTTGCCGGACCCTCGCTCGACCAGCAGGGCTGGGTTTAGGAATACACGTTTTAAACTGAGAGACGAAAACAGTGTTAGCTAGCAAACGAAGCCATGAAACATCACTGTGAGAGACAAGAGTGTGTGTTTGTGTGTGTACACCTCACCTCACACTTTATCAGCCCCGTCGAGCCAAATATTACAACGTGACAGATCCGCCCTCCACAGTCCGGCGTAAAACACGAATCTTTTAGAAAATCCTGCAGTGAAAGGAGAGAGCTGGTGAGTGTGTCGGTCCTCTTCAGATCTCAATCACTGAGTCGCGCTTTCTGACCTTGTCATTCTTATCGGAAAATGAAAGTGTTTTGAGCTTCTTCCAGCAGCTCATATGAAACTCCACTCTGCAGCTCTGACAGCAGATCAGCTGGATGAAGCCCTGAGAACACACACACCAACATGATTCAGCTCAATACTTTCACACACTCTCTCTCTCCAACACACACTCTCTCACTCTAACACTCTTAATAACTCTTATCACTCACTTTAAAGTCGGGGTCGCTGAAGTAGATGTGGATGGTGTGAGCGAGGCAGTGCTGATGTCGACACACTGCGTCTGCTTTAGGAGGAAACTTACACAACTCCACAAACCTCTGCAGGTGTTCCTTTGAGACAGAGATCATCATGGTCATCATCATCAAATCATAACAGCTCTCAGGGTTAGCCATCTATACTAGAGCTCGATTTCAACAGATTCTCATTTTGATGAATTGATATTTTAGACCATTTTATCTAAACCTCCACTAAACACTCTCTGCAGCTCCTCCAATCCATCCAATAATCTCTGATAGTTCTGATATGAAACGGTCTCGGCTTTCAAATCCTGTCCGTTTCATCAGTAGATTCAGTAGGGCTGGGTATTGTTAGGCATTTCACAATTCGATTCGATTTCAATTCTTGAGGCTTTGATTCGATTTCGATTCGATATTGATTTATTAGCTTCGATATCGATTCAATAATAAGTAAATACACAAGTAATTGAGTGCCTGAGTATATTTTTAAATATTGTGCGCAGTATTACCAGTGTAAAGAACAAATTGACCCCAGCATGTTTGTTTCCTGTCATGGTTTATTCATCAGAATAAACTGTACAATATTGTATGTGTTGAATACAAACACAACTGTGGCAATCACTGAACAGTGCTTTAACAACACCTCTAAAGTGCATGTAACTAAGTAGTAGAAAGTATATTTTCTTTCTTCCTATACATTCAAGTTATAAAAGAAATGTAAACAGAAGCACAAAATGTGCATCCTCAAAAAAAGTCTAATATTATGATTATAATTTTGTAAACAACTGATCACTCTTAACAGCAATTGCGAGTTATCAGGGGAAAAAAGACTAACCTTTTTCCCTCTCAGAATAGACCATTTCACAAGATGTAAACACTGGTCCAGAAACACTTCCTGTTTCAATTTGTAACTGTTTTCTTTATTTCACATGTAAAGAAAACATCTTAAAGATGTCCGTTTAACTTTTTGATTCAGTTTTAAATGTTCTGTTGGTTGTATTATATCACAGCTTTTATGTAGTGTTAAAAAACTGAAACAGGAAGTGCTTCTGGACCAGGGTTGTTTACATCTTGTGAAATGGTCTATAGTTTATATCTCACAATTCTGACTTTATATCATGCATTTCTGACTTTATAACACGCAATTGCGATTTTATATCACGCAATTCTGACTTTTTATCCCGCAATTGTGACTTTATATCACACAATTCTGAATTTATAACTCTAAATTCTGAGAAATAAAGTCAGAATTGCGAGATGTAAACTCCCAAATGTGAGGAAAAAAGTCAGAATTGTGAGATAAAAAGTCGCAATTACCTTTTTTATTTTCCATTCTGTGGCGGAAACAAGCTTCCATAGCTCCCGGCTTACAGTGGAATCCAAAATGAGCCCAAACTAAAGCTAAAGCGAGACTTGTACAACGCTGAACGCTCTCACTAGAGTGTAGCCCACAGCGCCGCCACTGGCCTGGATGGCTGAATCGATTCATAGGATTTGATGAATCGATATTGAATTGAGAAGCAAAGAATTGCAATGCATTGATGAATCGATATTTTTACCCAGCCCTTGATTCAGTCCATAAATGTGTGTGTGTGTGTGTGTGTGAGTGTGACAGAAGAACCGATCATCTCCTCCACTTTACTACTAGTTACAGCAGCAAATAAACATCAGTGAACATCCGAAGGAATGATGAACAATACAGAACAACTTCCAAATCAATCATGTCCCATAATCCATCACTCACAGTTTCATCAATCAGTCAATAACAGCTGGAGAACCATAATGTCATTTACCTCAGAAAAGCCATTCAGTGAACACAAACTCTAGTCATTGAGAAAATAACTCTAGAGAGAGCATTCTGATCGACACATGCACTATGATGTATTCATTATATTTTTACTCTAATATATTCAAAATCAATATTGAAGAACAAGTTGTTATAAAAACAAGTTATGACAGCCGAAATATAATTATGTCATTAACAATTCACTTTCATAAAAACAGGCATGGGTAATTTAAATGTGTGTATATTTAAATCAGTAGTAAACTGAAACCTGTAATATTACAGTAATGTCCGACTGACGGGTTCCTGTGGTTTACAGCTTTAGCTCTGAGAGATTACTGGAGAAAAATACAGTACATACACAAACTAATCGATACTGAATTGAAATCGGAATTTAATCGAATGGCTTGTGACCAAACTGAAATCAAATCGAAGTAGTAAAGAGGAAGAGAAGATCGGGTCATCTGTGTGTCACACACACACACAGATTTATGGACTGAATTTACAGATGAAACAGGATTTGAAAGATGAGACTGTTTCATTTCAGAAGTATCAAAGATTATTGTGATTATTGGATGGCAGGAGCTGCCGTGGGAACTGATAGCGGTTCATCAAAGTGAGAACTGTTTAAACTCGTTATGTCCAACTAAATCAGACACTGAATCCTAGAATATCCTGATGGATGGCAGTAATCTCACTCACACACCTCTAAACAGGCCACCTGCGTCTCCTCAACGATGGCTTTAGTAGTGGGCCAGGTGAGTTTCCCAGGCGTGACGTGTCTCTGAATCATGAGCTGTGCGTTAGAGAAGCGCTCCAGGGCTTTAGCAAACCTGTAAAACACAGAACATGAGCCTGACGTGCGAGACGATCCGGCGGAGAGCGGCCATCACCACTAACCTGTTCTCCTTCAGATACACTCGCCCCATCCCATAATGCACCAGCAATTGGAACTTCCTGTCTGACGACTCTAACGTGGCGAACCTCCTCTGAGCTTCAGCCAGTTCCTTAACACACAAACACATTTTACAATTACTTTATCAAGACCAACAATGATGTCATTCATGTTTTTGCAGTTTACAGCTTATTTAACCGCATTCGTACAGATTCTGTAAAATCAAATTCCAGGACTTCAGGACTTTTTTCTTTTTTTCCAAAGACTACAATCAGACGTCTCATTATTCGGAGGACAGAGTCCCGAGCCTGCGAGCACAGGCCGGCTACACACTGATGCTAGTGCAATGTTTGCATGTACGGTCTGGCGTCTACTGTTCTCGCATCGCAGTGTTCTGTGTCATTCACCGTAGCGTTCTCGCACCGTAATGTTCACGCACCGTAGCGTTCTCGCAACAGTTAACTGAAGTCAGGTGTGTAGGGGAAGGCAAGTCACATGACTTCTTCAGCGTCTCCCACACGCTGTGATTCGGTCGTGTCTCCTACACGTGTGTGTGCGCTAGCTAAAGCCGGTCGGCTGGTGGGTGGCTGGAGTTGCTTCGGGAAGCGAGCCAAAGCATATTGGATTAGTAGTAGTAGCCTTTATTGTCACTTAGTCACAAGTACCAGCGAAATTAGTAGTATAACCGACAGGTACTACTCTGAGTAAATGCTAATTACAATCTGTTTTTAGGGGAGGGTCATCAGGATCAACATATGTTTTTAATTCAATGAAAAAAATAATAAAAAAACAGCAATGTAAGCACCTAATATGACTTTATATAATCACTAACATAGACTCATAACAAAGAAACAATATTCAACAGTGTTACAAAAAAACCCAGCACATTAAGATGTTGAAGATGGTTCTGTATAAGAGATGAAGTTCCAGGAATATATACTTTCAGTCTTTATAACTTTCACTGCTGTGGAAAGTTAAGGTTAAATTGAGAAAGTTAGATGTAGGTCTTAACTGTCTTTAAGGAGTCAAAATGATGTGAAGGCTTGATGGTAAGTGAAATCCAACGTAGTATGACTGTAGTCCAACATATAGCCCTCCCGTCAGAAAAGGAAGGCCATAATGGTAATCCAACGGTCAAATGAAGCTATTTCCAACCAAGAGCCTTGTAGTAGTACTCAAATGTGGGTCAATCTCAAACAGAACCACAAAATTGGCACAAATATTCATTCAGCAGATACTGAAAAGTCCTTCTACAAAACACAAAATGCCTCCTGTCAATTATCTGCATTAAAGCCACTATATTCAATAAGCACAAAAAATACTCTTTTACCATATAGTAAACTTCAACATAAACATATCCATTTTACTTACAGTTGAGCATGAAACAGAAAGTTTCCCAATCAGGACTTTGTTTGACCGAGGAGGTCAGCCATGATAATTTCTTCCACTGCTCACCTGTCTCTTTATCTAAGCACATAGGTCTCACTAGTACCCCTAGTGGTGAGGGGTGTAATAGCAGTTAAAAACTAAGTAACTGACAGGTGTCTGTTACAGTAGGGCTGTCAACTTTAGTCGTTTAGTCGACTAATCAGTCGATGCCGTCTTGGTCGACTGACATTCTTATTGGTCGACCAGTTACTTTTTTATTTTTTTTAACCAATAGAAAGATTTTTTAATGATTTACTCCTTGATATTTATTCCTTTATAAGCAATTATTTATTACTGTATTCTAAATATAATTAGCCTTTGTTTTATCCCCATCTTCAAACGCTTTAATTTAGGCTATTTTGTAACAGCGCCACAGTTTTAGCGCACACACATTGAACACTCGCGCCTGTGGCCGGCTGCGCTGCTGCTTCGCTCTCGGTAAGGGATGCTGTATTCATTCAGTTAGAACGCTGCTTGTTTTGGCTTTAGTCGACAAAATGTCCAGGAAATCTAAATCTTTTGTCTGGCTGCATTGTAAAACAAAGACGACAAGACTGTGGAGGGAGGCGACCGCGTTGCTCCATTATGAGCCCGCACAGCGCACGCCTATATTTGAAATCGAACTTGAGCGCGCAAAAGACGTGAGCAGCCCTTTTAACGGCTATATCATGCTGACTCAATAGATTGTGTTTTCTTAATATGTTTTTCGTTTTTATTTGTACACTTTACACATTTGGAAATAGCCTAAATAATGCAACAAAACGAAAATAAACCTATATGCCTTTCAAAATACAGCCTATTCGGATTGTTTTTTAGGCTATTTGGGTATTTTGTGTTTGTTTAAAACGCCTAGATCGGCTGGACGAAAGTAAACCCATAGCTTTGTAAGTAAAGAAGAATATAAAGCCTGTATAAACGAGAGATTTTGTAAGGATTTTTTATAATGTGGCAGATAGCAGTTATTATTTTTGTAGCGTGTGATGTGATCAGGTGCGTGATTGTGACTGCTTAGACAGAGCTCCTCACTTCTTTAGTTAAAAAAAAAAATCACTTAATTCTCAGAGAATTGTATTATTATTATAGTTGTATTTATTTGTGATGTTTTTTCGTTGTTGTTTTATAAATTCTCTATGACAATTGTTTAAAAAAATGTTCAATCAAAACAAGTTTTTTTTTTTTTTTTTAGTCGACTAATCGTTGCGCAGGACAAGACTTTGGTCGACCAAGGATTTCTTTGGTTGACTACAGCCCTAGAAATTAGCCATCAACCTGTCCATACAGACATACATACAATAAGATAAGGGGGATAGACAGGACAGGAAGACAGAGCATTGAGGAAGAAATATAGCACAACATGAGGAGAGGTTACCTCTGGCTGTCCGATCTCCAGCAGGGCGGTGGCGTACCCATAAACCAGCACAGCTTTATCCAGCTCCGTCAGACCCAGCGCCTGTCAGAAGCACCAGTGGACACTCGTGAACCAGTGCAACCATTCAGTGTGTCAGAGCACAACTTTCACACACAACGAGAGTCAAACGCACGCTGATTCTCCAGCTGTATTTCATACACCTTTTAATCTGAATTATGGGATATTGCATAAAAACATTGGATGTAAGCAGCAAGATGTTCATAACTTCTGAAAATGCACATTAAAAAAGGCCGGAGTGGAAGTGTGTGGTCAGAGTGGTTGGGTGTAATTCCCTCCAGAAGCGTCTCACACACACACACGAGTGTGTTCCCGAACACCAGCGTCCGCACGCCAGAGAACACGACAGCGTTTATGATGGCGGGGAAACAGGCAGATTGCAAAAACTTACTGATATTTTGCTTCAAATTCCAAGGAAGTGCTGATTTTGTTCTTGAACACATGGATGGAAACACTGCTTTACTGCTGCTGACACACTGCTTTAAAGGGACAGTTCACTTTGAAACTAATTTTTGGTATGTTTTATCTTACCTCAAGGGCATCCAAAATGTAGGTGTCTTTGTTTCCACAGTATTTTCAATTTTGACATTTTTCAGTCAAACCGTTCTTGTCAGTCATATAATGGAGGTCTATGGTCACCACCTCAAAGAGCATGCACAGAGAAGTCCAAATTAAACAGGATTTAATGACTCGTAAATGTAAGTACACACTGATGGCCTAAGACACGAGAAAAACGTGTGAGAAAACCAACAGCATTTATATCGTTTTTATCTCTTGTAATCATAGCCATGACAAAATGATCTGAGAGCAGGTCGCTTCGGTCTGCGCATGCGCCGGAAGTGATCGCTTGCGCGCCTACGTCACTCTTTGTTTATACAGAGATTTTGGAAAGTTTTACCTTTCACTAAACATATTTAGATATACGGGAAACCGCAATGGAAGACGATTCCGATATATCTAAATATGTTCAGTAAAAAGTAAAACTTCCGAAATCTCCGTGTAAATATTGAGTGACGTCACACCTAAGCGATCACTTACGGCGTAAAATTGAACTGATTTAGTTCGGTGCAGTTGGACATTGCACAACTGATTCAGATCCCTTGGACGTCACTGTGATTACACAAGGTAAAAACGATTTAATTACTGTTGGTTTTCTCACACAAACCGCTCGTTTCGTGTCTTAGGCCATCAGTGTGTACTTACATTTACGAGTCATTAAATCATGTTTAATTTGGACTTCTCTGTGCATGCTCTTTGAGGTGGTGACCATAGACCTCCATTATATGACTGACAGACAAGAACGGTTTGACCTAAAAATATCAAAACTGAAAATACTGTGGAAACAAAGACACCTACATCTTGGATGCCCTTGAGGTAAGATAAAACATATCAAAAAAAAAAATTACAAAGTGAACTATCCCATTAATGCTTTATTTAAATGTTTTATGCAATATTCCAACTAAATTATCAACTTTAAAAGGAAACAGATACATCTTGTGACAAACACACACATCAACCCGATCACATGTTTAGTGTTCATGGAAACACTACATCGGATTTGTGTGCGTGTGTGTGTGAAGCGCTATGTTACCGTGGTGCCGCAGGACTCCATGATCCGCAGGGCCACAGTGAAGGACTGATGAGCGTTCCTGCAGCGCTGGTCACTCAGAGCCGTGTGACCCTCCTGAACCGCAGCACAGAAGAGCTCTCTTGAACACGCCTCGCTGACGGCCTCCTACACACACACACCACCGTTACACATCAGTGTTACACAGACACACACACAGGCACTAGCGTCTCACACACATACACATCTGCACGTTTGTTAATTATTGAAGCATGGTTTTAATATATTGTGTAGCAAAATGTTCACACACACACGCCTCTGCACTTCGTCTCACCGTGGGGACAGGAGAGCTGTCAGTCAATTAATGGGAAACTAACTAGTGTTACTTATTTGAAAAAGTAATCTAATTACTAGGGTTGTGTATCGTTTTAATTTGAACGATTCTGATTCCTTGTTTCGATTCCGGTTCCCAACGATTCTTGATTCCGATTCTTTTAAGAAGGAAATACTCCTTTTGTCACAAATTTTGCATTTTGCCGAGATTTTGTTATTTTTAGGAAAGTGAAGCCACACTTTGGACCGCCGACGTAAGCTACTCATGTTCGACTCGCGCGGTTATGCTAACACTTCCGGTAGACGCTTCTTCATTGGTGTTGTTCAGCGGTTTCTTCTTCTGGTCGGCGGACTGTGAATATCGAAACTAGGAATCGAAATTTTAACTTTTGAACGATTCCGGAAAAAACGAAAAGTTAGTCCCGGTTCCAATCGATACTCAATTCTCGACACCCAACCCTACTGATTACATGACTCAAGTTACTCGTGATGAGTTTCCCCAACACTGCTCAGGAGTTTGCTCTGGATGACACTAACCGCTGGACTGTCGGCTCGCTCCGGGACAGGTGTGTGTTTGCTGCGCTGCTCCGGCTTCTCCACAACACCTGAAGATTTCTTACTCTTCCGTGGACTCATTTCACTAGGACAAGATTCAGCAGAAACAAACAGCATTATCGATTATCACATTAGTGTCAAACAGCTGACGTGATAATACTCTCATCAGATTAGGGTTAGATTTTGGGTAACACTTAACAATAAGGATCATTAATTAACAAACTTAGTTAAAATGAACTGAGAGTGAACAATACTTTTGTTAATGCATTATTAAAATGATTAATTACATTAATAAAATCAAAGATTATATTTGTTAAGACTGGTTACTGCACTGTGAACTAACATGAACAAACAATGAACAGCTGGATTATTATTAACTCACATTAACAAAGATAAGTTACTGTATTTGCTTTATTTAAATGTTTTATGCAATATTCCAACTAAATTCTCAACTTTAGAACATCTTGTGACAAACACACACATCAACCCGATCACATGTTTATCGTTTGTTTGTTTGACACGTTCAGCAAACAGAAGGAAACATCCTGACATTGAGCGCCTGAGAAATGAAAGTAAACCTCGCTTTATTGTACCTGTCATTAGAAGCTCAAGTTTCACTTTAAAGATGAAAGAACTCTTCACAAACATCCTTCAAAACTAATGCCAGATTTCCATCAACACACTGAATGAGCATGGGAATGGTTAATTTGAATTACTTATATTAATTTCGGAAGTTTGTGCTGAGAAGCACATTGCCTTATATAATTATTATTCTATAAATGAACTTATGTTTGTATATTTCTATTTTATTTTATGCTTTCTACATGTTCAAAAATAAAGATTTCAAAAAAAAAAAAAAAAAAAAAAAAAAAAAATGATTAAAACATGTTTGACCGAACGAAAGAATTAGCTTGTTTTCACTTCATGACAATGACCGGGTTATTACCTCTTCATGTCTCTGAATCTGTCGGCTCGCTCCTCGGGAAGGGCTCGAGCTCCAGAGTTCCCTGAAAACAAGGCAATTTAAGATTAGAGATCAGATGAAGAAACTTTCCAGAGGAAATAAAGAAGTCTTGCTTTCAGAAACAACTGGCAGAACCAGAAGAACCGCTAGCGCTAAACACCTGTGCGCGCCTAGAAACAAACGCATCAGATGAAGGAGGGAGCCAGGGCGACACGAGACTCGCCGGAAATAGCGTGACACACACTTCCTCATGACAACATGAAGGAAAACACATTCTTTCAATTACACAAGATATCTGAGCTTCATCGTGAGTGCCAGCCCGTAACAGCACACACCAGCCATCAGTGACCTTGGAGAGGGATGAGCACTGGGAACACGGCCTTCGAGATAACACACGTACTGAAAGAAAGAGCAGTGTGTGTGTGTGTGTGTTCAGAGGAGAGAGAGAAGCCTACTGCCATTAAAGTATAAATTACAGGTTTTAAACGGGTAATCTGCGGGACATTTGAGTCAAATTTAAAGGAGTAGTTCACTTTCGGCTTAAGACCTGCACAAATAAAATGATTATGACAATCTCTATAGACACATTAAACTGTTAAGTTGTTTAAATCGTGGTTTTTGGTCTAATACAGGATCAACAATAACAACAACAAAAAATGTAAATCCTCACATTTCAGCGATTTTATAAAAGAAGTTACATCTGTAAACACTCGGGTTGGGACATCTGGAATCCAATACTTATAATATAATTAAAATTTAAATTCTTTTCAATATGACTTTAAAGGTGCCTTAGAATTAGTTAAATTCAGTTCAGTAGTTCAGTGCATGGACATGACAGAGTGATCTCAAACACCATTGGTTTCTCCTCATTTAAATCTCGTTTCTGAGAAACAGGCGAATCTCCACATTACACCGACTGCGACGCAACACTCGGATCATTAGCTCAAATCAAAATATTACTTCAACACATTCTAGGGCACCTTTAAACCACTAAAGCACGAGACTGTGTGTTCTGTCCTCGTGTGTGTGTGTACGTGACCCGCAGCTCTTAAAGTGACAGTCTCTATAATAACACTAATCACACAACAGGAGACTGAGAACACACACTCGCTCTTCACTCAATAACTCCTGTAACTGTACTTGTAATCAGTGTGCCAAACGATAGGTCATCGAACGTGAACTGAACGTACTGTATTACTGCCTGATGAACGATCCTGTGAACGTGTTCATTCTGGTGTGTGTGAACGCACGCTCTCTAAGTTTAACTTCGTACGATAGGGTGCCAGATTTCTAAAGAGTCTTCCAGGCGAAACGACACGTAAACAGGCCATAATATGTAGAGAATAAACACTCAATCTGACAACACCAGCCACCAGTGTCGCGCCGCGGCCGCCGTCGACACAGCAGCAAAATTCCCAGTTTTAAATTAACACTCCTGGTGTACATATAGGTCCATATAAGACCAGGAGTGTTAATTTGGTCCTATATGTACACCAGGAGTGTTAATTTAACACTGGGAATTTTGCTGGGAGGAGGCTTCGGATGATCATTTAAACGGGTTTTATGACGAGGTCGTAGAGGATGGGAAAAATCTTACATTTCTGTGCAAACTGCCCATCGATAAAACAAAAACTGTTGTCTGTGGTTGTATATGGGCTGTACTGGCAATAATAAAAATAAAAAAAGCTTGCAACATATGGAAAAAAGATATGAATGAACTAGTTCATTTTAAAATGTATAAACTGAACTTTGAACTAGCTCATGTAGAAAGTGAACGTTCCCCACACTGCTTGTGATGTATATTTGATGTATGAACTGCAGTGTTATTTTACATTTGATTACAGTTCCTGACCCTGTAAATCTTAAAACACTGTTTGTTTCACTCGTATCTTTGTTCAGTTGTGTCTGTTGCAATTGCTCATTTTATTTGTTCTTTTTTTAATGGCTGAGTGTTTATTGTTTTTAATAATGCTGTGTACATTCGTCCAGCTAGTTGTTCTTCTGAATGGACGAGTTATAGATATGATCTCAGGCGTTTAGGAGAGCAGTGCACATGTGAACTCAATGTTTCCTGAAACATGTGAAGAATGCGACCCTCGCTCACCTGCAGCATTCCCGCGGGGTCTCCCGTTCTCAGAGCTCTGCTGCGAGAGAAGAACACACTCATTACACACACACACACTCTCAGAGAAACATAATTTGTGTTTACATAATGTGTGTCTAACGTGAAAAATTATTCTATATATATATATATATATATATATATATATATATATATATATATAAACACATACACACACATGCATGTATATTTAAGAAATATGGCTTATTGATTTATTAAAAAATGCATTTATATTTAATATAATAAATTATATATAAATATATATGAAGAGTTCAGATGCAAAAGCCTCTAGTGCCATTTTAAAGTATCTTCTAAAATGATCATTTTTATCAAGCTTGTATATTTAAGTTCAGTAATTTCACTTGAATGACAATTAATAGGTGATCTTCATTGCAATTTAAGTGAAATTACTGAACTTAAATATACAAGCTTGATAAAAATGATCATTCTAGAAGAAAATTTCAAATGGCATTTAGAGGCTTTTGCATCTGAACTCTTCATATACAGTATAAACACTAATATTTCTTAAATGCATGCATTAGTTGATGTACAGAATAATTATTCACATTACACACTCGTATATTACATAAGCACCAGTGGTGGAGGAAGTACTGAATCTCAGCACTTAAGTAAAAGTACAAATAACCAGATAAATACTTACTTTAGTAGAAGTAACACAATGACAACCATACTTAAGTAAAAAGTACCTGATTTAAAATGTACTTTAAGTATATTTAAAAATGTTGTCACCATTTCTGAAACAAGCTTGCAATTAGGCAATATACACATCATGCTTATCCTTACAATATGATAATAACTATGTTTGGCAGTAAACGTGATTAATTTATGGTGTAATTCTGAACCTCTTGGCTTGCCATAATCCTAACCAAACGTATATTACACACGGTGTGTTTCCTATGCACGTAGAAACAAATTTTCGCGTACAAATTGCACGATAAACACACTGCCTGCGAGACGCATTTAGTTGATGTATCTATGGCAACCAAACGTCACTGGTGAGACAAACGTGCAACGAACGGACGGTCAGTTTACGTTTTGGCAGGGGAAAAACTGATCAGAAAATGTAATGAAAACGTAACAGAAGTTGTAGAAATGTAGCGGAGTAGAAAGTAGAATAATTGCTGCAAAATGTAACGAAGTAAAAGTAAAAAGTAGGCACTATTTATTCTACTTAAGTAAAGTAAAGATACGGGAAAAATATACTTAAGTAAAGTAACAAAGTATTTGTACTTCGTTACATTCCACCACTGCTAGTTTCCATACCCTGACGCCGCAGTGCACGAGGCGGCGCTGTATCGGCACTCACCGCACTCTCCAGGCTGGAGGACCGAGGCGCCGCTTCAGGCTGATGAGTCGATCTCTGATGCTGAGATGAGGAATCGCCCGCGAGCGCTCTGCGTCACAAACACAAGCTCAACCTGAGCACAAATACACACTTGACTTCACCCTTACCTCACACTTTTTACCTTTAAATTACTCATTTTAATCAATAAATAATACATAGTAATTTAATTCTGCACATTCTTTCAACTTAAATTCAAAATACTGGAACTCACAATGTCATGCATAACCCTTTTAATTCAGCTCTACATATCCTACACCGGGAGTCTTGTGGAAATAACAACAACACATGATGATAGGTCATGCCTCTAGATGGGCTTATATCTCTATATATGCAGATGAGCCGTTCCCTTCAGACACACATGCAGACACTATACAATATTTCTTTGGTTTTTGTGTGAACTGAAGCATTTCTCGCATTACATTCATTCCTGACGGGTCAAACTGAAGGAGAACAGGATGAAAAGGAACGATTTGTTACTTTTTTTTTAATGTCACAAAACTCTTGGAATCCGTTCATTTTTATTTTTGTTAGGGCTGTGCAAAAGTTAATTGCGATTAATCGCATCCAAAATAAAAGTCTGTGTTTACGTAATATATTTGTGTGTGCGGTATATAATTATTTTGTTTATATAAGTACACACACATGCATGTATATATTTAAGAAAATGTGTTATTCATATATAAAATATTTATATAATATAGATTATGTATTTATATATATATATATATATATACAGAATTTAAGCGCAAATAATTCTTAAATATATACATACATGCATGCATAGGTATACAAAATAATTATATACAGCACACACAAATACATTATGTAAACACAGACTTTTATTTTGGATGCGATTAATCGCAATTAACTTTTGCACAGCCCTAATTTTTGTGTGTATTGATGGTTCAAGTGCGACAAAAGTCCTGGAGTCTTGGACCCGTCTGGAGAACACCCTACAAACCTGGTTTTAGAAGAAATCCTTTTAGTTTCAGTCTTGCTGGTCTTCATGCCTGCGGAAACACAACAGTAATGAAGCGGTGAGGTGTGAGAGGAGAACACACACACACACTAATCATCATCTCTGTAAATGTCCCAGTGTTAGCCAGCTGGATATACTATAAAAGCACATCACGAGGACTTCATAATCCATAAAGATAACAGATAACAGAAGAAGAAGAATTCACCTTTGGCTAAGCCACGCCCTAGAATGTAGATTGACCATACATCAATGGAAAGCTTATTCATTCAGCTTTAGGGTTAGGGTTAGGGTCAGTTGCACAAAAATTGACCCATGTGACTGGTTTTGTGGTTCCAGCACAGGACACTAGCCGTGCAAAGCCCAGCATGAGTGTGAGTGTGTGTTACCGGAGCTGTGCTGCAGCTCGCTGTGGAAGCGCTCGCACTGCTGGTGCAGGTCTCGGAGCCCTTCGGGGTCGTCGCCGCACGCCAGCTGAGCCTCGCGGTTGGCCAGCACGGCCTTCTGGTGCTCGCCCAGATAGAACAGAGCGTCGCAGAAGCGGTAATGACCCTGGAGGAGACCAAAACACTGTATGAGGGAGAGTCCGACCCGAGTCTAGGGTCGAGGATCGACAATCAAATGCTTGAGGTCAGGGAATCGGATACTTGTTATGTAAGCATTAAGGTACGAGAGGCTGTGCTGTATGGTGAATAAGTAACGGCTGAAGGGCGTTGTTAGGCTCGACGCGAAGCGGAGTAACCCCTCCAGCCGTTACTTATTCACCATACAGCACTTGCCTCGAGTACCTTATTGCTTTTATAAAACGGTTGCCACACAATATTAAAGTAAAAAACAATGTATGGGCTCTATGCACAGTTCCACTACTTCCTGAACTTCAGCCAGCTTCTTGTTTCCTGTCTAGCATTATTGGACACATTGATTAATTCAGGTGTGTTTGATTTTTGTTGCTGTGACTACTGAGGTCAAGCACACCTGAATTAATCAAATTGTCCAATAATTGTATACAGGAAACAAGGAGCTGGCTGAAGTTCAGGAAGTAGTGCAGTTGTGCATAGAGCCCATTAGTGCAACATTCTTGATGAAGAATCACTAAAAGCCTTCCTTCCACTAGAAAAAATAGACCCTGAGCGTGAACATCAACGACTCTCCAATGTGTAAAATGCATGAAAGCTCAAATAAAAACAACACAGAACCGCAGTGTTGCGCAGCGATCAATAGAGCCGTTGGGTGAAGCGGTCATAGCCGTGTTTTATCGTGAATAAAGCACAGCTCTTGACCAATCAGAATAAAGGATTCGAACTAACCGTTTTATAAAAACTTTTAATTTCGATCCTTATCGAATCCTTTGAGAGCGTCTCAAAAGGAGTTAAAGTGTGTGTGTTCTGTCCTTGTGTGTGTGTGTGTGTACTGGACCCGCAGCTCTTAAAGTGACAGTCTCTATAATAACACTAATCACACAACAGGAGACTGAGAACACACACTCGCTCTTCACTCAATAACTCCTGTAACTATACTTGTAATGTATATTTGATGTATAAACTGCAGTGTTATGTTACTTTAGATTACAGTTCCTGACCCTGAACATCTTAAACACTGTTTGTTTCACTCATATCTTTGTTCGGTTGTGTCTATCGGTTGCGATTGCTCGGTTTTTAATCACTGAGTGTTTATTGTGTTTAATAATGCTGTGTAAATTAGTTCGGCTAGTTGTTCTTTTGTGGTGCTTTTAAAGCAAACGCTGCATGTGTGATTTCTGCTCATGATGTTCAGCTGCAGTTACAGACTCAATGTGAATGATATCAAAGTTATATTTTGCCACATTGGAATTGAAATTAGGAATTGATTAGAATCAGAATCAATCGTTAATATTCAGGCGATGCCCGATCAGTACATCACATCACTGTAGACTGTACAAATAAGCATGAATTTAACTAAATTAAACAAAACTGATGATGATGATGAATACCTTGGCCCAGTCTGGCTGCAGTATAATGGCTCTCTTTCCATCGCCGAGTGCTTTCCTGAAAACAGCTCCACAATCAGTATCTCACACACACTCCTCAGTAACGTGCACCGGAACAGTGGGAATAACACTCACAGATATTTCTCACAGCGGATGAAGCAGAGCGCTCGGTTCCCGTACAGGATGTGGTTATTAGGGCTGAAACACAGAAGAGAGATGAGGAGGACACACAGGACTGGTGTGAGGGAAGCGGTGTCGACGCTCTGCCACTTACTGGTATTTAATGGCTTTAGTGTAAGACTTCAGAGCCAAGTCATATTTCTTTCTCTGGAACTGCTCATTTCCTTTGTTTTTCATATCGTCGCTTTTCTGGAACAGAGTCAAAACACCATTATCTGGATTTCTTCTAAAACAGCAGATCTCCAACAATACTCATGATGCACGTGTGTGTGTGTGTGTGTGTCTGCAGTCGTTAAAGCAGAACACGAGCGTCTCTCACCGACAGAGTCCAGGTGTCTGGCTCATACTTGAGCTCGGCGATGGCCTTCTTCTTACTGCACGACACCACCTGAAGATAACGCGCATCTGTGGGCGAGACGGTCTCATAAACATGTTCTGCAGCTCTAATCACCGACACTCACATGACCTGATCTATCTAATCCGGACACCGACAGTCACATGACCTCGTCTATAGGCTGGACACCGACAGTCACATGACCTCATCTAATCTGGACACCGACAGTCACACGACCTCATCTAATCCGGAAAACGTCAGTCACATGACCTCATCATTATTTTTATGGCATAATTTTGCTTCTGCTCCATTTTGTTAGTGAAATATCAACATAAACGGTGTCTGTCAAACATTTCTTCATGACACGATTAATTCAAACATTAAAAGTTGTTTTACACTCGCTGAAGACGAAGTGCAGCGTGCGGTAGCGAATCTCCACAGAGCCGAGATCCAGCAGCTTCTGACGAACACCAGGAACTCCCGAGTCCAGCAGCCACGCGATCGCCTCCGCCAGACAATCCTCCTGCTGCACACACACACACACACGTTACTGACAGTCCTTCTGCTGTGCACACACACACACACTACTGATAGACGTGTCAGAATCCACAGGGTTCCCACACCTCGGCTAACTTCAGACTCGAGGATTAATGAGGGGACACATGTCAAGTGAGAGCAAGGTTACATCGTGTTAGTTAAGATACATTGTTACAGTTTTGTGCGCATGAACATCATAGCAACGTACCACTAGGACTGGATAAGATAACGATAATTATCGTGATATAATTTTTCGCGATAAAACGATATCAAGAGGGCGATAAATGTTCGACAATGTTTATGTGCCAAAAGCGGAACGAAACTCATTTGAACCGCGCGCCACATGGAGCATTTATCCGCTCGGCTCAAAGTCCAAACGGCAGTGAGCGCAGCGCGAGCTCGCTAGAGCAGACGCGACTGCTTTGATCGTCTCGCTCAAGACATCCAGCGAGAAGCGCTTTAGTTCAGCGAAGAACACAGATGTCAAGTTTAAACCAGTTTAGGGCAGATGAAACACCCCAGACAAAGAGGAGAAACACTGCGTGCAACGATCCAGTCAGAATCTGAATTGATACTGAATCCATTTAGCCTAGCATGGATTTACTGTAAGGTTAGCCTAGTAATATTAACTGCACCTTGAAATGTGGGATATACATATTTAATTGTATAATATTATTAATGTAGACAATGTATTAAATGACTAATGGAATATGAGTTCAGCATTTAATAATGTATTTAACTGTTAGGCCACTGTTTTCATACAAATACCACAGAAACCATAAAGTTACATTTTGCCATGATAGTGAGGTGCTAAGCTATAGGCTATACCTGGTTTTATCTGTGGTTATCATCATCTAAATGTATGAGACTGGATGATAAATGGTTAATTTTAATACAACTCAGTCAGAATATTACATTTTACCTAATAAAAATGTGGTCGTTACATTAAAAAAAAAAAACAGTATCACTGTTTTTGTTAATGAACATAAATTTAACATTAGCTTAGAATTAGCTTGAGTTAGGATGCAGATTTACTGTCAACTCACTGTCAAATATGCATTTTGAGATAAAACATGTCATTTTAATGTAATTTTAATGTTTTAATGTAATTTTTCTATTGAGAGATTTATTTTAAGGAAAAATGTTTTAATGTTCTACCTCACATTTGGAAAATGTTCACCTGTTTGGCAAGTGTTTGTCGTGATATGTTCTGACAATAAAGAGTAGTTTAAAACCACAATTTATGCTCTGGTTAATACAACTTTCACTTAGGAGCAAAAATCTGCCTTTAAACTTGAAAGAAATAAAGATTTGACATATCTTGATAATTATCGATATTGACTGATATAAAAAAAAAGTGATAATTTTTTTTGGCCATATCGCCCAGCCCTACGTACCACACAGTGCTGGCAGAATAACACACTAGCGAAGCGAATAACATGGGATGTGTTCCAGAAAACTTCCAGCACAAATTAAATCCAAGCACTTTTCACGACCTGTGTCTGTGTTTAGAAAACTTTCCATGGCCTTGATTTTTTTTTTTTTTCAGATTCACAAACTTCCCCAGTATCTCCAGGCCGCGTGGGAACCCTGAGTCCAGGTGTGTTACAGGGACAACCATGAAACTCAACACACTGAGAGATAAACACTCCAATGAAGCTTCTCACGGTCACACACACACACTGTCGTGTCGGAGGAGAGCTCCTCCAAACCCGTTCATCTTCAGAACACAAATTAAGATATTTCTGATGAAATCCTCCACTGACAGCTTTAACACTTTGAAGGCCAAGACAGGCAGGAAAGACACTGTTAACGGAGTACTTCTCTTTTAAAAAAAACCTTTTTGCTGATAATTTACTCGCCCCCATGTCATCCAAGATGTCCATGTCTTTCTTTCTTCAGTCGAAAAGAAATTAAGGTTTTTGATGAAAACATTCCAGGATTTTTCTCCATATAATGGACTTCAATGGGGACCAAACGGTTCAAGGTCCAAAAGACAGTTTCAGTGCAAACTGTTCAAAGGGCTTTAAACGACACCAGACGATGAATAAGGGTCTGATCTAGGACCCTTCGACTTAAGACTCAAAAAAAGATTTGTTCATTTTGATTTTGAGTTTGAACAGGAGAGTCACGAACACTCATCACAGAACAGAGCAAGGCGAGCATTTGAGCTTATAAAACTTTGTTATTTATTTATTAAATGAGCGATCGTTTCGCTTGATCAGACCCTTATTCATCGTCTGGTGTCGTTTAAAGCCCTTTGAACAGTTTGCACTGAAACTGTCTTTTGGACCTTGAACCGTTTGGTCCCCATTGAAGTCCATTATATGGAGAAAAATGCTGGAATGTTTTCATCAAAAACCTTAATTTCTTTTTGAATGAAGAAAGAAAGACATGGACATCTTGGATGACATGTGGGTGAGTAAATTTTTAGCAAAAGCTTTTTAAAAGTGAACTACTCCTTTAAAACAGTCCATGTGACTACAGTGGTTCAACCTAAATTTTATGAAGAGACCAAAAAAGCTGAAAACCCTACTGAGCCAGCGGATTCACTCAGAACTATCTTCATTAGTGTCCCGAAGACGATCGAAGGTCTCACGGGTCTGGAACAGCGCCAGCGAACACTGGAAGACTACAAGCTTACGGCAGCGTACCAAAGAGAAGAGTCTGCTCAGCGACACCACGGCTCGGGCTCTGCTCTCCATGTCCCTGCGAGACAGCTGAGCAAAACAACACATGTGATCAGAACCGGGTCAGCAGGGACGGGCGAGCGTGAGCTGCGACAGCACTGATACGTACGCCTTGCTCCATCGCCTCCAGGATACACTCCAAGATCTCGATCTTCTCCAGCCTCTTCAGACTCAGATCATTCGACACGCTGGAAGATAAAACAATGAGGCGTCTCACGGTCACCAAACACTGACATGCAGATTAAAAGTGTCGTGTAAGCTAATAACTAGTGATCTGAATCAATCAATCAAAACTAACTTTATCTGGACGGTAACTTTATTCTAGATATGCTGTAAAGCCTAAACACTCTCTGTGACTGTAATCACTGTTAACGCTGCTGTGTGTTGCTACAGCACTGTATAGATAAAGGAGACTCGACAGTCACGTCTGAATTAGATCTCTCTGAAGCGACTCACTTGGAGTCCAGGAAGCCCATCTCAACGGCCCAGAAGGTGGTGGGGTGATTATCCTGCTGTCGGAGGAGAATATGCCACCAGAACACGGACACGTGCATCAGGTGACCCACGAGCCTCTTCACCTCCGGCTTTATCTTCACCCACCGCTCATATATGACGTCTAGAACACAGCAACACTCAAACATCTGCCAACCGGCTCATTAATCTCACACACACACACACACACTCACCAGGCGGCTCCATGTGAATGAACGGGAACTGGTTCTGATAGATCTGAGAGAAAAGAGAGTGAATCATGGGTGTGTTCAGTACAGTGAGTCACTGAATCGTTTGATCTGAATCACGACTCTATTGTCCTTACAGCAGAATTCGAACTCCTCAAATATTTTATTTATCGGTTTAATAAATAAAACTGACTTGATGTGTGAATTCTACTCACAATCTTGGTTTTGTGTCGCACAATATCTACTCCCTCCTCCTCCAAATCCGAGTCCTCGATGTCTGACATTCTGGTTCAAAAACATGAGTCATCTTCATTGCTGATTATTCATGTCGTGTATTACGTTTAATCCCTTATATTGTTTGTGTGTGTTAATTGTGGTAAAATACAATGACAAAGATCGGGAATGTTGAATTCGGAGGTTACCCATACTGCACCTCACCAGCGGACTAACGACAGGTAACGTAACAAACACCTCAAAGAGTCAAAAAACACCTTAAAACGTCAAAAACACCTCAAAGAGTCAAAAACACCTCAATAATACACAAATATTTGCGGTATATCCTGTGATATTTGGTGTCTAACATGTTTATTCCGAGTGATGAACATCTGAGGGAGTTTTTCCTTCAGCTCGCTTAACGTCAACCGCGAAACGCGCCAAAAGCAAAACTCGACGCGATTCTCACTGATTTTGAATCTAATAACGCCCAATAACCTGCACGGATATCAATATGTGTAATGGTTTATCTGATTCTGAGGCAGAGGAACTTTATCAGGAAGTTACACGCGACGTGTCTTCCCCGCGACACTTCATAGGCGTTTATCTGAGTCAACTGCGAAAATGTCAGTTCTAACAGCGCATCATCAGAAATATGATTTACAGTGTTTATTACTAACCTCTGTTAATACGAGAGGAACCGAAGAGCTGCTGATGTTTCCTGATGTCTGAGTCTCTGTCGATGATGATCTCACGCGTGAACCCAAACAGCGCGAACAAGATCGAATACCGGGCAGCGCCTCTTGTGTTCGCCCGAGGAACGCCGCAGGTGTGTGCAATATTATTGTGATTGTGTGTGTGTGTCTCCAGTCCGCACGAGGGCAGCACTGCGCACACAGCGCTCCTCAGAGACTAACCCGCACCAGAGAGAGTGAAGCGATATTTGTGTATTATTTATGATCTGATGATTTCCACACCGTCTGACCGATCGAAGCTCTTCCGTCACCGAAGCCGAAGCCGTTGATGTAACGTTAGCGATGGAGAACTCTCCGTCCCCGCTGCCCGAGAGAGCGATCTACGGGTTCGTGCTGTTCCTGGGCTCTCACTGCGGGTTCTGTACGTCTCCGCTACTTCTACACTGGGCACTCTATACACATGTTTACATCTGTCCGTCAGTTCGCTTTCCTCCAATACATGTTTGATACGTTTTTATTAACGTTTTACATTATTACTTGTCAAGAGCCTGTTGACTTTTGTTCTAAATATTTGACTCATTAATTTGATGCTCATAAGTCGCTTTAAAAAATGTCAGCCAGTGAGAATTTTGTCAATAACAATCAAAAATACTTACCCGTCATTCTATAATAATAGAGCATTAAACACTGTAACACCAATGACATGTTTTCATTAAACTTTATGATTCAAACATCTTATAATGATTGTGAAAAGCCACTCACTCAACTTTGATCACGGACATTAAAAACACTAATGAAAAAAGTCACAAGAAACATTATTTTTTTCAAAGTATTTTTCATAATTAATACAATTAAATGACTGGTTTGTCTAGTTGCCTTTATTTTTACGGTGCTGTTGTTCCTCTTAGTGCTGTATGTGGTGTGGGCTTCTGTTCCTGATGAATGGCTTCATTCTGCCGGATTGACCTACTGGCCTCAGAAGTGAGTGGCACTCTTGTGTTGTGTTTACATCTCACCGTGGACGGGACTAATGTGCTCACCTGTCCACAGATACTGGGCTCTGGCGGCTCCCATTTACATGCTGGTCACTTTAACCACCTGCTTCGTGCTGCTGTTCGGGGTGAATATGATGAACACGGCTCCACTCGCATCAGTGGACAACATCACAGGTGACCTTACAATCACAACATCACAGTTGAACATCACATTCACAACATTACAGGTGACAATCATAACATCACAGGTGAACATAACAGGGGCCTGTACCATGATAGTAGTTGAACAAACTTAGGGTTGCAGGATTAGTTTTGAGTTGACAAAACCAAACCAATCCAACCAGGCTTTGTTGGTACCATGATGCTGATCATCAACTTTCTCTGTCAACTCAGGCTTTAATCCTGAGATTAGGAGTTTAGGTGTGACATCACCAGCGAACAGCCAATCACATGCTGAGAAACAGTGAAACTCATTCAAAACTCATTGAAATGAATTTCTCGCGAGAGCTACTTCTCGCAATTCACTTATTAAATAAAAGTATTCAAATAATACAAATTTAAACATTTACACAGCAAGAAAAAAATAGCTGTCTATGAAAGAGGACAACTAAAAAGAAAGTCTCGATACTGTATATCAGTGCTAAAGTTGTGAAGTTAGTTTATACAGTTGATAAAGGTATATTAGAGAATTAAACATTTAAGCTCATATGTCATTTTATAGCTTCATTTATAGATTCTAAAGCATAATTATATTACCCTTATATATGTATTCATTTAAAATCTGCGTATAATAAGAATTGAAGAACTGAAATTACATGTGAGATCGTTTAAAGGTATAATAATTACATAAATAGTTTCTAAATCATGCAAATTTATTATTCTAAATAAGCATTACTAAAAGCCAGATGATTTTGTCTTTAAAATAATTTGCTATGTAGTGACCTTTAATTTGGAGTAGAAAAGGTGGAGTGACTTTATCGCATCAGACATGTGTGACTTTGCTCACAGCTGATTGGTCCAAGTTCGGTTTGCAACCTCTTACCTGGAACATAACCTGCCCCGGACCAGGTTAGCCGTGGAGCGTAAGTTACTATGGCAATGAACACTGCTAAAAGCCAAACCACCTTCATGGTGCCTAAAACCCAGGGTAAGCGCAAACTAAACTGAAACATAGCTGGCTAGGCACCTAAACCGGCTTTATGGTACAGGCCCCAGGTGACCATCACAATCATAACATCGCAGGTGAACATTACAGGTGACCATCACAATCACAGCATTACAACCAAACTACAATCCAAACTATTTTCAAAGATGTATATTTTGTATAAAATAATAAGTGTAGTTCAGTAGGTTTGCTTTACAGTAAATTTCTGACTTTTTTACACTTTGATAGCTTTCACTTCTGCATTAATGTGTTTTAGGTCTATATTCCAAAACATTCGTGAATTACAACCATCTAAATTCAGATCTGTCCTCAAAAAGAAGAGGTTGACGAAGAAGAGATTACACATCTTGCATTGATAATAAACTGATTTCTGGTTCATTGTTTGTCTAGACCGCTATGCCAAGAGTCAGCGCACGGATGAGGACCCAGCAGGAGCCATTCCCACATTTCCCAGACTCAGAGACGTCCCCATCAGTGAAATAAACCGTGTGTTTTACCTGGATCCCCACGAGCACTGAGTGTGTGTGTGTCGACTAAACCCTGTTTCACCTGGAACCCTGCGAGCACTGAGTGTGTGTCTCTGTCATCAGGGCAGGCGTGTGGCGTTTGCTCAGGCTTTAGATGGTCAGATCCATCAGCTGTGTGTGACAGCCATCAGATGAACCCGAGCGCCCGTCGTGACCCCGCTGACCCCCGATGGACTCGTGGATATGAAGACTTCAAATAAAGCCAATAAACATCAGTGTGTTTCACGTTTCTCAGATACTGTTGTCATGTTGTGTTTGACTACTGAACTATAACTTGTTTCACTAGTTCACACTTACATGAAATTAGAGGGAGCAAACCTGCCGATGCAGCGAGCTGAGGCCGCTGGGATATCTGGGAGAGCTGAGCCTGATCGCTCTCCTCTTGTGTTAATTTTCTGCGCGTGCTCCTCCTGAACTTTGTTAATGAAAAACATCATTTATTGTCTGTCTTTGTATCTTATGTTGGTTAAAATTTTTAATAAAAACCATTGAAATAATAAGAATTGCTGTGTGCTGTTTGGTCAGACCGTGACCTCTGTGACCCCGGGCTAGAAGTGAAGCGGTCATCATCTCCTCAATCCGTCTGCAGAGGGTGTGTGTTCCTGCTCGTCTGCACCCGAGGACCCTCGTGAGCAAACACACCGGTGTCAGGTGACCTGTGACCCCGTGACCCCGCGACCCCACCACCGTCGCCTGCAGAAAAACGGACTTTTCTCGTTTTCCTTTTCTCGTGTTTGGTTTTTTAGAATATTACGGAAGCTTGTTTCTGCCACGGAAAAAACACTTTTTTTATCTCACAATTACGAGTTTAGAATTAGTTTGGAATTCCAAGATCAGAATCGCCGTGTTTATTTAGTGGTGGAGACAAGCTTCCATAGAAAACTCATTAGATCCTTATTAATGTTTTGCATTATTCTGCTGTTTAGTCATCAATATTCTAAAAACCTGTTTTTAAAGTTTGTACACTGTTATAATTATTAATAAACGGTGCGGATACACATGTACATGGAGCAATTTCTGTGTTTATTTGTGTTTAGACTCAACAGAACTATAGCGCTTTATACACGGCGTCATTTCAAAACCGCTTCACAGTAATAATGATACATACAATAATGATATTATGGAAATGGTAACAGTTTAAATAAGGTTAATTAGTTGACTTTAATAAATGTATGAACTAACAAGGAGCAATACACTGGCTACAGTATTTATTAATCTTTGTTAATTTGAGTTATTAATAATCCAGCTGTTCATTGTTTGTTCATAGTGAATTAGCTAATATTAACAAATGAAGAGTTCAGATGCAAAAGCCTCTAAATGCCATCTGAAATTTTCTTCTAAAATGACCATTTTTATCAAGCTTGTATATTTAAATTCAGTAATTTCACTTAAATGACAACTATTAGGTAATCTTCATTGCCATTTAAGACAATTATTAGGTAATCTTCATTGCCATTTAAGTGAAATTACTGAACTTAAATATACAAGCTTGATAAAAATGATCATTTTAGAAGAAAATTTCAAATGGCATTTGGCATGAACTCTTCAAATACAAACTTTGTTTGAATAACTTATCAGCAAATGTTGAAGTTGCTATTAACTAAGATTAATAAACGCTGTAGAAGTATTGTTCATTCTTAGTTCACGTTCACTATTGGGCCGTAGTAACAGAGTGGTGTAACCATGGAAATAACGTCCACAAGCAGCACGATCAGGAGAATCCCAGATGTGAACGGAGAGCGGATGTTCCTCGGATGGCATGTGTGTGTGTCGCTGTACACCTGCGTCACGAGGTCCGACCCGTGTGTCCTGATCAGTGTTCTCCGCCCAGCGAGGTGTGTATGACCCTCTTCTCTCAGGCAAACACAGAGTTGTGTTTCAAGCTAATCAGGCTAGGAAAAATGCTTTGTATTTCTAAATTATGACTATTTTTGATCTGCTTGCGGTCTTAAGTAGACGGTGTTTGGCCGGAAGCTACAATTTAACTTTGTAACGTGTTAAATATGGATATTTTACATCGCTTCTTCGCTTCAGAAGGCCTTTATTAACCCTGGAGCATTTTATGATGGACAGATGCACTTTTATGATGGATTATGCTCTTTCATGGACTTCAAAACAGAAACGTTCATTCACTGTCATTATAAAGCTTGGAAGAGCCAGGACATGTTTAATATAACTCTGATTGCGTTCGTCTGAAAGAAGAGTGTCATACACACCTAGGATGGCTTCATGGTGAGTAAATCATTGGCTAATTTTCATTTGTGTCTGTTTCTCCATCGTCCTCTTCCTCAGCGCTGGAGTCTTCATCGTTGTAAAAGTGCAGCGTGGCCTGAGCGGGGAAGCTGGCCAGAACCGTCCGGCCCAGATGAGACAGATACTCCTGGATCCGGGATCTGGGCAGGAACAGCCTGTGGATGGACGGATCCGTCAGAAACAAAAACACAGACTCCTCCTTCTGGTTAATAGCTGATATTTGAAAACTCGGAGAGATAATAAACATGTGGAGAAGAGTAAGAGCTTTGGTTGCAGACCTTACGGGATGATGGAAGAAACCTTCAGACGCCGGAACCCGCTTCGTGCCTCCAGGAACCCCCTGAACACAAGAATACACGAACACATGAACCGCCTGAACACAAGAACACCTGAACACAACACCTGAACTTAAGAACCCCCTAAACACAACACTTGAACACAAGACTTGAATTTATGAACACCTGAACACAACACCTGGAAACAAGAACACCTGAACTCAGGAACCCCCTGAACACAAGAACACCTGAACTCAAAATCCCCCTGAACATATGAACATACGAACACACATGAACATCTGAACACCTGAACACAAGAACCCCCTGAACACAAGAACCCCCTGAACACAAGAACACAACACTTGAACTTAAGAACACAAGAACACCTGAACGTATGAACACCTGAACACAAAAAAACACTGAACACAAGAACACCAGAACACAAGAACACCTGAACACAAGAACACAGACTCTGAAATCAACATATCAATACACAGAGAAACGAAAAGCAGCTCAGGAACAATCTGTCAAAGTTCAGAAAAAAAAAAACATTCTTCCAGTCACATTAATAGAAATGTTTTCTGGTCTTTAATAATTTTTTAAAACATAAGAACATTCTTCAAACATTTTGGTAACGCTTTCCAATAAGGTGCATTACATAACATTTGTTAACTACCTTAGTTAGCATGAACTAGTAATGAACCGCACACATACAGCATTTCTTTATCTTAGTTATTATTAATTTCAACCTTCACTAATACGTTATTTAAATCAATATTTGCTAAGATTAGTTAATGCACTGTGAACTAACATGAACAAACAATGAACAGCTGAATTATTATTAACTCACATTAACAAATATGAATAAATATTAGTATTTTATTGCTAATTATTAGTGCATGTTAGTTAATACAATAAGTAATGTTAACTAATAAACATTATTGTAGTGTAACCAATATTTTCTAAATATTACTCCATGTTTTCAGAACGTTCAGAGAACATTCCAAAGTAACTTAACGTTCCCATAATAACGTCTGAAGAATGATACAAAGGAATGTTCCCTTAACGTTCACATAACCAAGAACAAACGCTTTAAAAAGAACATGCAGATAACTTTAAGGGAATATTAGCAGAACTTGAAGTAAAATAAAAAATGTTACTTTATTTAACTGTGTCTCTCTTGATGAAAGATCCCACGGTCTCCATATCACAGGACAACTATTAATACACAGGAGAGGAGAGTCATTAAAGACTACAAAATATCAAAACAGAGGAATTAACCGAAATTCTTACCCGAGCATCTGATCCACGTGCACAGTCACCGGCAGCATATCTACAGACTGATGATGCGCGCTCCCGGGCACTGATGAAGGCGCGCGCTGAGAGGAGGCGTGTCCTGCGCGCACCCGCTAATCAATACAAATCAATGTTTTTTCATTCGAAAATAATTTTCCCGGCGTTAGGGTTAGGCGGGGAAATATTATAGGGGACGTTCCCGAGTTATAATAGCAGAAACACACACACACACACACACACACAACACAGCTCTTGAACAGTAATATGAGTTATAATAGCAGAAACACACACACACACACATAACATAGCTCTTGAACTGTAATATGAGTTATAATAGAGAAAACACTGTTTGAAAGCTCGTGTGAAACGGCGCGTTCTTACATTATTTATTTTCTATAGAGTGCCGAAGTGATGACGTCACTTTGTAGGACAACTCGGAAGCTAGCGGCGCATGGGTTCCCTCGGTCGAAAAGCAATGCATTTTCCCCATAGACTTTTGGAAAATCGCAAAAAATAAGATCTGTGTTTAACAAAAGGGTTGTGACCCTTACACGTTTTGTCTAGCAAGATAATCTTTACAAGTTAATCCAAAATTTATACATTTTGAAGCCTATATAAAGATTTTAAAAACACAATCAGACACAATAAAGTTAAAAAAAACCACACGCAGGTTATAACTGTGTGTTCTATGTCATAGATCAAAACGTGAAAATATTTAGAGGCTTTGTTCACCACAGACCTTATTTCAGGCGATTTAGCAAAAACCCATTCAAAAATCCCATAGGCTTTAGAGCGAGGGAACCGTAGTGCTAAAATGCTAACTCACTTCCGCGTTTTGGCCTACAGAGTGACGTCGTATCTTCGGCACTCTATTGATTTGATAATTAAATGGTGATCGCACACAGCTGATACTCAGCACAACAGCGAGATTTACTTCAGATTCTGACATACACCTTTGAGGACATAGACACACACAGATCCGCATCGAGTTCTGCAGAACATGTCTATTAAACATTATAGACATGACGTCATTCTGATTTATAAATCATCGAAACTCATTACACTCTCAAAATGACGAGTCGACGGCGGCCGCTAGAGGGCGAGGGAGGAGTGTGTGAGCGTGTGTGTTTGTGTGTGTAAGTGAAAAGCTCATATGTTTGTCAGTGCCTGAGTTTGCTCGGCTGCTGCTGGATAATAATCCTCTTTAGTTGATAAATGATCATTATGATTATTAGACTGGCTGATACACACTCACATCATCTGTGTGATTACAGACAATGATGTCATTGATCTACTGTACACACACACACACACAGAACAGAAGCCTTGTTACTGATTCAAACATAGAGGGAAAAAAACAAAAAAACATGAATATTTAGATATGGTTTATTTATGAGCTTCTTGTGACAGAGTAATTATCTAAATCAACAAGAAAATCAGAATGATCGCCTGTCGTATGCGCTAAACTGTATAAACACCGTCTATAATGTACAGTAATATGGCTTGTGAAAGAAGCTTTAGAGGATCCGTACAGTAAAACCTTCATATTCCTGATTTCATATTTCCCGAGTGATGGAGTGAGATATGAGTGACACGTGTGCGGATGGCTTCATCAGCAGGGCTTTAAAGGGCACTTCATCGGTCAAATCATCCGGCTCTACTGGAGATATTATTGTATATTACTGGAGATATTACTGTATATTACTGGGGATATTATATATTACTGGAGATATTACTGGAGATATTCCTGTATATTATATTACTGAGATATTACTGCATATTACTAGAGATATTACTGTATATTATTGGAGATATTACTGGAGATATTACAGTATATTACTGGATATATTACTATATTACTGGAGATAGGAGATATTATTGTATATTTCTGGAGATATTACTGTATATCACCGGAGATATTACTGAATATATTACTATATATTACTAGAGATATTACAGTACATTACAGTATATTCCTGGAGATATTACTGTATATTACTGAAGATATTACTGTAGGACTCGTCATAACCGATGCCGTTCATCAACATTTCTGCCACATCAGCTTCTGTATATCATAATTATGAGACTACAAAGTCAAAAATATTAAGTTATGATAAAAAGTAGAAATTATTACACACTAAGCCATAATCATTTTGCTCAAAATTATGCCTTTTTATGACATTTCCACACACTCAAGTGTTAATAAAAACGAGTGCATCAATTCTTTCTTTGATATATTGCATATTCAGATATTCGACACAATATTCAGGGCGCTGTGAAAGTTTTGTGATCATATCATGAAATATGATCCAAAATACTGGCGTTGATTGGCAACTTTTGAAAAACGCTGGTGAGGAAAGAGTTAATTATGATTGTCATGACAATTTCAGTACTTTGTCAATTTCTACTTTTATGTCAATTTAGATTTTTAATGTCATAATTATGGCTTAGTGTGTCGAAGTTTTGATTTGATAAATATGATATCATAGAGAACAGTCTATTCTGGGGCGTGAAACTTGTGTGAAACTTATAACAAAAGCTGGAGGTGTCCGTCAACTCTTTTACTTGTCATAATGAACTATTTCAATGTTAAATTTTATGTCAACTTCATTCCTTTTTCAATTTCCCGTATGTCCTAATTTGTTGTCATAACTGTGATTCAGAGAAGCTGATGATGTCAGAGGAGCGCTTGCATGAGACTGAGGAACACACTGGTCACGTGATCACCAGAGGATACACCTGTCAATCAGACACCGTCGCTCTCAACGTGTGCAGTGTGTTTGACTGAGTGTGTGTTTGATTGACAGTGTGTCTGAATGACAGTGTGTCTGATCAACAGTGTGTTTGATTGAAAGTGTGTCTGATCAACAGTGTGTCTGATTGACAGTGTCTGATCAACAGTGTGTCTGACAGTGTGTCTGATTGAAAGTGTGTCTGATCAACAGTGTGTTTGATGAACAGTGTGTCTGATTGACAGTGTGTCTGATTGAAAGTGTGTCTGATCAACAGTGTGTTTGATCAACAGTGTGTCTGACAGTGTGTCTGAAAGTGTGTCTGAACAGTGTGTTTGATCAACAGTGTCTGATTGACAGTTTGTCTGATTGAAAGTGTGTTTGATTGACAGTGTGTCTGACAGTGTCTGATTGAAAGTGTGTCTGATTGACAGTGTGTCTGATTGAAAGTGTGTCTGATTGAAAGTGTGTCTGATTGACAGTGTTTCTGATTGAAAGTGTGTCTGATTGAAAGTGTGTCTGATTGACAGTGTGTCTGATTGACAGTGTGTCTGACAGTGTCTGATTGAAAGTGTGTCTGATTGAAAGTGTGTCTGATTGAAAGTGTGTCTGATTGACAGTGTGTCTGATTGAAAGTGTCTGACAGTGTCTGATTGACAGTGTGTCTGATTGAGTGTGTCTGATTGACAGTGTCTGATTGAAAGTGTCTGATTGACAGTGTCTGATTGAGTGCGTCTGATTGAAAGTGTTTGATTGAAAGTGTGTCTGATTGACAGTGTGTCTGATTGAAAGTGTCTGACAGTGTCTGATTGAAAGTGTGTCTGATTGAAAGTGTGTTTGACAGTGTCTGATTGAGTGTGTCTGATTGACAGTGTCTGATTGACAGTGTCTGATTGAAAGTGTCTGATTGACTGTGTCTGAGTGCGTCTGATTGAAAGTGTTTGATTGAAAGTGTGTCTGATTGAAAGTGTCTGACAGTGTCTGATTGAAAGTGTGTCTGATTGAAAGTGTGTCTGATTGAGTGTGTCTGATTGACAGTGTCTGATTGAAAGTGTGTCTGAATAAAAGTGTCTGATTGACAGTGTGTCTGACAGTGTGTCTGATTGAAAGTGTGTTTGACAGTGTCTGATTGACAGTGTGTCTGAGTGTCTGATTGACAGTGTCTGATTGAAAGTGTGTCTGACAGCGTGTCTGACAGTGTGTCTGATTGACAGTGTGTCTGAAAGTGTGTCTGATTGACAGTGTGTCTGAAAGTGTGTCTGATTGACAGTGTGTCTGACAGTGTGTCTGATTGACAGTGTGTCTGAAAGTGTGTCTGATTGACAGTGTGTCTGATTGACAGTGTGTCTGAAAGTGTGTCTGATTGACAGTGTGTCTGATTGACAGTGTGTTTGACAGTGTACCTGATGAAGGGGGTCTGTGGGTCTGCGTCTGAAGTGTGTGCCGAAAGCAGTCGCACGGAGCGGTCCGGCTCTTTGGTGTCGTGTCACGTGTGTGTGAGTGAGCGCTGGTGTGTGTTTCATGAACACACTGAGAATCTGCAGCATCGGCTCCGACAGCTCAATCCAGTGATGACGAGTTAAAGGAAGAGCAAAGAGAGAGAGAGAGATCATGGCCTGACGACGGAAGGTTATTGGAGCACACTCGCTCGTACACACACACACACACTCTCTCTCACACACTCACACACAAACGCGCGCGAGATCTCCACTATTATAGCCTACAGTTCCTCATATTCATATATTCTGTACATCAGAGTCAGGGATCGTTTCGAACATGCGTGGATAAATATGTCTGTCGTATCAAACAAGCGCACATCTCAAACCAAAAACAGATATATACAAAAAATACAAATGCCCTAGAATCTATATATATTCATATACATATATAGGTTTTTAATCTTTGAATTACAAATCTGAAAATATCATTTCTTATATCTTTAAGAAAAAGAGGTTTCGGGAACCATGCAGTCGAACCCGAGCGAGATCCGTCCGTGTCCTCGGGGGGGCGCGTTCCTGAGCTGACCTCTGACCCCTGACCTCTGACCTCAGCCAAACGTCCCGCGCTCAGAGGCGAGGAGAGATGCCCGTGTGCTCCTACACTTTCGACTCGTTCTCCATGTTGGCCACGTCCCCGTTCCTCTCGCTGGGCTCGTCGAGCTGGCTCAGTTTGCTAGCGACGGACCAGCTGAGCGGCAGGCGGGAGCGCGCGGTCATCTCCGCTAGCTCGCGCGCGCTGCAGCTGGGAGTGCTGGTCTCGTAGATCTCGTGGAAACTGTTGTAGTCCACCTCGTAGAAGCCGTCCTCCAGCGTCAGGACCGGCGTGAAGCGATAGCCCCACTTTATCTCGCTCGACACGTACGAGCTGCGCGCCTGACACGTCATTCCTGAGGAAATACACACACACACACACACACACACACAGAGGAGCAGGTGAGGGACCATCTGATGATTTTAAAGAGTACCTATTATGGCATTTAAAATGTTCCTAATATTGTTCTGGGAGTCCCCAACAACAGTTTTACAAGCATGCAATGACAAAAAACACTTTTGTTGTCTTATAATATGCATTTATTTTTACCTGATTTGCCCACCGACTCCCATATGAATCGTTTTCGCGAGTCCTTTTCCAAAACCCGCCTTTGCGTGACGCTAATCTGCGGTGACTGGTCAGATGACCTAGTCAGTTGTGATTGGCGGAACTCTTATTGCCTTAAATGGGTTCTCAACTCCGGTCCTCGAGACCCAGCGCTCTGCATATGTCTCCCTCATTTAACACACCTCAGAAAAGCGAACTTTTTTCACCTGCCAAGTGAGGAGTATTTGAAGACTAAGTGGCTGCAGTTCATATATACAAGTACTGCTATACCACACAAGTATAGCCCAAACCTTGTTCTGTGTTCGCCTCATTTTGAAGATGATTGCTTCACAAACCTAAACGCTATAAAGTATGGATTCGCGAGCCGGCTCTATAGAGAGCCTAAGTCCCTCCCCTTTCGGTCGGCCACCATGGGACCTAACTTCGGAAAAATATTGAATGGTAGTCAATGGCGAGAGACAACAAATATTTTGATCTGGTTTGAATTGTGCCCTGAATTACACATATGATGTTTGTCAATTTAAAAGAATCATTTTAAAGTAAAGAAAGTCGCAGTTTGATGTAAAACCGTTGAGGTATAAGACTGTGAAAATACGTAATTACAAAGACTACAAACCCCACCGGCGCACATTTTCTCTCAATGAATGAAGCTAACTTTACTGAGGCTGTTTGTCATTGTTTCAACAGTCTTACGTTATAATCGTAACGTTACGCCGTCCTACCTGAGTGTTTTGTACCAGACTGCACACACACGAGCAGCGGATCTCGTTTCTCTTCCCGGGAGATGTAGTTCACAGAGCGATTTTCACATAAAACTAAATGTTACTCTTCTGCTGTATGACAAACTGTGACGTTTTTGACTTTCAGAATCATCTTTTAAATTGACAAACATCATATGTGTAATTGAGGGCACAGTTCAGACGGAATAAAAAGATAAGTTGTCTCTTGCCATTGACTACCATTCATATTTTTTTCCAAAATAAGGTCCCATGAGCCGGAAGCGAAGGGGCGGGACTTAGGCTCTCTATCCTAACGAGCTGAGGATCTGAGGTGTGTTAAATAAGGGAGACATACACAATATGCAGAGCAGTGGGTCGCGAGGACTGGAGTTGAGAACCCATTTTAAGGTGATAAGCGTTTCGTTTTCGACAATCTCTGCACAGAGAATACCAATCACAACTGACTAGGTCATCTGACCAATCACCGCAGATTAGCGTCACGATTAGCGTATTTTTCAGGTAAAAATAAATGCATATTATAAGACAACAAAAGTGTTTTTTTGTCATTGTATGCTTGTAAAACTGTTGTTGGGGACTCCCAGAACAATATTAGGAACATTTTAAATGCCATAATAGGTACTCTTTAAAAAACCATTATAGGGCACCTTTAAGTCAACGGCGTTCATAAACACGCTGAAAAGCGATTATGCGTCTTGATAGCATGCCAAAAATGGAAATACGAATTGGCGTGTAATACACACGCTACTTCATGAGATCAACCTGTTCCAAATGTGTGTGAGTGTGTGTTGTTCCTCACTGGTGCGTGCTCATACTGTTTCAAATTTTTAACAGAAGGAACTGAGAATCAATAATGACAACTCAGTTGCGTGTGAGCACCATAATAACACTAGTAATCATAATAACAGTAATACTCCGGCGGCGCCATGATTTAGATCACGCTCTTATATAATGTCAGTGGGTTCTCCACCGTCTTCATGGCAACCACACTCACATTCCTCAAAATAGCAGCACAGTAGCAGCGAAAGCGAACACACTGCTTTTTTGCCTAGTTGTAAAGATTCTCCATTTCAGCAGCATTAATGAGCATGAGTGTGTGTGTGTGTGTGTGTGGTGGGAACAGATGGATCTCAGCATCACACACTCGCTGTTGGGAAGAGCAGAGACTCGTGGAGAAACGAGAGGATGAAACCTCGCTTCAGTTATTGAGTTATGACTTCATCAGGACTCGACTAAAGGAATCGTACGAATTATTGTGTAGTTTTAATGTTTTTAAATGTTAAACATGTCGCAGATTCTGCATGGGCTGAACATTAATAACTCTCGACTAGAGCATCAGGCGTCACTCTGACCGAACTGAAGATCTCCGTCTCCTGTCTGTAAACACACACTCTCTGTGAAGCTGCTTTGAAACGATGCGTGTTGTAAAAAACGCTGTACAAAAAAATGCAAAGTGAATTGAATTATATTCTTATTTATTTCTGTAATATTACAGTGTTTATTATAATGATTTATGTGCGTGCATCATTACTGTGCTAATAATTTTGAATGAGCATCAGTTCCTCTTCAGTGTTGCCAGATCTCACGAGACAAATAAGCAACCAAGCCGGTGAAAACAAGCCCAAAACAAGCGACTTTTGCTCATAGACAGTAAAAGCGCTTTTTCTACGGAGGTACAGTTTATTTTTCTTCTGTAATAAAGCTTGGCTGTTCATCTAGTGTTGGTACTGCGCCCAAATAAAATCTGACTGAAAGCTCATTTTTGAGATATCAACCTAAAATTTGGAACTTCTTCAGATTTTTGGCTTACATTTTCTTACAGTTTTAGAGTAAATATAATTTGTAATATATATATATATATATATATATATATATATATATATATATATATATATATATATAATATAAAATAGAAATAACTATATGTTTACATTGTTCATTTTCATAAACTCAAACTTATAACTTTTTTCTGTTTCACTTGTTTAATTTTATAATACTTCACTTCAAAAATAATTTGGCAAATGTCTTCTTTAAAACAAGACCAAATAGGTTTATATTCCAAAGCATTCTTGATTTTCATGAAAAAAGGGGGAGTGACAGTAAAAGGGTTAAACGGTATTAAATTATAATATCTAAAATATCTAACACATAATTAATATAGAAATCTCTCCTACAGTCCAGTCAGCATCAGTCGTGGTGGTCCAGACTCGCATGTTTCATTTTAACGTCACTTACTGACGTTTTCCTAACCAGGAAAAAAAAAAACAACAACAACGACGATTGCCCAGCTCTGCCTCTGATTGGCTAGTAGGCAAGGCAAGTTAAGTTTATATAGCACATTTCATACACAGTGGCAATTCAAAGTGCTTTACATGGAAGAAATTAAAATATTCAAAAGAAATCAGAATAATGAAAACAGTTTAGAATAAAAGTACTCGTTGCCATCTGGGTCAGAGCCAATTAGAAGCAGGATGTGGGTGGGAAAAAAAACTCTTTTGAATGGGGAAAGGGCGAGAGGGAACAGGCAAGACAAACTCCTACGTTTAAATAACATAGAAAATGTCTGCTTGGCAACGATCTGGGAACAAGCCCAAATAAGCAACTACATTTCAGAAACAAGCCAAAAAAACGCGACCCGCGACTCCCATTATTTGCAAGCGACTTTACAGAAAAACAAGCCCAAAGTCGCTTAGAATAAGCGGACTTGGCAACACTGTTCCTCTTTAGCATCTCTTCTCTGATGATGTGTGCGGGGCCACCTGTCACTCACAGGAGATCAGCCAATCACATCACACCCCACAGACACGGTCAAGCCCCGCCCACATGCGTTCCTGTTCCAGAAGCGTTTCACTCGATATACGACACAATCGAGGAGAAGACCGGCGCTACCTCTCTTTCATGCTGAGTTTAATGTTGATGCAACATGACAGCGATGACGTGTCGACCTGCGACTGCAGAAACACACGAGTGATTCAATCGCTCTAATAAACTGTGTTCTGCCCGGTGTGTGTGTCTAATCGAATACATCCAACAACAGCCAGGGAACAGTCCTCCACATCCGACACACAGCAGGACTGAGCTCACTGCAACACACACACACAGATAATAACACACATTCCAGCTTGACCTGTGTTGCTGAGAGTGTGTGTGTGTGTTTGTTTGTTCAAGGAAACTTTTCCGGAATCCAGGATCATGTAAGTGGGAAAAGAGCTCATGAAATAATGGTCGAGTCTTTAATGATCCACACACACACAAGGTCACACTGATATGGTGTTTCCAGTGCTGGATATTTCCCAGCACTCGGAGCGTTTATAAGCCGCCGTGTATCGATCTTGTACTATATTTATATTGTGAGCCCATGTTTCTCAGGCTGACGCTGTTAAAGGGATCATTCTGGGATAGAAATCCATTCCCCGTTTACTCACTTTAACAGATGGTTAAAAAATGCCGAGAGATTATTAAAAATATATGAAAATCTGGAAGGACATGTGGGCGAGTAAATGATGCCAGAATGTTCATGCATAAATGTAACTGGCCCTTTAAGACCATCCGTGAGAAGGACACGAGCTGTGTGTTCTTCCAGCTTTATGGCAGAGGTGTGTGTGTGTGTGTGTTATTGTGGCGACCAGACACAGAAAGCTCTGAATACATGCCAGTTCAAACCACTGATTCCCTGCTAAAACAGGCCCTCTGAAATCAAAATGCACATTTTTAAGGTTTTAGTATGAATATGTTTGCCTTCAGGTTATGAATAAGCTGGTGTGTCCAAAACAACGACAAAATTCGCATTTGGGAGAAATAACCATTTACTACTTACAGTCTCTCTCCGCTAAAATGGATCAGGGATTTTTATGACATCACATCTTCTGTCCAATCACATACTGTCTAGAATCTGAAGCTCCGCCCCCTCTGCTATGAACCCCAGCTGGCCGAAGCGAGTGATATGTGTTGGAGATGTGAGTTCGTTTGCTCAAACGCTCCAGTTTTATCCCGCTCGTTAAGAATGAAATTAATGTATTCCTCTACGGTTGAATCCAGCGTATCGGATTCGCTTCCATTGTCAGTCTGTGAGGTAAACTGAACGCTATTGGCTACTGGAAAAAGAGCTTAGCTTAGCTTCCTGTTTCAGTGGAGATTACACTGCAACCTCCCAGCAAGCAATTCTGTGTTTAAAAGAAGTCTAAAACCATCCAAATACAGCCAGACGTCTGGGCTAACACGAGGGCTGTCGGTGAACGTTCAATAGACGACTAACCGTCGCCCGCGCACAGGCTATGTCAAAGAAATGAACCCGAACACCTTGTATCACTGTTGACTTTGCTTACATGATGGAATATCACACATCTCGCCAGTTATTTTATCTGGAAGTGTGTTACCCGGCCGGACTACAGTATATGGGGTCTATAGTTAACCGAGACGGTGAAATGATGGATATTGCTTGCTGGGTTAATTCAAATACCACAGAATGAAATTAATGTGATCGGCCACGTATGCAAATACAGACAGAACGGTTTGTAGGGTCTATTTCCTGCGACGTCTCGAGGTACACTCTCAGCGGATGCATGAACCGATCGATTGGACGAAAGCGTCTACCAGTCATGACCAAGCAGAAGTGAGTTAACCTGCAGTTCCTCCACTGGCCACTAGAGGCACTGCAGAGGAGACTCACTCCCATAGAGCCGCGCCCAACTCTACAGCAGAATAAACATGTTCACAGTCTGGTGCAAAAAGTGGTTTTGGTCTATATCGCCCTTCATGACGACTGTGAGGGGCTGCATTTTTTTATAACTCTATTTAAATTATATCAAGCCTTAAAGTGGACAATTAAGGGTGTGGCCGCTTAAGTGACAGGTGGATTGCCGCTGAAGTTACAACTAGCCTTTTGTCTGCTAGCGTTAGCGTCACGTGACCTCAATATACGCACAACCGGCGCTGCGTCATAGAATGTTCACGCCCACTTTTGGGGGAAAGAAACTAGACTCGCCATAGACTTCAATACAAAATAACTGCAAAAACCAACGTCCGTACACAGCCGACAGGCGCAATTAACTTAAAAAATCACTTTTATAAGACATGTCAAGTAATTATATGTCCACCCTGCCTGCCATAGAGCGTGAAAGATACATTTTTTTATGCCCGTTATCAACTAGCCCAGGCTACCTGCCATCATAATCATTAATTCATGAGATATACATTAAGGTTTTTTACTTTAAAAAAACGACATAAAATCATTCACTCGCTTACCTCGTGACTCGACGAGGTACAAGTAAATGTCCGGGTAAGACACCTCTGGCCACTGGGTGGGGTTGTTACCCAATTTTGACGTTGGGAGAATAAAGGGACATGTTTTTAAATTGGCCAAATTAAATTTGTGTATGTATCTTCTAGAGCCTGACCGATAAAGGATTTTGAAGGCCGATACCGATACAAATATTTTTGGGTTTTAAAATCCGATATTCCGATAAATCGGCCGATAATTTTTTTTTTTTTTATATATTGTTGGATTTTACACACGTGTAAAAGAAAAGCTAACTTTTCTGCACAAGATACGTTTGATACTCTTTCTCTATGTCTCAATGTTCACTCCTTGCAAGTACAACTTACATTTTACAATGCAGGGACTGTAACTAGAGATATGCTAGTTATAAATACAGTAATCATTACTTTATTTAGGCAGAAAAAGTTCATTGTGGTTTCCAAGCTCATTAATGTTAACGTTAGCGGTCTTCCACTGATGATAGTGGCAACTAGCTTTGTGGTTAGCTAGTCAATGATGAGCCATAATTTAGCAATAGATAACATCATACTGCAAATTGTAAAACATACATTTTCAATATAACAGGCCAAGGAGAGATGATTGAAGCGTGTTTCGTCCGTTTTTATTTTATTTTTTAAATATTCATTTATCGGCCATTATAACTGCCGATAACGATATTTTGGAAAATGCCTAATATCGGCCGATAATATCGGTCTGGCTCTAGTATCTTCCACGCTCTATGGCAGGCAGAGTGGACATATAATGACTTGACATGTTTTATATAAGTGATTTCTGAAGTTATTTACGCCAGTCGGCTGTGTACGGACGTTGGTTTTTGCCGTTATTTTGTATTGAAGTCTATGGGGAGTCTAGTTTGTTTTCCCCCAAAAGGGGGCGGGGACAAAATTGACAGTTAAGTTCCCGGATGTGCGTATGCCTCGTTGCACATGTTTGCTTATCCGGGAGTGACGCCAAGATGGCGACGGCCGGCTCCGCCCAGAAACGCACTTCAGAAACACTACGGGTGACGTCACACACATACTACACACACGTTTTGATACAGTTTAAACAGTGCGTACCTGTGGCCTCCACCATGCCCTCCAGGATCACCACGATCTCCAGCTCCTCGTTGGCCAGGTGCTGTTTGGAGATGTCCCAGAACGGGCTGTGCTGGTTGATCTCGTGGCAGATGATGAGCGGGGAGACCAGGAACAGCCGGTCGTCTCCCGTGTCGTAGCCCACGTTCATGTCCGTCTGGTTGAGAGGGATGAACTCGCCCTCTTTGGTCTGCTTGGACTTGATGAGCTTGGCTCGGATGGACGCCTCCACGATGTGCGAGTTTCGCAGGTCCCCGACGCGGAACATCAGGCAGAGCCGGCCGTCGCGGATGGAGATCACGGCGTGCGTGGAGAACACTAGCGTCTCGGCGCGCTTCTTCGGCTGCGAGATCTTCACGAACATGCAGCCCACCATGAAGGCGTTGACGATGGAGCCGAGCACCGACTGCACCAGCAGGAGCAAGATCCCCTCGGGACACTGATCGGTGATCACGCGGTAGCCGTAGCCGATGGTGGTCTCCGTCTCGATGGAGAACAGGAACGCCGACACGAAGCCGTTGAGGTTATTGACGCACGGCGTCCACTGGTTGTCCCCGATGTGCTCCAGGTCTCCGCGTATGTAGGCGATTAGCCACCACATGAAGCCGAAGAACAGCCAGGTCACGGTGTACACCAGCACGAAGATGAACAGGTTGAACCTCCACTTGAGGTCCACTAGCGTGGTGAAGATGTCCGTCAGGTAGCGGTAGGTCTCGCGCACGTTCCCGTGGTGCACGTTGCACTTGCCGTCCTTGCGCACGTAGCGCTGGGCCTCGGCTCGCTCCCGGTCCCGCTCCGGCTTGGGCTCGCCCCGCTTGGGCCGCTTGTGCTGTCGGACCGTCACGGTGCTCTCCACATCCGGCTCCATCGGGACTAATGGAAGATTCTGAGCCTGGAGAGAGAGAGAGAGAGAGAGATGGGATTAGTTCACCACAGTCTTCATTACGTTTCAGCATCATGTCTGCGGTCATTTTAGATTTTTTTCTTCATCAGAATGGCACGAAACATGGAAAAGGTTTTGGCACTCGAGCAAAAAAAAATCATGGCCATGATCTGAACAGGTTTAAAGCAGCAGTCACTCTTGTGCTCCTCGCGGTCAGGAACGACGCAGTGGACATGATTGAGTTTCCTCTAGTGGAAGCGTTTGGAACTGCAGCCGAACACACGCTCACATGCCGAACACACACTTGGTGTAGATTTATGGCTTTGATTTTCTTGCAGTTTTAGAGTAAAACGTGTTTTTGACAATATAGATTTCATATAATAAGTAGTATTTTTCGACATTTTTCATTACATTTGCTTTTTAAAACTTTTTTAACTTCATCATTAATCTGCTGAGTGTCAAACTACAGTCTGTCGCTCTAAAGCATTCAAGATTTCCCACAGTTTAGGTTGGAAATTTAATTTTCAGGTCTATGCTCAAAACGTGAATAAACGGATTATAAATGCAGCAAAAATACCATTTAGTACCATGACATCTCCTAAAAATACAAAATATTAAATACGAAACATTATCACATTTATTCATCCCTTTCGGGAAATTCAAGCATCCAGTAGCTTACACAACTCATAACACTTACAAACAGTAGAATCACACAAACACCAATTTAATAATAAATAAATCAGCTACAAATACCAAATTAGAATCTATATAGTAATTAATACCCGTTTCAAAGACACACAGTCCTAAGACTAACTAGTTTACTCAAGTTAAAAATACAGAACAATCCAATAATAAAAATGCTAGATGTATTTGTGCAGCTTTACAGAGACAACAGGAAAGTAATGCAACCGAGAGTGTGTTTCCAGAAGAGATTAGCGTCAGTCCAGCTCAAGTCAGTTCAGTGATGCTCATTTCTGTTGCAAAAAAGTTATTAATTTAGTTCATTTATATATCCGCTCTGGAGAAAACCGTGATGTCCATGACATCTTTACTGCATTTCAGCTTCATATCAGTTTAAAAGAGTGTGTTTTGGTCACAATAAAGCGCCAGAGACGAGAGAGTGCGCTAGTGCAGAGCCGTCCGCTAATGAGTGTCTTCTTTTCACACTCGGAAGAGCAATTACTGACAGCAACAGATTACAAACAGACAGGGGATTCAACTGACAATGCACACACACACACACACACACACACACACACGCACGCACACCTGTGTTCACTGACACCGGATGAACTGAACTGAACTCAGGGTGTGACGGTACATTGAAACCAGCATAGACAATGACCTTTGACACCTCAGCCGTAATTCTATATGCCTTATGATTTTATTTTCACTTTATGACAAAACAGATTCAACACAGCTCATCTACTGAGACTCTCTCGTAGCTCAATCATCACGACACTGAAGGAATATCCTGAAGTAGAACCCATGAACCAAACCCAGCAGAATCACACTCTGATTATCTGAAAACCTGACAAAAAGACAAAGAACTACAATCCCATGAGGCATTGCAAATGACATCAAATCAAAAACAATGGAGAGAAGTATAACTAGTTATTTAAAGACATTAGTTATATATATCAGCACAATTTGCTTGTGGTTCTCGGATTGGTGGAGATTCTCTGCGGAATTATGGGTAATGTAGTTTTTCACCAAGAATTTGCGGTGTTCAGAAGCTGGTAGCTCCCAGTGGAGCTGTGCTCGACAGGATAACTAAAAACTCCCCTGGAGAAATGAATGGGATTAACTTCCAGACCGAGTGTGGCTCTATTGGCCACGAGGATATGATCATTAATTACTCATGATTATGATGATCTCATTCAGCCATAACCTTCGACCGTAAGAATATATATAGTTTGGAAGTGTTGAAGAAAGGAGAATCCAGAGAGACAACCAGTGTGTCTGTGTGTGTGTGTGTGTGTGTGCATATCACTCCCGTCTGATCTGACTGTCACTGCGAGAGAAAAGCAGACGCGTTACGGCTCAGGATGAAAGGAGTCGCAGACGGACAGGTGTGTGTCAGAACACAACCATGACAAGATTATATCAACCTGATAACACAAGCCCATCTGTGTATCCCTCTACCTCCATCTCTCTCTCTCTCTACCTCAACAACAATGTACACTTGCCAATTTTTTAATAGGGCAAGCCAAACTAGCAATTTTTAAGACGCATCAGTGTAAAAATGCTGGAGAGGATGTAAGCATGGTGTCTCTTTTTAAGTCTTTGGTGAAGTCAAGAGTGATCATTGAATATACCTATTATCAGAATATCTCTTATTTTGAATGGAGATGGGGTGTTGGAGCAGTTCTGGTGACTATAAGTGAATCAGGGAATTTGGTTTATAATTGGTGATTTTTTTGTTGTTGTTTATTGTATAATTTTTGCTTTAGTTATTTTTGTAAAATTAAAGAGTTTAAAAGTCAAAAGTCTCTCTCTACCTCTCTCTCTCTCTCTACCGCTCCCTCTCAAATTTAAATTCAAATGAGCTTTATTGGCATGACTTATACAGTATTGCCAAAGCAGGTAATGAGCAAATAATCATTACCATTACAAACAATCATAATCATAAACAAAAAACAAAAAACAGTTTTGAACCAACATTCTGCCTGTAGTTTTGTCCACTAGCTAACTCTCGTAGTCTGTCTGTCCTCTCTCTCTCTCTCGCTCTACCTCTCCCCCTCTCTCATGCGTGCGTTCTACCTCTCTCTCGCTCTACCTCGCCCTCTCTCTTGCTCTAACTCCCTCTCTGATTCTCTACCCCTCTCTCTCTCTCGCTCTACCTTTAACTCTCTCTCTCTCAGCAGTGATCGATCCATTAGCAAGCTGGACAACCTGCTTTACAACCTACAAGGAGAGGAGATTAACAGCACACACACACACACACGTCCCTCATGTGTGCTTTAACGCCTCATTCAGATCCGCTCATATTTATTCAGAGAATAAACCGCGTGCTTTGTGTCACGGACGGACAAATGGACACAATATAAATAACACTCAACAAAAACTGAGAGACACTCATATTCATGAAGCGTCGAGGAGACAAAGACTGATGCAGAGAGACAATCAGCACATTACCATAGACAGGCAGACAGACAGACAGGCTGAGAGATAGAAATACAGACAGTCAGACGGACTGAGAGATATACAGATATACAGACAAACAGAGAGGTTGAGAGATAGACAGACAGACAGGCAGACAGACAAGCTGAGAGATAGAAATACAGACAGACAGATGGACTGAGGGATATACAGATATACAGAGTTACAGACAAACAGAGAAGTTGAGAGACAGACAGACAGACAGACAGACAGACAGACAGGCAGACAGACAGGCAGGCAGACAAACAAGCTGAGAGATAGACAGGCAGACAGACAGGCTGAGAGATAGAAATACAGACAGACAGATGGACTGAGAGATATACAGACAAACAGAGAGGTTGAGAGACAGACAGACAGACAGGCAGACAGACAGGCTGAGAGATAGAAATACAGACAGACAGACGGACTGAGAGATATCCAGATATACAGACAAACAGAGAGGTTGAGAGATAGACAGACAGACAGATGGACTGAGGGATATACAGATATACAGACAAACAGAGAGGTTGAGAGATAGACAGACAGACAGGCAGACATATAGACAAGCTGAGGGTTAGACAGACAGACAGACAGGCAGACATATAGACAAGCTGAGGGTTAGACAGACAGACAGACAGGCCGAGAGAGAGACAGATGTTCGGAGGCGAGAGCAGCTGTAGTTCTGACGGTCCTCTGAGACTCAGATGTGGTTTAAACATGTCCGTGTTCCTCCTGAGAGCTGGAGAGGATCAACACGTGTGTGTGGAACTGATCGACCGAGTCCAAAAGTAGCTTCAGAGAAAAATCACCCTCTGATCTCAGTCGACATGATCACACACACACACATCAGAGACAGAAACAGGTCATGATCATGCACACAGTGTGTGTGATCATGCTGACATGTTTCCGCCTCTGATGTGTGTGTGATCATGTTGACATGTTTCTGTCTCTGGTGTGTGTGTGTGTGTGTGTGTGTGTGTTTGGTGTATTTGTTCTCCTCAGCTCAGTTGTATGACTCTCTGTAAATGTTATAAAGTCACGTGAATGCGTTCGTCTCGTCCTGACAGAGAGAGAGAGTCTCGGGTAAACACTGACGGAGAGCGGCACATGTGCTTTAAACTGACGCAGCGCAATAATAAAACAAAAATACAATATATATTTACCTAAAATATTAGCCAGCACTTCCGATCTCCTCCCTCATTTACAGCATCAGTGACAGTTTTACAGAAGCCGTGACAGACTTCTCGTTTAGGGTTAGCCGTAGTTTGAGTTCAATCGCTCAATAAAAAAGAATGAAAAAGGAGTGTAATGTTTTGTGTCCCCCTGCTGAAAACACACACCGCACCACGACGTCAAAACCGGTAACCGAACGCCAGACAAATGTGTCAAAAACACTCAACATTTCTTCTCATCATATTCCATTATGCACAACATGAATCATGTAAATAATGGCATATTTCAATTCAAAATGTTGAAATCTGAGAGTTGTTAGCATCACTGGGTATTACTGTCGGTCGCTGAACATTTCTGTGGTAAAACAGTGAAAAATAATCAATAAAAGAAATACATTTACCAAAACAACAGAACACTCCATCACAAACAGGGAAAGCAGCAAGTAAACTCAAAACCAGTTAACCCAGTTAACTACGGCTAACTGCACCAATCATGAGTTAATCTAACCTGACCTTTACCACCACATGCTTTACCACCTGACCTTTACCAGCACATGCTTTACCACCTGACCTTTACCAACCCGTTTTACCACCTGACCTTTACCACTTGACCTTTACCTGCTTTACCACCTGACCTTTACCAACTGACCTTTACCTGCTTTACCACCTGACCTTTACCAACTGACCTTTACCAGCACCTGCTTTACCACCTGACCTTTACCACCTGACCTTTACCAGCCCGTTTTACCACCTGACCTTTACCACCTGACCTTTACCAGCCCGTTTTACCACCTGACCTTTACCACTTGACCTTTACCTGCTTTACCACCTGACCTTTACCAACTGACCTTTACCAGCACCTGCTTTACCACCTGACCTTTACCACCTGACCTTTACCAGCCCGTTTTACCACCTGACCTTTACCACCTGACCTTTACCAGCCCGTTTTACCACCTGACCTTTACCACTTGACCTTTACCTGCTTTACCACCTGACCTTTACCAACTGACCTTTACCAGCACATGCTTTACCACCTGACCTTTACCTGCTGACCTTTACCTGCTGACCTTTACCTGCTTTACCACCTGACCTTTACCTGCTGATCTGTACCTTTACCTGCTTTACCACCTGACCTTTACCAGCACCTGCTTTACCACCTGACCTTTACCAACTGACCTTTACCAGCACCTGACCTTTACCACCCGACCTTTACCAGCCCGTTTTACCACCTGACCTTTACCACCTGACCTTTACCTGCTGATCTGTACCTTTACCTGCTTTACCACCTGACCTTTACCAGCACCTGCTTTACCACCTGACCTTTACCTGCTGACCTTTACCACCATCACATGATTCTTCAGTCCTGCTCTTACATCCACAGCAACACTCAGCTCCAGTCAAGGGCTCTCGACCTCTGACCTTTCGGTCAGCGGAGTAGGCTGATCTCTGAGTAAGCGGAGCAGGCTGACCTCTGACCTCTCAGTCAGTGGAACAGACTGACCTCTGACCACTCAGTCAGCATAAAAGGCCTGACCTCTGACCTCTCAGTCAGCAGAACAGAATGACCTCTGAGTTTGCAGAACAGGCTGAGACCTTTTTTATATTTTTCAACGAACTTTATTAATATACAATATAGTATGTATAAATAATTTGCATCTTAATACATCCAAATACAAAAAAAAACACCTTCCCGGGGTGTACTAATTGATTAATTAATCAAAAACTGTATATTCATTAAAGATATGTCAAGATTTTCTTGCTTTTGTATTGATGTTCTCCAGACTGGTGCAATAATCTTCAAAATGAATCCATTTTGGGAAGGATCCTCCTGACCATTTCTTCTAGTGTAAGGGGTTATGAACTTTCCCAAAATAATAAAGCGTTGTACAATAAAAGTTAAATTATTATTATTACTTTCATTGGAACAACACCGTCTGAGCCCTGCTGATGAAGAACGACTGTGTGATGATGTCACTGGACAGAAGAACTGAACGTGCTCTCTTCTCTCAGAGGTGTTTGTCCAACGCCGGCCGTAATCACTGTGCAAACACACACACCCACACACCTGAACACACAGCAGAGCTCACCTGGCCCTCAGCGCTGAGGGATGCTGGGTAATTCATACGCCGCCTGACTCAGCACAAAAACCATAGAGGACACGAGTTCGTGGAGACGAGAGTGCTGAACCTCTGATTCTCTGAATGTTAAGACTATTTCTGGCATTGATAAACAGCTCGCTCACTCTCAGTCGGTCACTGGCCATCATAAATATTTCATATTTCTTCAGTCTCGCTTGGCTCGTGTTGCAGAAGCAGCTGGAGATCTCACTGAGGGTGTCCGAGAAACACACAAACTCACAGCGAGATTTACGAGAGGCGAATAAAAAATAGACACGTTCACATCACGAGCGTGAATAAATCAGAATGCTTAATATGATGAGTTTAGACTTCTTAAAGTCCAGTTCAATCTTAAAGTGTCAAATCACTACATATAGAGCAGACCTAATTCACAGCTATATAAAAACAATATTTTTAGAGCATTAAGATGACATTAGAGTCACAAATGATGTGCTCTTATCATCCGTATGTAGTTGTATCTCTCTATTAGGGTTGGGTATCGAGAATCGAGTATCGATTGGAACCGGGACTAACTTTTCGTTTTTCCCGGAATCGTTCAAAAGTTAAAATTTTCGATTCCTAGTTTCGATATTCACAGTCCGCCAAGCGGAAGAAGAAACCGCTGAACACCACCAATGAAGAGGCGTCTACCGGAAGTGTTGGCATAACCGCGCGAGTCGAACATGAGTAGCTTACGTCGGCAGTCCAAAGTGTGGCTTCACTTTTCTAAAAATAACGAAATCTCGGCAAAATGCAAAATTTGTGACAAAATGAGTATTTCCTTCAGAAAGACCGTTGGTTAGCAAGGTTAGCTAAACTTAAAAGAATCGGAATCGAGAATCGTTAGGAACCCGAATCGAAACAAGGAATCGGAATCAGAATCGTTCAAATTCAAAAGATACCCAACCCTAATTAGGGTTACTCGATCTTAGTGCTGCATTTGACCACAATGGTATCAAAAACTATGTTGGCATCAGTGGAACCGCATTAGCATGGTTTAAATCCCACTTATCTGACCGTTATCAGTTTGTAGCAGTAAATGAAGAGATGTCTTATCCATCACGAGTTCAGTAAGGCTCAGTACTAGGACCGCGCTAAACACACACACACACACACACAAAATGCAACAGAGTTTGTTTCCAGAAGAAAATAGCGTCACAGTCCAGCTCAAGTCAGATCAGTGATGGTCATTTCGGTTGTTAAAAAGTTATTAATTTAGTTAATATTAGGGCTGTCAAAACGATTAATCGCATCCAAAATAAAAGTTTGTGTTTACATAATATATGTGGGGGCACTGTGTATAATTATTTTATATATATAAACACACACACATGCTTGTATATATTTAAGAAATATTTTCATGTATATTCTGTATATAGATATATAATATTTCATATATAAATATTTTTTTTTCTTAAATATACATGCATGTGTGTTTTTACATAATATATTCAAAATAATTATACACAGTGCACCCACATATATTATGTAAACACAAACTTTTATTTTGGATGCGATTAATCGCGATTAATTGTTTTGACAGCCCTAGTAAATATATATATAGCCGCTCTGGAGTAAACCATGATGTCATCGTCCAGCTCAATTCAGTTCTCATATAATCCTGACAATGCAGGACATCAATAACATTGTATATTAAATGTCCCAAACTAAGCAAGACAAAAGCCAAGGCGACAGTGAAGTATCCAGAACTCCATCCGTGACAGACTGGAGAACCCAAGGTTCCTGATGTTCTCGTGACATCATCAGAATGGCATCTACGCTAACGTTAGTCTCTCTGTCTCATTCTTACTCAGAGGTTTAGCGTAATCAGCCGGATCTAGGCCGTATCCAGACCAGATGTTGGACCTGCACTGATCCTCAACAAAGGGCAAAGTGCAAATGTGTGTGTGTGAGTGAGTGTATTTGTGTTAAAGTACAAAACTGACCCAGCATGTAAAACACTATCCTAATCATCAAATTTCGTAGCGCGATATAATTTGACTGTAGTTCTGATATCAGACTTTGGATCGATCAGCATTATCATGATCACGAGGACGGTCGAGGCAGAAGTCACACACACCTCACAATCAGACCCAACAAACATAAAACAGTTCCAGATCGGAGGAGAAAACATGGCCTTCTGTTTTCCCTGCTCATCATCCCCTCATACAAATCTGTGTCACAAACACTGGCTCGTTCTACACACAGGTGTAATGAGCAGAAACACAGGGAACAGATCCTCTGACGCTCAGCGTGTTCTGGCCGTCTGTTCTGCACAGAACCGGAACAGTTTGACCAGGTCTCCCGTGTTCGACGGGGAGGGGAAATTTTCCTCTTTCACTGGGAAACATGAGCCAGGCAGCCATCGCCATCGCCATGGCAACACACATCTCAATCCCTCAGCCGCTCACAGTGGCAGATGCTCGATGTGCCAAGAGAAGGGCTGGCGTTCTGGATCGCTCTCCGGGCTTCTAGAACCCGATCGCTGGCGCTAAACCGTGCACTGACGCTGAAGAGCTGAGCACACACTGCAGGTCAAGAGACAGGCTTGCTTGCGTAGGCGTCACAATCAAATCCCATGGCATGTTCATGGACTGCACGGAATAATTCGATTTGTGGAGATAATGTACGGTCTGTGGTCACAACAACCAGGAGAAGAACTGCATCATTTCATTAGAGCTTCTGCATGTCACTAAACGAGCTTTCTGTCAGAATCTGAGCTTAGAAAACACTCTTTCAAGATCTAGAGACTCGATGTTCAAAAGTTGAACTTATTTTAAGAGCATCGCGTATTTAGAACGGCGCGTCAGGCGCGTGACCGTCCGTCAAGAGCGTTGAAAAACACTGAAAAAAAAACACGCGATGTAGTGGAATAAACGCGTTCCCTGTCCGTCACTGCACGAGGCCTTCAGTCGGAGCTCTCCGCGGTGCTGGAACAGAAGAGACAATCAGCACGAGCACGAGCAGTAAAGCAGCGCGCGCTAAAGTTTCATGTGCATGAAAAGTTGCATGACTGTTATGCAACACAAACAGAACACGCAGAGCCTTATGAAGCTGGCGTCTGGAAATACACCATCTGATACATAACTGAAGCCCAAAGAGACGTTATTCAGAGAGAGATCGCACCTCGCGCCGGGATTTTTAGGTTTCACGCGCGCGCTTCTGAACGAGCGGGTCTCCATGGAGACGGTGATGTGAGAGGCACCAGAACCCACTCAAACAGAACCAGATGATGAAGAACAAAGACGAGCAGGAGATGAGCGCGTTTCCCGCAGATCCACAGAAGCGCGCGTGTCGTGCCGCGAGCCACTGTTGCTCCTCCGCGAGGAAGACGATGATGAAGAAGAAGATTCTTAGATTACTAAACGCTCTCGCAGGCGTCGTTCAGCGCTTACGCAACCCTCCTTCAGTTCTCTCTCTCACACACACACGGAGAAACTGCGATTACAGCTATGGAAGAGTAAATACGACACATACCAGACAACGCGTTCATTCATTCCTTCTTCATCCTCTTTCAGTCTTCAGTGATGTTGATGATGATGATGAAGAAGCGACGCTGAGAGAAACCCGAAGAGCCATCATCATCTTCATCCTCCCATCCTGACATGATCTCTAATGAGCCAGAGACGGACTGAGAGAGAGGGGGAGAGAGAGAGAGAGAGAGAGAGAGAGAGAGAGAGAGAGAGAGAGAGAGAGAGAGAGAGGAGGGGGCGGAAGATTCATCTCACGAGTTCGAATCTCTGCTGTTTATTGAGCTTCATTAAACCGCGGGATTCTTCAAACGCGAGTATAATCACATCGAGAGCAAAGTAAGCGCAGAATGCAAAAAAGCGCATTGCTCGTCGTGACGCAAACTCCGAATGCATCAATGATACATGTTTCTAAATGTCATCATTTAATTTGATACAAACAAGTATTAATGAGCTCATTGTTTCTGCATTAAATTATTACGTTGTTTAAATTAATACCTTTCTCTCGCTAACGATGATTTTGTACATGTACATTTCTGAAATACATAACTTAGAATAGATAACAGATCACGGTAAATTGTAATATGGACTCGTGCATTTTCTGTAAAACTGCTTTGAAATGATGTGCATAGTGAAAAGCGCTATACAAATAAATGTGATTTGAAAATTCAATTGAATCGTTACTAAAACGTCCACATTTTGTCAAATTCACCTGCTCAAACATTATCGTTTTTACAAATATTGCAAAATCCTCCAACTCCGATTTTTAAGTTTAGTCTTTTTAAATCTGAATTGAAACCACTTGCGTTTTCACACCTGGTGCCAATCCGGGTCGCTAATGAACACAATATAGCGCTCGGATCCGTCGAACAAACTGTGTTATGATTCATAGACTACTATTCTCTGATTCTTTGGGTGAGCACATCAGATGGGTGGATGGATGGATGGATGGATGGATGGATGGATGGATGGATGGATGGATGGATGGATGGATGGGTGGATGGGTGGATGGATGGGTGGATGGGTGGATGGATGGATGGATGGATGGATGGATAATGAATGGATGGATGATGAATGATGGATGGATGAATGGATGATGAATGATGGATGGATGATGGATGGATGGATGATGGATGGATAATGAATGGATGGATGATGAATGGATGGATGATGGATGGATGGATGGATGGATGGATGGATGGATGGATGGATGGATGGATGGATGGATGGATGGATGGATGGATGGATGAATGATGAATGATGGATGGATGGATGATGGATGATGGGTGGATGGATGATGAATGATGGATGATGGATGGATGGATGATGGATGGATGATGAATGATGGATGAATGGATGGATGGATGATGAATGATGGATGGATGATGGATGGATGGATGATGGATGGATGGATGGATGAATGGATGGATGATGAATGATGGATGGATGATGGATGGATGATGAATGATGGATGGATGGATGGATGAATGATGGATGGATGATGAATGATGGATGGATTATGAATGATGGATGGATGATGGATGGATGATGAATGATGGATGGATGATGGATGGATGATGGATGGATGATGAATGATGAATGATGGATGAATGGATGGATGGATGATGAATGATGGATGGATGATGGATGGATGATGAATGATGGATGGATGGATGATGGATGGATGATGAATGATGGATGGATGGATGGATGAATGATGGATGGATGATGAATGATGGATGGATGATGGATGGATGGATGGATGATGGATGGATGGATAATGAATGGATGGATGATGAATGATGGATGGATTATGAATGATGGATGGATGATGGATGGATGATGAATGATGGATGGATGATGGATGGATGGATGGATGATGGATGGATGGATGGATGATGGATGGATGGATAATGAATGGATGGATGATGAATGATGGATGGATTATGAATGATGGATGGATGATGGATGGATGATGAATGATGGATGGATGATGGATGGATGGATGATGGATGGATGTATGGATGATGGATGGATGGATAATGAATGGATGGATGATGAATGATGGATGGATTATGAATGATGGATGGATGATGGATGGATGGATGAATGATGGATGGATGATGAATGATGGATGGATTATGAATGATGGATGGATGATGGATGGATGATGAATGATGGATGGATGATGAATGATGGATGGATAATGAATGGATGGATGATGAATGATGGATGGATGGATGGATAATTTTCTATTTAAACTGTTTGGACGGTCTTGTGTTCATTTCTATCAAATGAACAAATAAACAACACACACTTACAGGGTGGGGAATGACGATCAGATAATAACAAAGATGATACAACAATCTGCTGATCTGATCTGTGTTACTGGTCGAGGATGTTTGGAAATACACTCACATACACACACACACTCACTCACTGACATAACACACACACACACACACACATTTATACAGACACTTATACACACACACACTCACTTGTGCATGCGCGCACACACTCGCTTGCGCGCACACACACACACATAGACTCATGAAAGGCAGCGAGCAGCAGACACCACATGACCTCTGCTGTGACACACTGTGGGAAGCATGTTTGAGTGTGTCAGAGCAGATCAAAGGACAAACACACACACACACACACACAGTTAGCAGGTACGTGTTCAGTGTGATTTCCTCGCTGATGTTCATGAACCTCCAGACCTCACTGCATATTCAGCACTAATTAACTTCATTACTGTGGATTTACTGTCATCATCTCAAACATTTTCATGGAAACACAATTGTGTGTGGGAACATTACGACATTTCGGTCTCCACACCTTCATTATTTACAGTCACTTCGACTGATTTGTCATGAACACATTAGGGATGGCTCGATACCACAATTTTGGCTTCGGTACGATACCAGAATATAATACCTCGGTATCGATACTAAATCGATACCAGAGTGGAAAAAAAAGTCTCAATTTAAGTGAATTGAAACTATTTTATCAAAACACTGCTTCAAACTCAACAATGTGCAAAGAAAAGTATCAAACAAACAGAAACGTATCAATGTAAAACATAAATAAATTCAATCAAGGAACATACAACATTTAGATTTTTGAAAAAAAATGGGAATTTTACAATTAAAATAAGTTAATTGTCTATAATAGATAATAATAGAATAATGAAATTACACGTAAACCAGCTGTCATTGACATGTATTAGTATATAATTGTTTTAGGTCATTTTAATACTGATTGATCTAGATTAATAAATGCTATATTGTTAGGCCATGGTTCCAAATGAATGTTGACAAATGTAGCTAAATTGCAATATTAGTAATATTAATCTCTCTCTCTCTGCCACAGTGGCAGTATTATGCCAATCGTTTTACTATGACTTGTATTCTTTATTCATTCAAATTACATTAATATGTTTGTTTGCTTGTTTGTTTGTTTGTTTGAAAGTGCAAAAATTACGAGACCTAAACAGAATTGGTTCTAGCGGGTCATGCAAGAAGATTTAGCTTCCGTGTTTACCGTATCATATTTAATTAATAAGCTCTTAAGTATGTGCGCTGTTCAGTGTTCAATACAAGTCTAAATTAAATCAGTTTAATGATGAACTCACCTGTCGAGATCTGAATTCTTTGAACAAGTCAGGATGAGCAACTGACGAGCGCTTCGACAGACTTAATGTGTTGCCTACCATGGCAACATATTATTTGAAGCAACGTTTGCAGAGTGGTGCATTCTCATTACTTTAGTAGGCAAAGTGATGCCTTATTTCGCTCAAACTGCTCTCTATTTATTGATTTCGGGCGCGTAGAAATTCGAATGAGCTTAGTTTGATCCATCTTGTTCCTTGCTCAGCGTTTGCCGGTTTCGCGTGACCCGCGTCAGTTTCGGTAGCTCACTGCCGCCTAGTGGAGAACTTCGAAACAGCAGCGCATCAAATACCGAATTTTACAAAATTATATTGTACCGTTGTTTGAAATATGTTAAATACCGGTATTTTTGCAGTATCGCGCATCCCTAGAACCCATCGAAAATCTGTATTTATGGAAGCTGCATATCAAAACCTCAATTTGACGCTCAATCAAGGCCCATTTGGTTTATTTTGGTCCATAAACAAAACATTTAATTTTGTTAAACTGTATTTATAGAGACGACTGCAACTCAGCCCGCAGAGTTGTCGTCCAAACATCAACTCAAATGGGTTATAGCCAGTGGATCCTTGGGGCACTTCCCGTATCCCAAAAAGCACATAGCGGATCACTCGGTCCCAGTTGCACCCATCTCATCCTCAGTCACCACCCGTTTTAACATTCGCTAGAGGGTCTGATTAAAGCGCTCCACCAGGCCATCTGTCTAGAGGTGGTACACAACCAGGGATGTAGTGGAGGCTAAACGCCGTTTACGCACCTCCCAAATTTGGAAATAGCGTTTACCCACCTCCAAAGCGCAGAACACACTCAGTTAACAACATAGGCTGCTGCCTATAAAAATATAAATAGAGTTTTTATAATTCTGACATGTTAAACAACCTAAATTATTTTTCCTGAACACCATCACGATAGAAAAAGTGACATTGATTTCCTACAACAGTTCAATAAACAGTAAAAATTAAATCACTTACATTTTAGATGCAATATTTGCTGTTTTTGTTCTGTTTCAGCAGCGAAAATAGTTCCAAACAATAATCACAGCAAAACCACGGCGCATCTCATCTCACACGTGTTTTCAATACTGAATGATTAAGCATTTTGAACGAATCAATTGAGTCAAAGATTCAATGAGCCATTCATAAACATCGCTCTCATTCTTGAATGATCAGTCGTTTGAACGAATCGTTTGAATGAATGAATCAATGACTCACTCATTAAGACGGTCGCCTAGCACCACCTACTGGCGATTTAATGTTATATGTTTAAAAGTAGTATCATTCTTTCCAAGTTTCTTATGTAAATTAAAATAAATTTCATAACATTATTTTATGCAATTGTTATTTTTCAGTGTAAATGATTTAATTAGATCAGCCCCTAGGGTAACAGCCCATAGTGTCTTATTATTCAAAATAATTGAATTTATTGATCAAATTTAAGAATTTAAAATGAAAGATGAAGCATACATTTACTAAAATTGGGTGAGGGGATGCCCTTTAAAGGTGCAGATATTAAAATAATGTGATTTAAATATCAAAGCTGATTGAACACTGATGAGAATATTGTTTCAGAATAAATTAACACACACAAAATAAAAATAAAAAATCCGGACAAGCAACTTTTTTACTCAGACAAATGAATGGCAGATTTACTTGTCCAAAGGACAGGCGTATTAAAAGGGTTAATGTCGAGGCCTCCCTATAGCAATGTTATCAGGATACACATACACCGGTAGACAGTGGCCCACCTTACCTGGTGACCACGTCGTGGTCCACCAGAATTTATAGTTTACCCACCTCTTTTTTTACCACTGCACCTCTGGTCATCCAGGTGGGTTGGTGGGAGGGAGAAATTATTTTGTTGGGGTTCCCCAGTTAGAAGGAATGTTCCACTTTTCCCAGCTCCCTCTCCTTGCGACAACCTCAAATGTGTGCAAAAAAACTTCCAGGTCATCCGGCTCAGTCATCCTAGGAAGTGCGGTGTGGAAGAACTGGACCGGCCCACACTGACCCCTGACCTCAATCCCGGCCGACAGCTCTGGGATGAACAGGACATTTACATTTAGTCATTTTATCCAAAGCGACTTACATCTGAGGACTAAATCAAACAAGTCATCATGAAGAGGCAACAACAACACAAGAAGTGCTGTGAAATGAAATGAATCTTTCTATTGTCAAAACATCATCATCATCATAATCATCATGTTTGTCGGATGAAGCTGTGGGGTGTGTGTGTGTGTCAGTGCTGCAGTGACGCGTCTGCTGCTTTAAAACACCAGTTAACAGGATGCCTGGAAAATCAATTGGCACTTTTCACGAATCCACAGGAGAAGATCCTCCTGATGCTGATCACACGCCTGAACGACAGCGGACAAGAGCAGACCCGCTCTCTCACACACACTTACAGACTCACACACTTACAAACTACAATCACACACATTTACACACACACTCACACTCTAACACACACACACACGCTTTCCACTGACCTTCTTTCCTCATTCTCTCGTGTTTAGCAGCTGATTAGACAGATTTACTGCACAAAAAGATGAGATTTGATATTTATTTATCATGAGATTGATTGAAAATAGCAATACAAACACACACACACACACACACACACAGAGAATACAAATAAAGCACACAGTTATGGGGATAACGGGGGTCGTGTGTGTGAGTGTGTGTGTGTGAGCTCTGGCTGAGAGATCGGCTGCTGATCAACATGAACAGGAAGTTGAACTGTTAAAGCTCAATCTGTGTCTCCTCACATATGTGCAGATTTATTTAATAAAGGCTCGTCATACTGGTGATTATTGAATCTACAGACTTTCAACAGATGGACAAAAATGACGAGAGAATATTAAAAACATCTTCATTGCACTTTTGAGTAATATGCATTGAAATGATGATGCAAAGATCATCATCATCAATATTGAAAGATTTTGAGCAGCAGAATCACTCACAGGATCAGAGCGATGACTGGAGACTTCACTGAACAACACAGAGAGAAACTACAACAATAACACACACACACTTCATGCATTCGAACCCACACATGAGCTGAATGAGTGCAGGAATATTGAGATGGTCCTCACGGCAAAACAAAAAATCCACGGGGAGGAGTCGGATCCAGGTCCAACTCCTCCCACCTTACACATACCTAAACCTACCCAGCTCCACCCCCTGATCCCTAACCCCACCCCTAAACCTACCCAGCTCCACCCCCTGATCTTTAACCCCACCCCTAAACCTACTCAGCTCCACCCCTGATCCCTAACCCCACCCCTAAACCTACTCAGCTCCACCCCTGATCCCTAACCCCACCCCTAAACCTACTCAGCTCCACCCCTGATCCCTAACCCCACCCCTAAACCTACCCAGCTCCACCCCCTGATCCTTAGCCCCACCCTAATCCTACCCAGCTCCACCCCCTGATCCCTAACCCTACCCAGCTCCACCCCCATCATATAGTCATGGTCCTGTCCATGACATAGTTTTATCGCATGAGTAGACGTTCTCCAGGGGCCCGGGGTCACGGCACGCCTTTCATCCTCAGAAACTCAGGAACATTAATTACAGGAACATGCCTGTGGTCAAGAGTAACTCACTAACTGCTATGGTTAATGTGTGACCACACACTGCCTTCAGACCAACACGAGGCTCCTGAAGCTCAACAAATAAACACACTTAACAGACATGCACAATTCTTCCAGGAAAATCAGTCGAAACTACTGAAGACTAATGATGCACTCTGAGCCTGAACCAATCAGAGTGCAGCAGGGGTGACGTCACAGGCTGGAAGATTCCACAAAAAAAAAATTCAATTCAATTCATGAGTAAAAAATGTTTTTGTTAAACGTAAGGTGATGATATTCAATACTTTGACGTTTTATTCTACAACGTAAACTGTAGATAATTACACCACAACCTGTTACTTATTAACATGTTTTCAAAAAAGAAACAGAACTGCTTCAAAACTGCGCGTTTTCTGAAAGTATTCTTTAAAAATATAAGAAGAGCTAGTTGCACATATCTTCACTCATTTTGCCTCTCCAGTAAATGTTTCTTGATTTACGTAAGAATGTTTAGATGTTTGTGCTGGGAAAGTGGTTAGAATTTCAAGCTATTTTAAGGGTTCTGGTTCAGATCGTCTCTGACGCTTCCACAGATTCACTGCAGGTCGAGCACGAGCGCGAATATCACACTCGTTGTGTGTGTGTGTGTGTGTATCTACATTAGCAGCTCACAGCCATAGCTGAAGCAGTCGTGTGTGTTTGAGCTGTATCGAGCGCCTCCTGCTGGACACAGACGGACCTGCAGCTCGCATCAGCAACACGTATTTCATATTTAGGTTACAATTATATTTATTTTAATGACTTATGATTTGATATATCTGTGAATATGGCTAGTCGTCAAATACATCTGCACATTATTATGAAGAAATTCAAGAATTACAGAGATGGGGAATCATGCAACATTCTTACTAGTGGAAATTACTTAATACATATTTATAGATTAGATCACATTTACATTTTTCACTGGAATATCAATAATAAAATTCTTCAAGATTCCTACATCTGTCACATACATGTGATGTAGTTATGAGGTGAATAACAGAAAAGAAGAAAATATCAACAGAGTATAGTATAAAGAAGAAAAATAATTCATAATTTGAATTAGAATGATACCTAGTGCAAAATCAGCTTTTTCAGCTTTTACTAGTCAAATCTCATTGGTAGACATGTTTGTTTGAGATATCTGACTAGTCATAATATTATCTGTAATATTTTCCAGTAAAAGTAGTGTAAAGTATATGACTAGTCAGATATGTCATGTAAACGTGGATGATGAGGAGTGACTGCAGAATACTGTAACGCTGAGCTTGACCAGGTGTCAGTATCACTAAATGCTTAAGGTCACCAAAGGTCACGTGATGTCAACAGTCTAACACACACATTGCGTACACACTTACAAGACCAGGGCGAAGCAGGCTCTGCAGGCGACTAAGGCGGAGCAGACCCCTCGGGCGACCAGGGCGGAGCAGACCCCTCGGGTGACCAGGGCGGAGCAGACCCCTCGGGCGACCAGGGCGGAGCAGACCCCTCGGGCGACCAGGGCGGAGCAGACCCCTCGGGCGACCAGGGAACAATCTTCGGTTGCTCTGCAACAGACCCTGGCTTAGGACGAGGAACTGATACCTGCTCAGAAACAGACACAGGAACAAACACTGGCTTTGGCCCTGGAATAGACACTGGCTGAGGAACAAACACAGGCTCAGGAATAGACTCTGACTTTGAGGCGGCCATCTTGTCCGAAGACACTGGCTCGGAGGCGCTGACGTGAAAAGTCTCTGGATTGGCAGAAGTAACGTGAACAGTCTCTAGATTGGCAGAAGTGACGTGAACAGTATCTGAATTGGCCATCTTGTCCGTAGACACTGGCTTGGAGGCGGCCATCTTGTCTGTAGACACTGGCTCGGAGGCGGCCATCTTGTCTGTAGACACTGGCTCGGAGGCGGCCATCTTGTCTGTAGACACTGGCTCGGAGGCGGCCATCTTGTCCGTAGACACTGGCTCGGAGGCGGCAATCTTGTCCGTAGACAGACACTGGCTCGGAGGCGGCCATCTTGTCTGTAGACACTGGCTCGGAGGCGGCCATCTTGTCCGTAGACACTGGCTCGGAGGCGGCCATCTTGTCTGTAGACACTGGCTCGGAGGCGGCCATCTTGTCCGTAGACACTGGCTCGTCAGAAGTGACGTGGCGGGTTTCTGGCTGGACGTGACAACGCTCTGCAAGCTGGAACCCTGGAAGACGGGACCCTGGAATGAGACGGGACCATCTTCTTGGCCCTCCGTATTGACATCAGCTGTGCCACGGTGGACATCAGTCCTGAACACCCATAGACCGATGCCATGGCTAGCTTGACGGTTGAAGTGACAAGAAGATTCTCAGGCAGTGCGGTTGTGGTCACATTCTCCTCCACCTTCCCTACAGTGAAGTGGGATCCACAAAACTCCAGGACAAAGTCAATATAAGGTCCGGTCCAGCTGGGGTCTTCCACTAGTCCACTCCAGAAACAGTCCTTTAGGATAACCTCATCACCAGGAACAAGGTGACTATAACAAAGAAACTCCTCCACATAATCCTCAATGGTGCGATTGAATTGATAAATAGAACACAGTTTACTCAACGGGCTCTGGATGGTACCTTTTTGATCCATATTGGTCAGCTGTGCTGCTGGATTCATTCCGGCGAAGTGTTCTGTCATGAATCACGTGAGTCGGGGGGATACAAATGCAGCAGGCAAACAGCAGTATCAGAGGAAATCCAGGGATAGTCAGCAGGCGATGGTCGAGGCAGGCGGCGAGCAGACGGGAGTCGGTATCCAGACAGAGGAAAGTAACACAAGAAACAGGCAGACGAGAACAGAGATCAGGACAATTGAAAGCTGGGGAAATGCAATTCTTCGCAGAGAAGTAGTGTGTGGAAGTGGCTTTTATGTGTGTGTAAATGAAGTGCAGGTGTGTGTGCAATCAGTACAGTGCAGGTGTCTGGTGTAATCAGTCCAGGGAGGTGTATGATGGGAAATGTAGTTTTGTGCAGTGATCAATCTGATGTGGAGTGCCCTCTGGTGACTCTCTAGGGCACTCCAGCTGGTGATCGTTACAGTGAGCATGATGTGCGAATGTGATGGTGTGTGTGTGTGTGTGTTTGGACTCATAACAGTAATGTCTAACAGTACTGTAGGAAACAGGAGGCGTTCCTGAGAACCGGCTTGACCGGTTCGATTGTGATTTCCTCCCTCAGACTCATTAACTGTCCTCAAAATCACAAGCCACACACACACGAGGACGACAGGAGCGAGAGGTTCACCGGCTCAGATCAGGTGAGAGACCGGCAGAGACTCGCTGCGTGTCACAGATTTAAGATTATGAATCTCCTCGTTTAGATACAGTATTTATGAATGTGTGTTTGTGAAGTTGATCGGCTCTGTTAATTTACAACTCTGCAGAACTGTTGATTAACTCAGAGAGCAGAGAGAGTTTGACCGTGGTCTGAAGTCTCCGTTTCAGCTGATGATGAGTGATAGACTGTGATGAAGAGGACCTGAAGGAGAACTGTGACTGATATTAATGCAGCCTGGAATCATAACTCAGTGTTTGGGTTCGTTTGAGCTGGTTCTCCATTTCTGTCCTGAAGGAGTTCAGCATTACTCAGGTTAGGGTTAGGGTCAGGTTAGGTAACACTCTGATTCCAGTACACATAGATCCGCTAAAACGACTAATTATTCTGTATTACGCTGCAAGTCATCCACTTTGTAAATAAAGAGTCCGCGTCTGCACACATACACACTGCATATCCAAACACACATATCTATAGACTAAACGTGATACGCCGCAGTCAGCGTTTCACAGACTCGCCTTTTTGAAGCTTCCATGGAGATAATCACGTTTTAATTTGTGACTTGGAACCCGTTTCGGAGTGTGTGTTCTCGATCTCAAACACTGATGTGTGTGAATGAACGGCCGGAACACACTAACAGTGTATGTCGTCTGTTAGAGCGGTGTGGTGTTAGCCTAAACACTCTCTGTGACTGTAATCTCCTGTTACTGTAAAGCTGCTGTGAAACTCTGTAGTGTTACAGCGCTGTTTAGATGAAGGAGACTCGACTGTTATTGATGTGACTGAATCTGATGAGTTTATCTGTAAAATGACTGTGCTTTAGAGCAGCTTAACATCAGTGTGTCACATATTTAATGAAGTTGCGTCATCGGCTACATTTACATGCAACCAAATCATCCGCTAGTAATGGGACTGACGGCTCAATCGCACTGAAAATCCTTCATGTAAACACTTTAATCGACCCGATCGAGCTCGATCCCCATGACATGACGAATCGACGATCGCTGGAAAGGAGTGTTTATTCCTTTTCTAATCCAATGGAGAGAACATGTGAACACTTGATCCGACTGAAAACCCATAATGACGTAGAAATAGCGTAATGACGTAGAAATAAGGTGATGTAGAAATAGGGTAATGATGTAGAAATAGTGTTATGATGTAGAAATAGCGTAATGACGTAGAAATAACGTGATGTAGAAATAGAGTCATAATGTAGAAATAGTGTAATGATGTAGAAATAGTGTTATGATGTAGAAATAGCGTAATGACGTAGAAATAACGTGATGTAGAAATAGAGTCATGGTGTAGAAATAGTGTAATGACGTAGAAATAGCATAATGATGTTGAAATAACGTGATGTAGAAATGGAGTAATGATGTAGAAATAGCGTAATGATGTACTGTAGAAATAGCGTAATGACGAAGTAGTGTAATGACGTAGAAATAGCATAATGACGTTGAAATAGCGTAATGATGTAGAAATAGCGTAATGATGTACTGTAGAAATAGCGTAATGACGTTGAAATAGCGTAATGACGTAGAAATAGCGTAATGACGTAGAAATAGCGTAATGACGTAGAAATAGCGTAATGACGTAGAAATAGCGTAATGACGTAGAAATAGTGTTATGATGTAGAAATAGCGTAATGACGTAGAAATACATGATGTAGAAATAGTCATGGTGTAGAAATAGTGTAATGACAGAAATAGCATAATGATGTTGAAATAACGTGATGTAGAAATGGAGTAATGATGTAGAAATAGCGTAATGATGTTGAAATAGCATAATCACGCTGAAATAGCGTAATGATGTTGACATAGCGTTATGATGTAGAAATAGCGTAATGATGTTGACATAGCGTTATGATGTTGAAATAGCGTAATGACGTTGAAATAGTGTAATGATGTACTGTAGAAATAGCGTAATGACGTTGAAATAGCGTACTGATGTAGAAAGAAGCATAATGACGTTGAAATAGTGTAATGATGTATTGTAGAAATAGCGTAATGACGTTGAAATAGCGTACTGATGTAGAAAGAAGCATAATGACGTTGAAATAGTGTAATGATGTACTGTAGAAATAGCGTAATGACGTAGAAATAGCGTAATGATGTAGAAATGGCATAATGACGTAGAAATAGTGTAATGACGAAATAGCGTAATGACGTGTGATGGACTGTTGAATTGTGCCGTATAAACAAGCTCATCCTCTGTCTCTGCGTGTGTGAAGTGGAGCAGGACGACGGCCGCCAGAGCTGTGAAGCTGCTCGAGTTAGCCCGTGTTTTCTCTTCCTCAGGACACAAGCTCATGATGACGGACAGCGTGCGGCGCCTGGTGTCCAAAGACGGCCACAGTAACGTGAAGATCGATAACGTGGAGGGAATGATCAAGCTGTTCCTGCACGACATCTGGACCACGGTGGTGGACATCAAGTGGCGTTACAAGATCACTCTGTTCGCCTCCACCTTCATCATGACGTGGTTCGTGTTCGGCGTGGTGTTCTACCTCATCGGCCTGAGCCACGGCGACTTCGACTCGGACCCGTCATCCAATCACACGCCGTGCGTGATGAACGTGGACTCGCTAACCGGCGCGTACCTGTTCTCCCTGGAGACCCAGAGCACCATCGGCTACGGCTTCCGGCACGTGTCCGAGGAATGTCCTCTCGCGATCCTGACGCTAGTGCTACAGCTGGTGCTAACGGGGCTAGCCGAGATCTTCGTCACCGGAGCGTTTCTCGCTAAGCTAGCGCGACCGAAGAAGCGCGCGGGCAGCATCCGGTTCAGTCGCGTGGCGGTCGTGTGTGTGCGCGACGGGAGGCCACGACTCATGGTACGCGTTGCTAACCTAAGGAACAGCCTGTTGATACAGTGCCAGCTCTCGGGGAAACTTCTATCGAATCGCGTCACGCAAGAGGGAGAGAAGATCCTCCTTCACCAGGAGAGCGTCGACTTCCAGCTGGACTCGTGCGGAGAGTGTCCGTTCCTCCTGCTACCGCTAACCTTCTCGCACGTGCTGGACGAGAGAAGCCCGCTAGCGAACCTCACGGCGGACGAGCTCCCGAGACGAGAGTTCGAGCTGCTCGTGACCCTGAACGGGACCGTCGAGTCCACGGCCTCCTCGTGCCAGAGCCGAACCTCGTACACGCCTCAGGAGATCCTGTGGGCTCACGAGTTCGCGCCGGTGCTGTCCCACACGCGCGCGGGCAAACTCACCGCGGATTTCAGCGTCTTCGACAGGGTGAGGGTGTGCAGCGACCCGCCGACGAGCCCCTGCACCGCGGAGAAGCTCCAGCTGGAGGAGGAGTACAGACGGGAGCGAGGAGGAACATCTGAGTGACGGAACACCACCCAAACACTCGGTTCACTTGTTGATGGAAGTCAATCGGGAATGATTATATCTGCAACTTTATTTAAAGTGTGATTTATTCCTGTCATCAAAGCTGCATTTAAGAATTGCAAATGAATGTATGAGTGAACGTTTCTTGAGCATCAGATCCTCATATTAGAGTGATTTCTGAAGGATCATGTGACACTGAAGACTGCTGAACATTCAGGAATAAATCACACTTTACTGCATATTCACATAGAAAATGGATGATTGACTTATTTAATCAGAATATAATGTCTTACTTCGTGTATCCTCCACCTTCACACAGACATTTTCACCATTAAATATAACCATAATTTTCTGTGTTTAATATATTCTAATCCATTTCAGAACTTCTGCAAATGTTTTAGCAAAAATATTTGATTCATATTTCTCCTTGAATAAATATGTGACTTATATTTGTTTTAAACCCAACAAACTCTACATTGTCTTCAAATGATTATAGAGTTCATGTCTGTTGTGGCAACAGAGAGGCTCGGACAGCCAGTGTGAGTGTGTATGTGTGTTAGAGTGTCAGAGCCGGACAGTATTGGAGTACATTTACTTGAGTACAGTACTTAAGTACAATTTTGAGGGATCTGTACTTTACTCGAGTATCATTTTTGGGGAGTACTCATGACTTTACTCAAGTACATTTGAGATGGAAATATTGTACTCTTTACTCCAATACATTTCTATCCATAACCGTGAGTAAAAAGTAACTACTTCTAAAAAAAAAAAAAAAAATGGAAATAAGAAAAATCTCGGAAACCCTCAATTTGTTGTTTCCCTCTCAAACGTGATAGGATTGTGCAGGCGCCACTGATTGAGACAGCCTATCAGAAATCACCTTCAGCTTTCCGCCAAAGTCAACTTCATGGTCAGATTTAGATAAGAGACCAAACCATGGACGAAACAATGGATGGAGACGCAGCAGGTCCATCCCGGGAATGTGCCAACCCATGACCCCACCTCGCCACACTATTTCAATTTTCTGAAATGTTCTTAAATGTTAATTAAAGCAACATGGTAAAAGATGAAAATTACTTGATTTTACATTAACATTTTTCATAACTAAATAAAATTATGTATTTACAAACATTAAACATTGAATGGGGTAAAATTGACCCCAAGGATAATAGAAGGGTTAAATGTTAAATAAAGCAACATGGTAAAAAGATGAATATGACTTGATTTTACTTTCAATTCCTTTTACATTCTCCAAGGTATTTACATTAACACATAACTCCATGTGGGCGTGTCTGTCCATAAATGTAAGCACTGTGGCAGGTAGTGCAATATTTAGAAAATGTACTCTTGTACTCTTGATACTCAAGTACTTTTAAAAACAAGTACTTCAGTACTTTTACTTGAGTAGACATCTGACTGTAGTACTTTTACTTGTACTTGAGTAAAATTTGTCAATGGGTATCTGTACTTTTACTCAAGTAATAAAGCTGTGTACTCTGTCCGCCTCTGTATAGTGTGTGTGTGTGTGTGTGTGGGGGGGGGGGGGGGGAAGAAGACAATGTGGAGTTTCTTTACTCAAACGAGAAGGACGACGTTGTTGAAAATAGTTTATTAAAATGATTCGGTAGAAAACCATATAATTTATCTAAGTATATGTTTTCTTCCCTTTGTCAACAATCTCAGAGCATCAGGGCGTCTCTGAGCGAACTGATCTGGGTTCAGTCAGTCAGAGACGGTGTGCTGCCAGTCCAGCGTCATACGAACACGCGCGCGTGTGTGTGTGTTCACTGTAAACAACGGATAATACAGAGAATCATCAAACTGCTGGAGTGTTTCACTTCTTTGGTCTGTTTCTCTACGTCTGCGATAAATGTCTGTGTTTGGCTGGCTGAGATCAACTCGTAGTGTTTAAATGCATAAGTTATATATCTATTATATAAAAAGAATTATAAGACTGAACTGTATACTTCGATCTAACAAACGCACAGCGTTTGTGACTCGGAACATCATCATCATAATAATTAATAATAATACAAATACCGGTATCTTTGGTAAATCTCTTCAGCTGGATCACTCTATAAGGGATGGAAGCTGGTTTCTGCCACAGAATAAAAAAAGAAAAAAGTAATTGCGACTTTTTTTTATAAACTCGGAATTGCGAGAAAAAGTCAAAATTGCGCGATTATAAACTAGGAATTGTGAGGAAAAAAAACAGTATTGCGAGAAAAAGTCGGAATTACGAGATTTCAGATTCGCGAGATAAAAAGTCTGAATTGTGGATATAAATTCAGAATTGCGAGAAAAAGTCAGAATTACGAGATATAAACTCGGAATTGCGAGATAAAAAGTCACAGTCACCTGGCGTAAACAAGCTCCCATAGTAAGGCACGGGTTCATATAAATGCACCTCAGTATTTAAAGGACAAGTTCGGTATTTTACAATTAAAGCCCTGTTTTAAGATCATCCCTGATGAAATAGAATAGTTAAGATTGTTTAGGTTTCTGTGTTAGCACCCCCCCACCTTTATAATGAAAGCATAGGTGCACTTGAACAATCATTCATAAAAACGCATAAAACTTTAGTTTACAAAGACGTGAAACTCACCGAGTGGTCTGGGGTGTTCACTGATATGCTCACTCAAAAATCGCTGCAAAAGATGCTTTCCAACAGGTTTTATCCTAGTTTTTGTCCAAGTTTTCTTCCTGTTTTCGGTTGAAGTCCACATTAGTCAATTGTCGAGTTTGCGTGCGCGATCCTTAGTTATCTAGTTACCAATGATCGCGCACGTGAACTCGACAATTGACTAATATGGACTTCAACCGAAAACAGGAAGAAAACTTGGACAAAAACTAGGATAAAACCTGTTGGAAAGCATCTTTTGCAGCGATTTTTGTGTGAGCATATCAGTGAACACCCCAGACCACTCGGTGAGTTTCACGTCTTTGTAAACTAAAGTTTTATGCGTTTTTATGAATGATTGTTCGAGTGCACCTATGCTTTCATTATAAAGGTGGGGGGGTGCTAACACACAAACCTAAAATTCTCGTGACAGGAGCATTTGTCTCAAAAACAATCTTAACTATTCTATTGCATCAGGGATGATCTTAAAACAGGGCTTTAATTGTAAAATACCGAACTTGTCCTTTAAAGGTTTGATGTCATTAAAAACATCTGCAAGCTTTAAATTCCAGTTTTCGTCATTTTCAAGGCAAGTATCGATCTCTGATGCCATACGGGCGACATAATACTGATAAAATATGGCAAGAGATTAATCTTCATCTTCTCACATACCTTAGCATCCTCTCTCACCTCACATGCCTGTCTCTCTTCCTCCGACCTGTCTCACGTTCTGTCGCTCTCTCTCTCTCTCTCTGGACTCTCTCTGATATGTGTGTTTGTACATTAAGGTACACATGAACATATAGCTGAGTAAGTACTTGGTCATGCAGCGTAAAAGCCCCTTTTATATGTTATATTGCCACTTTCACATTCCCGCCGCCGAATCCGCGCGGCTCCCGGACTCCAGACGGTTTCTCCTGCTTTACATCCGGCGAGTGCCGGCGGATGGTTGGGATTCTCCAGTTGATGTCTTGAGATGTTTGTGATGTAGATGTCTAGTAGTAGGAGGGCATGTGTGTGGCGGGGTGTCGTGGGCCGGGGTAGATCCCCGATCCAGGAGCGTTCCAGTACGGACTCGGGCCGCCGAAGAACCCGGACGATGTGACGTTCATGGCCTGAGGATGCGGGGACATGAAGTTCATCTTCTGCGGGTGCGGGTGTGTGTGGTACGAGCTCATGTAGGGCAGATCCGCCGGGTACTTGTACATGGATGAGTCGGGCGGGTGCGGCTGAAGGGCCTGTGCGATTCCGTGGAAGTCGAACTTGTACGCGTAGCGTTTGCCGTGCACTTTGGTCATGATGTTCTTGTCGTAGTAGTAGCGCAGGGCTCGGCTCAGCTTGTCATAGTTCATGTTGGGTTTGCTCTTCCGCTCACCCCAGCGCCGGGCCACCTCGTCAGGGTCGGTCATCTTGAACTCGCCGTTGGTTCCTTCCCACGTGATGCAGGACGAGTTGGCGCTGTCGGACAGAAGCTCCAGGAGAAACTGCCACAGCTGGATCTGACCGGAGCCTGAAGACACATTAGGGTAATTACTTAAACTAATTAGCAAATTATACAATGACTAGAAGCTTATACGACTTATCCGCCTACATATAGTACACATGTAATGCGATATATAGTGTATAGCAAAGCTCAACTGTTATTTTTTAAAAATTGTGCAGCTCTGTACGTAATTGCAAAATATAACTCCTCATATTGTAAGTATATATTGTACAGCGCTTTATGTTGTTGCAAAATTTAACTATATACTGTATCTTGCAGCTCTATATGTTTTAGCAAACTGTATCTATATGTAACACAGCTCTATATGTTGAAGCAAAACGTATCTATATATCGTACAGCTCTATATGTTGTAGAAAACTGTATCTATATATATCGTACAGCTCTATATATATATTGTTGCAAAACGTATCTATGTATCAGAGCTCTATATGTTGTAGCAAAACGTTATATATATATATATATATATCACAAAACATAACTATATATCATACATCTCTCTCTCTATATATATATATATAATATATATATATTAGGGCTGTGCAAAAATTAATTGCGATTAATCGCATCCAAAATAAAAGTCTGTGTTTACATAATATATTTGTGTGTGCTGTATATAATTATTTTGTATATATACACACACATGCTTGCATTTATTTAAGAAAATGTGTTATTCATATATAAAATATTTAAATTTATATAATATAGATTATGTATTTACATATATATACAGAATTTAAGCACAAATAATTCTTAAATATATACATGCATGCATAGGTATTTATATATACAAAATAATTATATACAGCACACCTAAATATATTGTGTAAACACAGACTTTTATTTTGGATGCGATTAATCGCAATTAATTTTTGCACAGCCCTAATATATATATATATATATATATATATATATCGCAAAACATAACTATATTTCGTACAACTTTATATATATATATCGTACCAAATAACTATATCATGTAGCTCTATATATCGTCAGAAAATGTAACTATACATTATACTGTAGCACAATGTAACTATATATCGCACAGCTCTTTTTAACATCGCAAAACGTAACTCTATATTGTGGCTTAAACTTAAATATATATGTCGTATAGCTCTGTATCGTTGCAAATCTTGACTGTATATATGTAGTAGGCACAGGCTCGTGTGTACCCTGTGAGGGGTGATGGGGGTATGTGGTGAGCAGGATGGCCGCGGGACATGAGAGAAAGTCGCGAGGCGGTGGTGCGATTGCTATTGAGTAGCACCTGAGAAGCACACCGGTCTCGCATCTCTCACGGAGGAGCGGAAGCATGAAGGGAGAGCGACGGAGTGGATGATCGAGAGAGGAACAGGCATGCTTTTGTTTGGTTTTTTTTTAGTTTATTTTGGTAAGCCAGCAGTCGTATGTGAGGGTCTGCTGGCCGGTAGTTATGTTTTATTTGGGTAGGTGCTGCTGGCAGGTATTTTGTTTGTTTATTTCATTTAAATAAAACTTTTATGTTGATTTATATCGGGTTCTTGCCTCCTTCTTCCCTGAACCTTGTTACAATATATATCTTACTATATCTTATCTATCACTGCAAAACATAACTACTGTACTTATTGTACAGCTCTATATATAATCACAAAACTGTATACTGTATTGTACAACTCTATATATTGTCCCAAACGTAACTATATTGTACAGCTCTATAGATCGTTGCTAAAAGTTATATATAAATTCAACAGCACTTTATACTGTCGCAAAATGTAACTATTTATTGTACAGCTCTTCATATCGTAACAAAAGTAACTATATCGTACAGCTCTATATATCGTCCTAAACGTGACTATATCGTACAGCTTTATATTTTGTCCTAAACATAACTATATCGTACAGCTTTATATATCGTTGCAAAATGTAACTATACATTATATAGCACTTTAAATTGTTGCAAAGCGTAACTATATCATACAACTCAATAGATACAACAGCAAAACTTAACTATATATTGTACAGCTCAATATATAGTAGTAAAAAATAACTATATTATTTTGCAGGGTTAGGTTGGATATATAATTAAATGTCCAACTTTATCTGCGTAGATACAGTACTCTCACATATAGCAATATATTACTATAAATGTAATTATATTATTGTTCAACTCTAATCGATGAATGCAGCTATAAGCCATTAAGATATTCAAAACATATAAATATTAACATCAAGATGCTCTAAAACAATTTGTATTGTGAAAAGTGCTATATAAATAAATCGGACTTGGCTTGTCAGGACTGAATCTAGAAAAGCTTTGACTCTCACCTGGATTCGCCAGCCTGCTGCTCGTCGGCCCTAAAATCTGATACGGATCTACAGAAAAGACGACAAACATCAGACACAAATGTACCAGTTCACTTGATTTATGCTTTATTTGATTTCCTTTATATAAGCTTTCTGCATTCGCTTCGGTCATGTATGACTATTGCATCTAGTGTCACAAATAATATCATAAATGTGGTATGATATCTATAAAAAAATCTTTTTTTCCCTAAACTGTGGAAATTAAAGCAACAATCAATCATCCTCATCGCAAAAATCACCAGAAGAAGAGTGAAATATTTCACCTAACATAAATATAAATGTTATTTTTTCCCTATCTTTTGAATAATTATTTGAGGTGTTGTTGATGAATCCAATGATGTTGTACTGTTTGCTGAACTAATATGAAATGATATGAGTGCTTGTGTCAGGATTACCCATGATCCTCTCACCTAACTGAGCTCTCTGCTCTTCAGCCTTGCTCAGGATGGCAGCAGAACCCTGGGGAACTGATGTAAAGACACATTCAGGTTAAACAGTCTCTTAAAGTGGCATAAAGTGAGCAGCATGTGAACGTCTGTCCAACCTTTAGCTGCAGACACAGGCGGAGTCCATCCAGGGCGCCTGACCACGTCATAACTGACCTCTGAGAGAGAAACACACACGTCACGTCCTGTTCACTGAGACAGAGAGTGAGTGAGTGTGTGTGTACCTATCTAACAGGGGACCATTGTGTTGTTACACACTCACCAACAGGGGACCGCCGAGCAAAGAGGGGACACTACTACAGGGACATCTACTGGTGTGTGTGTGTCAACACTTTACCATCGAAAATCAACTCATAATTTTGAACTCTGACCTTAACATAGATGGCTTAACACCTTAACATAGACTTAACATAAAGTGCGACACCTGTTTGGTCCTCTGTTAGATGGTAAAGTGCGATGTCTGTGTGTATAAGTGTGTGTGTGACCTGCTCTGCTGGCTCCTCTGCTGTTGTCTGCTGGGTAAACGGGGGCGTTTGGGAAGATGAAACTCGCTCCTCCTGAAAGAGACACACGAGCAGAAAACATCAGCGACAAGACGCGTTTAACTGATCACATCCCGCATCATGCAGCACATGCACAACATCAGGGAAGCCACAGCGCTGCATGCACATCAGACAGTGTGTGTGTGTGTGTGTGTGTCTGCTGTAAGCACAAGGGGCGGGGTCATATGCAGTAGGGGCGGAGTCAGAGGCAGTGGGGGCGGGACCGAGGCAGAGCTGCAGTGCTGCTTACCTGTATTGCGAGCATGCATTAACCGCGGGGAGTTTTGCAAGGCTTTGTCAACATCATCTGAAGTCAAATGAGGAAGTGGAGCTGAGAAACAAAACATTCACATGAAAAATAAAAGAATAAAACCACTGAAGAAACATCCTGTGACATGATGCTGATAGAGAGACAGACGGATGAAGACAGAGAACATCTTTCCCTCTCACCACATGCCTATCAAAGAAAAATGATCTCTACTTCACATTTCACCCCAAAATCCACTACATATATATATATATGAAGAGTTTGGTTCCAAAACGCGATAAACGCCATTTTAAAAAAATGAGTTACTGCAAAAATCGGACTTTTCAATACCGACCAGATACAAAACAATATTTAATTTGACGTAAAATGCGATATCCGCCGTGTTATTATGTAATGTTTTCTCCCTTTTTTTCCAAACCGCGACAAACGCCAGTCTCCCTTTTCTGCAAAATGCAACATATCCGCTTAACCGATCACAACGCACCATTCACGCAATGTAAACAGTGACGGAAATGCCGGCTGTTGCTTGTTCTCACGCGACAGCATCAAACTTCTGTCACGATGACACACTGACCCCAGGGATCTTTTGAAAAACTTTCAGTTGTTTTATTCAAAGTCAACAAAAACCGAGCAGGACCGAGCCATTTTACAGCTGATCGCCGTCAAAAAAAGCTCAGCGGCGACATCTCAAGGTTGACAACAGCGATATGCAGAAGTAACGATCATGCTTAATAAATCATAATTGATGATGATGTGCTCATCTTAGTTAATGTTTTAATTAAGGTGTTGTTCATCCATGAAGTCATGAATGAAAAACGTTGAACTGTTAAAAAAATGTTGTTAGTTCCTGATGAAAATAATGAATGAATAATGCATAATTCATGCATGATTCATTTTATCCGTGAATTCATGATAATTCATGACCTGTACCCTTAAAGTGTTACTGAATATTAAATATTAAAGCAATGGATTTATAGGATTACACAAGAAATTCAATGTGTATAAAAGTTTTTTGATTAACTGCATTTTGAAAAAAAATAAGTTAATGGATTTATTGCATTTTGGGGAAAAAATAATCTGTTTTTATAATAAACCTTTGAAAATCAAAACATGGATTTAATTTTTTATTGATATTATAACCTACAAATGCTATGTGAAAATTTGAAACTGAAAATAGTGTTTTTCATCTTCCCATTTTCTTGCTAAAGAAAACACAGTTTTACTCAAATTCATCAAAATGGATTTATAGCGTTTTGGAACCAAACTCTTCATATATATATATATATATATATATATATATATATATATATATATGCATATATATAAACAATGAAGATGTTTTACACAGTGACAGTGACACATTCGGCAACAAACTCTTGCTGTAATGCACAGAAATGTCATTCTCATCACTTCTGACATGTTAATTTGAATCAGCATTAAATAAATGATGTAAAGAAATACTGAGAGCAGAAAGTGAAATGAGCTTCTGTTTGATCACAATAACGTCACAATGCAAAACATTTCGGTAACACTTTCTATGAAGCCTGTGCATATAATGAATTATAGCTCCGTTTATACTTATTTATAAGCATTCATATTTTATAAATATATTTATAAAGACTCATTACGACCTATACTGCATTAAAAGAACAGTTATAATTATATTTATATTATTTTTTATAATTACCTATGTCATGCATTTGCTTTTTCAATGTGTATGCTCATAATCCATAATACACTAATTTATAAGCAGTAATTAGTCAGATTCATTAGTGTATTTATAAAGATGCAACCTGCATATCACAGTTGTGTTTCTGTCTTGTCTTTCTGTCACTAGTCACGTCTTCCTTAGTTCTGCTTTCCCGCCGCTCATCTGTTTCCATGGTTACTATCATCCTCACCACCATCATCATCTGTTTCACCTGTGTTTTGTGTCTCCACTACCCTGCTCACCCCTAATAAACTCATTATTAATCATCATTCTTCCTCTCCTGTGTCTCCATACTGTAACAGACGCAAGACCTGACCCGGATCACCCTGTGCGGTTTATTCTGAGATACAGTAACAACGCCTGGATGTAGATTATTCCTTACATAAGTATAAATGAGGCTGTAATTCATTATAAGCATGGTCTTCATAAGAAAGTGTTACCAACATTTCTTTAGGCTTTATTTAAAATAGTTCATTAAAATTAAAATCAAAATTTGTCTTATTTTAAATGATATCTAAATTTTCTGAGTATGACCTGGACAGGTCTGATGATTTTCACACATGTATAATCTGTTAATGAGTCATGTGAAAGTGAGGTCAGAGGTCAGCAGAGTGAATGAGGTCAGTAATGAAGAGCTTAGGAAGCGTCATGATGAGCAGCTGATGCGCACACACACACACAGAGAGAGAGAGAGAGACGGGCGAGAGACACTCACTCTCTCTGAGGTAGTGCAGGTGAGACAGCAGGATCTCGGCTGTGTAACTGCTGGTCAGTCGCTGGACGTCGTCTTTGCTCATCTTGCAGAGCTGCTTCCCATCGACGCTGTGGAACAGAGACACGTCCACCTCCGGCAGTCCGAACTCCTTCACGGCCCACTCCAGCCACTGACACACGTGATCCGCTGACCACAGACCGGGATCTGACACACAGAGCACAGGTCAATCACACACACACAACTCTGATTCAGTTGATTTGATTCATTTCAGACACGCCCCTTTAAACAGCGCATTCAAATCAGAGGCTAAAATCAGGCTAGGAAAAATGCCTTTTATGTAAAATCATACTAACATTATAAAATAATAAAATAACAATCCGTAACAATGTGCTGTGCTTTGTTTCAATCAGTTAGATTATTCAAAAAAATTGATTCCAAATGAAAATTGACTTGTAATGTGGAATCAAATAAAGTATATAAAATGTGAGAGTGTTTTAAAAATATAAATTAATGTTTTGTAGCAAAACTAAGCAAGTGTCATTAAATTGCTCTTCCTGACATCTGAAGTCTATAATTCCAGATCAGTTGAACAGAACTTTAGTCATGACTCCACTACTGACGGAGATCTAAAGCACTGACTGATGCTAGAAGGAATGATGTTCAGTCGAGTGTGTGTTTGAGCGATCTCTCTCTGCGCTCGTCCTGCACACTCTTCTGAACGCCAGTCTATTGTCCTGATTCATGACCGAAAAAAAAAACAGGATGTTGCAGAGCTTCTGTTTCTCTCCTCACAACTGAGCAGGAAGTGCAGAGAAACCATGAAAACTGAGTGTGTGTGTGTGTGTGTGAGTGTGTCACCTGCTGGTACGATCACTCTGCGTTCATTAGTGATCATGTTGGGCGGTGGAATGTGTTTTTCCTCCATGTAGCTGCTGTACATCACTGGAACATTCACGGCTGGAGAGATTTTACCTTTCACCACAGGACAGTCATCAGGAGGACTTCTGCGCACACACACACACACACACACAGGTCAGATGTGCATTTCCTGAAGGAAATATCAGTGTTCGCATGAAGAACTTGGGATGCAAATATTTTGCTTTCAGACACTGAGCGCTGAACCATCAACACGTGTGAGATCGTCAAACTGAAACTAAAATGAGCAAAAAAAGCCAAAATACAAATACAGTACATCACAATAAAATGATCAAAAGTGACAAAAGATATAAAAAAAAAAGAAAATTAAGTTACAAAAGATTGTATTTCAGATAAATGCTGTTCTTTTGAACTTTCTATTCATCAAAGAATCCTGAAATAAAAATGTAAAAAACGTGTCTTGATCATCAGATCCTCTCTAAAAAATGCTGGGTTGTTTTAACCCAATTTTGGGTAAAATATGGACAAACCCAGCCATTGGGTTACATTTTTAAATGACATTTTTAACCCAATGGCTGGGTTTGTCCATATTTTACCCAAAAATGGGTTGAAACAACCCAGCATTTTTTAGAGTGAGACTGGAGTAATGATGATAAATTCAGCTTTGATCACTGGAATAAATTACACTTTACTGTCTATTCACATGAAGAGTTCAGATGCAAAAACCTCTAAATGCCATTTGAAATTTTATTCTAAAATTACCATTTTTATCAAGCTTGTATATTTAAGTTCAATAATTTCACTTAAATGACAATTAATAGGTAATCTTCATTGTCATTTAAGTGAAATTACTGAACTTAAATATACAAGCTTGATAAAAAATGGTCATTTTAGAAGAAAATTTCAAATGGCACTTAGAGGCTTTTGCATCTGAACTCTTCACATAGAGAACAGCAGATTTACACTGGAGTAATATTACACTGAATTTACTCTACTTATATCAGATAACTGCAGCAGAAGAGACTCTTTCTACCCCGAACAGTTCGACTGTGGCCGTGGTGTGAGGAAAATAAAACGCAGAGAAAGGGAATGTTTGACACACACAGATCTGCTGACGACGTCCATCCAGAGCGTTTCTTCTCCTCATTACTCCAGCACGAGGACACAGATGTGAGGAATCTGCTGGAACGCCATCAAACTCCGGACCAGCAGCCACCGCTCCAGACGCGCCGCCGCTCGTGTGTGTGTGCCAACTGTGGAGACTCCTGAACTCACACACTCCACAACACAGCTTCTCTCCCGGCGGTGCCCGATCCACCAAACACACGTTCACACACCACAGGTTCTCCATAGTGGAAAAATGATCTTCAGATTGAGGGCCTGTTTACACGAGAACGCTCGCGGGTGATAACGTAAAAATATTTTATCGGATGTGCCTTTCGTTTACACGGCGACGGCGTTTTTGAGGCTTAAAAACGCAAAAAAGTGAAACCACCCTCCAGAGTGGAAATCTTAAAAACGCTCCACCGTCGCGTTCCCGTGTGAACGGTAAAAACGCAAAAGTCTGCTTCACTGTGAAGTTTGTACGCAGGCGCGCGCACTTGGTGTTGCTGTAGTATGCACTCCTAGCTGCCTGAAGTGAAAACTACGTTGAATCACACACTTTTGAGTCACCGTTTGCACGCAGAATTCCCACACAAAACGCTCGTCTAAACGCAGAATACAAAAAGATGCCGAAACGCCACTTTTGCGTTTTCTCTTCAGAATCGTTTCCGTGTTAGCCTCGCGAGAACATCCTGATCTCGCGAGCTTTCAAGGTTTCACTCGCAGATCAGTCTGGACACTTTCCGTTAAAGAACGAACGTCCAATCAGCGTTGGCTTTGAGGCGGGTTGAGGTGTGACGCAACGAGAAGCGCGACAGTTCAGTCTAAAGAACATGACGGCTTCAGCGGATGAAACTAGCATCAGCGTGGCTATCGAGCAAGTTTTATCGGAATTACAGAGTATTTCTTCACTGAAAGAAGAGCAAAACACTGCTCTGGAGGCTTTTCTCAGAGGAAAAGATGTTTTTGCTCTTCTCCCGACTGGTTTCGGCAAGAGTTACGGTACGTCATATGCTTCGTTGATCTGATTGGTTGATTTGGCCCGTCTATCACCAACATAGGCCAATCAGCTAACCAGTATTTTCCCCCCTTACCAAAATTACTTCAACGGAAGGTTTCCAGATGGATATGCGGAGCAAATCCATCTGGCGGAGTCAGGTTATTTCCGTGTAAACATAGCCTCAGATGTTTTTCACAGAAGGAAAAATGGCTTTACTTGAAGCTTTTTTATACAATGCATTATCAAAATGAATCTATTAATTATCCCGTGTAATGCACTGTGTGATGATGACATCTGAGAGCTGTCTCTCCTCCGTAGACTGCAACAGTTATCGAAACTTGCCGGCCCAGAGAAGTCAGTAAAGACATTGTTACGAGTGTCCAAGTGTCTATATTGGTCAAGCTCAGGGTTATCAAGCATCCATACGTGAACTAATCAGGAGACCCCCTTGACATCGCTTCTGTGCACGGCACCTTCTCAGCCAGCAGGGGCGCCATGGCCAATCATTGAATCGAAATGGAAAAACTTTGTGGCACAGAGGATTTTTTTAACTGCTCGTGCCGCCCCCCATGTGACATGAAGAAATGCCACCGCGGGCAACTCCCCGTTGCTAACACCGCCACTGGTTCCAATCTCAAATCTCACCGATAGAGGCCGCTAAAGAACACATACAGCACCTTTAAGCAAAAAAGTAAAACAATGACCAAACTATTCTTGGGGAAGTCAGCCAGTACAGGTCAGAATGACAGGAACACAACACTAGGGTTAGGAACGCTTCAAACACGCTCATTTTCATTATTAGAGGAGAAAACTGAAGGTGAGGAACACATTACGATGATCAGTGATCACTGGAGCATCAATCTGACTGTGGAGAGCTGCCACACACACACGTCCAGAGCGACTGAGGTCATGTGACTCACCGGGATCCGTCGGCCTGCGCTCCACACTCCATCTTGACGGTGATGCGAGCGAGGGGCGGAGCCAGCCAGTCCTGCTGATGCATTCTGGGGCTGAGTTTGCTCTGGCTGTACTCAGCGGAGGCCGTCATGTCCGCTTTAGGGAGAGACGCTCCGTACGAACACTGGAATAAAGCTGGATCCTCACTCACCACCGACAGCGCCTCCTACAGGACACACACACACTGAGTCAGTGTCAATGTTTCTGTCACGGAATAAACAATAAAAACTGTCCTTTCTTTTTTCCTTGCGAGTATCTATCACACAATTTTGAGAAAAAAGTCTGTACATCATAGTGTAACATTGGCTGTTGACTGGATGTTGAGATGTGGGCGTGGCTCTAAAGCTTGCAAGGGCGGAGCTTAAACACCAGAGAGAAGTGTGTCGTTTCAAGACCCAGTTATGATATTCTGATTAAACACACTGAGGTCTATAATACATGCATGAATAAATTAATCAAAATAACATGCATTAAGAAAACAGACAGGCTACATTTTCCTCTCGTGATGACTTCAAAAAAATGAGCAACAAAATCAGACTTGGTTGCATTTCATCACTATAAAGATGATGGGAGACTAAGATTTGATAACTTCTGTCCTACAGTAACTTAACAAAACCATCACACACACACACACTAATGATCACGAGACACTGACGGACACGGCAGCCTCTGACTGAAGCTCTTCAGATGTCCTCACGTCTCTCTCTCTCACACACACACTATCAAACTGTGCAAATATATACTTTTTGCTGCAGATTCGGATATTTACATGGACTAATATGTAAATCAATGAGATATTTATAACAAGTAAAGCAGATATTGACATAAAATGCACAGAAATCGCAATATCTGCCAATAAAAAATCTTAGTAAGATTATGTTTACATGCTTAGTTTTACGACCTGTAGTTTTAATGCAATGAAATAAAATAATTACTCAATGATAAATAATAAACCTTCCTCAAAAGCCTGATGATCATATTTGATACTCATAATAGGCTAATCGATGATGACAATCAAGCAAACCTGTTTCAGTCCAGCTGAAATATTACTAACAATTTCAAAGTTATTCTCATGTTAACTTGATAATATCAGAGCAGATTTGACAGCAGAAAGACTCGAAAGATGTTTGACTTTTAGATAAAAGTGTGTAAACTATTAATCAGACACAGAAGGACTGAAGGAGATCGAGAGGTTTATCAGATCATGTGGATCATTCACGGGCTTTATAAACGATCTTTATAGGGTTAAAGACGAGACGAATGTAAAGAGTTCCACAGAGAAACACCCAGTGTTACAGCGGCCGCTCCTCTGGGATCAGCGGGAGGAAGAGGAAGTGATGTGGGAAACAGATGAACCTGCAGCCGCTGATAACAGAGCCATGAAGCCCACCACTAGCCAAAGCACCCTTCACACCTCCAGAGGAACTCCTCCTCACCTTCATCATTAGTTATTAAGGGTGCATTTTGGTACAACCATAGGTACAAATGCACCATTAAGGTACCAAAATGCACCCTTTAGGTACAAAAGTGTACCTTTTGAAAAGGTACCGCCCCAGTGACAGCTTTTGTACCTTTTTTTCTGAGAGTGTATCCTAGTGACAAAGGCGAATAAATGATATTAAGAAGAGGACTAAATTGGACACTGAGCCGAACACTAAAGACACTAAACTGAACTGAATCCACACCTCCTTCTTCTTCATCAGATCCAGCTGGAAAACATCAGCATTAATAAAGCTGTCAGAGCGCAAGTGTGTGGAAACTCCTGTTCACTCTGGCTCTCAGAGCGCCAGCGCGGCATCAAACACCACCGCCAGAAACTGGCCAATCACAGGCGGCAGGACACGCCCATCACAGGCTCTCAGCCAATCAGAGGGATTGAAAGAGATAAAACACAATCAACATTCAGAGATATTATTGATCTGACTGCACAGACACTGTCAGATGAAAACTGAGCCAGAACTGAATTGATCTGAATAATGACTGTTGTCTTTTACAGATGCTTTACAGCATGGTCTGCATTTGTCTGCAACATCAACACTCTCGTTAATCTGAACTGAATTAAATCAACATTGAATTGAACTGAATCAACGCTGAACTGAATTGAATGAACACCGAGCTGAAGTAAATCAACACTGAAATGAATTGATCAACATTGAATTGAACACAGTCAACATTGAACTGATCTGAATCAACACTGAACTGAACTGAATCAACACTGAATGAACTCAATCAACATAAAACTGAACTGAATCAACATTGAACTGAACTCAATCAAAATGTAACTAAACTGAATCATCACTGAACTGAATTGAATCAACATTGAACAGAACTCAATCAACGCTGAACTGAATTGAATGAACACCGAGCTGAATTGAATCAACATTGAACTGAATCAACCCAGAACTGAATTGAATGAACACAGAACTGAATTGATCTGAATAAAGACTGTTGTCTTTTAAAGCTGCTTTACAGCGGCATCAGCACTTGTCGGCAACATCAACACTCTCATTAATCTGAACTGATTTAAATCAACATCGAATTGAACTGAATCAACACTGAACTGAATGAACACCGAGCTGAATTGAATCAACATTGAATTGAACGTAATCAAAATTGAACTGATCTGAATCAACACTGAACTGAACCGAATCAACACTGAATGAACTCAATCAACATAAAACTGAACTCAATCAAAACTAAACTGAATTGAATCAACATTGAACTGAACTCAATCAAAATTTAACTAAACAGAATCACCACTGAATTGAATTGAATCAACATTGAACTGAATGAACACACAACTGAATTGAATGAACACAGAACTGAATTGAATTAACACAGAACTGAATTGAATCAACATTGAACTGAATTTAATCTACACTGAATTGAATTCAATAAACACAGATCTGAACTGAATCAACACTGAAATGAATTGATCTGAATATTGACTCTGTTGGCTTTCAGAGCTGCTTAATAGTAGAATCTGAATTTGTCTGAAAGTGATGAATTGTACAACATCAACACAGTCATTGAACTGAATTGAATTGAGCTGAATAATGATTCCACACTACACTAGGCTCTTCCTCAGTGTTTCTGTCTCGTTTTCAAGCTCAAATATCGAAACATTCTTAAATCAAGATACTGATGAGTAAAGACATTTAGAAACAATTAAAAACCAAATGTGTTTAAAAACAGTGTGTCCTGTAGAAAGTGCTGTAGAAATAAGCGGACTTGATAAACAGACAGCGAGAGTTTGAACAAATAAAGCCTGAGCATACTTAAACGGCAGAACACTGAGTGAAATAATCGTCTTTCAGTATAAAGCAGAGTTTCTGTGAAGCTCAATGAGCGCCTGGGTTTATTCAGACAGGAAGTGCTCTGACATCATTTCCTGCATTCCTGACAGCACAGGATAACAGGGGCTGGGAATGGAAAAGAGGAAAGAGCCCATCCGTCGACATTCGTGAGGGAGGAAGACGCCCATCGTTAACACCACATTAACCTCAGAACCTTGACTGAAGCCTCAGCCAATGACGTGCGAGCGGGGCGGGGCTATCAGTTTGACTGACAACTCAGTCAGAAATAATTCTTGTAAATAAAACAGAATGATTTTGTAAACAGGAAAGGAAAGATCAGCCCGTTTGATCAGACGGAACATGTTTGTCCATAAATCTGACTCTCCAATAAAGGAAACATGAAGAGAAACGGAGAGAAAAACAGAGATGTGATGAGATTCACAGTCAAACATCTGTGCGAATCATCAGCCGCCAAACATGATGATGCGATTATGACCCGTGCACTGCTTCTTAAAGGGACAGTTCACTATAAAATCCTCATTCTGTCATCGTTTACTCAAGTCATTCAAGCCTGTTGGGTTTCTTTCTTCTGTGCAACACAAAAGAAGATATTTCTAAAGTCTTGTGTTAAAAAAATCCAGCGTTTAATGTTGTTTATGTGTGTATGTGGCGTTTCTAATCCGCTTTAACACACACCATGTGTAAGTTGATAAGTGGACAGCATTGCTGAGTATTTCCTCCTTAAAACTGCAGTGAACCAAAGACAGTCTCAAAAACACGCTTTGGTGTTTCTGACGTCACAAACCACCTTGTAACCAATCATAACCCTAACCCTAACCAATATATAAGCGTTGCATCACCCACCTCCTTTTCAAACCATGCACAAACAATATAAATTGTTTATGTAGCCTGTAATGTTTATTTGTGAGAAAACTAGAATGCAGGTTTGAAATAAATATCATCATCAATCAGATCAACGTGTGATCGTCAACCAGTGGATCTCTGAGTGAGGGAGTGAGTGGAGGCGGGGCTCATTTACATATTCATATAACCCAAAATCAACATCAACGGTGTATAAATAATGTTTTTGTGTTTACATTCTGAGAAGATCATTACAGATCAGATGACTGTGAACAGAAGCTCTATTACCATTACAGGAAGAACACTGACATGAACTCATTCATTCCGCAGATGCTCTGATCCTCAGGAGTGCTAAACACTGAGCAGCCAGAAGCTCTACAAGCATTTCTATTCCACTTCTGTACGTAACAGAGTTAGGAAGTCATGATCCATCTTGAAGAAAGAATTACAAGACTAACATTTAAGACAAGTCTAAGCAGTTTAAAAGACAGGTCACGGATCTGAAGCAGAATAGAGTTAGTGAAGAGAGTAGAGTAAGAAAAATAGAGTTAGCAAAGAGAATAAAGTTAGTGAAGAGAATAGAGTCAGGGAAGATAATAGAGTAGTGAAGAGAGTAGAGTAAGAAAAATAGAGTTAGCGAAGAGAATAAAGTTAGTGAAGAGAATAGAGTTAGTGAAGAGAATAGAGTTAGGGAAGATAATAGAGTAAGAAAAAATAGAGTTAGCGAAGAGAATAAAGTTAGTGAAGAGAATAGAGTTAGCGAAGAGAATAAAGTTAGTGAAGAAAATAGAGTCAGGGAAGATAATAGAGTAGTGAAGAGAATAGAGCTAGCGAAGAGAATTGAGTTAGTGAAGAGAATAGAGTTAGTGAAGCAGAATTGAGTAGTGAAGAGAATAGAGTTAGTGAAGAGAATAGAGTTAGCGAAGAGAATAAAGTTAGTGAAGAGAATAGACTCAGGGAAGATAATAGAGTCGTGAAGAGAATAGAGCTAGCGAACAGAATTGAGTTAGTGAAGAGAATAGAGTTAGTGAAGCAGAATTGAGTAGTGAAGAGAATAGAGCTAGTGAAGAGAATAGAGTTAGTGAAGAGAATCAAGTTAGGGAAGATAAAGTAGTGAAGAGAATCGAGTTAGTGAAGCAGAATAGAGTTAGGGAAGAGAATCGAGTTAGGGAAACATAATAGAATTAATGAAGAGAATCGAGTTAGTGAATCAGAATAGAGTTAGTGAAGAGAATTGAGTAAGTGAAGAAAATAGAGTTACTGAAATAGAGTTAGTGAGGAGAATAGATTTAGTGAAGAGAATGAATAGAGTTAGTAAGGAGAATAGATTTAGTGAAGAGAATAGAGTTAGTGAAATAGAGTTAGTAAGGAGAATAGATTTAGTGAAGAGAATAGAGTTAGTGAAGAGAATAGAGTTAGTAAGGAGAATAGATTTAGTGAAGAGAATGGAGTTAGTGAAGAGAATAAGACACTCAACTGAAAGTAAAGAAACGGGCAACAACATAAACCACTAAAATCCCCAATTTTAGTCCAGTCTAATAGCAGGTCATCATCAGCCCAACTCGTTTCTCTCACATCTGAACAATAGAAGTTTCTGCACAGTTTCATAACCGACAGTTGCATCATTGATTGTGTTATTCTCCTGTTCGTCACTGTGAAACGATCTGTGCGGTATACAGCGCTGTGGAGATAAAGCTGACCGCACTGAAACTTCATAAAGTTAAGACCAGCAGTAAAGACAATAAGAGATGACACACTGGCCACAGATTTGACCACAAATTCTACACACACAACAATAATTCACAAAAACTCTACGATGAGCAGAAATCGTTATTCAGCGTTAGTTAGTCAGCACTCGCTCCGCTCTAACGAGACTAGCGAAGCGAAGCATCTTACCTTGATGGTGCTGGCCATGGCAGAGCAGGAGCCCGTGCTCGCCCGTGTGTGTGTGTGTGTGTGTAGCGGATGAGATTGTGCCGAAGCTGGAAGTGAAGTCAGCCTGAGCAGGAAGAGCTTTCTATTGGTTCTGGACGCCGAGCTCGAAGAAACAGGATATTTGGGAGAGCAGAGATAAGCTGAAGTCAAACAATGATGTTTTTCTGGACGCTGTGTGTGTGTGTGTGTGTGTGTGTGAGACAGAGAGAGAGACAGGTGAAGGTGAGACAGGTGCAGACACACACACAGGATACAGATGTGTGTTACAGTGCTGCTCTGACCTCTGACCTCTGGCCGGTCCTCACTGTCTGAGAGCCTGTAAAGGGTCAAGATCTGATTTCAGGGTTAGAGATTGTATTCTATCAGTGAATGTCATTACAAAGATATGAGTGTGTGTGTGTGTGTGTGTGTGTGTGTCAGAATGTCTCTCCTGTGTTCAGTGATTTCATCACATGTAAAATGTCTCACCGTGACTTCCTCATAATAACTGACATTATTCAAAAGCCTCAGCACAAAACACACACTCTCACTCTCTCTCTCTCACACACACACACACACATTCTCTCTCACACTCACAATCTCTCACACACACTCTCACACACACAAACTCACACTCATTCTCTCATACATACAATCTCTCACACACACACTGACTCATTTCTATACACTAAACGTTATATGCATGTGCACTGAATCATCATTCTCACAGATTCAGATTTTTGTCGTGTCAGCGGCCGCTAATTAATAACTAATGATCTGAATCAATCAAAACTAACTTTATCTGGACAGTAACTTTATTCTAGATCTGCTGTAAAGCCTAAACACTCTCTGTGACTGTAATCTCCCGTTATCACTGTATAGATGAAGGAGACTCGACTCACACACACACACACACGAATCATCAATAAAAGCATGCACTGCAACAGGTGCTTCACAACTCCACCTGCATTAGACGAGAGCCGCAGTGTGACATAATAATATTCATATATTAATATACAGTATCGGACTACTGTTCAGAAGTTTGGACGGATCAAAGTTATATAAATGAATGTCCTCACATTAACAAGCAATACTAACATTTAAAAACCTTAACTGAAAATCCAACTAAAAGCCTTAGAAAAAAAATAAATATATAAAGTTTTGAGACATTGATAAAGAGCAGATAATATAATAAATGTTCCATTAACAAAACGAGGACAAACTCACGTGAAGATCATCTTGTGTTCGCAGTCACACAGAACCAGAGGAACTTCTGTACCGATGCAGCACAGAACTCATCTGACCGGACAGATCAGTGTGTGTGTGTGTGTGTGTGTGTCTGTCACTGTTTGGCGCTCGTCCTGCTGAGACTGCTGGATAACAAATGTCTGGAGATCTGCAGGTTTTCTGCACATGCTGAACGTGAGACTCCAGACTCCTCCATCACAACACACACACTCTAACACTCATACACTCTCTCACACTCACAAACACACAGACAATATCACTCAAACACATACACACACACACACACTTATCACAATAAAGACAGTGTCGAGGAAAAGCGGATGGTCAACCCGGACGACTTCATCTCTACTGTCCATGTGACACTGTGACACAATTACTTACAAATATAATTATAAAAAAAATTGTAATTAAAGTTTGCTAGACAAGAACTGTGAGAAATATTTGTGTTATGCCGATGATTAACATCACAGACACTGACAGCTTTGCCTTTTATTTAGACATAAAAGATGTTTTCTCCTGTCTGTTTACACTGTAGACAGACAGACACATACCAGACAGATAGACAGATAGACAGATAGACAGAGAGATAGATAGATAGATAGATAGATAGATAGATAGATAGATAGATAGATAGATAGATAGATAGTAGATAGATAGATAGATAGATAGATAGATAGATAGATAGATAGATAGATAGATAGATAGTAGATAGATAGATAGATAGATAGATAGATAGATAGATAGATAGATAGATAGATAGATAGATAGATAGATAGATAGATAGATAGATAGATAGATAGATAGATAGATAGATAGATAGATAGATCTCTGTGTGTGTGTGTGTGTGTGTGTGTGTGTGTGTGTGTGTACCTTTTGAATGACTGGTTCTGCTCCAGTCTGGATCATTTCCGCCGGCAGACATCAGACATCTGACCACTGCAGCCTAAAACACACACACACACACACACACACACACACACACACACACACACGGATAAACTCTTTCAGCATCAGCACTGTTGAATATTCTTTTAAAGCCTGTGTGTTCAGTATAGGACTGTTATATCAGTTTTATAGCCAGTTAAAACAATCCTGTCTATATCATCCAAATGATCCGATTAGAAACTGTGCAGTTGTGAAGAGATGAGTCTCCCATGATGAGCTGGTGTTTGTGTGTTTAATGTGATGTTTGTGTGTTTAACGTCGGTGGTCAACACAAACCGCACAAATAAACTATACACTAACATCTACAACTAAATCCTCGTCTGTCGTCTCCTGAAACACTCCTGACATCAACACCATCAAACCATCGTTACACCACACACACACTCATCTGAACTTCAGACAGAGAATGAAGAGTGTGAAAGTGTAGAGAGAGAGAGACAAAGAGAGACAGAGAGAGAGAGAGAGTGTGTGTGTGAGGGAGAGAGAGAGTGTGTGCGTGTGAGGTGTGTGAGTGTGTGTGTGTGTGAGGGAGAGAAAGAGAGCGTGTGTGAGGTGTGTGGCATGAGTGCGTGTGTGTGTGTGTGTGTGAGGTGAGTGTGTGTGGTCTTATAAGACGTCTCTAATAGTCCGTAAAGAATTACGCCACTTAGCATATTTTCAGCCAATTAGCCACGTGTGTATGTGTGTGTGTGTGTGTGTGTGTGTGTGTGAGAGAGGCGTTTGGCCGACAGTCTGTTTATTCCCAGAGAATCGTCGCTGCCAGTCTGCGGTCAACCGCTCCTCTCTTCTGATTGGACATGAACAGTTCAGTGGGTGTGTCTGGAATAACATTCTCACACACTACGCTCACTCCACTACAGTGTGTAAGTGCAAATCATGTACAGTTTCTACATAAACCCCTGATCTCCTGCTACACCAGCAGTAAATGTGAGCACATTATAATGTATCCCACAATACACTGTCCTGGACGCCACATTTACACAAACCTGGATTCAAAAAGTGCATCAATAATTAAACGACTGCATAAATGAGCTGAAAGTAGATTTCACTCGAGTGAGTGTAGTGTCGGCTACAGTTATGGGATACAGTGAGTGTAGGCTACAGTGATGTGATACAGTGAGTGTAGGCTACAGTGATGGAATACAGTGAGTGTAGGCTACAGTGATGTGATACAGTGAGTGTAGGCTACAGTGATGGGATACAGTGAGTGTAGGCTACAGTGATGTGATACAGTGAGTGTAGGCTACAGTGATGGGATACATTGAGTGTAGGCTACAGTGATGGATACAGTGAGTGTCGGCTACAGTGATGTGATACAGTGAGTGTAGGCTACAGTGATGGGATACAGTGAGTGTCGGCTACAGTGATGTGATACAGTGAGTGTAGGCTACAGTTATGGGATACATTGAGTGTAGGCTACAGTGATGTGATACAGTGAGTGAAGGCTACAGTTATGGGATACAGTGAGTGTAGGCTACAGTGATGTGATACAGTGAGTGTAGGCTACAGTGATGGAATACAGTGAGTGTAGGCTACAGTGATGTGATACAGTGAGTGTAGGCTACAGTGATGGGATACAGTGAGTGTAGGCTACAGTGATGTGATACAGTGAGTGTAGGCTACAGTGATGGGATACATTGAGTGTAGGCTACAGTGATGGATACAGTGAGTGTCGGCTACAGTGATGTGATACAGTGAGTGTAGGCTACAGTGATGGGATACAGTGAGTGTCGGCTACAGTGATGTGATACAGTGAGTGTAGGCTACAGTTATGGGATACATTGAGTGTAGGCTACAGTGATGTGATACAGTGAGTGAAGGCTACAGTTATGGGATACAGTGAGTGTAGGCTACAGTGATGTGATACAGTGAGTGTAGGCTACAGTGATGGGATACATTGAGTGTAGGCTACAGTGATGGATACAGTGAGTGTAGGCTACAGTGATGTGATACAGTGAGTGTAGGCTACAGTGATGTGATACAGTGAGTGTAGGCTACAGTTATGGGATACAGTGAGTGTAGGCTACAGTTATGGGATACAGTGAGTGTAGGCTACAGTGATGGGATACATTGAGTGTAGGCTACAGTGATGGGATACATTGAGTGTAGGCTACAGTGATGGATACAGTGAGTGTAGGCTACAGTGATGGGATACATTGAGTGTAGGCTACAGTGATGGATACAGTGAGTGTAGGCTACAGTGATGGGATACAGTTGAGTGTAGGCTACAGTGATGGGATACATTGAGTGTAGGCTACAGTGATGGATACAGTGAGTGTAGGCTACAGTGATGGGATACAGTGAGTGTAGGCTACAGTGATGTGATACAGTGAGTGTAGGCTACAGTGATGGGATACAGTTGAGTGTGTGTTCGGCTGCAGTTCCAAACGCTTCCACTAGAGGAAACTCATTCATTTCCACTGCGTCGTTCCTGACCCCAAGGAGCACAATAGTGACTACTGCTTTCAGAACCATTAAACCTGTTCAGATCATGGCCATGATTTTGTTTGTGTTCACACAGCAAGTACCAATACCTTTACCAAGTTTCGTACCATTCCGATGAAGTAAAAGCATTTTTTATAAGTAGAAATATTTGGTCAAAAATGACTGAAGAGCAAAATTCAAGATCCAATTCTAAGAGAAAAAAGACTTGACTTTTTTCCAGAATTGCCTATTTGCCTGTTTATATGATTATATCACGAGACATAAACATGCGGTTCTGAGAAAAAAAAACTCGTAATTACCTTCTTCATTCTGTGGCGGAAACAAGCTTTCAACGCCAACAAATAAGAATGGATCTGTCGATACTTCCACTTGTCTTGAGTTTAAATGGAAAATACTGACTTTGTGTAAAAATGAATAAATAAAGTAAACACCTAAATATTGGGTCCCAGTCCACTCTGACCCACAGATGGAGAATCACACACACACGTGACACTGTAAAACACACGCGTTCCGCTCCAAAATTAGCTTTCACTGCCTATAACAGCAGATTTACTGGCGGCTTTAATTTGCAGTCTGCAGGCCGTCACACAACACAACAGGACAGGACGAACACACACACTCGCGTGAACACACACACATGCTTTCAATCAGGCAGTGCTGTCTCGGTTTACCGCTCATTCCTCCGCGCGCCTGAAGCTCATTCCTGCTTCACCGGGAGCCGTGCGCGTTCACACGTGTCAGGGTGTGTTCCACTAAACACACACACTACACAACAACAACAAGCACACACAACCAGAGAGAAGTGATCTTCTGCATCATTACTCACATCAGCAGCTGTGTTTCTATAATAATTCGTTATTCAACACAGATCGTCAACACGGCATCACACACGCGTTATTTCTGAATGCTCTCTGAACGTCAAAACGTCTCGTTTTTTATGTTTTTAAGTGAACCGTCCATTCTTCAAACTTTCAACATTCTCTGAAACAAGAGGTTATCCAACTAAAACATTTCAGAAGAAAACATTCTGTGAAGGAATGATGTATGTGCAAATGTTTAAAGATAAGTGGAAAATAACAAACTTCAAATTTAATTTCAGCTCTACAGACGACAATCCTGTCATTATTCAGATCAGTTCAGGGTTTGTTCTCCTCTGATTCAGTCAAATTGATAATATTACTGAATATTAGGTGTCTTTTAAACTGATCAACTGACATTAAAGCGCATTGACTTCAAGGACAACCGAACACAATATTACAGATGAAAACAAAAAAAACTGTAGGCCTACAATAAACATTGGAGTAATGGAATACAAAAATATTCACACAATGAAAGCCACTGTGTTATAAAACAACTCTGGACCCCGTTGACTTTCATTATACGGACAAAAACAAGCAAGTCCTGCAGGACAACACGAGCGAGACATGACAGTCTGAACACACACTTCTCCACACACGGGACACTCACACTGATGCGCAATCTTACACGCGTATAATACGTATATAACTCTTTCAGTCTTACTACTTCAAAATGTTACATTTAATTTGTGTGTAACTTTCTGTTTCTTTGAGATAATTTACTAGCAATTTCTGAGTGCAAGTAAATCCTGTCTTCAACATCAGTACATAAAGCTGCGGTGAAACCAGATTAAATAACTATAAAAACTGCTGGTTTTGCAATACAGTGTTCAAAATGAATTCTATGCAAACATACGACTGTACTTCATAACAAAATTAGTCAATGAGTATATTTTGTTAATGTTTTGATTTTTAATAATGTTATTTCTTGATTTGATTATGTCCTTACCCATATTCAATGCGAGTGCGGGCCAACAGTGCACTTTCACAGAGAGACTCGGCTCACACGGCGTTCTGAATGTGTGGCATCTCACAGTCGCGTCGCGTCTAGTGTGGACAGACACACTTGCTGTCGCTGGAATTTCATCGCGTCGCGTGTAGTTAGGACACGGTGTTACTGTCAGTGTTTATTTGACGGTAAGGTTGCAGCACTGTTGACCCTCGCGCAGCCTCTCGAGCAGAAATCTACACAAATGAGCGCAAAACACACTCAATAAAAATCTAAATAGAGTTTTTATAATTCTGACATATGTAAAACAACCTAAATTATTTTTCCTGAACACCACACCATCACGATAGAAAATGTGACATTGATTTCCTACAACAGTTCAATAAACAGTAATTAAATCACTTACATTTTAGAAGCAATATTGGCTGTTTTTGTTCTGTTTCAGCAGCGAAAATAGTTCCAAACAATAATCACAGCAAAACCACGGCGCATCTCATCTCACACGTGTTTTCATTACTGAATGATTCAGCATTTTGAACGAATCGATTGAGTCAAAGATTCAATGAGCCATTCATAAACATCGGTCTCATTCTTGATCAGTCGTTTGAACGAATCGTTTGAATGAATGAATCAATGACTCACTCATTAAGACGGTCGCCTACCACCACCTACTGGCGATTTAGTGTTATATGTTTAAAAGTAGTATCATTCTTTCCAAGTTTCTTATGTAAATTTAAATAAATTTCATAACATTATTTTATGCAATTGTTATTTTTCAGTGTAAATGATTTAATTTGATCAGCCCCTAGGGTAACAGCCCATAGTGTCTTATTATTCGAAATAATTGAATTTATTGATCAAATATAAGAATTTAAAATGAAAGATGAAGCATACATTTACTAAAATTGGGTGAGGGGATGCCCTTTAAAGGTGCAGATATTAAAATAATGTGATTTAAATATCAAAGCTGATTGAACACTGATGAAAATATTGTTTCAGAATAAATGAACACACACAAAATAAAAATAAAAAATCCGGACAAGCAACTTTTTTACTCAGACAAATGAATGGCAGATTTACTTGTCCAAAGGACAGGCGTATTAAAAGGGTTAATGTCGAGGCCTCCCTATAGCAATGTTATCAGGATACACATACACCGGTAGACAGTGGCCCACCTTACCTGGTGACCACGTCGTGGTCCACCAGAATTTATAGTTTACCCACCTCTTTTTTTACCACTGCACCTCTGTACCAAACATAGATATAATAAAAGTAAGAACAACTGGGGAAAAAGGTGGAACTGAGACAGGCTGACCCAGTGTTATTTTACTACGCACGTCTCCTAGTTTTTGGTGTTTTCCAGGAATAAATAAGGTTCTGTCAGATCTCGACTCTTCGAGAAGATAGCAAACAAAAGCACGCTCAGTGATTCATTTGCAAACAGCGTGAAGCCAAATACTGCAGCCGGCCAATCAATCTCTGTGCGGGAGAATTATTCATATCACAAGCAGAAAATATGGAGAGGAAATAGATCAAATATTTTATTTCAGCATCCTCCCTGTTTCAGATTAGCCAGATTTACAGAGAGAGAGATCTGCAGATCAACGACTCATAAATCTCCAGAATCAGCCACATCACCAGTGGAACCATTCGAGTCATTCCAGACACAAGACAGGAGCAGACCTTCAAGTGTTTTACTGCTCATTTATCCTCCAAACCACACTCAAAACACTCTCATATAGTTGTTGTTCACAGAAAATGTTACTATGTGTATTATATTACTTCAAATAAAGCTTAAGCAGGAGGAGACCCCATGATTCTGAATGCATATTTACACTCTACAGATGCATTATAAATGAGAAATCTTGAGATGAAATTCAGAACAAATGCACTGGATTCACATGATCATCAAACCTACGATATATTGGTCGCCATGTCAGTATATATTTGTCCGATATATATTAAAGTCGATAAATATGTATCATTTCCTTATTTAGACTGCTCAACGTTCCCTGTTCCCTGTTTACGTTCCCAGACGTGTTTTTAACCGTATGTGTATTTGACAGTTTAAGCACAATAAGACGTGAGAGAGAACTTGGTCTAATAGTCATCATTAGTCATGATGATGAAGAACTAATGTCATGTTCGCGTGACTGTGATAGAGATGAGAATGAAAACCAAACAGATGCTTTTGTTTTTGCCAGAGTGTGCAGCTCAACAGGCTCCGCCTCTTCTGGATAGGGGGCGTGGCAGCAGCTCGTTTGCATTTAAAGTATGGCAAGCCGTTTTATCTTAAATTGTACCCAGCCTTACTCGTCGGAATTGCATTTTTACTAGTAACAATTCAATTAGAGAGCTCTACAATTCAATTCTTACTAGTAAGGATTACAATTAGAGAGCTCTCTAATTTAATTACTAGTAGAATTACAATCAGATAGCTCTCTAACTCAATTATTACTAGTAAGAATTACAATTATAGAGCTCTCTAATTCAATTCTTACTAGTAATAATTGCAATTAGAGAGCTCTACAAATTAAATTTTACTAGTCATATGTCTCCATTGACTTCCATTCATTTTTAATTAGAGAGCTCTACAATTGAATTGTTACTAGTAAGAATTATAATTAGAGAGATTTACAACTGGATTGTTACTAGTAAGAAAAACAATTAGAGAGCTCTCTAATTCAATTATTACTAGTAAGAATTACAATTAGAGAGCTCTCTAATTCAATTCTTACTAGTAACATTTATAATTAGAGAGCTCTCTAATTCAGTTTTTACTAGTAAGAATGCAATTACAGAGCTCTTTAATTCAGTTACAGAACTCTGCAATTATACATATCTTTAATTCGTTTTTTTACTAGTAAAAATTAAATTAGAGAGCTCTGCTATTGCATTCTTACTAGTAAAAACTAAATTAGAGAGTTCTCTAATTGTAATTCTTACTAGTAATATTTGAATTAGAGAGCTCTCTAATTGTTATTCTTACTAGTAACAATTCAATTGTAGAGCTCTCAAATTAAAAATGAATGGAAGTCAATGGATACATATGACTAGTAAAAATTAATTTGTAGAGCTCTCTAATTACAATTATTACTAGTAAGAATTGAATTAGAGAGCTCTGTAATTGTAATTCTTACTAGTAATAATTGAATTAGAGAGCTCTCTGATTGTAATTCTTACTAGTAAGAATTGAATTGTAGAGCTCTCTAACTGAATTGTTACTAGTAAAAATGCAATAATGACGAGTGAGGCAGGGTACAATTTAAGCTAAAACGGCTTGCCATATTAAAGACACATGCACGAAAACAGCATGTTTTCATTCTGTTCAAAATCGGGCATTACAACATGGAGTAATGGACAATCTTTGGGGAATTGAGCTAAAACTCACACACATTGACACACACATTCTGGGGACACCTGATATTACATCTTGTAAAAAGAGGCATAAAAGGGTACCCTTAACACTTCACATAATAACCCAGAAAAAAAACATGTTAAAAACTGAGCGTTTAGAACGTTCTGAGAATATATTTGTGTTAGCTGGGAAAATCCTGAAAGAAAATGTGTCACAGTTTGCACAAAAATATGAATTTTTCAATGTTGATAATAATCATAACTGTGTCTTGATCATCAGATCCTCATATTGGAGTGATTTCTGAAGGATCATGTGACACTGAAGACTGGAGTAATGATGATAAACATTAGGAATAAATTACACTTTACTGTATATTCACATAGAGAACAGATACACTGGAGTAAAATTAATATTACACTGAATTACTGTATTTATATCAGATGAATGCAGCAGAAGAGACTCTTTCAAAAACATAAAAATATGCAGAAACACTATAAGCAACATAGACACACACACACACACACACACACTCCCTGCGGACTGATGGAGTTCAGCTTCTGCTTTTCCTATCACTGGACAGACGGAGAGTGTTTCAATAATCCACTCACACTGTCTGACACACAAACAGCAAATACAAGCATCCTGATATCAGGCCATATCCTGTATAATATACTAATATACTAATACAGAAGTGCCATCAGAGCATCACCTGACCCTTGACCTCTCGGGTTCGGGTTGCTCTTTAACTGTCATGACGCGTCAGTCTTTGTGTTTTCTGACTGATGTTGTGTTATCAGAAAGCGTTTCCACTGTTAAACCAGCAGACAGAGACTTTTATTCACGTATTCACCGCATCACAGTGACGTCAGAGGGGTTCATTAATCTCTTCTAATGTTGCAGTCTGACAAACTCATGCACAAACACCAAAGTAAACGCTTAGAAGATAAAGGATAAGTTAGGCTCGCGAGCGCGCACACACACACACACACACACACACACACACACACACACACACACACACACACACACTCTCACACACACGTACTAACATGAATATTAGAACAATCATAAAGCAACGAACTTCACCCGCACAGAACTCACCATATGACAGTCTGTGAGTGTCTCCGCGTGTTTGAGTCTGGAGCGCGTCTGCGTGTCAAACTCTGAGCAGCACGGGCGCGCGCGCATGCGCAGTGCGACTACAGTTTATTACTTGACTCATTTATATTTGCAAAACAATTTTGTTCACGTTTATGGAGTTAGATATATGTATATACGTTATTATTATATTATTATTATAAACTTTAAAATGAAATCTTCTATATTAAATATTTTGAATTTTATTTATATAATTATATAGTATGTATAATACTACTTCCAACTCAGTTAACAGGGACGTTCTGTCAGTTATGATCAAACTTTCTTTCCGTTACATACTGTAATAGAACGTTCCTTCAGAGTTCTACGGTGTTTACTGTAATAATGTTCTCAGAACGTTACAACGAACATGTTATTCACATCGTTAATGAGGCGTTTTTACCTGAAATATTTTAGTTGGATGTTCAGAGAACATTCAAAAGTAACATTCTCAATGTTTATAGAATTATTCAATTGATCAGCCTCTTAATGTTTGATCTGGTGTGTGTGTGTGTGTGTTTGAGTGAGTGAGTGAAAGCGTGTGTGCACGCGCGCGTGTGTGTGTGTGTGTGTGTCAGCTCATGGCTCTTGTGTCGAGGGTGGAGCTCCTGCACTGTTTTCAATGAAAGCTCAGTTATTTTTGCTCCAGACATGTTTACATTTCTGTGGTCGAGTCTCTAACTTTCCTCTTTTTCCTCTTTTTTCTGCTTCTCTCATTTCAGAGTCACAAACTACCAGACATTCCTGCAGTCTGCCAGAAACTGAGCCATGAGCGAAGAGAAACAATATAGAGGAGAGAGAGGGAGAGAGAGAGGGGTAGGGGGTGGAGAGACCCTCACTGTAAATTAATTTTACAACATTTAATGTAGCATAATATTATGTGTTTATGTGTTTGCAAGTGCCTCTGGGATGGCAGACCGGGGTGGTGGTCCCTCTTTTTAAAAAGGGGGACCGGAGGTGTCCGGTCTGAGCCGTAAGGCAAAGCTCTCGATTTACCCCGGTCAATCTACGTTCCTACTCTCACCTATGGTCATGAGCTTAGGGCAGGGTGGCTGGGCGATCCCTTAGAGAGAGGGTGAGAAGCTCGGTCACTCGGGAGGAGCTCACATCGAGAGGGGTCAGCTGAGGTGGCTCGGGCATCTGACCCCGGGGAAGACCTAGGACCAGCTTGGACCTCTGGACCAACACTGGTCCAGAAACACTTCCTGTTTCAGTTTGTAACTGTTTTCTTTATTTCACATCTTAAAGATGTTTGTTTAACTTTGTGATTCAGTTTTATATGTTCTGTTGGTTGTATTTTATCCCAGCTTTTATGTAGTGTTAAAAAAACGAAACAGGAAGTGCTTCTGGATCAGTGTTGTTTACATCTTGCAAAATGGTCTATAATAAAAGATAATGTATTTCAAACCTGAAAAAACATATTTTTATTCAAAGATACACAGTCTGTCGTTACTCTTTAGTCTGCCAACAAAAAAAACAACATTAAAATCAAGAACTCACATGTCATTGTGAAAAACAAAACAAAAAATGACTGATTGTAAAAGTGCATGAATCAGACCTTCAGGTTATAGCCATTCACTGAATGTTCTCTGAATGAAAATTAACTTATCAATTCATACCTTAAGTCATTCTCTGTCACACACACACACGCACACACACACATGCACACACTCTCTCTCAATCTCTCTCACACACCTCACACTCACATACAAACTGTCCGGTGTGTTACCCTGCATACGTCACATGTAGGGTAATTCTACTTTGTTTCTTTTTTTACACTTCGTTTTTTTCTTCGTTATTAACCCTGCCCATTATTGTCATGTTGTTGTTGTTATTATTAATATTATTTTTAATTATTTTTTTTAAGAAAACATTATTACTGTAGTTTCCCCCCATTATTGAGGAATAACAATTACAGTAAAATGTGTAAACCTGGTGTGGTCCTTCCGTATATCCGAGTGAAGCGCTTCTGGAACAAGAACGAATTAATGAACATAATGATGTGCATCAATAAGTCATTGAGGCTTACAATAAACACAGCAATAACAAATAGGAAGCGTTAATTTTGCTTTACTGTAATGTCAGTGAACTGAAGATGATGATCTCCTCCAGCAGGAGGCGCTATACACACACAGGAGAACTTCTGACTATCATCATAATCACTCAGATGATCCTGAATGATGCAGTCTCAGAACAACACACACACACACACACACACACACACACAGCAGAACTCAAACATGTGCTGATATGGTTCGGAACATAACACGCTCGGAGCGGAGTCATGTATTTACAGTCTGTTTCGCGCTCTCTCCTTGACCTCTGGGGCGTTATGAATATGAAAATGAATATGAATATGAGCACCTAACGAACATTCGGTGTCCATGGAAACATCCTCACTCAAAACGCTGTCTGGGAGCGAGAGAGAGAAAAGGTCACGCGCGCGCGCGAGTGTTTTCACGGACACGAGACCAGGGCCACGGGTTGCTAAGCAACAGTCAATGCGCGAGAGAGCAGACAGAACAGAAGTTGATCTTCAGATATCAGTGATACTGTATTCACGATGCAGAAACACAGCAAACAACAATAAACACATCGGATATCCACCACCAATCGATCATGCGTGAACACTAACATCTGTAACATCGTTTAACTGTTTCAGAACGTCCAGTTCAGAGAACATTCAAAAATAACAACTTTCCTAATCTTTGAAGAATGATACAATGTAATGTTCCGTGAACGTTCACATAACCAAGAAAAAAAAAACATTTTTAAAAACTGGACGTTCATAAATAACGTTTTTGGGAATGTTAGCAAACATATTTTCTTAGCTGGTTAGTTACCCAGCATGCATTACAGCGCAAATAACTTTTCCATTTGCGTGTTCATTCATATTCAAAGTCATTATTCAATATTTGCCAATTCAGCAGACATCACAATCATAACATGTCAGATATGAGTGGAATAATAGCTCATGATTACTGTAATAGCTGATGGGTCGCTTTGCATGTAGGGACTTGTTTCGGTTGAGACGAGTTTTGATCAGCACAATAACTCTACTGTGCACACATATAAAACACTTTGTTGAACTAGTCAATTATTTTATCCCTTAAAACTCATCTTTGATCTCCAAAATTACATATTTAAACTTTTTTCTTTGGAAAAAATGACTCATGCTGCATGCCTTAAAATATCTTGACTGTACTCGACACGCTTTCCTTATTTACGTAAGATGTGCGGTTCTATGAATATGCAAATGAGCCCTGCCTCTACTCACTCACTCAGAGATCCACAATCTGATATGAATAAGAATCTAATTATACAGAGAACTTTATAATACAAAAACTCATTTACAAATAGAGCAAAAACTGTTTTTTTTTGGCATTAAATGGCCTGATTTACCCAAAGTTCACGATGCACTGTGGGATTCTCTCGTCATGCTGCAGATAAATGTTCTTTTATGAGTCATGAAGATGATAAACTCTCACTGGCCGACTCTGCAGATCTGTGTGAAACTAGCGGAGCGAGAGCTGAGGAACCAGTTCTGCACGGTAATAAATGCTGGGTTATTTTTTAACCCAACCATTGGGTTACTATGTTGGGTTATTTTCCAAAAATGTGAAATGTCAAAATCATTGAGTAACTGTCGACTGTTGGGTTAGATACCTACGTTGTATGTATGTGTATTTTGCATTTATGCACACAATTATTTACATTAAATTCTAGACTCTCCAATATTTAGTGTATTTTAGTGTATTTTATTTATTAAAATAATGTCATAAATACAACTAAATAGTTAACTGTTGGGTCACTTTGAATCCAACTGGCTTTTAACCCAATGCATTGGGTTACAATAACGGTAACCCAACGCTGGGAAGGTGTTATACCGCCATATATTGGGTTACTGGTTGGGTTATTTTTAACCCAACATCATTAAGTTTCCCGAAGAGCCTTTCCGTGGTCTGTAGCCTATATGGGGATTATCTACATGGAGATTCTTCACTTCAGTGACGGTCCTCTTATGAGGCTTTGAGAACACAATAGCAGATCACGGCCATCACACTGAATATTGAGTGTGTGTGTGTGTGTGTGGGAGGAAACTGCTGGTCAACGCTGACTGAGAGGAATGTGTGATTCCTGCTGAGTGTGAATCTCACACACACTCAAACCTGACCGACTCGAGCGACAACTCACACTTTAACCCTGTCTCATCTGCGGCTGAACGGAGTCAGGTCAGTGTCGGTGCCATCAGGAGTTACAGGGAGTGTTCCCGGTCCCGGCTGACCTAATATATGCATCCTAATTATCATTTCACTGATTTGAATGATATAAATCGATAGTGTGTTATGTAAATGCAGGTTAAAGAGATGTGTTTAGTCTATGTAAACGGGCAGAGTGTATCAGCTTCCTGGACAATGCTAGGGAGATAATAGAGATGCACCGATAACCAATTATTCTCATATTTAAAAGCCGATAACCGATATTTTGGCTGATAAATCTAAATCCAAATTTTTGTATCATTTCTAACAACCTGATTACAAAAACAAAAGCCTCACAATTAAAAGCCACACCCCAACACACAATAATGGCGTTCTCTTATACTGTAATAATGTTATGTAGCCAATATGAGACATGTTGCACTGAACTGCATTTTCCTTTTATAAAGTGATTCCAATCATATTTCATAATGATCATGTTGAGTCTCAGCAGAAGGAAATAATACATTATATATGAAGCTTTAATATATCGGACACATTTCTTTATCTGATTGGCCGTCAATGTTTTTATCGTTCTTCAGCAGGAAGGAAAAAAATATATTTTGAAAGTGATTTCAACATATATCGTTTGTCCCTGTGTTTTTTTTTTAATCAAAATAGGCTTAGGTTTTACATTTGTAATTTTATGGTTGTTCTGTAAAATAAATTATTTGTATATTATTATTATTAATAAATACACAAGTTTTTTTTTTAAATTTTACTGTTCACTTGTACAGTAGTATTACTATATTTCCTTAAAGATCAGTTTATTTTTTATAGTTTATAAATAATAATTATTATTTATTAAACAAATATCTCTTTAGAAGTTGCATTATAACTTCAATATAATTGCATCTAGATTTGTTTCCCAACTCGTTCCCCCTATTTTTAATGAAATAATGCACGTACAGATAATATCACATAATTTTAACTCAAGTCATAAAGTTAGTTTACTGTACATAAGTCCACTGGCTGGCTCCTGAGCGCGCGGCCCTGTTGCGCCTTTGGGCCCTCCCACCTCTGTCGTCATCATCACCCGTGAGCGCGCGCGCTGAACTCGCTAATAAATACTGAAGATTCGCTCACGCGCACAGACGAAACACAACCTAAACGCGCTCACTAACCTACCGACACACACACACATACACACATACACACACACATATATATATAACTCGAGCTGCGAATATCAGCGCCATTGATCGATATCTGGAGTGTAATCGATCGATCAGAGGAATAAAACAAACCGCAAAATTCACATCGGAATTACTTCACACATTTCTGCGGGAGTTCAACAGGTTAGTAGCATTAAACCGATCAATACTACAGTATTATCAATATCATCAATTAACAGGATTTACAGACAGCAGTTTAATTCTGTTCATTCTACTTTTAATTCTATTCATTTCATGTTCTGTTTTGTTTACAATCATGTATGTATTTTGATTTTCCAATTATGATGTGAAATATACATGAATAATCTGATTTAGTTAATGACTATCGTGTACTGTATAGTGTTATATAATGTATATGAAGCTGAATCGCATTCTGTTCTGCTCGCTCATCAGTGAGTCACGAATCATGATTCATGAATCACATTCACGTTTGACTCGCAGGAAACTTTCACAGATTCTATTCTGATCAGACATTAATCCAGTTAAATTAGACACGTTAAAATTTACGCTGTACTGTTGTTGATTTTAAGTTAGATAACGATTATGATAATAATATGTATTTGTCATAAATATTTTCTAGCTTTCTCAGGTCTCAATGTGCAACATGGAGCCTATTTTACCTGGATTTAGAAACACACTAAAGGTAAGATCAGTATTTATATTTAATATTATTTTTTGATTATTTCTCAGCCAGGTTTGTGTATTTGATGTTACACACCCAGATGCGCTCGTTTATTATCAGACACACATCTGCTTGTTGTGTGAGCGCGCTCTCGATTAGATCTGTGCTGTGATTGGTCGAGAGGTGAGCTGCTGTAAAGTCATTGGAGGTCAGCTCGGGCTCGCCCACGCAGTTCACGCTGGCACGGAACCGGAAGGCCATATATGGTCGCGCGCTCCCATTTGTGGCGCGGCTCTAGTGATGATGTCACGCGTAAGGGCGTGTCGCGCTGGGGTTTTCCTGACCGTGCCGGTTTGAACTGAATAAAGAGTTTTGTGTGTGTGTGTGTGTGTGTTCTGTTCACTTTCATCCCCATGGTTGTAATTCATGAATGCTTTGGAACACGACCTCAGATTATTAAAACACTCAGCAGATTATTGCAGAAGTGAAAGCACTTCAAAACTGAAAGTGTATAAAATTTTAGAAGTTTGACTACTGTTAAAGGAGTCGTTCACTTTTGAAAAAACTTTTACTGAGAATTTACTCGCCCCCATGTCATCCAAGATGTCCATGTCTTTCTTTCTTCAGTCAAAAAGAAATGAAGGTTTTTGATGAAAACATTCCAGCAGTTTTCTCCATATAATGGACTTCAATGGGAACCAAACGGTTCAAGGTCCAAAAGACAGTTTTAGTGAAGCTTTAAAGGGTTTTAAATGATTCCAGACGATGAAAAAGGGTCTGATCTAGGACCCTTCGACTCATGACTCAAAAAAAAAGATTTGTTCATTTTGATTTTGAGTTCGAACAGGAGAGTCACGAACACTCATCACAGAACAGAGCAAGGCAAGCATTTGAGCTTATAAAACTTAAACTTTGTTATTTATTTATTAAATGAGCGATCGTTCGCTAGATAAGACCCTTATTCATTGTCTGGAATCGTTTAAAGCCCTTTAAACAGTTTGCACTGAAACTGTCTTTTGGACCTTGAACCGTTTGGTCCCCATTGAAGTCCATTATATGGAGAAAAATCCTGGAATGTTTTCATCAAAAACCTTCATTTTTTTTCGACCGAAGAAAGAAAGACATGGACATCTTGGATGACATGGGGGCGAGTAAATTATCAGCCAAAGTTTTTTTTAAAGTGAACTACTCCTTTAAGCAAACTAACTGAACTACACATTGTATATTATTTATTTTTTTTACAAAATAATTTGGCCTCTAGAAAAAAACACACAGCCACATGTCCAGGTTGAAGCAGGTTGTGTTCCAAATTTAAAGTCCCCTGTAGTCAATAACCCGATCCCTTAAAACTCATCTTTGATCTCCAAAATTACATATTTAAACATTTTTTGTTACTGCCTTAAAATATCTTGAATGTAACTCGACACTCTCGCCTCATTTAGTATGCGCGGATCCACTGGTTGTCGATCACACGTTGATCTGAGGTCGTGTGTGACGTCAGAAACACCAGCGATTTCAAAGCGTGTTTTTGAGACTGTCTTTGGTTCACGGAAATACTCAGCAATGCTGTCCACTTATCAACTAACATGTGTGTGTTAAAGCGGATTAAACACACCACATACACACATAAACAACATTAAACGCTGGATTCTCACCCCAGGGGGACTTTACAGTTGGTTCCTGTGAGATGTTGTTTTGGCACTTTACCGATCTATAATAGTGAATATTGATGTGCACCGATACGTCATTTAGAATAAACTCTGTGACGTGTCGGTTTGTGATTCGTGGTGACTGTAGCTTTAACAGCGCTTGTGTGTGTGTGCTCCTCAGCGGCAGGCGGCGTTCGAGACGTTTGACGACCCGATGTCTCTGTTCTCCGGCTTCTGTCCTCTGGAGGAGGAGCAGGCGGTGCCGTCCGGCCTGGACTACAGCGCTCAGGGTAATCTCACCTTTAACCTCTGCTTATCCAGTCACAATCTACATCACAACACGGTTAAATAACATACAGATGTCATTCACATTGAGTCTGTAACTGCAGCTGAATATCATGAGCAGAAATCACACACACAGCGTTTCCTTTAAAAGCACCACAGAAGAACAACTAGCCGAACTAATGTACACTTCCAGCATTATTAAACACAAACACTCAGTGATTAAAAACCGAGCAATCGCAACCGATAGACACAACCGAATAAAGATACGATTGAAGCTTTTCAGGTTCAGGAACTGTAATCAAATGTAAAATAACACTGCAGTTTATACATCAAATATACATTACAAGTATAGTTACAGGAGTTATTGAGTGAAGAGCGAGTGTTTACATGCGAAAAGATGTGAACAACACTGGTCCAGAAACACTTCCTGTTTCAGTTTGTAACTGTTTTCTTTATTTCACATCTTAAAGATGTTTGTTTAACTTTTTGATTCAGTTTTAAATGTTCTGTTGGTTGTATTTTATCCCAGCTTTTATGTAGTGTTAAAAAACTGAAACAGGAAGTGCTTCTGGACCAGTGTTGTTTACATCTTGTGAAATGGTCTATAGAGACGGAGGAATATGAGCGCTGTCACTTTAAGAGCTGCGGGTCCAGTACACACACACACACACACACACACACACACACACAGTCTCGCGCTTCAGTGGTTTAAACTCATATTGAAAGGAATCGATGCTAACACTTTACAATAAGGGTTCATTAGTTAACATTAGTAAATGCATTAACTAACATGAACTAACAATGAGCAATGCATTAGTTACAGTGTTTATTAATCTTTGTTAATGTTAGTTAATACAAATCCAGCTGTTTATTGTGCGTTCATGTTAGTTCACAGTCCATTAACTAATGTTAACCAACACAACCTTTGAATTTAATAACGTATTAGTAAATGTTGGAATTATTATTAACTAAGATTAAATGCTGAAGTATTGTTCGCATATTTTACATGTTAACTAATGTAGTTAACTAATGTTAACTAATGAACCTTATTGCAAAGTGTTACCGAATCGATAAGAGGAACGAAATTTTGATTTTATAACAAGTATCCTAACCCTGACCTCAAGTACTCGATTCGCGATCCCCCACCCTCGTCATTACTGGCCAACATGTTGCTGTAAGCTCACGGCAGATCTGGTCTTGTGTGTGTGTGTGTGTTTCAGACAGCGGAGTGTGTGCGGTGCCGCTGCTGACGCCCTGCAGTAAAGCCGTGGTCAGTCAGGCGCTGATGGACAGTTTCAGCGGCTTCTCGAAGGTCCAGCGCATCTGCGGCATCTCCAGCAGTGAGTGTCCGTCCTGAGCGCTGATCCGGGACCTGTGCGCTTCGGCTCGCTCATCTCACATTCACTCTACTTTAAACGATATTAATGTTAATAAAGCAACTAAATCAGCTTTAACAATAATGATAACAATAACAATAATGTTTGCTTCGAGGACGACGTGTGTGTAATGACGTGTGTGTCCCGTAGACCCGTGTAAGTGGAGCAAGCAGCACGTGTCTCAGTGGCTGTACTGGGCGTCCGGAGAGTTCAGCCTCACCAACATCAACTTCTGCAAGTTTGACATGAGCGGGCAGGAGCTGTGCGACCTGGGCAAGGACGGCTTCCTGGATCTGGCTCCGGACTTCGTGGGCGATATTCTGTGGGAGCATCTGGAGCAGATGATGAGAGGTAGCGCTCGCAGACCTCAGTGTGTGAAGATAGAGGACAAATCCTCTCAATTGAGGACTATTATAGAGTTCTTGTACACATTACGTGTTAATTTTTCTGTCGAGTTATCGGTTATCGGCTTTCAAATGTAAAGAATTATCGGTTATCGGCTTTGAAATATAAAGAATTATCGGTTATCGGCTTTCAAATATAAGGAATTATCGGTTATCTGCTTTCAAATATAAAGAATTATCGGTTATCTGCTTTCAAATATAAGGAATTATCGGTTATCTGCTTTCAAATATAAGGAATTATCGGTTATCTGCTTTCAAATATAAGGAATTATCGGTTATCGGCTTTGAAATATAAAGAATTATCGGTTATCGGCTTTCAAGTGTAAAGAATTATCGGTTATCGGCTTTGAAATATAAAGAATTATCGGTTATCTGCTTTGAAATACAAAAAATTATCGGTTATCGGCATTGAAATATAAAGAATTATTGGTTATCGGCTTTCAAATGTAAAGAGTTATCGGTTATTGGCTTTGAAATATAAAGAATTATCGGTTATCTGCTTTCAAATATAAAGAATTATCGGTTATCGGCTTTCAAATGTAAAGAATTTTCGGTTATTGGCTTTGAAATATAAAGAATTATCAGTTATTGGCTTTGAAATATAAAGAATTATCGGTTATCTGCTTTCAAATATAAAGAATTATCGGTTATTGGCTTTGAAATATAAAGAATTATCGGTTATCTGTATCGGCCAAAATGTAACGATATGCATCTGTACTGTGGTGTAATGCACGAGCTGACATCTGATATTTTGGTCCTCAGCCTGTCAGGAGGACGGCGAGCGGAAGCTCTCTGAGTGTGGATGGACGAGCAGCAGCTCCAGCAGTAAGTATACAACATATTACTCCTAAAAACAACAAAAATGTATTTTTTCTCTATCTGTTGACAGTATTTTCTGATTTATGAAGTGAAAACTTGGTTTTTATCCAATGTTTCCAAAATTTCAGCAAATGGTTGCATGTTGAAACAAAACCCTATTCCAGAAAACCTATAAAACAGAACATTTGTCTTAATACACTGTAATTAATCAACTGTGGAAAGATGATGACGTCTAGAAAAAGTCTTCGCCTGTAGTGTCTTGTCTGATCAGTGTCAGACGTTCAGAACAAGCCCTGAGGGGAAGGTTTCATCAACAGTGATCTGACTACAGTGTATGTGTGTGTGTGTATAGGTCTCAGTTTGGAGGAGTGTTCTCTGAAGGTTCCCGATAACCGTATGAGTCTCCTCCGAGAGCTGTTCGAGACTGATTCGGCCCTGTCGGCATCGGGTCAGGAGCTGTCCATGTACCCCCGACCTGAGCTCAGCACCGTCAGCATCCGCTACACGAGCCGCGAGTTCCCCGCCGCTAAAGCTGCGCAGCGTCTCAGCGCAACAGGTCAGAGATCAGCCATCTCACAAGTAGCAAGTGTATTACGTAACCAGATTACCTTTTAAAGTAACGAGTAAATTAACGACGTAACATAATTAGACACTTTTTTAGGGAGTGACGCAACATTGTAACGCGTTACCATCCCAGCCCCGGCCGGCACAGTGTTTGGTGTGAGAGAGTGTGTGTGTGTAACGGAGGCTGTGTGTTCTCCACAGTCTCGTCCCGTGATCAGACGTCGCTGGAGAGTGTGGAGAGCGCTGAGGAGTGTGTTCTGCGCTCCTGGGGAAGCCACTCGTCTCTCGCGGACGCCCAGCGCGTGCCGTCCTACGACAGCTTCGAGGAGGAGTTGGGCTCCGCCCCCCTGGGTCTGGGCAAACAGGGGCTGTCCTTCAAAGACTACGTCCAGGAGCGGAACGAGCCGCCGGAGCAGGGCAAGCCTGTGATCGCTGCCGCCGTGCTCGCTGGCTTCACCGGTGCGTCTCACACACACACACACACCCATAATGCAGCGTTAGAACTGCAAAAGTGTTTTTTTCTTATTTTCTTACTTTTCGTGTGTTTCTCTTGTTTCCAGTCCAAATATCAAAAGATTCTTAAACCTCCGGGGTTCTTCGGGTCAAAAATGACCCGAAGCGTTTAAATAAAAAAATGTTAAAAATCGTAGCTTCATCGGAATGGTCCGAAACTTGGTGACTTATAATCTGTACTTGGTATATGAACACCCAAAAAAATTGGGGACAGGATTTGAAAAGTCTAAGTGGTCGTAAAAAAAAATAGTCACACTCCGGACCTTCGGGTCAAAAATGACCCGCATAGGAAATGAATGGGAAATTGGCAAAAATGTGAAAATACTGAGTTTTTTTGTGCGTACAATCTACAAATCCGCAACGATCTTGAAAAAAAAGCACACAACAGTGAAGGGGTGAATCTATAAAATCAAGAGTGCAAAACAGACACATCCAGACACACACACACACACCTTTATACACAAACACACCAAAAAATTCAGATTATAAATGTGTTTTGCATTTTTTTAAAAGCTCAATTTGTCCACGAGATGGCATCCATCTAATTTCAAAAATTGCTTTTATGAGGCCTAGGCTTGACTCTAAAATGAAATACAGCTTTAAAAAAAAATTTTTTTTTTTAAATATTTGTTTCTATTATATTCAATGGGGGAAAATTTGGTCATAATTACTGCATTAATACTAATTATACATTTTTTTATTTTTGAAATTTTCTCAAAACACCAAAAAAGAAAAAAAAATTAAGAAAAACAAGTAAAAAAAAAAATATGAATATGAATCCCGTCCTTCGGGTCAATTTTGTCCACTTGTAAACGCATCTCGATTTAAGAATCTTTAGACATTTGGACTGGAAACAAGACACACACACACACACACACACACACAGAACGAAGCCTTGTGGTGGTCGAGTGTTTAAGCTGTCTGTGGCTTAAAGGGTTAGTTCACCCAAAAATGAAAATTCTGTCAGTATTTACTCACCCTCATGTTGTTCCAAACCTCTGTGTTTATTTGTTCTGCTGAACACACTAGGGTGACCATTTTGATGACCAAAAACCAGGACACTCGGCCCAGCAAACACATGGGCCAACTCAAAAAAGTTTACTCAAAGATACCTTATTAATTTCAATACATTTAAAGTAGGTTATGCCTCCTCTGTATGGATAGAAAAAGGTTATATTGTTATATGAAAACAGGACAGTTGGTCACCCTAGAACACAGAGGAAGATATTTGGAAGAATGTTTTAATCAAACAGATCTCATTCCCCATTGACTACCATAGTATGTATTGTTTCCTCCTATGATAGTCAATGGGGAATGAGATCTGTTTGATTAAAACATTCTTCCAAATATCTTCCTTTGTGTTCAGCAGAACAAATAAACAACATGAGGGTGAGTTAACACTGACAGAATTTTCATTTTTGTCAAGTCAGCATTCTCACAACATCACGAGAGTGCTGTGAGTCTAACGTGTGTGTGTGTGTGTGTGTGAGACAGGCAGTGGCCCCATCCAGCTGTGGCAGTTCCTCCTGGAGCTCCTGACGGACTCGAGCTGCCAGAACATCATCAGCTGGACCGGCGACGGCTGGGAGTTCAAGCTCACCGACCCTGACGAGGTGACGCACACACACAAAACCTCACAAACACTCGCGATACTAGCAAACGAGTGTCGTGTTAGTTTGATTTCTTTGTTTTAATCTGATGCAAATTAGCTATTAGCTAACTCTGGTGCAATTGTTTTAAATTGTGCACTGTACCTGTCAAATAAAACAAATAATTTTTTTTTTCTAATTTATATAGATAAAATGATATTGGGTTTATTTAAAAAACAAAATCTCAATAATATTTTTTTTGGAGATGTTTGGCCCAGTGTGAGACGGTGTGTGTGTGTGTTTCTCAGGTGGCCCGGCGCTGGGGGAAGAGGAAGAACAAGCCGAAGATGAACTACGAGAAGCTGAGTCGAGGCCTGCGCTACTACTACGACAAGAACATCATCCACAAGACTTCTGGGAAGCGCTACGTCTACCGCTTCGTCTGCGACCTGCAGAGCCTGCTGGGATACACGGTGGAGGAGCTGCACAGCATGCTGGGAGTGCGAGCGGACACCGAGGACTGAGCCGTGCCGTGCGGACCCGGAGAGGTCCGGTTTCTCTGCGGCCCTTGTGACGGAGACTCGAGGAGCCCGAGCCGTTCGCTGCGGTCAGGCTAACGGAGAGACACTCACTCTGAAACTTTACTGTAAACTTTGATCTCAGACATGGACCTGTCCTGTTTGGCGAGCGATCGACTGATCTGATGCTCATGGACTGGGTTTGTTTCGAAGCGACGGATGAATGTGTTTACCAAAGCTACGAGTGCGCCGCCCTCTGAGAATCCTGCTGTGTTCGGACGGCGATGAACGTCTCGTTCTGTTCTCACGACCACACATCTGCTGTGCGAGTGTGTCCTATATCTGCGTTACACTGCTGACATATTCCACAGGGGTACGACTGCTCACACACACACTCTCTCTCTCTCAAACCTGACACGTTTTGCAAACTATAAAACACACAACTCTCTCTGTAACACACACAAATCCAACAGGAAGTCTCTTGATTTTCTCAAAACACTGCGGTAATTCATCAGAGCCTCGCACACACTCCTCACATGTGCAAACACTCTTTACTCACACACACCGATCATGGCTTTAGATAGCCTTGTAAAAGGTCAAAGGTCGAGCTCTGGGAGTTTCCGACTGTAATACTGTATTCACAGCCACAAACGCTCACAGTAAAAGCTTTCGTGTTTCCCGTGAACGCTTCAACATCTCGGCCGATGACTTTCACTCGTGTCCAGAAACGTTCATCTGAGCTTCGGGTTTTCAGTAACTGTGTGTATATGATATATCCACAAATATTATATTATGGCAAAGGTGTTTACAACGTAAGGAAATGTTTGCTTTTGAGGTGTGTGGGATATTCTGAATGCAGTGCTTCATTTAGCAGGAGATGTGCGGCGTTTTTGTGCGCAATTCTTGGATTTGTGTGTAAACTGTTGAAAAAAAATGTGTAAGCAGTTGCAGTTTTGCTAACGTTCCCGTTAAGCTATGAAAACGCTATTTCTGAATATTCTGTCAATATTCAAAATGTCTATTTTTTAAAATGTTTTTTTTGTTGTTGTTGTTATATGAGCATTACAGGAACATTCATTTTAAAGACATGCTAAGTCTAAAGGAACTCTGTATTATCATGACTGGAAGAATGTTGTTCATCTCTCGGAGAGAATGTTTCCCGGACTATTATTATTCTCATAATTTATACAGATCTGTAAATGTGTTTATACGTGTGTATTTGATTGTTTTTCTAAAATACAGCTGCTCTGATCTGGGTTCAGACGGGTTATTGGGTTTATTTGACAGATGATCTACGGGCGAGAGATTAATGATCAGTTAAAGTGTTTCTAGGAGCGACTGCAGGATCTTCTGAATCACTCAGTCTTTATTATCAAACCTTTATTAGTCAAACATGTGATGATTGTGCTAAACGTCCTCTGAAACGAGTGACTTACACTGGTGGAAACATGTTCACTTTGAGTGTGTGTGTTTGTGTGTGTGTGTGTTGGAATGTTTGAGAGGCATTTGACTCATGAGAATCTGTCCAGACGTGCATCTTTATGCCATCATCAACACACTGAACAGTTTATTAACTCTGTGAAAGTCAACAAATAAATTCTGGTGAACTGATGTGACGTGTGGAGCGTTTCTCTCTGAACTTTAAATTTTTGACCCCAAGGCTCAACAACATTTAACAAGTACACACTGTATGTTATATTTAATAAGGCTGGGTAATAATTATCGATTTCTTGATATTAATCGATTCTCATTTTTACGAACCGATATCGATTCTTAAATCTCAAGAATCGATTAGTCATCCTGTTTCATTTGAATGAATGGATCATTGTATCACGGCTGCGCGCATCCAAAAAAATCACAATAATCTTTGTCCTTTGTTACTCTTGATATGAAATAAAGTCTCAATTTTCAAATTACGTCCATTTTCTTTAGAAATTCAAAAGCATAAATAGCGTTTTGTCGCTGTGGCGTGAGATCGCTCTGGAGAAGCAGCAGCGCTGATCTCTCTTCCGGCTTAATAATACCAGTCACAGCGCCAAATAAACATGAATGAGCATCTGAAAGTGTGTTAAAGATAGAGGACAACTTATCCAAATCCAGATCATGACACATTGATTCACTCAATCAGCGTTTCAACCGTGGAAAGACGTCAGTTAAACAGCTTGTAATCAATGTATCGTCATATTTACCTCAGAAAACCCACATAAACTCGTTAGTCAGCTAGAAAAAATAACTCTAGAGAGGAGCATTTTGATAAATATATACACCATATTACATATGCATTATAATCTTAATGTTCTTAATGCATATTTGAATAAATCTGGCAAGTTTTTTATGACAGCCACCATTTAAACGTTTATATTTCATATAATCTTATTATAAAAATAAATAAAAGTGTAATTTAAGTGTTTGTATAGCTACAAAACAGTTCATTATTACCTTCATATTAGGCTAATGAAGCTACAACTAGACTCCCATAGTTTACAGCATTAGTTTAGAGATTTGATTCCCTTGAGAAAAATTGCCATTTATTGCAACTGATGTCCAAAATAATCAATACTGAATCGAATCGTAATCGAATCGAATTGCAAGCTTGTGAATCGAATTGTGAAATTTGTCTCAATACCCAGCCCTAATATTTAATATGTTTCCTCTGGTACATCTGCAAAACAAACGCATTATTTTAGTCTCTGTCCATGTTCATTTTTATGTTCACTGTTTGAACATAAAAAATCTTTAGTTTCTCCCTGGAACGAACACGTCACAATATTCCTCATTATAATAATTCATATGCAGAATAAAGGGGCGGGGCCTGGTTGAGTTAGTTAATAGTGTGTTAAACTGCCGGGTATGGAAAGGGGCGGGGCATTTCCCAAACACACTCGAAGCGCTCGACCAATCACAACACACTGATCACACTGATTTCAGGAGGAGGGGCTTCATAGAGACAGGAAGTAAACAGAGCGTTACTGACAGACTGGGAAGAGAGGAGCCGCAACAATGGAGAATATGAGGAGAATAATCAGGAGAACCTGTTCTAGTAGAGCCTGAATTTCATAGCATCCCCATAGCATCGCGATCGCATTTAAACTCCCTACCTCAACCCCACTGAACCTTTAATCATTCGCACTATTTTGTTTTTACTGTACAGTTCAATTCATTGCAAGCTTTTTCTATCATGTATTTGTATTTTCACAACTCATGTAATTGAGAATTGTAATTATGTCTGCATATACTGGTTCTGTTCGTTCCCCGGAGGGTTGACAGTGAGTTTATCCCAGGACAGAATCATGTGGCCAACACTAACTATACACTGTAATTGTAATAAAGTTATATACTTGGCGAAGTGGTCCTGACTGAAGTCATGTTGAGCGTGTTTAACCCGCAGCTCTCTGACATTAAACACACACACACACACAGCTGAGTCAACACTCAACTGACGCTCTCAATGCACAGCTGCTCTCTTCATACAACCTTCACACACACACACACTTCCCTGATGCTGTGTGTTAGAGAGAGAGAGAGTGTGTGTGTGATCATGGTTTAGGGGTAGGGTTAGTGTGTATGTTGTTTATGTGATTTATGAGGACAGAAATGTGTATAACGTACGACACTGGTATAATTACAACGTCAATGAGATGAGGAGGACATTTCCTCAGTCCTCAAAATCCCCCAAATGAGCCAGACCACAGTTTATGAGCCAAATGCAGTAAAAAAGTAAAATACATAAATCATGTATACAAATTGTCAATATTAGTGTGTTACTCCACTTTTTTTGGAAATAGGCTCATTTTTCAACTCCCCCAGAGTTAAACTGTTGAGTTTTACCATTTTTGAGTCCATTCAGCCGATCTCCGGTTCTGGCGGCACCACCACTTTTAGCATAGCTTAGCATACATCATTGAAGTGCACAAGACCAGTAGCATTTCTCCCAAAAAAATTACCAAAGTGTTTCAATATTTTTCCTGTTTAAAACTCAACTCAGACGGAAAATGTAAAGTTGTGATTTTCTAGGCTGATATGACTAGGAACTATACTCTCAATCCTGCGTAATAATCAGTATATTATTAGGACTAGTATAGTTCCTAGTCATATCAGCCTAGAAAATCGCAACTTTACATTTTCCGTCTGTCTTAGTGCACGATGTAACTACAGAAGAGTCAAGTTTTAAATAGGAAAAATATCTAAACACTTTGGTAATTTTTTTTTAGGAGAAATGCTAATGGTCTTGTGCACTTCAGTGATGTATGCTAAGCTATGCTAAAAGTGGTGCCGCCAGAACCGAAGATCGGCTGAATTTTAATTTTTCCATCAAACACTGATGCGACCGTTTTAATATGTATATAATATTGAAAAAAAAATATAATGATTTTTAAATGTATACATTTATCAAACCCCTGCTCTCTTTAGAGTTACTTTTCTAGCTGACTATCGAGTAAATCGGGTAAATGTGACGTTATCGGTTGAACTGATTGATGGACAAAAAACGACATAGTCTGATCAATGATGAGAATCGATTGAAATCTAGAATTCACAATTAGTCCTAGAGCTAACCGAGCTTTTACATTATAAGTGTAAAACGTTTCTTCCGCCCAGGGTTAAAGCGCGGTTTAGAGGGATAACCCGGGGTAAAAGCCCTTGTGAATGCGATCAGTAAATGAGTGAGTTACTGCGGTTACGATTTATGAATAAACTGTAAGTCAGACATCTGTCTACTGTACGAACTGTTCATCAGCGACTCATCATGAGTGATTTCGAGTGATCAACGTGTTCCTTCAAGATGAGCGCTAGGAAAAGCCCAGAACACACACACACACCGTTCATACACAACTTTTGAGCATTTTTTAATAAATAACACTCTTCAGTGTGTTTTTAAAGCACATGCCCTCATAAATCACTTTCACGGTGTAATGCCAGTCTCATTATTACACACATTCCTGTCCTCATAAATCACATAAACACACACACACACTTTTCCCAGTAACGTAATAAAGATCTGACGTCACGCTGCCATGGAAACCGACCTGCATTAACACACTGAAGCGGGTCCCGGAGAGACTATAATCTATATATCTTTATTACACTGAGCAGGAAACCACAGAAGATCATTATTCCAGAGAAATCAGACATGACGAAGATCAGCGGGATAATAAAAAGATCTTTACATGTTCATAACAGCGACTCTCTCTGTGCAAAACTCTGGCCAAGATGATAACTGTGTTTAAAGCGTCAAACGCCTTATTATTACACAACTAAAGTAATGACAAGAAAAATAAATATATCAATATATCAATAACACTCACACACACACACACACACACACACACACATATATGTAAAAGTACTATTATATAGTGTTTTGATTTTAGTTGAGCTAAGTTTTAGGAATTTTGTTGTGCATTTTTATTATTATTTTTAAATATGTCCATATAGCTTTTACTATTTTTTATTTCAATTTTAGTACATCAAGATAAACTTAAAGAGAAATCTTGCATTTGCAATGAGCTGAAATCAAATATTTTTAAACAGTTTTTTTTAATTCAAATTGATTATCACATCTAACATAAAAGTTTATAAAGTGTATAAACACACACACACACACACACACTATCTGTTTTTAAACGTGTTGAGCTGCATTGAAGCAAACCCGCGGCCTGATGTTGAGTCAGACTCTCCGAGCAGTGAAGTGTGTGTGTGTGTGTAAGACCAATCCTCTCACAGGTATCTGAATCCACCTACGCTAAACAAACTCACACACACACACACACCTGATCAGACCTGCTGAACGAGCGCGAGACACAAACAGAGCAAATGATTGACAGGCGGTTTCTTGAGAAATACTGCAGCATCACTTACAGTCAGTGTTGGGCTGGAGGCGGAGCCACACACACACACACCCACACACACACACACGGTTTACAGGCGTGTGTGTCGGCCTCTGAGTTCTGATGGGTTTATGAAAGGACTGTTGGTAAGACTGGAATGTTGTTAGTTCTTGTCATATTCACACAATCACAGGACGGCCTTGAGCTCCTGATGTCAACTTCCTCACACACACACACACACACACACAGACCAACACACTGCGAAAAACCACGAAAACCCCAACAGTGCTGCTAGGAGAACATTTGCGCAATCTGAGACACGAGTTTCCCGGCGGGTTTATTGCGTCGGGCGTGTTGAAACGGCAGCAGAGGATCATGGGAGTTCGGCAGACTGACGCATGTTAATATCTCTCACACACACACACACACACAGATATGAGGTCGTCATACGCTGATATGGGTTTACGATTATCAATAAGAGATAACCTGTGCGTCTGTGAATGGAGCACTAGTCATAAACACACACACACACACACACACACACCTGCGTTTATGAGCTTTTACGACAGACAGCAGGTGCTCCATGAAATCAGCAAACACAGGCTTCTGAACACACACTTCCTGTAGAGAAACACACACACTTCCTGTAGAGATGGTAAACACTGACAGTCTGGCTTTACCTATTAAGGTCAGATGCAGTCTCTAGTGTGTGTGTGTGTGTGTGTGTGTGTGTGTGTGTGTTTGAATCAGATGCATCAGCAAAGGGAATTCCACCACAACACACACTCCAAGTCTTTGCCAAGTTACTGTTTGAACACACATGAATGTGTGTGTGTGTGTGTTTAGGGTGGAGTCACATTATCATTGTTGAGGAACTCTGGAATTCCTCTTTCGGTTCTGAACATGCTGACACGCGCAGGCCTGCGTTCGCAGAAGTGTGTGAGTGTGTGTGTGTTCATTAGCAGCATCACAGTACGTGGGAAGACCCAAGATCTCTGACACGGACACTGTGAGCTTCTCACCATCTTCACACTCGCACCGTCACTGTGAAACATCTCGCTGAGTCCTGTCACACACACACACTCTCAGCTGATGAATCTCCACAAAGGGACTGAGTGAATATATAAAGGGCTTTTCTTTTGTTGATGTTTTACTGCTTTTATTCTGATATAATATTTGCTAAACTACAAAACAGTCTTACAGAGTTATATTAAAATATTCCCAGTGTGTGTGTGTGTGTGTGTGTGTGTGTGTGTGTGTGTCAGTCTCAGCAGAAATGAATGACACAGTTTTGGGTTCTGTTGGTTCTGGCGCCACCTGCTGTTCAATCTCAGAAACACACACACACACACTCACAGCGTTAGACAAACTCACATCTTTAATGTTACAGTAGAAATGAAGGCCAGTGTTTCTGTCCAGAGCTTGTGTGTGTGTGTGTGTGTGTGTGCTCATGTGTAGAGGTTACTCTGAACTGCACACACTCGTGTGATCTTCTGCAGAACTTCAGCTCCGGGACTCTGACCCAGCTGGAATGAAGAGAGAGAGAGAGAGAGAGTCAGTCAGTGTAGAGAGCTGTGACACACACACACACACACACACACACACACACACACACACCTTCAGCACTTCGCTCACGGCCTCTCGGTACGCCTGCATGCTGAGGGAGTCAGGCTGAGGGACGTCACTGTAGAGCTGATAGAGGACGGCCGGGATCCGCTGCACCTCACAGTGGGTTAGCACTGCACACACACACACACATCATGATCACACACATCATGATCTCACACACTCACACTAGTGCTGGGCAACGATTAATCACATCCAAAATAAAAGTTCGAGTTCACATAATATGTGTGTGTGTGCTGTGTTTAATTATTTTGTGTGTATAAATACACTCATATGTGTGTGTATATATATTTAAGAAATATTTGCATACTTTATATATTTAATATTATTATATATAAATAACATATTTTCTTTAAAGGGGATATCCTGGATCAGTGAGATGTGGTGTTATTGCCGGAGTCTCTGAGGCACGTGTGACTCCGCCCTCTTCTGAATGGAGGCGGAGCTGAAGCTCATTTGCATTTAAAGGGACACACACACAAACGTCAAAATGGGGCAAATTTGAGAATCTGTAATAAATGATCTGGTATTTTGAGCTATTTGATCACCACTTATCGTTGCACAGCCCTAACACACACACACACACCTGCAGCTGCCAGGCCACAGCTGATGTTAGGCGGCTCCAGCGGTGGACAGGCGACGGCACTGGTGTGTGTGCTGGTCTTCAGGCAGCGCAGGAACGGTGTGCTGCTCCCACTCAGGTAGTCTGAACATTTATACTCGGACACAGAGCAGTCGGACAGCAGCGTCACACACAGCCCTCGGGCCTGAACACAGCCGAACACCTGCACACAGAGTGTGTGTGTGAGAGAGAGAGAGAGAGAGTGTGTGTGTGTGTGTGTTTGGAGAAGACGATGTCACCTCTATCCATAGTCTATTTATTTATATATTCATGTGGTTGTGACTATTGTCGATGTGTGTATTGTCAAGTGAAACATAACAGGCTCTTTGTGAATTTTTGGATGCTGCGTTGTGTTAATCAGTATTGGTCATTCCAAATAAAATAATTGTGTGTGTGTGTGTGTGTGTTAGAGCTTCACCTTCTCCGTCCACTGGAACAGCTGGTCTTCAGCGACGTAACAGGAGCACTGGCATATCAGCACCTGCACACACACACACACACACACACACACGCGCACACACACACACACACACACACACACACACACACACACACACATTACAGGGTTCGTTTGCATTGTTTTTCAAGATTATGTATTATGTAATGACAACAATAATTGTGAAGTTTAAATTATATTGTATATATAATTATATCTCCATAATTATCGTATTCTAAAATAATTAAAGAAATAGAATTCAATAATTTTTTTAAGTAATTTTCACAGCAGGGGGTGTCCCGTCTAAGGGTTTTCATAGTCGATTGCGAATGGTTAAGTCCTGCCTACAGTCGAAGCGTGCGGTGTCGGGGATGGGGCGGGGCTTTGACTATTTAACCCTCTGGGGTTGTTTGTTTCAGAGTCACACTCGGGGTGTTCGGGTCCAAATGGACCCAAAGGCCGGGATTCATATTTAAAAAAAAAAAATTATCATTTTTTTTTTTAACTCGTGTTTTATAATATTTTTTCTTTTCTTTTTTGGTGTTTTGAGAAATTTTCAAATAAAAAAAAAATTATAATTAGTATTAATGCAATCATTATGACAAAAATTTCCCCCATTGAATATAATAGAAAAAATATTTAAAAAAATATTTTTTACATTTTTTTTTAAAGCTGTATTTCATTTTAGAGTCAAGCCTAGGCCTCATAAAAACTATTTTTGAAATGAGATGGATGCCATCTGGTGGACAAACTGAGCATTTTAAAAATGCAAAACATGTATAATCTGAATTTTTTGGTGTGTTTGTGTATAAAAGTGTGTGTGTGTGTGTGTGTGTCTGGATGTGTCTGTTTTGCACTCTTGATGTTTTATAGATTCACCCCTTCACTGTTGTGTGCTTTTTTTTCTGGATCGTGGCTGATTTGTAGATTGTATGCACAAAAAAACTCAGTATTTTCACTTTTTTGCCATATATTAACGTATATTTGCAATATATTAACGTATTGACAGAAGAGCACCTCATATAACCTGCGAAGATTCGATCGTGAGATCGGGAGACGATTCAGGCTCCTCCTATTGATGCATCGAATCTTCGACTATTCGGGGCCACCCCTCCATTAAAGTCAATCATACGGGCCTATATCTATCATTCATTTTACTATATTATAGGATTCTAAGTAAAAAAAGGCAAGTTGTAATTTGAATTCTTCATTTGTAAGATATAGGCATCTGCTAATAGATTAAATGTAAATGCAAGTGACATGAAAGTGATCTCACCTGCTTCTGCTGGTACAGGACACATGACGGCTCTCCGTCAGTTCGGCTCCGCTCGTTCCACAGGGAGACCCGGGCCACGGCCTGCCAGCCGCCAGAGCTCAGCACGTACGCCGAGACGAAGCCTGGGAGAACAGGAGAACACGATGAACTGGAGAACAGGGGAACAGAAGCTCAAGCTCAGGTTCTGCAAAATCTCTAGAGCGAAGCGTGATGTTTCTCACCAGTGGCGTTTGGACCCACAGCGATGATTAGATCCGAACACGACAGGGACCCACTGTCTGTGTGTGAGATCCAGTGCACATCCACACGCCTAACACACACACACACACACACACAATTACTTTCATTATCAAGCTCACATGAAGCCCATTCCCACCACAAAATTATGTTTAAGACATAGGCTAGGCTAAATCATAATTATGAAATAAAGTGTCCAAATTATGACAGACTGTCATATTATGAGAAAAAAAGTTCATTTACATTTATGCATTTGGCAGACACTTTAATCCAAAGCAACTTACACTGCATTTCAAGGCACAAATTTACATTTTATCAGCTCTTGCTTTCCCTGGGAATCGAACCATTACCTTGGCGTTGCAAGCACCAATATTGAGCAACAGGAAAGCCAGTAATAAAATAATAATTTAAAAGTCTGCTGTCTATAATCAGGTTACCTTTCATAATTATGACTGTCACATAAGAATAAAAAACCTTTTGTAAATCATTCATGATTATGACATTAAAAGTAGAAATTGGCATACTAAGACAAAACCAAGACAGAATGTGTAAATTGTGACATTAAAAGTTGTTGTTATGACAGTCATGATTTTAGCTTTTCAGCTCATTATGCTAATTATGACATTAAATTAGAGACATAAAAAGTTGTAATTATGAGTCATATCATTTCAATTTCTCATAATTTAAACTTTTTAATGTCATAATTATGACTTGTATGCCAATTTGGACTTTTAGTCATAATTAAGTTATAAACAATCATATGGAAAAACCCACATTAAGATATTGTAAACATTAACATGCTACTTTGAAACTGTGTGTATTCATTGATCTGTGACGTGACCAGTGATGATCCATACTATTAAAAAATTGCTTTATTGGCATTACTGTAAGTAATACAATATTACCAAAGCTGGGAATACACGTACATAAAATAACACTAAAAACATCAAAGCAACTTAATATATAACTTATATAAATAACTCAAGTTTATTTCACAGCAGCTTGACAGAAACACACGCGGCTGAAGTGAAACCGAAAGTATAGAGTTTTTATTTAGTCTCATAAAGCTGATGAAATAAGGCTTTAATTAATCAAATGTTACGGACGGACACAGTTTAATATGAATAAATATAATGGTTTTACCTCTTCTCCTCGATTTCCCGTAGAATCTGTTCATCTTCCTCGTTTTCCCTCGTCATATCATCATACTCATCCTCCTCGACAGCTCTCGAGTACACCGACAACACCTCGCCGAAGAAAGTCGCCATAATAGAAGATTATTGAGATTAATAACACTGCGAGTCAAACCCGCTGTGTAACGATCGATGCTCCGCTACTAGCCCGACATACACCGGAAGTAGAACGGCAAGAGACTTTTATGTTGTTTTCAGTTATTTTAGTAGTGGACAGTTTTAATTAATGCAATATATATATATATATATATATATATATATATATATATATATATATATATATATATATATATATATATATATATATATATATATATATATATATCGAATACAATTTAAACAACAATATCAACATAATACATTTTTTCTGCTAATGAGAAATATTCTGCAGAAATAAGAAAAAGAACATGAGGGATTAAAATTAATTTATAGACATCAACAAGAGTATACAAATGAAAGGTTTTGTAAATTGAAGTCATTCTACTTGGTTTCTTATTACTGTAAAACTTTTTAAAGTCTTTAAATTTTTGTTTTTCTTGTGGGTGAATTAACATATAACTAATAAGGGTGAATTAACATATAACTCCAAAAAAGCTGTGATACAAGTGTGTATAAAAATCATAATAATACATTATCAATAAAATATGTTAGTTTTATTAAAACTAAGATCACAATAAGAATCTCACTGTCATTGTCTCATCATCAAACACAGACGTTAGTGTGAAAGGTTTGTTTTTATTACAATTCTCGCGACAACTGTCAGAATGCAAAGCAAATTAATTCAAATCTTTATTATAACCTTTATTATTTAAAATACTGTTTATCCAATCTCCGATCTGAGATCAGTAGTTCATTACATTCGGAACATTAGAGCTGATCTGAGACCAGTAGAGTGTGTTCGGTACACTAGCGCTGATCTGAGACCAGTAGAGTGTGTTCGGTACACTAGCGCTGATCTGAGACCAGTAAAGTGTGTTCGGTACACTAGCACTCATCTGAGACCAGTAGAGTGTGTTCAGTACACTAGCGCTCATCTGAGACCAGTAAAGTGTGTTTGGTACACTAGCGCTGATCTGAGACAAAGTGTGTTCGGTACACTAGCGCTGATCTGAGACCAATAGAGTGTGTTTGGTACACTAGCGCTCATCTGAGACCAGTAAAGTGTGTTCGGTACACTAGCGCTGATCTGAGACCAGTAGAGTGTGTTCGGTACACTAGCGCTCATCTGAGACCAGTAAAGTGTGTTTGGTACACTAGCGCTGATCTGAGACAAAGTGTGTTCGGTACACTAGCGCTGATCTGAGACCAATAGAGTGTGTTTGGTACACTAGCGCTCATCTGAGACCAGTAAAGTGTGTTCGGTACACTAGCGCTGATCTGAGACCAGTAGAGTGTGTTCGGTACACTAGCGCTGATCTGAGACCAGTAGAGTGTGTTCGGTACACTAGCGCTGATCTGAGACCAGTAGAGTGTGTTCGGTACACTAGCGCTGATCTGAGACCAGTAAAGTGTGTTCGGTACACTAGCGCTGATCTGAGACCAGTAGAGTGTGTTCGGTACACTAGCGCTGATCTGAGACCAGTAGAGTGTGTTCGGTACACTAGTGCTGATTTGAGACCAGTAGAGTGTGTTCGGTACACTAGCGCTGATCTGAGACCAGTAGTGTGTGTTCGGTACACTAACGCTGATCTGAGACCAGTAGAGTGTGTAGTGTTCGCTCCTACACTAGTGCTGATCTGAGACCAGTGGAGTGTGTTCAGTAATCGGTACACTAGTGCTGATCTGAGACCAGTAGATTGTGTTCGGTACACTAATGCTGATCTGAGACCAATAGAGTGTGTTCGGTACACTAGCGCTGATCTGAGACCAGTAGAGTGTGTTCGGTACACTAGAGCTGATTTGAGACCAGTAGAGTGTGTTCGGTACACTGGTGCTGATCTGAGACCAGTAGAGTGTGTTCGGTACACTAGCGCTGATCTGAGACCAGTAGTGTGTGTTCGGTACACTAACGCTGATCTGAGACCAGTAGAGTGTGTAGTGTTCGCTCCTACACTAGTGCTGATCTGAGACCAGTGGAGTGTGTTCAGTAATCGGTACACTAGTGCTGATCTGAGACCAGTAGAGTGTGTTCGGTACACTAATGCTGATCTGAGACCAATAGAGTGTGTTCGGTACACTAGAGCTGATTTGAGACCAGTAGAGTGTGTTCGGTACACTGGTGCTGATCTGAGAACAGTAGAGTGTGTAGTGTTCGCTCCTACACTAGTGCTGATCTGAGACCAGTGGAGTGTGTTCGGTAATCGGTACACTAGTGCTGATCTGAGACCAGTAGAGTGTGTTCGGTACACTAGTGCTGATCTGAGACCAGTACAGTGTGGTTGCCAAACTTGCCACACGCGTGCTGATGTCACTGTGTCTGATCTGAGATCAGCGGGAAACTCCGTCGGTCTGATGCTGTAAACAAACACTGAGGCTCTGTTTACTCGGGCGACATCTATGAAATCTAAAGTATGGAAATAAGGCTCCCGATTTCCACACACAGTTATGTTTCCTTGTGTGTGTTTGTGGTGTTTATTATCGCGGGTAAGTTCTGATTGATTTCTCTGAGGCGTTTTGACGTCATATGTGAGCGTTAGTGCATCTCCGTGCTAACATGCTAGCTTCAGTTAACATTAATAATTATCTGGTGATTTTATATTAAATCACATGAAGCGAGTCTATAAAGAACATCTCTTGTTTGTGTTAATTTAATTTTATGAAGCAGCTCGTTTGAATACATCCAGTGTGCGTGTGTTTAAAGTGTTTCTCAGATCAGGAAGTTTAGCTCGTATTGTTCTGTTAGCACATTAGCCTCCCTTACATTATCATATCATATCCTATTATTTACCCACGAAAACGTTCCTTTGATTAATAACTCACATAATTTATTCACGTACTATTGTATTTTTCAATGTTTTAGGTTTAATTAACGTTAGATCAAACAAACCTGAATTATCAGCTTGATTAATAAACAGACACGAACAATAAAGACTCAAATCTAAATTAATAAACGTTATTTTATTAGCAGCTACGTGTATTTAATGAGCATCCTGTGTAATCTTTAAATAACACAATTTACATGGTCTGTTTTTATACAGTGTTTAAATAGTAGTAAATTTTACTAAAATATACCATGGTATTGTTTGAAGAGGTCACGCCTGTATTAACCATGATGTAATGTAGACACTAATTCGGATTCACATTTGGTTTTATTTCAAGTACAATACATGTCCACTTTTCTCAAGGAAAAAATACATTGCACATTCGTTCATTTGTAGTGTACTCATAACATTATAATAACTTTGTAATGACATAATTATGTTCCTACTTCAATTCGTTATTTGAAATCTAAACATTTACCCTCTGGTGCTCTTTGTGTGGTGGTCAAAAATAACCGAATTATTATTTTATTTTCATTTCAATCAAAATAATCTACTGTATTTTAGTTTTACAATTTTTTTTATTTAATATTTAGTATTTTTCGGGGATTGTATTGTTATAAATTCTTATTAAACACTGCATTTGATGATACTGCGTATGATTTATGGGGATGTAAAAAAGGAGTGGGTGGATTTTTATCACGGTACGGTGTTTGTGTACACACACTGTTAACACACATTAATGTCTAAAAGTGAATTTTGCATAATAAGTCCAGACTGAAGTTTGATCTCTTTTCAAAGACGACACTTGGCAGATTATTGCTGAAGTCAAAAAAGTTTTAAAAAAGTTACACAATTTTATGTTTATTGTCATGTAAAATGCATAAATATAGGCTACTATTTTACATTTTGTATATGAAATCTATATTTCCAAAAGCACATTTTACTCTAAAACTGCAAGAAAATCAAAGCCATAAATCAACACCAGTGTGTGTTCGGCATGTGAGCGTTCAGTGAGTGTGTGTTCGGCTGCAGTTCCAAACGCTTCCACTAGAGGAAACTCAATCATTTCCACTGCGTCGTTCCTGACCGCGAGGAGCACAAGAGTGACTGCTGCTTTCAGGACCATTAAACCTGTTCAGATCATGGCCATGATTTTACACAGCAAGTGCCGAAACCTTTACCAAGATTCGTACCATTCCGATGAAGTAAAAAAAAAAAAAACAGAAAGTGGTCAAACACGATCATTTTTATCAGTTAGGCTAAAATATTTTTAACCCAGCCGTAAAAGCATGAAATAATACCAGATTTGAACCACAGTGGTGCTCCTGTTGATGTGTGCGTGTTTCAGGCGTGTCGGCGATAGACGTGTTCACTCCCGCCGAGGTGTTTGTGGAGAACGGCACCACAGCGACTCTGAGCTGCAGCTTCAAGTCGAAGGAGGTGGTGGGCAGTGCGGCTTCGGTGACGTGGTACTTCCTGGCGGAGGGGGACACGGGTCAGCCCACCTCGGTGAGTCGTACTCTGCCGTATCATGTGACCCTGGAGCACTAAACCAGTCACACGGGGATATTTGTGGCAAAAGCCAACAATACACAGTAGCAGGGGTGGGCATTTTTCCAAAATATTGTATTCGAATATTCGGGGTTGATGAAAATATTCTGTAAATTTCCTACCGTGAAATACATTTTTCATCATGTATGGACAATGTACAAACGTTAAAGATGCCCTCTGGGATAAAAAAATCAAATCATACACCATATTCCATACCAGATGGAGGCAGTATACCTCCAGAAATACCTCCACGGCCGCGCGCACCCTCATGTCTTCAAACAACAATCTCCCTACCGCATATTAATCAAATCAATTGACACGATAGTAAAAGGTTGGAAGGCCGCAGTTTCACGTGGATCATTTGGAGTTTTTCAGAGATTAGAAACTAAATGAACATCTCAATACTAAATTATAAAGGCCGGTGCATTTTGACGATATGGGAAAATTAAAGCCCAGCCTATTATTTCTAGTTTACGGTATTCGTTTTGTTCATGCTACATTTTTATCATTAGTTTGAATTAATTTGACTGACATCATTCCCTGACGTGGACCAAGCTAGCGCCTTTCAGAGCTGCCAACTCTCACGTATTCACCGTGAGACACACAACTGATGCTTTTCAAACACTCACGCCACACATCCATTTTGTCATGCACAGAAAAGGACACGGAGACCGATCTCAGCTCTCAGATTCTGTTAATTTTATTACGCAATTCAAACAATAAATGCAGTTTTGGCGCTTTACACGACAGATCCCTAGCGCACGTGAACCGATCATCTCTACTAGCTAATGGTAAAAAAACACGAACACTTTTGAAAGATACAGTATGTTACAACTTACCAAAATGTATTCCTCATGTATAATATCGACCAATCATGTTTTTAACTCATCCCTGAACTGAAATGTAGTAGTGGGCTGTATTTTCCACACGACTGACATCAGGTTCAAGTAAACGCAAGCCACATGAGTTACTCGTCTATTGCAGTTTGGCTGGTGGTAATGTAGCCCGCCCGCATACCGCCTCCCATGGCCGACACTGGTATTACGACACCTGCCGGGCCGGGGCTAGTAATTTAGCATGCTAATTTAGGTTTATATCTCGGCAGCACTATAACTTGTCAGTTTTTAAATGACATCATTGCACTTATTTCTTCTCATTTTTTTGATTTGTGTAGCTCATTTTTTGGATATTTTTACCTCAATTATCCCATATGGCACCTTTAAAGACGATTTTCTCAAATTTTCGATTTTCGTGCACCGTCAGATTCCAGATTTTCAGATAGTTGTTTTAGCCCGTACATCAACGTAAGCTTATTTATTCCGCTTTCAGTTGACTCAATTTCAGTGACTGGTTTTGTGGTTCAGGGTCACATATGTTTGTCTAGTGATGTCCGGCATCACGTGATCATCATGGGTGTGTTGGTCCTGCACAGATCTTCTATCACGCCGGCGGAAGGCCGTTTCCGGGCTCGCTCCCGCAGTTTAAGTCCCGTGTGGAATGGGCCGGAGACATGAACAAGAAGGACGCGTCGATCCGCGTGATCCAGATGCAGTTCAAGGACAACGGCACCTTCAGCTGCGACGTGAAGAACCCGCCGGACATCACCGGGCAGATGTCCGTCACTAAAGTCAGAGTCGTCATGAGAGGTGAGCGCTCGGGAACACGTGTGGGCGTGGCTTGATTGTCTCTGTGGGGAGTTGATTGGATGGTTGTGGTTTGCTATTGGCTGATCTCCTGTGAGTGACAGGTGGCCCCGCCCACATCATCAGAGAAGAGATGATGATTGATGATGACGATGAACAGGAACTGATTCTCAGTAATGATGTACACACAATCATTTAGAATCATATACAGCGGTGTGTGTGTGTGTGTTCAGAGGCTCTTCCTCACACCAGCGCTGCGGTGATCGTGGGCGGTGTGATCGGGGCCGTAATCGGCATCATCATCATCTCTGTGGTCACGTACCTCATCATCCGCCGGCAGGAGCCCACTCACGACTACGAAGGGTATGTGGCCTCCTCACACACTCTGGGGTCATAGGTCATGTGGGTTAACCGGTTAACCGTGTGTGTGCATGGAGCATGACGTCAGGACTGAGAGGTTTTGACACTAAACCAGATTCTAGTCAAACGGTGTGTGTCGAGTTTAACCCATCAGGTGACCCTCACTAACCTCTCGACTCGTAGTTCACACACACATCTCTCGTGACGAGCTGATCACACGAGGGCGGGAAAATGGTGAGTCAACATCAGTTAACATCAGTCTACAGCGCTGCGTAATCTTAATCAAGGTCCATTTCTGTGTACTAATACATCATTGAATTATCGTTATTCTGTTGATATTACACAATGAACCTCTGCTAACGTGAGCTAACAATAAACAGATGAAATTTATTAACTAGGGATGGGCAACGATTAATCGCGATTAATCGTTAGCAAAATAAAAGTTTGTTTTTACATAATATATGTGTGTGTGGTGTGTATAATTAATTTGTATATATAAATACCCGCACATGCATGTATATATTTAAGAAAAATGTGTTATTAATATGTCAAATTTTTATTTTATATATAATATTAATTATGTATAAATATATATAAAGTATATACATGCAAATATTTCTTAAATATATACATGCATGTGTGTGTATTTATATATACAAATTAATTATACACACTACATACACATATATTATGTAAACACAAACTTTTATTTTGCTAACGATTAATCGCGATTAATCGTTGCCCATCCCTACTATTAACTAATGTTAAAGTCCCCTGTGACGTAAATCCAGCGTTTGATGTTGTTCATGTGTGTATGTGGTGTTATTAACACGCTTTAACACACACCAGTGGATCTCTGAGCTGAGTGAGTGAGTGGAGGCGGGGCTCATTTGATTCAGCCTTAACGGGGATTCACCCCCAGAAATCCACTTTTCTCAGGATGTAAATTTGTCATGTAATTTTAAAGTTGCATTCAAAGGGAGGGCTAAGATAATACACTCAGATGAAAATTGCATTTTTAAGTTCACTTATCTGTTCGAAAATCCGTTCAAAAATGTGATGTCACACAATAGCAGAATGCTAGCGTGTTCTGGCCAACAAAGGCCTAACCTGTAAGACATCGAAAGGACATAAGTACTCGTTCATTCGACTTTTGGCCTATAATCTATATTGAACTTGCGGAATCAACAATAAAATCTATGTTGATTTAACGACAAGCAGGTGAAAGAGACACATTTAGCCGTTTAGCCCCATAGACTCCCATTCATTCTGCTCTCGCCCGTGATCACCTCCAGTGGAATTCTAATGGAACTGCAACCAAGATGATACACAATAGGGCTAATAGGAAGTGCCAAGGCTCTCCGTTAGACGGGCTCTGAAGCCGCTTGCTTGCTACTGTTTACTTCCAGAAGCTGTGTGTCTATACTGAGCTAATGACATATTCAACAGAGATCAGGATTTGCTGTCCAGTGATGATGTTCATCCCTCCGTTAGAGTATCCCCTACTGTACTCGGTGACATCAGCGCTAGGAATAAATGAAACGCACGTGTAAACGAATGCGAATCGGACATTTTAGTGTGCGATTGTAAACACAACACCGCGTCTGAAGTCGGATTCATCGGGTGAGATGGAGATGAGTGCATGCAAACACACATTATGAAGCAGCTTCACCGTAACAAACACAACTAATGATGCAAACTTCAGTACATATGACAAAAATCAGGATGTGTGTGTGAAATACGAAACGTCACATGTCTGTGGTGTTCTGTGTGTGTGTGTGTGTCATTAACCCGTCTGCCGGTCATCCCTTCTGTGTGTGTTTGTGTGATCTGAACAGCTGGTGTTGCTGCATTTGTCTCAATTTGCTTGTCATCTGTCATCTCATTTGTGTCTGCGTCCATCTCTGTGTGTGTGTGTGTGTGTGTGTGTGTAGCTGCACCTCGTTAGAGAGTGTGAGCTCACAGAACACTCGGGTGGGGAAGAAGGCGGAGTCGAGTAACGACAACTCACGCTGCTCCAGCCCCTCCGCACCCGTACAGGTACGACCCACTCACTGACAGTGTGTTTGTGTGTGTGTGTGTGTGAGTGAGTGTGTGAGAGAGCGAGTGAGTGAGTGTGTAAGACAGTGAGTGAGTGTGTGAGAGAGCGAGTGTGTGTGTGTGTGTGTGTGTTAGTGAGTGTGTGTGTAAGACAGTGAGTGAGTGTGTGAGAGAGCGAGTGTGTGTGTGTGTGTGTGTGTGTGTGAGTGTAAGACAGCGAGTGTGTGTGTGTAAGTGAGTGAGTGGGTGTGGGTGAGTGTGTGAGTGAGTGTGTGAGAGTGTAAGACAGTGAGTGTGTGTGTGTGAGTGAGTGAGTGAGTGAGTGAGTGAGTGTGAGTGAGAGTGTAAGACAGTGAGTGTGTGTGTGAGTGAGTGAGTGTGTGTGTGTGTGTGTGAGCGAGTGAGTGAGTGTGTGAGAGTGCGAGTGAGTGAGAGAGGGAGTGAGTGTGTGTGTGTGTGTGAGCGAGTGAGTGTGTGAGTGAGAGTGTAAGACAGTGAGTGTGTGTGTGAGTGAGTGAGTGTGTGAGTAAGTGAGTGTGTGTGTGAGCGAGTGAGTGAGTGAGTGTGTGAGTGAGTGTGTGAGAGTGCGAGTGAGTGAGAGAGGGAGTGAGTGTGTGTGTGTGTGTGAGCGAGTGAGTGAGTGTGTGAGAGTGCGAGTGAGTGAGAGAGGGAGTGAGTGTGTGTGAGTGAGTGAGCGAGTGAGTGTATGTGTGTGTGAGCGAGTGAGTGAGTGAGTGTGTGAGTGAGTGTGTGAGAGTGCGAGTGAGTGAGAGAGGGAGTAAGTGTGTGTGAGTGAGTGAGCGAGTGAGTGTATGTGTGTGTGAGCGAGTGAGTGAGTGAGTGTGTGAGTGAGTGTGTGAGTGAGTGTGTGAGAGAGCGAGTGAGTGAGAGAGGGAGTGAGTGTGTGTGTGTGAGTGAGCGAGTGAGTGTGTGTGTGAGCGAGTGTGTGAGAGTGCGAGTGAGTGAGAGAGGGAGTGAGTGTGTAAGACAGTGAGTGAGAATGTGAGAGAGTGAGTCAGTGTGTGAGTGAGTGTGTTAGTTGAGTGAGTGTGTCAGAGAGAGAGTGTGTGTGTGTGTGTGTCGTCAGTGCTGATCCTGTGTTTACATGCATAGCTTCCTCTCCTCCTCATGCATCTTGTGTGTGTGTGTGTGTGTGTGTGTGTTCAGCTGTTCGGTGATTATATCAAGCGCTCGACTAGTTAATCACACACTGATGTTTATTGGCCGATATTTGAAGTGTTTCAGCAGGACTTTTATTTTGACAGCACTGAGGACATTTCACGCTCTCGCTCATGCTCGCGGACAGTATATTAATATCTTCTAATAATGCTTTAGGAAATATTGAAATGATCATTAAATGTTTTAGAAGTATAGTTCATGTGACTAATGTAACCGTATTGTAATGTTACAGCATTATTTTTATAAGCAGTAATAATTCATTGTAGAGCGCAACAGTAATATATTATTTTATTGATTTGTTTAATGTTTATAATAAAAATAGTAAAATACACAATACACACACAAAAAATATAATTATAGATGTTTTTTTGTTTTGTTGTTGCTGCAGTGTTTTCATAATAGATGAAACAGGTTCTGCTCTCTGAAATACCCATGAGCAGCAGTGTGGAGTGTGTGTATAATGATATTTCAACTCATGCGGTGTATGTGTGTGTGTGTGTGTGTGTGTGTGTGTATCAGGGGCCGGTGATCTACGCTCAGCTCGATCACTCCGGCAGCAAGAACTCCTCGATCCACAAGATGGAGCCGGTGGTGTACGCCGACATCAGGAAGAACTAGAGCTGGACTGATGATCCCTGACGAGACTCACTCTTCTGTGTGTGTGTGTGCGCGTGTGTGTGTGTGTGTATGACGGGTAGGTTTAGGGATGGGGTTTGTGTAGTGGAACAGAAATACATTACACCTATGGAGGTCCTCACAAGTATAGTTAAACAAATGTGTGTGTGTTCTGTGAGTTTCTACAGTTAAATAACGCAGCTGAGAGGATGTCGATGCTGAATCTCACCACAAAACCAAACTGATCAGATTTTACATTGAGAAAATGCAGTTCTGTTACATTCCACACACCGGTAGAACAGTGTAGCTTTACTTTATTATCTTACCAATGACTGTCATGCTATGTTTATTCAAAACATATAAATCGACATAAACACCAACTCATCTTAAATAATGTTCCATTCCAAACACTAATGAATAATGCTTCTTGCATAATGACATGCGCTTAGCCTCATTTACATTTATCATTTTCATAGAGAAACGGAGCCTTTCTTTAGGAACATAATTTTTTTGTGATATTAAAAATACTACAGTAAACGTTTTATTTTTAAATGCCATGATGTATAGATACTCGTACGCCATGTTTTGTAAATTTATTATTGATTTTAAATTTTTTTTTTGTGTGTGTGTGCATGCATCCATCTCGCGTTTCACCACAGAATCGAACAAGCATCATATCATTTGTGTCGAGAAAACAGATTTGTTTTTGTGACTGAATTACATTAAAAATATTAGTGTAGCAGTTTTATTTTTTTATAAACTATGTTATTGTTGCAGTTTGTAATAATGTTTCCAAATACTGATTACTATGGTTTGGTCGTGTGGTGTGATTGACAGCTGCGTGTGCATGTGACGGACATCAGGGAGCATGATGGGTAATGGCCTCATAAACACTCTGAGCATGTGTGAACGGTTCTAGAGTTAGTGTAGAAATGCCTTCAGTGTTAGTTTAGTGTGTGTAAAGCATCTCAAACACTCCGCACTCATTCCACTTTTATGTCTTAAAACTCGTAAACTCCTTCCACGGACATTTGACGTGTCGTAACTTAAGTCTTGTTTTATTTGTGAAAGTTCTGACACTTTTGAACGCTCTTGAGTGTAACCAGGATCAGGCCCATTCCTTTCGTTCCTGATGCTGGACTCGTTTTGTTGGATGTTTTTGCATAGATGATTATTTTTGTTATTGGAGATGAACATTCCTGCGCTCGCGGCGGCGCGCTCATGTGAACTGGAACACCGGGGGAGAGTGCCTTCGCCAACTAACTTTCTCACTTCCTGCTTTTTATATGAAAACAGCTGTATCTGTTTAATTTTATACATGCATATATATATAAATATATCAAACTGAACGAAGATGTCTGATGTGTGTTTCTGATAACGAGAGTACAACATTGCTTGCGTCGAATTCAAAACATTTCTATGGACGTGTTGCATTTTTACAAACATTCCTGAAATGCAGTCTTTGATTTAGTTTGAGTCATGGTCTTTGGACTGAAATGCTATTGAGTCATATTTTAGTTGTTTTCGTTTTAGTCGTCTAAATATTAGGGCTGGGTATTGACACAAATTTCACAATTCGATTTCGATTCACAAGCTTGCAATTCGATTCAATTTCGATTCCGATTCAATATTGATTATTTTAGATATCAATTACAATAAATGGCAAATTTTTCTCAAGGGAATCAAATCTCTAAACTAATGCTGTAAACTATGGGAGTCTAGTTGTAGCTTCATTAGCCTAATATGAAGGTAATAATCAACTGTTTTGTAGCTATACAAACACTTAAATTACACTTTTATTTATTTTATAATAAGAAGATTATATAAATGGTGGCTGTCATAAAAACTTTCCAGATTTATTCAAATATGCATTAAATATTGAAGAACATTAAGATTATAATGCATATGTAAAATCGTGTATATATTTAGCAAAATGCTCCTCTCTAGAGTTATTTTTTCAAGCTGACTAACGAGTTGATGTGGGTTTTCTGAGGTAAATATGACGATACATTGATTATAAGCTGTTTAACTGACGTCTTTCACGGTTGAAACGCTGATTGAGCGAATCAATGTGACATGATGGATTTCGATAAGTTGTACTCTATCTTTTAACACTCTTTCAGACGCTCATTCATGTTTATTTCAGCGCCAAAACATTATTTATGTTTTTGAATTTCTAAAGAAAATGGACGTAATTTGAAAACTGAGACTTTGTTTCATATCAATAGTAACAAAGGACAAAGATTATTGCGATTTTTTGGATGTGCGCAGCCGCGATACATGTTTCATTCATTCAAATGACTAATCGATTCTTGAGATTTAAGAATCGATATCGGTTCGTAAAAATGAGAATCGATTAATATCGAGAAATCGATATTTATTACCCAGCCCTACTAAATATCATAAGATTGAAGTCGTCTAAATCTGCATCTAAAAGCGGTTAAGATGGGTTAAGAAACTCGTGATATACTCCTGGAGAGAACATCTATTAATAATCTCTGGTGCTCATCTGTCATTTCTGACAGAAAAAAACTTCATTATATTAAACAAATAACATTACTGAACTTAGAAAATATACGTGGCACCAGGACACCTTATGGTGCGTTCATGTGCTACGGTATTTATGGTAAATACCAAAAGCCGACATGGAAAATTCACATGAACACCCCCTCATGTGGTATTTACCTCTGGGCAACTCGTAGAATATTTTGATGGACGAGTTGCCGAGATGAGATAAACTTTGACCTTTTCAAAATGGCGGAGAGCACCACGAGAGTCGTGAATGGTAAAAAATATATATATAATCTAGAAAATACACAGCATATTATTTACCTTTTGAGTTTTAGATACATCATTTTCTTGCTGTTGCAGATGACTTAAGCAATCTAAAATAGTTTTAGCTAAATAACAGGTCTGGATCTCCATCTTTTTACCGCATTACGACAACAAAAGCACTTTAACGCAACACACTGGTAAATGCCAGTTCACAAGTGGAAAAAAAGATCCTATAATTTACCATAGCACGTGAACGCAGCATTAGGCTGTAGGTCGATGATATGTAACCCCTCACACCCGGGTCCTACTCGCCCCGCTCCAAGCGGGCCTCGAACCCGGGTCTCCGGCATGAGAGTCAGGCGCGCTAACAAGGAGGCTAAAGACTGAAACTCGTATCCAGCAGTTCAGTGTTTGCAGAGCTGTGTTTACATCAGGTAATGGTTCATTATAATCTCATCCTGTAAATCTGAAGACTTCTGGGAAATCACTCGAGTGTCAGTCGGAGCGGAAACTCTTCTGAATTTCATCAGAATTGGCTTCATGCACAGCTGCACTACTTCCTGAACTTCAGCCAGCTCCTTGTGTCCTGTCTACCGTTATTGGAGGAACTGATTAATCATGGTGTGTCTGACTAGTCACAACAACAATAGTCACAACAACAATAATCAGACACACCTGGATTAATCAGTTTGTCCAATAATGGCAGACAGGACACAAGGAGCTGGCTGAAGTGGTGAAAGAAGACCCTACAGATAGTCGTGTTCAGACGCGGATTCTCCAAAGCTTCGGACATGACTGGTGAAAGAACAATGTTATCTAGAGTTACTCTGTCGCCAGATTTAACAAATTACATCTGATCAAATTTCCTTCTGAAGAATGATGGTAATCTGAGGCGCTTTGAAAACAGTGCAACTCGCTCAGAATGTCACGAATGTGTCGCTAGATAAAGGCCGTGATCTAACTGTGTTTCTCTGGAAGCTTCATCACGGGTCTGTTGCTCTGTTTACTCTCAACATTTGAAGCAGGAACTGGAGAAAAAAAGTATAAATAACCGAACTAAACGTCATCCCCTTTTAGCTCAAGCTAGCAAAATCTTATGTTCAGGATTTAGTGATTTCAGTTTATTTTATTTCACGTAATGATTTTCTTTTACGGTTCTTGTTTATTCAGAGTTTCAGTCTGGTTTCAGAAAAAACATATATATTTTTGGGAGTTTTGTGTGTTGTGTACACATCCGATGATGACACGTCCAATTAGCGAACAAATGACTCCTTACCGATTCATTTTAATGAATGGTTAAAACAACTGATATTTCCTTTTACTGTCTATGGATATTCCCAGTCCTTCAGTTTCTGATCGGATTAGTCAGGGTAAATGGAGTAAAAAAAAAAATAGGCAGAGTAAAACTATTTTTTTTAATATGATTATAGTATATTGTTATTATTGCATACATTTTATTATTCATTTACATTTTATTTGGTTAATATACAATTAATACATTTAATTTGTAGAGAACTATTTTCATAGGCGCCACAACAAAATTATTATTTTAATGTGTGTAAATTGTGTAATATGTAAAAGAATGGAAAATAATAGACCAGAAATATAATGACAAAAATGTTTAAATATAGCCTATATATAAAATTTATAAATTAATGTATATGTGACACAAAAAGGCTGTTTATTATTTTGGCCGGTAAAAAAAAATATTCTTGGCTGTGGATTTTTTCATCTACCAGTCCCCGTGGCAGGTGAACCAAAAAGTTGATTTTGGACCCTTACAGCAGCACACAGGAGCATGGCACAGCGGCCAAAAACACACACTCACACACACGAGCATGGCACAGCGGCCAAAAACACACGCACACAGCGTGGCACAGCGCACACACGAGTATGGCACAGCGGCCAAAAACATATATACCATATTTTCCACACTAATTTTCTCAAAAAACGACAGTGCGTCTTATAATCCGGAGCGCCTTAGCCTATATATGGATCAATTGGTTAATAACGCTCTGCAATTCACCCGCGAACTCGCGCTCTTGTCCATCTTATGCCCGCTCTGTCACACGGCAAGTTCAACCTCGTATAAATCACTGACCCCGGCGCTGCTCGGGCGTCACAGAATGTTCATAAAGCGCCCCGTTCAGCGCTTAACGCAGTTTGCTTCGCACTCCACTCAAATTGCCCCTCGCTCGCTCCAAAAAAACGACAAAAAAACCCTGCATTATTTGTATTTCACTTTTTGGTTTAGGCCTTACCTTACAAAGAACTAAAGACCAACAACAAGATTTTCCAAACAGAAATGTTTCATTTCAAATTACAAATTACGACTAGCCTATGTAAGAACAGGAATGTAGCATACACAAAAAGTCCTGTAAAATTAAACAAATAAATGGGCCTAATAAAATGAATGAAAATTATATAAACAAAAATATACATAAAAGTTTTTAAAATTAAATTAACTATAGGGAAGAATTTTGATAACTGAGCTTTTGCTCAACGTGCACGATAAAAATTTAAATGGGCTTATAACCATTGTACACACAAACAGCAGTAAAATTAAACGAAGAAATGGGCCTACTCATATAACTAAAAATTATATAAACAAAAAGTAAAAATATATATGCATAAATGTTTAAAAGTAGGCTAATTAATTATTAGGGCCAGATTTTGATAAGCCTAACTGATTTTACGCAGCGCACTATTAAAATTTAAATTGGCTTAGGCCCGTATCATCTGTACACACAAAAACAACAACAAAAACTGTAAAATTAAACGAATCAATGGGCCTAATTATATAAATAAAAATTTGGCTATAGGCCTACATCAACGTGTTAAATTAAAAAGTAAATTAACTTTTAGGCCACCAGATTATATCTACTGAACTTTTGCGTAGAGAGCACGTGGATAACAATTTAAATTGTCTCAAACTTAAAAAGCACCGGATTATAAGGCGCTCCTTCAACGAATGACGTATTTTAGAACATTTTTTTGCCTTATAGTGCGGAAAATACGGCTATGATAAAAAGAAGCATGACCTACCTTATTGCATCAGCTCTTCTCCCCGACCCTTTCAATGATGCAATCCGTGTCCAAAGAAAGTCTCTTTTTCGCTTGCCATCAAAATAAAGGCTTCAAGATGCTCATCCGCTGTGCTCCTTAATCGATTCTTGATGAATTTTAACGTGGAAAAGCTTCACTCACATGCAACTTGTGTCACAGACAGAGTGAACAGAAACTTGTATCCAAGTCCGATTAGATGAGTCAGTGAGCAGGTTATACCTTTGTAGGACATAATAACAACAGATGGGACATTTTCTGCAAGATTGGCAGGTTTTGTTCTTCATCTGGAGTCTGCTCATCATCTCCATCCTTAGTACTCATCTTGGTCAGATACTCTATGCGCACAGACACCATCAGCTTGTCCCAGAGGCTAAGTAGCCTAGTTCACCCTGTAGGGCCTCAAGTCAGTTTGGCGCTCAGGGCATTGAGTGCGCCTGCAGGTACACCGATACATTTCAAGTCATTAAAATTCTGGGGCTCAAGCAGGGCGAAATCTGTGTAGAGTTCTCTGTTTTTAGCAAAATGTCAGGAAATACTTTCAATGATGGTAATTGTGCACTTGTACCTCAAACTTGCAGGTCTCCGGTTTGGCAGCGCATGTTCCACCTCAGCGCCTGTCTGTCTCACACACATTCAATTCTCCATTGGCCCATAATTTGCACAAATGCGTCAGTTGCTTTCGTTACCCTCTTAAAATCCATTCCACTAGTTTGCAAATACTTGGAAAGTGGAGTTGTTTGTTGGAAGATGCGTAAAAACGTCTGGGCGGCAGTGAGGATGGTTTGGTATTTCAGCAGAGCCACGGTAACCTTCGGTCTTCGCACGCGTGCACAGTCGGCTGCTTCATGTTGTCTTTCTCGCTCAGGGCCTTGAGTGTAACAATAAAATCAATGTAAAGACATCCTTCTGGATCCCCAAACTTCACAAACACTTTTGTAAGCGCAGCGTCTTTGGCCCACCACCGCGCCATATCAACCCTGATTGATTCGGCGAACACTACACCTGGCCGTAGTCACGTGACGTAGGTGTTTTGAATCAAGCTTCGGCTCAGTGATTCGAATCATCTGCGCTTCGGGATCTCGCAAAGCTTCGAAACGTCTGTTTCGCGTCAGCCATCTCTAATAAAAAATATCCCGTATTTTTACGCTCTGATTGTGTTAACTGACTCAGAACACTATCTGTGTCTCGGCCCAAAACAATAGAAAATCACACCGGCCTTTCTTGCATACAAGAATCGCCTGATGGCCAATCCGGGCCTGCATCAAATAACTAACGTGATGTACTTGTGTTATCTGATTCTCTGGACTCTTCAATCACTGTTTCATTAGAAAAGAAGTAACTATTTCAGCAATTTAACACATTATTATCACCATTTCAGCTGCTTTCACAGCATGTAGTAGTGTATTTAAGAGATTGCGGCTTGAGAGATCAGTGTCCTCGCAGAACTCGTGAAGAAAATGTGTAAAAATAATTTGTTAAAAAATCCGACTTGAACCACTTGACCACGTTGATGATTATGTTGCCATAGAAACGCGTAATTCCGATTCCGAGAACGTTTATTTTTCAGTGCGCCTATATTAATGTAAATGTAATAAATTTTTATTTAGATTGGTTTTAACTTGTTAAATTAAATAGACCTATTAGCTTTCACGACGTCATAAACCCTGAATTAGGACCATCGTTCACAAACTGACAAAATATTGAACATTTTCAACTAAGACACAGTAAAGCATCTGCATTTATTGATCTCAGATTACGTGTTTGTGATAGATGATGTCATCGTTTTCACATCAACATCAAAATAATACGTAAATAAATATAATACACATAAAAGACATGTAAAAAAAACAAAGAAATTAGTATTTATACTTGTATTTACTTAGGCTATTATAAATGTATTTTATGGAAAATCATTTATGTTTTACCTATGTATTTATTTTTGTATTTATTCATTATCCCTCTACTGCATGCATTTTGATGGCATCTGATAAAAATGATTCCTCATTATTTCTTGGCTCATTTGGGAACATTTACTGATTTATTGAAAATGTCCCTCCCGACTCCTGCATCTGCCCTTCTGTCGCACATGATTTGTCATTTAGTGAAGTATTGTTCAAGATATCCCTGAAAACTATCCCTTATCGCACAGCGTTGCAAAGAAAAACTCAATTTGAGAACATGAGAACGCCTGAACCTTACTGGAGGACTGTTCTTTGATACTCATTTAAAGAAAAGTGAACACAGGCTTGAGCAAAGTAAACGCCCGCTGCCGGAGGAGCGCTGGACCGGAGAGGGTTTGGTCTTTTAGTCTAAACTTTATTTAAACACAAATAACATTACAAACAAAGCATTTAAAAACATTCACAGTATAAATTGATTCAGATTCACATTGGGATTTCCAGCAGTGAGCGACACAGAGTTCATCATAACCTGATAATAATGAGAATACACAAACACTCGATGGATTACATGACAACTACGCCACTCGTCAGTGGACGGATCATGGCAGAACCTCTGAAGATGAATCTAGTTGGACTAGATGCCTGTTTTAGTTGATGAGGAGTGTGTGTATGTTTCAATTTTGGTTGACGAGGAGTGTGTGTGTGAGTCAGTGGGTCCGACTCGCTGTAAGACGCTCACACACCCATGGTAACTCAGGCATCGGGTCAGCGGCTTCTCCTCGGTCACTTTTCCACTCGCGGGGTCGAACGCCCAGATCTGATCGACGGCAGAGGAAGACTCGCTTCGACCCCCGACAACATACACCTTCCCTTCACACGCCGTCAGCCCGCAGCCCTCCTGAAACACACACACACACAGGTCAAGAACACGTCTCAGCGTAAAAATGCGGTTCGGAAGTCATTAAAAACAAAAACATTTTCTCCAAATGCATGTTTTAGAAAAATGTTCATCAACTTTCATGGTTTTGTAAGCATTGATGTTCCCGAATTAACATAACCGAAAAACACTTTTTGACAGGAACATGTCCATGCGCCCTATCATGTTTCCTCAACTTCACTTACATGTAACCTATATATCAAACTTAGCAATTTTGAATATTAGTTTAAACATTTACTTACTCTCTTTGACATAACATGCCATTTATTGTCATACGTTGTCACGTGTGTAAAACCGTTATTGGTTTAACTCCAGTCCACCGTTACATCGGCCGTACTTGCTCTAAGCGTATGGACATTTCTGAGGGAAAATGGGTTCTGGTCCAGTGTGTATTTCCAGCAGGGTTGGGTGTCGAGAATCGAGTATCGATTGGAACCGGGACTAACTTTTCGTTTCTCCCGGAATCGTTCAAAAGTTAAAATTTCGATTCCTAGTTTCGATATTCACAGTCCGCCGACCAGAAGAAGAAACCGGTGAACAACACCAATGAAGAAGCGTCTACCGGAAGTGTTAGCATAACCGCGCGAGTCGAACATGAGTAGCTTACGTCGGCGGTCCAAAGTGTGGCTTCACTTTTCTAAAAATAACAAAATCTCGGCAAAATGCTGAGTATTTCCCTTCAGAAAGGAGTATTTCCTTCAGAAAGACCGTTGGTTAGCAAGGTTAGCTAAACTTTTTTGACCCTGCCTCTTAAAAGAATCGGAATCGAGAATCGTTGGGAACCGGAATCGAAACAAAGAATCGGAATCAGAATCGTTCAAATTCAAACGATACACAACCCTAATTTCCAGTGCAGACTGGGTGTGTATGTGAGAGAGTGTGTGTGTGTGTTCTCTCACCACTCTGACGGGCAGCACCGCCGCAGAGCTCCAGCTGTCTTTACTGGGCGAGTAACAGAAGATGTGGTCCAGCAAGCCTCCGCTGACGTAGATGCAGCCGTTGAGTGTGACGGCGCTGATGGAGCGGAGAGAGAACGGACAGTTCGACACAAACGCCCACCGGTTCGTCAGCGGGTCGAAACACTGCACCTGTGACAGGAACATTATGGATTCGGCAGCACTGAGAACAGAACTTGATCTGAATAATGACAGAATTGAGCATCTTATATCTGAATGCAACTTTACAGTTACTGAACTAAACTGAATCAATAACAGGAATAATAAACAATATTTCACATCTAAATGCTTTAATCTTAATGTCGTAATGAAAAGTGCATATCTTCCATGTTGTGACGTTTATGCAAGTTTAACTGATTTTCAAAAAAAAATGTGGGGCGGGGCTTGGTTCTGTTCAGTTGTTGATTGGCTGTTGAGATGTGGATGTGGCTCTTAACAGTGTATTCAGGGGCGGAGTTTCAGAGGCGGAGCTTGACACTGGGTCCTGGTTTGGGTTAGTGCAGCCGTGTTTGCTCATGTATTGACATGTTAACTAATTCTCAGCTGGTTAGTGTTGGCATATTTGGTCATGTGTTGGTGTGTTAACTATTCTAACCTGATTAGTGTTGGCGTGTTTGTTCATGTGTTGGTGTGTTATCTAGTCTCACCTGGTTAGTGTTGGTGTGTTCACTCATGTGTTGGCGTGTTAACTAGTCTCACCTAGTTAGTGTTGGCGTGTTCACTCATGTGCTGGCGTGTTAACTAGTCTCACCTAGTTAGTGTTGGCGTGTTCACTCATGTGTTGGTGTGTTAGCTAGTCTCACCTAGTTAGTGTTGGCGTGTTTGCTCATATGTTGGCATGTTAACTAGTCTCACCTAGTTATTATTGGCATGTTTGCTTGTGTGTTGGTGTGTTAACTAGTCTCACCTGGTTAGTGTTGGCATGTTCGCTCATGTGTTGGTGTGGTAACTAGTCTCACCTGGTTAGTGTTGGCGTGTTCACTCATGTGTTGGCGTGTTAACTGGTCTCACCTAGTTAGTGTTGCCGTGTTTGCTCATGTGTTGGCGTGTTAACTAGTCTCACCTAGTTAGTGTTAGTGTGTTTGCTTATGTGTTGGTGTGTTAATTAGTCTCACCTGGTTGGTGTTGGTGTGTTCACTCATGTGTTGGTGTGTTAACTAGTCTCACCTAGTTAGTGTTGACGTGTTTGCTCATGTGTTGGTGTGTTAACTAGTCTCACCTGGTTAGTGTTGGCGTGTTTGCTCATGTGTTGGTGTGTTAACTACTCTCACCTAGTTAGTGTTGGCGTGTTCACTCATGTGTTGGTGTGTTAGCTAGTCTCACCTAGTTAGTGTTGGCGTGTTTGCTCATATGTTGGCATGTTAACTAGTCTCACCTAGTTATTATTGGCATGTTTGCTTGTGTGTTGGTGTGTTAACTAGTCTCACCTGGTTAGTGTTGGCATGTTCGCTCATGTGTTGGTGTGGTAACTAGTCTCACCTGGTTAGTGTTGGCGTGTTCACTCATGTGTTGGCGTGTTAACTGGTCTCACCTAGTTAGTGTTGCCGTGTTTGCTCATGTGTTGGCGTGTTAACTAGTCTCACCTAGTTAGTGTTAGTGTGTTTGCTTATGTGTTGGTGTGTTAATTAGTCTCACCTGGTTGGTGTTGGTGTGTTCACTCATGTGTTGGTGTGTTAACTAGTCTCACCTAGTTAGTGTTGACGTGTTTGCTCATGTGTTGGTGTGTTAACTAGTCTCACCTGGTTAGTGTTGGCGTGTTTGCTCATGTGTTGATGTGTTAACTACTCTCACCTAGTTAGTGTTGGCCTGTTTGCTCATTTGTTGGTGTGTTAAGTAGTCTCACCTGGTTGGTGTTGGCGTGTTCACTCATATGTTAGCATGTTAACTAGTCTCACCTAGTTAGTGTTGGCGTGTTTGCTCATGTGTTGGTGTGTTAACTAGTCTCACCTAGTTAGTGTTGGCCTGTTTGCTCATTTGTTGGTGTGTTAACTAGTCTCACCTGGTTAGTGTTGGCATGTTCGCTCACGGCTCCTCCGATGACGTAGAGTTTGCCGGCGCAGCTGCTCAGAGCGGCAGAACTCACGGGCATCAGCAGGTCTGAGACGCTCGTCCAGGTGTTCTCATGCGGACTGTAACACTCCACGCTGGACAGACGCTCGCGACCGTTATAACCGCCGACCACATACAGCTACACACACACACACACACACACAGCACATGAACCACAGAACACCTGCTGCTGTTGGACAGTGAACGAGTCAAATGAGTCAAATGAATCAGTTCGTTCGTTCTTGTGTTTGATGCTGAAACGAGCCTCACCTTCCCACACATGGACACCATCTTATGCCTCCATCTGCCTTTGATCAGCCCGCGGACTCGGACCCACTGGTTGAGCTGCGTCATGTAGCGCCACACGTCTGCGCTGTTCAGCTGGCCGCCTGCACACACACACACACCACACACAACACACACCTGTCAGCACAACCTCTTAGACATGCAATACGTTCCTGAAGATTTTAAGTCAACATTTTAACATGTTTGCATGTTCACGTTTCTTCTTTACGTCAAATTAGATCAAATGTTGAATCTTATATTTTTAGTTGATGTTTAGTAATCATTGTTATTTTCAAAATGTTATACAGAACTGCACAACTTGGCCAAAGATGTATAATGCAATCATTTTGTCATGCTATAATATAATCATTTACTACAATGTGTCACATTATTACAAAGGTTTTCAGAATTTCACAGACGATTCGAGAGGAAAAATCTTTTAGAAATGTTGCAAATGTAAATAAAGTGAAACTGGTTCACATTATGTTTCCATTCCAATGTATTGTAAGGACAGAAAACAACAACTCACAAAATAGCATGTTTGATGTTTGGAATAAAGGAGTAAATGAAGCATGATAAACGCGTGACAGAATGATGTTTTGAACTAACAGATGGCCGTGAGATCACAATCACACACACACACGTTTGACTCCCGATCCCATCCTGATAAGACTCTCTGGAACCCGTGTCAAAACATTCCATGCTGATGCCAGAGCTGATAGAGTAACACTGAACACACACACATGCTGACAGACCTGATTCAGGCACGAGAACCGTTACAGACATCTGTTATATACCTGATATATAAATGTCGTTCTGAAGTTCACAGGCTGCGAACTCGGATTTGGAGTATCCGGGCAGAACGTTGGCCGAGACCCATTCCCTGGACTCCATGTTCAGCTTCTCCATGAAGGACAGTCTGGAGAACCCGTTCTTATCACAGCCTCCGATCACGAAGATCATCTCGGCCCAGCCACAGCCCCTGAAACACACAGGCATGCAGGCTTATATTCAGTGCTTACCTGAAGGAGAACAAAACCACCAGAGACTGCTTTGAAAACTGTATAAAGTGCTGAAGCGGCGGAACTAACCGGCCGGGTTGGGATTGGGAATTGGAATTCAAATTGTGGAATCGAGTACTTGAGATCAGGAATCGGATACCATCAATTTCTTCAATATGATTTTAAACCATTCAAGGGCGAGAGACTGTGTGTTCTGGACCCGCGCAGCTCTTAAAGTGACAGCGCTAATATTCCTGCCGACTAATCATACGAGAGAAAAGTTGTCATTCTTGACTGAATAACTTTTGCAACTAAATTTGTAATGTATATTTGATGCATAAACTGCAGTGTTATTTTACTTTTGATTACAGTTCCTGAACCTGAAAATCTTAAAACACTATTTGTTAAGCAATCGCATTAGCAACAAATAGACACAACTGAACAAAGATTTGTTCAGTTGTGTCTATTTGTTGTGATTGCTAATTTTTTATTTGTTCTTTTTTAATCACTGAGTGTTTATTGTGTTTAATAATGCTTGAAGTGTACATTAGTTCGGCTAGTTGTCCTTCTGTGGCGTTTTTAAAGCAAACTGCATGTACTGCCGTGTCCGAAATCTCCACTCAAACCACTACTCCTTACCCCCTACATAGTAAAGCACTATATAGTGAACTCACCAGCATAATAGAAACACACTTTGGGCTAAATAATTTTTTTTAAATAAATGCATTACATTATATTGAGCTTATTTCTCCAAAACTAAGTGATTTCTGGCCGTTTCTGTTATAATGCGCTACTCCACACATGATTATAACTTATTTTTACGATCAGCGCAATGCATGATGGTATTTAGGGCTTGGGTTAGTGACCATCGGTTGTGCACTACTTTTCAAAATGCATTCTGGGATACATTGAGTGGACTATAAAGGGTATAATAATCATCACTACACATTCGTACAGCACTACAAAATGGCGAGCTCACTATATAGTCCACTATATAGTGAGAAGTGGGAGATTTTGGACACAGCATAAGTGTTCCTCAGCAGATGATTTCTGCTCATAATATTCAGCTGCAGTTACAGTTCTGCAATACGACTAAATGTGAATGATACACTCTAAAAAATGCTGGGTTGTTTTAACCCAACGTTGGGTCAAATATGGACTAACCCAGCAGTTGGGTTAAATTTTTACATTACATTTTTAACTAGGGATGGGGCCGATCCGATCCAGTATCGGTATCGGGACCGATACCAGCGTAATTCACGTATCGGATTTTTCCGATCCAACCTGCGGAGAAATCCGATATTTATGAGCCATGTCTGCGCTTTAACGTTATCTCCTGAAATGACTGCAAAAGGGATTCCCCGGGCCTGCTAGTCCGCTAGCTGGCTGCAAACTGTGGAATGGATATCCTGAACGGAGGTGCAGCTCAATCATAGACTGTAAAAAATAGGGCTCAATGAGACAAACAGGCCCCCGCTCAGGAAATCCATTTCGCAGTTTGCAGCCAGCTAGCAGGATAGCGTTGAGCTACCAACATGTTCGCTGTGTCGAAATCATATGGTGGAAATACTTCACACTGGAAACACCGCAGCAGAGCAAGACCGCAAAATGCAATGTTTGCAAAGCCGTATTAATTAAACTATTTGTCTGTGGTGCATGTTTGCAATTCGCAGTCCAGAAGAGAAAGAGAGAGATCGCTCACACGGTGCCACAGCATGCACAACACGACAGCCCTGCTTAATGAGTGACGACAGAGGACAGAACTAAACATTCAAACGTAGCCTGGTTACACTTTAGATCTGTGATATTAGTCTGATTTCCAAAGATTAAAGAATATATTGAGGTAAAAAAAACATTAAAAACAATAGCCGCATTCTGTTCAGCCAACTTCCTTCCCATCGCGGCGGTGCACTGTCATTTCTCCTTAAAACTCAAACTTTAAGACAGAATCAGCACGATCGATGATTGTTGTAAAATGCAGTCTCTGCTGTTGCTAAATTGCGGGACGCTTTTAATAATTAAAAGAGCTATTAAAAGCAAAAAAAATGCGCAAGAGATGCTGTTCCCAGTGCGAACCGCGCTCCGAAACAGACCGCAACGAGGCAAGCAAATTATACTCTGGGCTTCATATGCGCGTCTAAACGATCAAATGTAGCCTGGACAAAAATGTCAAACCGACCGGCTTGGAGATTAACACTTAAACCATTGATGTCTAAAATGAACGTAGTTATGGCAATAGTTGGGAGAAAATATGGTGAATCAGTAGACTATGAAACCTGAACTCATTCTTAAAGGGGCAGCAGTATAAACATGTGACGATTGCGACATTACTGAGAATCAAACAACAAAAGGGCAAAGAGAAAAATCACTCACAGCTCTTGAATGAATAACTTCAGCTTTAATAAGCATAAATCTATCTATGATAAACTTTGCAGTGCTATTTTACTTTTGATTACTTTATTATAATTATTTTTAGACCATACCTGAATAATGTTAGTAGACCTTCCTGAAATTAAAGCTCCTTGTAGGCCTGTATAATGTGTATCTTTGTTTAATTGTCTATCTATTGTTTTATATATATATATATATATATATATATATATATATATATATATATATATATATATTGACATACATATGTACATATCATCCTTGCCCGTAGAGAGGAGTTTATTTCAGCGTCATATAAAATCAACAATAATGATAAATAACATTAAAGCAAACACAGCTCTGGTATCGGAAAAGTATCGGTATCGGCCGATATCCAAAGTCAGGTATCGGGATCGGATCGGAAGTGAAAAAATGTGGATCGGTGCATCCCTATTTTTAACCCAACATTTCGGGTTTGTCCATATTTGACCCAACGTTGGGTTAAAACAACCCAGCATTTTTAGAGTGTATCAAGGTTGTTGTTGTTTTATCTTATTGGAATCGAAATTCGGAATCGTTAAAATTCAAATGATACCCAACCCTACACTCTAAAAAATGTTGGGTTGTTTTAACCCAACTTTGGGTCAAATATGGACAAACCCGAAATGTTGGGTTAAAAATGTAATGTAAAAATTTAACCCAACTGCTGGGTTAGTCCATATTTGACCCAAAGTTGGGTTAAAACAACCCAGCATTTTTTAGAGTGTACTCACCGGCGGGGTCTGGTTCGCGTCTAACGCACCTCCCCCCGTACGTATATAATGCTTTAACGCACTTTTATGATGGATGAATGGATTTCATTTTTGGGTGAACTATCCCTTTAACGTTGTATGCTTGACAATCATCATTAAAATACAGTAAAAAGAGTAAACGCTGAATAAAGTGACCTGGACTCACCGGCGGGGTCTGGTTCGCTCCGACTGCACCTCCCGCCCGTACGCCCGGTACAAGCGCGCCTCCTGAAGCAGCGGCCGGACCTCCCGGCACTCCTGCACCAGCTCGTCCGCCTCCAGCGTGCCGGCGAGGAACCCGGGATCCAGGAGCGGCAGACGCAGCGTCTCCAACAGCTCCCGGAGCGCTCCGGTCCTCTGTTCCGGTCGGTGGTGGACCCATCGGAGCGCAGCCGTCACCCGGACCTCCTCGCTCACCTGCATCCGCTCGCATCCCAGCAGCTCCAGCACTCGCTCCCGGCCCAGATCCAGGAACTCCTCGTGCCGGAGCACCTGCTGGAAGTCCCGGTACAGGAGCGACCGGCACTGATCCTGCAGCGGCTGCAGGGAGTACAAGCCCGCGAAGGTCATGAGCCCGAGGCAGTTCGAGTGGCAGACGCGCTCCTGGAGGAACTGCACGCAGGCTCGGGAAAGCTCGGACACTTGCAGCTGGTCGGCGGCCTGGAAGTACGGGTGCAATAATAGTCAACTCTCCTTCATCTATACAACACTTTTAGCAGCTTTACTGTGGGACTAAACAGTCACAGAATAAAGTCCAGCTAAATTTTACTGTCCAGCTAAAGTTAGTTTTGATTGATTCACTTCCGTTGTAAAGATCATTAGTTAATAACCTAGCGGCCGCTAACACGACACCGCTAACAGAAGACACTTAATGCGCTCCGGCCCGTTCTTTCACATGACAACAGTGTTAGGTTCCAAGGTATAATCGGTGAACATTTCTGAAAAACTTAATCTCCGCGCAAACTTCAAAATCGCTAATCTGGGGAAACACTGACACACGTGTTCAGTCCTTAGGTATACGCCAGAGCTGTTTCAATTAACTTTACAAAGATTAACAAACGTTCACTTATATATTGTGGTTGTATTTGTTAGTTAATAAAAATGTAACTGGTTGTGTAAACTTGGTGCATAATATCTAAATATCGAACCCTGAATCGAATCGTAATCGTATCACAGAATTTTTTGAGGGCGCTGACCGAGAGAATCGATATCATGTCGTATCCGATTTACACCCCTACCTGGAACACGCTCTCCACGTTCTCCCCGTCCAGCGTTAGCCGGCCCTCGTACATGAAGTCCAGCAGCTGATCCATGGCCTTCCCGGAGATCCCCATGAGCTTGACCACAGCCTGCCGGCTCTCCCGGAAATTGCTGCTGAACATCGAGCGGAAGAACTCGCTGCTAGCGCACAGAGATGCGCGGTGACACGGAAACTCACATCCGTCCACCTGCAGAACCACGTCTGTGAAAGTGCCGCTCCGTCTGTATCCGTTCAGAACCTGCAGGATGTGCTCGGCGTGACACGAGCCCGAGCAGAAGCCGACCTTTGACCTGCTGTCCATCAGCTCTCCGTTGCTGTCGATGCCCATTCTGAGGAACCAACAGTTTCTGTGTTAGTCCAGGGATTCACTGATAGGAAAACATTGGCTGATAAGATAACCGATAATTCTTTATATTTGAAAGGCGAAAACTGATCATACTTTATATTTAAAAGCCGATAACCGATAATTCTTTATATTTGAAAACAGATAACCGATAATTCTTTAAATTTGAAAGCAGATAACTAATAATCCTTTATTTTTGAAAGCTGATAACCGATAATTCTTTATATTTTAAAGGCGAAAATTGATCATACTTTATATTTAATAGCCGATAACCGATAATTCTTTATATTTAAAAGGCGAAAACTGATCATACGTTGTATTTGAAAGCTGATAACTGATAATTCTTTATATTTGAAAGCCGATAACCATTAATTCTTTATTTTTGAAAACTGATAACCGATAATTCTTTATTTTTGAAAACTGATAACCGATAATTTTTATATTTGAAAGCCGATAACCAATAATTCTTTATATTTGAAAACTGATAACCAATGAATCTTTATATCTGAAAGCTGATAACTGATAATTCTTTATATTTGAAAGCCGATAACCATTAATTCTTTATATTTGAAAACTGATAACCGATAATTCTTTATTTTTGAAAACTGATAACCGATAATTTTTATATTTGAAAGCCGATAACCAATAATTCTTTATATTTGAAAACTGATAACCGATGAATCTTTATATCTGAAAGCTGATAACCAATAATTCTTTATATTTGAAAGCCGATAACCAATAATTCTTTGTATTTGAAAGCCGATAACCGATAATTCTTTATTTTTGAAAGCTGATAACCGATGATTTTTTATATTTGAAAGCCGATAACCGATAATTCTTTATATCTGATAGCCGATAACTAATATGGTGACCGATATATCGTGCTTCTCTAGTCTTTACATTTGATTAGAGTTTTAGTCAATGATTTCCCTCCTCAGTGTTTCTGTCTTTATATTACACAGATATCTAAACATTCTTAAAACCAAGATACATTCACTGCACTGATATAAAATAATTCTGTAAATACTGTAAAACAATTAACACGTAATGTGTACAAGAAAACTTAGCTCAGGCAAGACAAGACTCTATATTTACTCACTGGGGTACTCACTACTTTATTTAAGTATTTAAGGCTTGAATAATGACTGAGGTTGGTGTGTGTGTGTTTAACAGCTGTATTTACACTGTTTTATCACTGCTTTTGTTGTTAGGGTTAGTAACTTGACATATGGAGTCATTGTGTTTTGTACAAATATTGAGTTCTCTGTGTCCATCTGCCACGTTACTATACTATAATGTAGAAAAAGTGTGAAGACAATATCTATTGTATGATTTCTTTAGATGTTTATAAGTAAAGCATACATTTTAAAAGTGTGGTTTAATTGCTGTGTTATATTGCTTGAGTTAAAAGTATTGCAAAGGAAACTTCAACTAAGTAGAAATTACCTTTACTGGCCAAGTTAAAGTTACTTATTTTAGTCATTATTTGTTTTACTGAACTTAGTTAAGTAGAGTTTACTTGAAATGATGTAAAAGATCTGTGTGCAAAAACTTGTGCAAGAAAAATGAAGTAAAATTGACTCAGTGTGCAGGAACAAAAGGAATTAAGATATTAAGTGTTGTTTACTGAGAAAATATGATCAAAATAACATGACAAAATGATTTTATGCTTATATATAATATATCGGTCAGTGTCAGAGTTAACAACATAACTTTCAAAGGGAAAACAATTATTTATTTTTCTGTATTAGATTATTAGATGTTGTTTTCAGCACAAACTCGCTTCATTTGAATACTTAAGATTCAATATCTTCAGTCATTTTGCTTCTTCTCCAGTAAAAGTGTCTTTTTAAAGATTTTTTAAAATGTAAGAATCTTTAGATATTAGTGCTGGAGCGCAAGACAAACCCTGAGGATGAACATCATGTTTGCCGTTTTTTACCATTTGATATTTCAGTTTACATTTTCTAGTATTCTGAAAACATTTTGGTGTAAAAACTGTTTCTAAACTTCACAATCACAAACAAACTGCAGTTAACGTATTGAATTATAGGTGAATTATTTGAAGTAGAAAAACTGAAATAGTATTTTCTTGTAAAACAGTCAAATATAATCTTTGTTTTATTTACAACTTAAAAATATATTTTTAAAAATTAAGTTAAAATGAAATAACATTTTAAATGCATTTAATAAATAAATAATTTGAATAAAAATAAGTTATTTATAATAAATAAAACGGATTTTCTTATATTTTATTTTGTTTCAGTTAATGTTTATTTTATTCCAATAACAAAAATGCATATATATATATATATATATATATATATATATATATATATATGGTTTTAATGAACTCCAATAACCCTGTGCAGTTGACATGCTAAGTTTAATCAGCTCATATTGATTCCAAGAAAACATTGTAGAAATTATGGGATAGGTGTTTAAAATATTGAAGATTAAAAATGATGAAACAAACACTTTCCATTAAACATTTTTAAAAACTCACATTAAATAAACCCAGTACTGACCGTTATTCCACTCGTTTACAGAGTTGAGATGATTAGAATCGATATTTCTATGGGAGCTCAACTGTGTGCCGGATCTGCAGCTTCTTCATCAGTGAGCGCAGACTCACCTGAGACAGGTATAGCCCTGTGTGGGCGGAGCTTCAGCAGCTCATCTGCATAAAGGAAACTCTTTTCCTCTTCTCTTTAAATCGACTTCCCTTCCCTGTTCTGGAGAATCATGTCTGACTGTAAACGAGTTCTGCCACACTGCAAACACAGCCGTGGTTCATGACGACAGGTCAGGTCTGGATAATGACAGAGCACAAATGGAGAACGTTGCATAACTCTTATAATGTGCACTTTATGACACGTATGTAAGTATATATTGACCAGGGCCCGTGCTCATAAAGAATTTTAATAAAAGAGTCGCTCCTAGAGACAAAATTCTAAAAAAATTCTTAGAAATGTGGGCGTTTACTCTTAAAATTAAGAAAAATCCTAGTAAAGAAAAAAGTACTTCAGAGAATATCTTGAAGAGGTCTTAAAGGAGTAGTTCACTTTAAAAAAAACTTTTGCTGATAATTTACTCACCCCCATGTCATCCAAGATGTCCACATCTTTCTTTCTTCAGTTGAAAAGAAATTAAGGTTTTTGATGAAAACATTCCAGGATTTTTCTCCATATAATGGACTTCAATGGGGACCAAACGGTTCAAGGTCCAAATGAGAGTTTCAGTGCAAACTGTTCAAAGGGCTTTAAACGACACCAGACGATGAATAAGGGTCTGATCAAGCGAAACGATCGCTCATTTAAAAAATAAAAAACAAAGTTTAAGTTTTATAAGCTCAAATGCTCGCCTTGCTCTGTTCTGTGATGAGTGTTCGTGACTCTCCTGTTCGAACTCAAAATCAAAATGAACAAATCTTTTTTTGAGTCTTGACTCGAAGGTTCTTTGATCAGACCCTTATTCATCGTCTGGTGTCGTTTAAAGCCCTTTGAACAGTTTGCACTGAAACTGTCTTTTGGACCTTGAACCGTTTGGTTCCCATTGAAGTCCATTATATGGAGAAAATCCTGGAATGTTTTCATCAAAAACCTTCATTTCTTTTCGACTGAAGAAAGAAAGACGTGCACATCTTGGATGACATGGGGCTGAGTAAATTATCAGGAGTACAGATGAGGACTTTAAGAGGTTTAAGAGTTTCTTTAGCAGAGGAGAATTAAGTGGATGAACACAAGTCCATCATTAGAGGAACATTCGGGCTGGTGTCGGTCTATAGAGTCTTATTAACTCACTTTCATATATTGCAACACATTAACATAAATTAAGCATAAACCTCTTAAAGTCCTCATCTGTACTCCTGACCATTGTGACCTTAAGACCTCTTTTAGGGTTTAAGATACTCTATGAATGACTTTTTTCTTTACTAGGATTTTTTTCTTTAAGAGTAAACGTCCACATTTCTAAGAATTTTCTTAGAGTTTTGTCACTAGGACCGAATCTTTAGGATTCTTTATGAATACAGGCCCTGGTCTTTACTGTTCTGTAGTTTCACTTTTAGAACTAGTTGGTTGGGATTTTTTTCCATCATCACCAAACACACACACACACACACACACACACACACAGAAGCTCAGACGCCTTTCTTAAGCTGGAAATGATCAGTAATACGGGCAATCATGATCACGATGATGTTGGCTTTATTTTAACCCGGTTTGCGTTTCATACCAGCAACTAAAGTTTTTAATAAAAACATAAAAGATCAAAAGCATTCTGCTATGGACATTAAAAGACAGTCATTTCTTTAAGAAAGTATAGATTATGTGTATTATTGTATTTTTTTACCAGGTGGTTAAGTCAGTGTCTGATGTATTATTACTTATTAATATCATTATTATATGGTAATAAGCCTGTAAATGAGCGCCGATGAAGGCTTGAACACGTGTTTCTGGCCTATTTCTCCTGTGCCGGATCTTCTTTTGTCGTTTTTTTTTTTTTTTTTTTTTTTTATTTATTTGTGAAAATATTGTATTAAGCAATGAAAATGCAGACAGAAAATCGAATTGATAAAACTAGTGAATAATCTTGTAAATCTCTGAATGCTGATGATTAGAAGCGTTGGTCGCATGTAATGTGATGAAGTGTCCGCTAGAGGGAGACACGTGATTATTATCAAAATATGATAATGCTCTGTTGATCTTTATTTTAAACTGCATATGATTAATTTTCTAAATGCCCTACATCATTATGCACATATCAAACCTCCAGCAAATCATATTTTCCCACCTCAGGCATTAAATACCTTTTTATTATTTTTTTGTTTTATTTTTAGAACATTTATTCTCAAACCTGTAATTGGTTTTAAAACAATTTCACACAAAACGTGTTAAAAAACAAACATCCACCTAGTGCTCATGTGTCCCTCATAAAAATAGATGGATCTACTGACCTGTAGATGGTGCTTCTGACCTGTAGATGGCGCTTCTGGCCTGTAGATGGCGCTTCTGACCTGTAGATGGCGCTTCTGGCCTGTAGATGGCACTTCTGGCCTGTAGATGGCGCTTCTGACCTGTAGATGGCGCTTCTGGCCTGTAGATGGCGCTTCTGGCCTGTAGATGGCGCTTCTGGCCTGTAGATGGCGCTTCTGACCTGTAGATGGCGCCTCTGACCTGCATATAGTTATTTATAAATGCTGTGAAGAGAGACAGATAAAGAAAAGGCAGATCTCCAACAATTCTTTAATAAAGTTATCTTAAACAGATAAGAAAAAGGAAATATCCGAGAATGGACAGAATAATAATTTAATTGTACTGAAGTAGGCCTTCAGATGACAATAAATATCTTGATAAGTGTGTTCACTATCAGCTGGGCGACACGACAAACACACAATTAAAGCGTTTTTTCCTCCAATCTTTCTCATATATCTTTTTCTCTTGCTAGCAAATCATTAACTATTAGGCTATTTATCCGTGTTCTGTTGACAATGGGTGTATTAGTGTGTATTATAAACACACCTGCTTATTATAAAACATGTCAACTCGTGTCTTTTTGCATTAGCCCACTTAAACAATTTCTTTCATAATGAGCATTGCTGTTTTCTGCTTTGACTCGACAGAAGATGAACTATAGGGGGGAAAACTGAAATAACAACCAAAAGCAAAGCGCTTGCGGAAATAGCAAGAGTTTTCCCGCGGGAATCCTGAATGAATCCCGGGAATCCCTGAAGATGCTGTGGGAATACGCGGTCATATGAGACACACACACATGCGGTCATATGAGACAGACAGACACACAGACACCCACACACACACAGTGACGCAGCAATTTGCTTTAACTACTCAACAGGTTTATTTTAAACGACGTTACCTTGGAATTCAGTTTTATTTCTATTGCGCTTTATATAATGGTTTTAAAGCAGCTTCAGGAAAATAACAGAATCAACATGCAAAAACAATAAAATATGAGAAATTCAAATTCTGCCGTAAAACAGATCTAAAAAAAAGACAATAATTGTAAATAAATATTTTAATTGCAAAAGAAATAGAAATAAGAATAGAAATAAACTGAAAACTGAAATAACGACTAACACATAAATCCTTCCAAGCAAGCTAATATTAATTTAAACAGAAACAGGGCGTTAATCAGACACACACTCACTGACAGGACCGATGAAATATCATGAGGAGGCTGTGTGTGTGTGTGTGTGTGTGTGTGTGTGTGTGTGTGTGTGTGTGTGTGTGTGTGGAGCTACAAGTGTTCGAGTGAGGGGCTTGTTCAGGACTATGAGTTTACAGAACAGTTACTAACCGCGCGCAACGTGTTTTAGGAACACACACACATACACAGAGAGAGAGAGAGAGAGAGAGAGAGAGAGAGAGAGAGAGAGAGAGGGAGAGGTCAGATTTGACCAATCCTAGAGGCTTGAGCTCAGAAGGAAAAAACAAGTGAGTATTTGCAGGATATTCTTCTTCTCACAGGATGTGTATCGAGCAGAGAGAGAGCGAGAGAGAGGGAGAGAGAGTCCTGAGCTTCAGCCAGACTGAGGAGAGCAGCATGAGAGAGAACAGCACTGGAGAAGCACACTACTGAGGTAACACTGCTGAGCTAACACACACACACACACACACACACACATACACACACTACTGAGGTAACACACACAACTGGGGTAAAACACTACTGAGGTAACATGCACTACTACACTATGTAAATGTACTGAAGTAACACACACTACTGGGGTACACACACACTACCGGGGTAACACAACGGAGGTAACACACTACTGAGGTAACACTAGACTACCGAGGTAACACACACACACACTACAACTTCTGAGGGAACACACTACACTACTGAGGCTACACACTTCTGAGGTAACACACACTATTCACATTTCTATGGTAACACACACACACACGCACACACACACACACACATTACACTAGGTAACACTTCTGAGGTAACATACACTACTTTGGTAACACACTTCTGCGATAACATTAGACTACTGACGTAACATACGTACACAATACACTACTGAGGTGACACACTTCTGAGGTAACACATCACATTACTATGATACACACACACACACACACACACACTACAATAGGTAACATACTTCTGAGGTAACACTAGACTACAGAGGTAACACATTACTATGGTAAAAACACACACACACACACACACACACACTATACTACTGAGGCAACACACTTCTGAGGTAACACAAACATTATTATGGTAAAACACACACACACTCACACACACACACTATACTACTGAGGCAACACACTTCTGAGGTAACACATTACTATGGCAACACACACTACACTACCTAGGTAACTCATTACTATGGTAACACACACAAACACTTGACTTCTGAAGTAACAGAACTGAGAGGACACACACACACACACACACTACAGCTGACGGAAGTTATTGGACTGAATAATGATATTACACTGCAAAACAAATGATGTTCTTACTTTAGTCTTATTTACTGAGAACTGTCCAGTTGAGTTTGTGCGCTTCTGCCGAAGACAGAACACACACACACACACACCTGCCACAGACAGAGCACACATCTGATATCTTCTCTTTTGAATGAAGTTTATTTTTCTGACACCATTGCAGATATTTGTTCTGTTTTTAAGCACAAACTCAATTAATCTGGATAAATGTTTCTGTAAACAATGATCTGCACACAGTTATGATGTGAATGATGATGTTATGATCTGATGATGTGATTGACGTCTGTTGAATATGGTCTCTGTCTGGAGGATCAGACTGAGGTTTTGTTTTCTGATCTTGCGGTTCTTCTCGTCTTTGATTGGTGCAGGATGAGTAATCGCTGTTCTGAAACATCACTCTGATCATCTTCAACACATGATGTGGAAACGACGTTTAACCTTTAATATATTTCTGCTGTGCTCGACGTGTGGGCGTTTCTGTTCACGTCCAATATCTGACAGAAACTAGATCATGTTTGAGACAGTGACACATGTGTTTCCACATCATCTGTTAAAAACAGAAGCTGTGCGCAGTGTGTGATGTCATGGCTGCACTTCATCTCTCTCTCTCTCTGTGTGTGTGTGTAGCATCATGGGTCCGTGTGTGTGGATACTGGTGCTCGTGGTCCAGCCGGTCCTGGCCTTCAGACGTCCCGCTCCGGCCTCGGCCTGCCGAGAGGTGAGTGTCAGTCATTCAGGTGTGTGTGTGACTCCGTCAGGTGTGTATAAATCAGTTGCTTAAGTGAAACAGACTTTGTTGAAATGTCAGCATGACAGAAACCGTGAGATCTCCGTTGTTTGTCTCTAATAGAGTAGACTGATGCGTCTTCGGTCGAGTCTTGCACGCGACATTATTTATAACTTGGCATTTTTGTCGTTTTCCAGCACAAATATCAAGCCATACTTAAATTAGTCTTGCGTTCTGAAAAAATGCATCAAAATGAAGCGAGTTTTTGGTTAAAACTTTAAGAACTCAAATCTGCCGATGGACTCGTCATCTGGAGACACTTTGCAGGAATGCTCATTATGGGCATCATCGTAATTCAAAGGGAAAACGTCCAGTCACTTCTGGAGACCTGATCTGAAGGCCTGTGATTGGACATCAGGGAGGAAGTGTGTGTCACACTCCGTCCTCTAGTCGATCTGTGCGAGAGTGTGAAGAGGAGAGCGCCGGTTCAGTCAGACGTCGAGCAGGACGCAGAGCCATTGTGCTGAAATCCTCCAGGAAACAGCCAATGCAAAAAAAATTGTGTTGTTTCCAGTCCAAATATGTAAAAATGCCTAAATCAGGATGCATTTACTGAAGTATGAAGATCATGAGATATGATGTCTTCTCTGGGGAAATACATCAAAACTAAGAGAGTTGTTGCTTAAAACAAGCACAATGATCTGCCAATGGGGTCAGAAGAACTATCTTAATTAAAAGGAAGCTCAATTATTTTTCTGACTCCATTGGCAGATGATTTTGCTTTTGTAAGAAGTCTGCTTGCACTCCAAAATATAATTGAGAATGAGCTCATCCCCATAATGGCTTAATTACCACAGAGATGAAGGAAGTCCCGTTTGGGTTGATTACATCCTGAGCGAATGCTCACCCGTCTCGGACTGGGAAACTGAAACTTTGGGCGATCTGTTCATTCTGACGTCCACGTCATTTGTACTCGCACTTTCTTTAAGCAACAACTCTTCATTTTGTTTTATTCCCCCAGAAAACAAGACAATATCTCTCATAGCGTTTCACTCGTATAGTAAATGCATCTTTATTTGGACTGGAAACAAGACAAAAATACTAAGAAAAGTCAAAACTGTATTTGTTATCTATGCGTCGCATGACTAAAATATTCTGCTATGTGTGAGGCTACGATAGCCTGTTAGGCACAAACTGATCACTTTCACTTTTAAAAGGTGTTTGCACCAAACAATGAAGAAAATCAATTCACATTTTCTTAATCCTGAAAAAGTCTAAACTTTCTCAATAACCAGGCAGTTTGGATTGTCCAAGCAATATGATGTCATAGTTTATTCTATGACATTGTGACTGTTTTTGGTTGATTTTGTTTTTATGTACAGCACTTTGTTTCAGCTGCTGCTGATGTGAAAGCGCTTTATAAATAAAGTGATGATGATGATGATGATGATAGTGCTCATGCTCCGCCCACGATTGCTGACGGACTGTCCCGTATTAGCATATTTCCTCCCGTAGCCGTTTGTGTACTGTCCGCCAAGGCATCCCTCTAGGGGGGAGCAATTGCTCATTATCATTTAAAGAGACACACACCTCATCTTCATTTAAAGAGGCATGCACAGAAACCCTGGCTCCACCACTGATGTTGACTAATAGCCCTGTTTCTTCTCCAGCTCCAGGAGGACCTCGACTGCAGCAATCTGAGCCTTAGACGGATCCCGAAGCAAATCCCGGACACCATCCACCGGCTCGATCTGTCCCGAAACCTCCTCCAGAACCTCACGGACCGAGACCTGCCGTCCTCCTCCACCATCCGACATCTCAACCTTCACGGAAACAAGATCCAGTTCATCCAGCCGGGACTCTTCCGAGACACGAGCCTTCTGGAGGAGCTGGATCTGTCGGAAAACTCCCTGGATCTTTACGCGTCTCTGAAAACACACGTCGGGACGCTCACCTCCGTGCGCCGACTGGACCTATCCGGAAACGGGTTGTTCACGGATATGAGCGACTTCTTCCTAAACGACGCCCCGGTTCTCACCAACCTGTCTTTGAGTGGGAACAGCATCACTAAGATAGGCCGATCCACATTCAACGGATCTCGAGCGTTAAAAAGCATCGACTTAAACAACAACGTAATCATAGAGATCGAAGAAGGCGCGTTCGAGTCCTTGACGGGACTCTCCGATCTCGATCTGTCCATGAACTCCATCTCATGCATTACAGATTTCAACCTCGTTCAGCTCAAAACGCTGAACCTGAGCAAGAACAGCTTGACCAACTTCCAGGCCGACGACTCGGATCAGGAGTTCGAGCTTCAGTATCTGGACTTGAGAGAAAACAAAATCCTCTACTTCCCCGTCCTTCCCCAAAGGAACAAGCTCGTATACCTGGACTTGTCTAGGAATCTCCTGAGGAGTGTGAATTGCTCCGGCCCGTTAGAAGAGCTGGAGAACCTGAAGGAAAGTGGATATCTAATGACTGATCCTGATAAGCCTCTTTCGTTGTGCGCCAATAAGAGGCAGCAGGATTTTCCCAGCTTGCTTTACTTGGACTTGAGCTTCAACCAGCTCAAAGCGGTCCCGTCCTCGTTCTTCACCAGTATGACTGCGCTGGAGACCCTGAACATCAGCTACAACTGCTTAGAAAGCTTCGCTGTGGACGACGACGGTCTGACCTCTTTGGAGACGCTGGACATCAGCTCCAACAATCTCCAGAACCTTTCCTTCGGGCTGAACGCGCTGGCCGCGCTACACGAGCTCCTCCTCGGGGGAAACGCCCTCCAAACGCTAGACGCCGGGATTTTCCTCAGGCTCCCCAGCATCCGAAGCCTTCATCTTCAGCAGAACCAGCTCAGCATCTGTTCTCCGTCGGAAAATCCGAGTTCCGGCTGCGTCCGACTCTCCTCAATCCCGACTCTCAGGTATCTGTACCTCTCGGAAAACGGGTTGTTCTCGGTTCCACCGGGATCGTTCCAGGGAAGCCCGATGCTAATCCTGGATTTATCCCAGAATCCCGGCGTTGACGTTATCCCGGCTTCGTTCTCCGGTCTGGAGGCGTCGCTTTCCCATCTCTCCCTAAAGGGAAACCAACTTCAGACCCTAACAATTGACTTCACCCTTTTCCCGAATCTAAAATCCTTGGATCTGTCGGTCAACCGGCTCACGGGAGTCTCCCTATGGAGCGGGGATTCCTCCCTCGAGTCGTTGAACCTGCAAAACAACAGTTTAGTGACGCTTTATGAAGTCACGCTGCAAGAAACGCTCCGAACTTTATACGTGGGGTCGAACCCGTTGAGCTGTTGCATGAACCCGCACCTCCTCGCGCTCCTCCGGCAGGAGAGACTCACGGTGCCGGACCTCTCCGGAGCGACGTGCTGGTATTCCCGAGACTCGGAGCGCGTGGAGATCAGCGTGAGCGCCGTGAAGCCGGAGCACTGCGAGTCTGCCGACGGGAAGGTGCTGTGGATCAGCGTGATCGTGGCGCTGGCGCTGGGAATGGCGCTGGTGTTGGCCGTCACGATAAAGCTCTGTCACTCGAAGAGGCACAGATTCAAGAGAGGCTTCAAAGCTTGAGTCTAAAGCCGAAAGAGGGAAAAGAAACCAGAGCGTTCTCACCTGACTAGCGGCGAATGCATGACACCAGGTTTCAGTATGTGATGCGTGGGCGATCTGGAACCAATTCAATGTGAAATGCACCACCATAAGTGCACAAACCAGTCACTGTAAAAAGGGATTAGTTGACCTAGCTTAATTAAATCAAAATTAAGAATTAAGTTTGTTTACATCAAATTGAGTAAGCCCGTTGCCTTAGAATTATTAAGCAAGTGAACTAAACACTTTTTACACTGTATAAACAGGACAGCTTGGGGCCAGTTGTTCAAAGGTAATCTGATCGGATTTTGGTTATCGGATTGGATCAAATCTTGAAAATGGGTTGTTCAAAAGGGAAAGAAGGAATCTGAAATCAGATTGGATCAGGGAATCCAATCCTAGTTTTAATCTGGATCAAACCTTCAGCTTGTGTTGTTCAAAACTTGTCAGTGGGATTTGGATAACTTTGATCCAAAAAAACAAGATTATCCTGATCCCAACAGGGGGTAGGATTTCAAGGTGGATTTCAGGAAGAAAATTTAGTAAAACATTAAAACTGGTCAAATAATACATTTAGTGTATACTTTTATCTATATTTTGCACTTGACTTGTGTAACTGTTGTAACAGTGATAAAGTAGACATAGGCTAACAATTAAGCTATTAAGCTATTAATTAAGCTTTGGTAATCATGAAAACTGTGTATCTGGATCAGGGTGATCCAGTCCAATGTTGCTTTGAAAAACCAGCATAAATGTAAGATGGATTACCTGATCCTGGATAGGAAAAAATGGGATTTCCAAATCCGGATCATTTTGATCCAGATTAAATGTTTTGAACAACTGGCCCCTGAAGATTAAAACCAGGCTCAACACTACACTTTCTGATGTATATTGCATGCACTTTATCGACTGTGATTTGTGATTATTGGAGTGAAATGTACCTGCGATATGTTTGCATATTGCGAAACCGCCCTTGACCAATGCAAAACATGGTGCAAACACTAGATTGACTCTGAGATCTAGAGCCTGTATGCGTGTTGTGCATTAGCCGGAGGAATGTCATGGACGGAGGAAGCGTTTTACTGCAACACCTGCACCTCTTTCCTGTTGTTGAGCTCGGTTTCCTATCCTGGTGTTGGAGATGTATCCCTTCAACCTCAGTTACACCGAGTCGTGTTTGACTGGTGATCACATTTAGCTCCGCACACGTAAACACACACACGCAGACCGCAATGTTTGCTTGGTCTTTTTTTAGATTTTCCAGCCTGGAATAAGTTCGACCCTGGTGTGTTTATCAAGAGCGGGGACAAAGATAGACAGGAGATCCCGGCTGAGGGAAGCGCTCATCATCACCAAAGATATTAATAGAGGCGTGTTTGAGCTTCCTCCTATCGGTCTGAGTCACGGACCTTCTGCTTTCCAGATACACACACGTCATGTATGAGCTGCCACTACTATATGAAGGAACTGTACCACAACTACTGTGTAAATCTATTTATGAAGTATTTTCCTAAATAAAAGGTCTGTGTTACGTCGTCTGCGTGTGTGTTCCTCCTCACTACTTCAGCATGACCAAATTAGGTCAAAATCATCATCAATACATCAATACAAAATACCCAAAGTAGTTTGCATGATAAACTGAAAAGGAAATGCTGTCGTATCTCGCCGACACCGGCTTTAGGTCTGCGTAACCACTGGCTAATATTAGACAATATTCAAATGTGTGTTTAGACGTTGTGTTAGGAATCTCACGTGTGGTCTGGACCGCAAACAACGAGCTTCTTCCTCAATTATTTTCCAGCATGAATATCCAAACATTCTTAAATCAAGATGTATTTACTGGAGACGCAAAATGATTCAAAAATATATAATTTAAAAACAAAACATATTAAGTTTTAATTATTCAAATGAAGTGAGTGCTTAAAACAAGAACACACATGTGGCGGTGGGGGCAGAACAATAGTATTCCCTTTGAATTAAGATTATTTTTCTGAGCCAATCGGCATTTATCTATTTTTTATTTATTTTTGACCCAATTATTTATTTATTGTTTTAAGCATGAACTCACTTATAATTTTAATCATTTAAAACCCGGACTTAGGCCTAGTATGTGAAGTCATTTTGCTGCTGAATTAAATGTGTCTCGAAGTAAGAATGTTTAGGTTTTATGAGCTTATTAAAGCAGCATGAATAATCAATAATTAGAGTAATGAACGCAGAGTAGTTCGGCTGGCAGACGGACCCCAGCGCAATGACATCATCTGTTCAAACAGGAAGTAGCGCTACAGGAAATGACCCGCTGTTGATCGTTTGACTGCAGTTTCCACTGTTTATATATTTATATATATATATATATATATATATATATATATATATATATATATATATATAAATGCAGCCTTCTCTATTCTACTTAAGGCTGCATTTATTTGGAAATACAGTAAAACAAATTGAATTATTATATATTATTCCAATGTAAATCATTTGTTTTCTATGTGAATATATAGTAAATTATAATTTATTCCTGTGATCAAAGCTAAATTTATTTAATTAAAAATACAGTCCAAAAAACAAAATATTATTCTAATGTAAATCAGCTGTTTTCTATGTGAAAATATAGTGTAATTTATTTCTGTAATTCTAATAATATGATGATTTGATGCTCAAGACATTTATTATTATAATCAATGTTGAACAGTTCATATGTTTGTGGACTGTCAGGTATCCAAAGTGCTTCACATCATAAAACATAATAAATAAATAAAAATAAAACAGAATATTAAACAATAGATGCATTTAACCAAAAAGAAAAGAAAAAGTGAAAATAAATAAGAAAAGGAAATGGTCACCACTACTGCGTATTAAAAGCCGTTCTAAATTGGTGGGTTTTATCGTGACCTCGTCGTGACCCCACCGGGCCGGCGTCATGTGTCCGTGTGATGATGTCATCATGACCTCACGGATTCTTAAACGTTTCTGTGGGGTTTAGCGCACAATGAGCCGCTTGTGTGTGAGATGAAGAGAACGAGCTGAACTTGTGTTTCTGCGCTCCTTCTCTCGATATCAGGCTCTGTTTGTGTACGAGCCGCACAGGGCCAATTATGCTTTTATAATAGCAGCGGTTTTATTTATATAATTACTGTAAATCCTGTCATGTGTCGGACGGTCTTGTTTTCACATGAAGGTGTAATTACCAGAGACGAGGAGAGAATCACATGTTTGAGGAGCGCCTTTGTCTCTGTGGAATCTCTGAAACAATAGCAGTCTTCATCATCATCATCATCATCATCATCGTATGTGTGTGTGTGTCAGAACCACCCCTGTCTGGAATGAGGAAAACAGGAACTGGATCAGAGTAACACTTCTTTAAGTGTTTTTTCCCCTCTAAACCAGTTCAGTGCATCTCCTGTGTTCACTGTTTGAGGCTCAGGATTGAGTAGCCAATCAGCACTGAGACTGGCACTGCCTGGACCAATGAAATCTCTAGAATCGGCTTCAGGGCGGAGTTTACGCTGAACAACTATAACATTAACGAGACAGAAACTACATCACTATATAAAAACACTGAAAGCCAATCAGAATCCATCCTGTTTGCGCTCCAGCATTTACTCACACACACACACACACTGACATCAGCATTAGTTCATCTGTGCTTCAAAGAGCTGAACTGAAATCAAAGGAATTCTGACTGTAATCAGAAACAGACTGAGACGCTCCAGACGATAAACAAATCATCCCACTCGTGTTTATCCATCGGAAATGTGTAAACGTCCCGTCCTGATCACTGTCTGCATCTCTCTGACACACACACACAAAAAAGGATCAGTGTTCAGTCTGAATGTTTATTACTCATGTCTTAATAACTCATAACGGATCACATGATCACATTCCAGTGTCTGTCGTGTTCATAATGCTGAATAAACTGTAAGCGGATATATGATCCCGACAATTAAAGTAGAATGAGAGTTCATACACAGAGAGAGATTCTCCCCGCAGCCCTGAAACTGCAATCCTGTAAACATGAACAAAGACTGCGCTCGGCTTACTGAACTCCGATCCGCTTATATACGAGTCAAATGTCAAGTGTTTTTAAGGAACCGCTGTTCATGCCACACTTGTTTTCCAGCACAAATATCTAAAGATTCTTGAATCATGATACATTTACTGGAGAAGCAAAATTATTGAAGACATTAAGTCTTAATTATTCAAATGAAGTGAGTTAAAGGAATAGCTCGCCTAAAAATAAAAAATTAGCCAATGATTTACTCACACCGAAGCCATCCTAGGTGTGTATGACACTCTTCTTTCAGACGAACACAATCAGAGTTACGTTAAATATGTCCTGGCCTTTCCAAGCTTTATAATGACAGTGAATGAGCGTTTCTGTTTCTGCATAATCCATCAAAAAAGTGCATCTGTCCATCATAAAGGTGCATCTGTCCATCATAAAAGTGCATCTGTCCATCATAAAAGTGCATCTGTCCATCAAAAAAGTGTATCTGTCCATCATAAAGTGCATCATCCATCATAAAAGAGCATCTGTCCATCATAAAGTGCATCATCCATCATAAAAGTGCATCTGTCCATCATAAAAGCGCATCTGTCCATCATAAAAGTGCATCTGCCCATCATAAAAGTGAATCTGTCCATCATAAAAGTGCATCTATCATCATAAAAGCGCATCTATCCATCATAAAAGTGCATCTGTCCATCATAAAAGTGCATCTATCCATCATAAAAGCGCATCTATCCATCATAAAAAGTGCATCTGTCCATCATAAAAGCGCATCTATCCATCATAAAAAGTGCATCTGTCCATCATAAAAGCGCATCTATCCATCATAGAAGTGCATCTGTCCATCATAAAAGTGCATCTATCCATCATAAAAAGTGAATCTGTCCATCATAAAAGCGCATCTATCCATCATAAAAAGTGCATCTGTCCATCATAAAAGTTCATCTATCCATCATAAAAAGTGCATCTGTCCATCATAAAAGCGCATCTATCCATCATAAAAGTGCATCTGTCCATCATAAAAGTGCATCTATCCATCATAAAAGTGCATGTATCCATCATAAAAAGTGCATCTGTCCATCATAAAAGCGCATCTATCCATCATAAAAAGTGCATCTGTCCATCATAAAGTGCATCTGTCCATCATAAAAGTTCATCTGTCCATCATAAAAAGTGCATCTGTCCATCATAAAAGCGCATCTATCCATCATAAAAAGTGCATCTATCCATCATAAAGTGCATCTGTCCATCATAAAGTGCATCTATCCATCATAAAAAGTGCATCTATCCATCATAAAGTGCATCTGTCCATCATAAAGTGCATCTATCCATCATAAAAAGTGCATCTGTCCATCATAAAGTGCATCTATCCATCATAAAGTGCATCTATCCATCATAAAAAGTGCATCTGTCCATCATAAAAGCGCATCTATCCATCATAAAAAGTGCATCTATCCATCATAAAGTGCATCTGTCCATCATAAAGTGCATCTGTCCATCATAAAAGTTCATCTGTCCATCATAAAAGCGCATCTATCCATCATAAAAAGTGCATCTATCCATCATAAAGTGCATCTGTCCATCATAAAGTGCATCTGTCCATCATAAAAGTGCATCTATCCATCATAAAGTGCATCTGTCCATCATAAAGTGCATCTGTCCATCATAAAGTGCATCTATCCATCATAAAAAGTGCATCTGTCCATCATAAAAGCGCATCTATCCATCATAAAAAGTGCATCTATCCATCATAAAGTGCATCTGTCCATCATAAAGTGCATCTGTCCATCATAAAAGTTCATCTGTCCATCATAAAAGCGCATCTATCCATCATAAAAGTGATGCACTTTTATGATGGACAGATGCACTTTTATGATGGACAGATGCACTTTTATGATGGATAGATGCACTTTTATGATGGACAGATGCACTTTTATGATGGACAGATGCACTTTTATGATGGATAGATGCACTTTTATGATGGACAGATGCACTTTTATGATGGACAGATGCACTTACGGACTTCAAAACAGAAACAGCCATTCACATTTCTAATATAACTCTGTGTTTGTCTGAAAGAAGAGTGTCATATAGGCCTAGGATGACCTCAGTGTGATAAATCGGGTTCTACTGTTTTGTGGAGTTGAATTTCCGGAACGTCCACTCCAGGTTTTAGGCCTTTCCCGTTCCCTGCTCCCCGGAGAGAGAAACTCAAATCTAAATGTTCCTGGAAAGAGAACGAAAACAAACCAGGAGAGAAATAAATCACACATGAACTCTGAAAGTTCCCCTAGTTCCCTTAACAGAAGTTCACTCAATATTCAGCAACTTCATCAGATGAATCCTGAACTGAAGTGGATCTGAATAAGGACTCTAATGTCGCCTGTAGATTTAGTGAAGCTGATTGCGTATGACTGTGGATGGATCTTTATAAAGCGCTGTAGAAATAAAGCTGAATCTGAATCAGCTTCTGAGAGTTCGTGCACGTCAGCAATAATTCAGAGATTGCGTCAGTTTTCCATCGTATTCAACTCAAACTCAGTTTCCACTCGTTTCGCTTCGATATGAATTGCCAGTTTCCTTCATCAGAGCTGATGATTCTGCAGAAGAGTTTGATAGTGAGGGACTTTACAAAGGCCAATCTCGTTATCAGTCAAACCTTCTTACAATAACCACAATAGGGGCTCGTGTGTGTGTGATGGGTAGGTTTAGGGGTCAGATTAGTGTGTGTGTGTGTGTGTGTGATGGGTAGGTTTAGGGGTCAGGTTAGTGAGTGTGTGAGTGTGTGTGTGTGTGAAGCTGAACACGTTTCTCTCAAGACTGCTCCTCTGGAGTTTAACAGCTCAACTGGAGTTCATTAGCAGACTTTGATTTCACAAGAGTTGACTTACTCACACTCCGAAGAATCAGTTTTCTCAGTTATTTTACCTCATCGAGCAACACATTTATCGAAACGTCTTTGACATGAGACATTTCCAGTTGAAAGAAGCAAAATGACACAAATTTACGTCTTGATTTCAGAGACATCAAGAGTTTTGTGAAAAAATCCTGTTTTCCTGTTCTGTTTTTCCCCACACTGGCGAACTGTGTTTTCTGTTTCAGACATCACTCCTCTGAAGTTAAGACATCAAATCTGGAATCATCTTGTTTCGTAAGTAAATATAAGTTGTTTTATGTACGTTTAGATCGATGCGCTGGACAAGTGTCTGGACATCTGCTCTTCATCCACTGACCGTGTGTGTGTGACGTCAGAACGAGTGAGAGCGGAGTGTGTTACTGTGAGGCACACACACACACACACACACACACACACTCTCGCATCCGTCAGTCCTCATCTGACGATGATTCTCATGACTCTCAGTCCCGGGATGCGGAGGTTCATCACACATCTGGGAATAACTGATAGCGGCCGCATCTCCACAACACACACATTCCCTTATATGGACTTCTTCTGTGCTTCCTTCTATTAGGGTTTTAAATAGAATTGCAATAAAGTCAGAAAATTACATTCAGAACTACAGCAACATAACGCAGTTAGTCTAATAATTATAAAAGATTAAATATTAAAAGTAGGGCTGTCAAAACGATTAATCGCGATTAATCGCATTCAAAATAAAAGTTTGTGTTTACATAGTATATGTGGGTGCACTGTGTATAATTATTTTGTATACATATAAAAAAACACACATGCATGTATATTTAAGAAAAAAAATATTATTTATATATAAAATATTTATATTTATATATAATATAAATGATATATAAATCTATATACAGTATATACATGTAAATATTTCTTAAATATATACAAACATGTGTGTGTATTTATATATATAAAATAATTATACACAGTGCCCCCACATATATTATGTAAACACAAACTTTTATTTTGGATGCGATTAATCGTGATTAATCGTTTTGACAGCCCTAATTAAAACTTAATAAGATTCATATATATTCATATTAACGTATTGAAGAATAACCCTGGTACATTTTACTCACAAAGGCTTGGTTTTACCAGTTACTTTTAAGTATATGATATTTATTGGAAATCAAATGATCTAAAAGTAATAATCATTTATAAAAATAAAATCTGCATGTAAAAAGTTATTTATATACACATGCACGCATATATATAAATGTGTGTGTGATGTATTACAAATGAAATGTCTATGATAAGTTTAGCGGGGTCCTCAGACATGTGTTCCACAGGAAGGATCCGTCATGTGTGTGTGTGCGTGCGTGCGTGAGGCACAGGAAGTTCCTGCCGTCAGTAAATTGTAAACAGACGTTGAGCTTCATGAGCTGGACGTGAGTCACACTGAACGGCTCGTTGTGAGTAAAGTCTCACTTTCTGGAGGTCAGACGGGTCACCGCTTTCCCTCTGTGATATCTCTATGATGAAGCAGCGCATGACCTCTGACCTCAGCGTGTAAATCTGCCTCTCCTGTCTGCCCTGGAGTAAAGAGTAGAGATTCTTCTGCTTCTGGAAACATCACTGTGCTCACTGTCAATCTACTAAAGAAACCTGCCTGTTACTGTGTTTGCCAGAGTGTTGCTTTGGTTGTTACTATTGACCAAAACATTCTTTTATATAGACTAGAAAACTATGTTAGCATCAGTGGAACCGGATTAGCATGGTTTAAATCACACTTATCTGACCGTTATCAGTTTGTAGCAGTAAATGAAGAGATGTTCAGTATGGCGTACCACAAGGCTCAGTACTAGGACCGCTACTGTTCACTCTGTACATGCTACACACACACACACACATGCTACCCTTGGGAGATATCATTAGGAAACATGGAATTAGCTTTCACTGTTATGCTGATGATACTCAGCTATAGCCTGGATGCCAGCCCGAACTCCGCCCACAACATTTTTTGGGCGGGAAGTTCGGTCTGGACTCGATCCATTGAGGAGTAATTATCGGTTCAGAAATCATCGGGCCAATCAAATTGCCAGGGCGGGCTTTATACGATGATGGACAGATGATCTGCAGGGACGTAATCATCACATTAAGTTAACGCTAACTTCCGCTGGAATTGTCAGACAGGAACCGTTCGCATTGAATAATCGAAAATTGAAAATCAGACGCGATTTTCTTCGCACCGCACTCGCTCGGACCTGCGCATGCGGTCTGCGGATCTCCATAGGAAATGAATGACTTCCGGTTGTTTCGGAGCTGCCAGTGTGAAAGCAGCGTTAGCTCATGCGTTCATGACATCAAGGCTAGATTACTGTAGCGCTCTACTGGGTGGTTGCCCTACGCGCTTAATAAACAAACTCTAGCTAGTCCAAACACTACTGTGCGGATGAGCGGCCGGAGCGCATTCAGTTTTCAGTAGAGCGGTGTCGTGTTAGCGGGCGATAACATTAATAAATAATGATCGTTGCGACTGAAGTGAATCAATCAAAACTAACTTTCTCTGGACAGTAACTTTATTCTAGATCAGCTGTAAAGCCTAAACACTCTCTGTGACTGTAATCTCCTGTTATCACATGAGTGTGTGTCGCTGTATAAATGAAGACATGAGTGTGTGTCGCAGTATAAATGAAGACATGAGTGTTTTCGCTGCATAGATGAAGGAGACCCGACTCACCAGGCTGTTGCTATATGTGGTCAGTAATTGCTTGTAATGTTCCTCATTTGTATGTGATCTTGGATAAGAGTGTCTGCTAAAGAATAACTGTAAATGCGGAGGTGTGTGTGTGTGTGTGTGTGTGTTTGTTTGATGTGGTTAATCTGAGTGTTATGTGAGAAATCCTTCATGTCTGAATCTTCATGATGATGATTGTGGGATCTTTTGCGGCTGACATCAGTGTGAAGGTCCTTGGTGTGTGTGTGTGTGTGTTCTGAAGCGTCTGTAATGAGAAACTAAACCCTCAAACAACATCGAGGAAAACCTTCAGATGGTTTCAATGTTCTGATCTTCTTCACACAAACACACAAATCAAATCATAGAGCCGCTTGACACACACACACACAACTCACATTATGCTCCTATTAAAAGACAAAAACAGATTTCTCTCAAACACGATCCTGATGATCCCAAACACACACACACATTCATCACAGCACATGTACTTCATTACAGAGGAATCTCAGCTTTGATCTCCGACCAATAACACACACGCACACGTGTGTGGCCTAAGAGTTTCTTCCCTATAACACAAACACTCTCACTCGCTCACTCACATTCAAACACGCACACTCACTCTCACTCAAACACACACACTCACACAAACTCACACACACACACACACACACTGCATATTTCTGACATTAGACCAACAACAGGATTCCAGACAGAACTGTTCCAGCTGTTGGTCTCGGGAGAGGGCGAGCTCTATAAATACACACACCCTGTTCGACACAGAAAGAATCTGTTGATGTAAACACTGAACACACTCGAGTCGCGGTTTAGTCTGAAAGAATAAAACACAAGACAGAATCCGACTCAGACGCTTCTGCAGGATTTCTCATGGTTTCACTGAACACACACACACTGACCGTCACCAGGACAAGTGGAACGACTTCACACACTACGGGCCCGACATCAGTGCTTCTCAATTAAGGGCCACAGAAACGTTCCCAAAAACTGTTAAACTCATTATGAAAGAGAAGTAGCGCTGGCCTTCTCTCCTCTATTGTGTCGTATATTCACATGGGCGGGGCTTGGCCGTGTCTGGGGGAGTTGATTGGATGGCTGTGTACCTATCTTTAATAATGTTCTGTAAACATTAGCACAAAAATTAAGAAACAATAAGCTTATATATTTAGTTTGATGTTTTTAAGGCGAGACACCTCAAACTTCACCAGTACACTAAAAACTGCAAAAAAACAAAGTGTATTACATCATGTTTTCTGAAATGTTTAAACATGCAAATTAGGTGTTATCTAATTACTAATTTGCATACATTTCTCGAACACAAATCTGAACCTTGGATGAAGTAAGTGATATATTGGTCAAAGGTTTTCACAGAGGGGGTTTTGGATATCTCTATTTATCACTCCACAGAAATACTGTCAGCAGACAAAAATAAACACATTTTTTAGGTATAAAACCAGGAAAATGATTTGAACAAACCCCTCAGTAAAAACCTTCAGAATACAGATAAGAATAAAGCGGTAAAGTTTGTTGGAGAGTTCTGTCTCAGTGTTGGAGGACAACGGCCCTTAAAGAGACGGTACACACTGTCACTGAGATCTACACACAGAGAAAATGCTCTTAAAGATGTGGCTAAAGTCAACTCACCGTCACTCATATACTTATATTTACACAGCACAGAGTGTGTGAGAGACGCTTTAAAGAGACGACAGGAACATCACGCAACAGTGTGTTTCCAGAAGAGAATAGTGTCATTTTTACATGGGTACATAGTATTTATATGGGGGGGCCGGGGGGGCACTGCCGCTTAATAAATATTTTTAAGCAAAAAAAAAAACAAAACGAAACACCTTTTATTATTATAATTATTATTTAGAATTATTATTTGCGAATTTCCCCACCACTTTTTGCCAGGGTCCTATGTTGTCCCAGCACTTTTATACATCTCGCGGCACGAGATATATCCAGCTGCAGACCCGCAGCACCACCAGTTTCAGAACCCCAGTTTCAGAACCGGAAGTGAGGGTGGGGCGGAATTATTATTATTGCATTATAGCTATTTTAGCAAGAATGTAAGGACAAAATGGCCCTGAGAGTGAGTTCCTCATTTGATACATTGTAAGTTAAATTTATACAAGATTGTTGTGATAAAATAGGTATAGGTTTGAATTGGTCATTTTGTATACATTTGTATTGTTTCGTTTAAAACAATGCCGAATTTTCTCTGTGTTTTTTAGATTTTGACATTATTATTTTACACGAAAAAAAAATGCATGCTGCACATGTTCTTGTGAAATAAAGTATATTTTATAAAAAATACCCATGCGTTATTTTATTTTATTTTTTTATTAAACAATCAAAATCATCTTTCAAATACATATCTTCAATATCAAAACAATTTAAGATTTTTTTAAACACAATAAATAAATAAATAGAACATAAATATCACAGGTCTAATCAGTTATCAAATTGTGTATAATTTTGAAAACCTCCAATGCTCGTCTTGTTTTATATCTTTCAAAGCTTTACTATTATACATAGTTAACTCCTTCATAAAAACCAAAAAACAAAGGTCTTACCTTCATAAATCTACACGTATGTATAAACTGCTTAGCTAAAATTATTGAACTGTTATACATTAAAATGCCCATAAGTTTCAAGTATTATTTTTTCACCATCAAGATCAGGAAGTAACTCATAATACAAAGAAACGGATAACTGAAACTATATACAATTATATTCCACAAAATCAATGTTTTAAAATGCTTTTTGTACTGTTATGTAGCATCATAAGTTAACATACATACGTAGAGAGTAGGACGTTTCATGTTCAATAAAAGCTGTTTCATGTGTAAAATACCCTCCGAATTACGTTAGGTGGCGTTATTAGGTTTCAAACCTAAGCTCCGCCCCTCACGCTCCTGGCGCTGGTGTTGGTTAGAACGTAAGCCCGCCCCTTACTTCCGGTTCTGGCGCTGGGGTTCTGAAACTGGTGTGCTGCGGGTCTGCAGCTGGATACTACAGCGCGGCACGGGGATGTACCAATACAAATAAATATCCGGTTACCTAGCAGAGCATTCATTTGTTAAATAAGAGGCGATATAGCACGCTGAAATGTGTTATTTTTTAAATCAAGAGCCCAAAGTGCTCGTTGACTCGATGTGGTGCTGTCGTGCTGATAAAGTGTTCTCTTGTGGCTCGTGCTGCCACAATAAACACCTTCACACGGACGCGCGCTTAATCTTTTGCGGCGAAATCTCTATTCGTACCGGTGAAATCACAAAGTAAAATGCACTCAATGTCACTGCTTGACAACCACTGATAAACATAATCGGTTATAATGATGGGAAAAAACAGCAACACGACTGTGGATTCGAAACCTGCCACTGGACCAACAGCATTTGCGATGCAAAATAGTATAGAGAGCCTAAGTCCCGCCCCTCCGCTTCCGGCTCATGGGACCTTATTTCGGAAAAAATATGAATGGTAGTCAATGGCGAGAGACAACTTATCTTTTTATTCCGTCTGAACTGTGCCCTCAGTTACACATATGATGTTTGTCAATTTAAAAGATAATTCTGAAAGTCAAAAACGTCGCAGTTTGTCATACAGCAGAAGAGTAACATTTAGTTTTAAGTGAAAATCGCTCTATGAACTACATCTCCCAGGAAGAGAAACTATATCCGCTGCTCGTGTGTGCAGTTTGGTACAAAACACTCAGGTAGGACGGCGTAACGTTACGATTATAACGTAAGACTGTATAAACAATGACAAACAGCCTCAGTAAAGTTAGCTTCATTCATTGACAGAAAATGTGCGCCTTTGGGGTTTGTAGTCTTTGTAAATACGTATTTTCATAGTCTTATACCTCAACGGTTTTACATCAAACTGCGACTTTCTTTACTTTAAAATGTATCTTTTAAATTGACAAACATCATATGTGTAATTCAGGGCACAATTCAAACGAGATCAAAATATTTGTTGTCTCTCGCCATTGACTACCATTCAATATTTTTCCGAAATAAGGTCCCATGGTGGGCGACCGGAAGGGTAGGGACTTAGGCTCTCTATTGGATACATCTATTTCTTCACGTGAAAATTCTTGGCACCAACACATGTTAGATCCAATTAGACAAACACAATGTACTATTCAAATAGATTGCTGGACATTTGGTATTGTATAGCCTACTATGGCACATCTGATTTATGATTTAGCATTGTATTAGAAACTGTGGTAGGAGGGGCATCAATGAGCGCTGGGGGGGGGGGGGGGGGGGGGGGGGGGGGCACGGCCCTCGAATGCCCCACCATAACGCCGACCCTGGACTCTGGTGCTATAGCATTCATAGACATTTCAGTTTCCATTTTGCAAACAGTTATGCATCAACATACAATTCAAACACACAAACAATGTACGTCTGTCTTTGGCAACCAATGCATTGGAATTACGCAAATGTGTGCGTATACCACATGGCCATGCTAATGCTGTAACAACGTACCTACAAATCCAGTCGAACGTTCGGCCCTTTAAGCAGTCAGATGAGCAATCCAATGATGACACCAACATGAGAGGGAGATTTGATCCGAGCGAATCCACTGAGTAAAACCCAGCCAGACGTACTGACGAGACGATCCTCACGTGCAGAATCAACGCGACTTCCCTTGGTCCATTGAAACAAGCGTGTTGACAAACCAACCTGTCGCCTACTCTAGATGATCTCCTTTATCCAGTGAAGCAAAGTTTTTTGACTTTATGTGACGGCTTTCCAGTGCCCTTGCCGTCGATGATAGGAGAATGCAAGTTTAGAACGCGTACAAACAGAGTCCATGCAGTTGATTGTAGATGCAATAAAACGTCTCTTTATAACTGGCTTTAGTGAACAACATGATAGCGAACTTGCTGTGGACTTTCCTTGTTCACATACACAAAAAAACCATACCTTATAGACCGCATACAACTAAAATTCTCCTTCTAAGCTACTCTGTCGTGCGGACAAAAACTTTGTGCTTCCCAATCACCAACGGACACACCTGTGGCTCAGGTGATCTCGTTATACACAGCCCCACCCAGTGGACAAAAACGTTACTACCACTAAAATGGCTCCTACACAATGTAACGTTCTATAGTGTTTGGAGAATGATACAATGTAACGTTATATAATGTTTGAAGAATGATACAATGGAATGTTCTGAAAAGCTCTTGCAGATGCGATCAGGATTTGATGAGGATTAGAGAGAACGCTTCTGTCATTTGTGAAAGGAATGATCGTCTGGGAATAGTGTGTGAAATCTACATGATGGAGAGATTAACAATGAAACTCAGAGAAATATGTCGAGTTACAGAACAGAAGAGCAGACCGAGGATAGACTTTATAATGAAGAGAAGGAAAGTCTCGAGAAATATTGGGAATGAGACTCTTCTGGACTCTAATATCCCCTCCTCAGGTTTCTGTTGTGTACAGTCCAATAATAACATTAAAGAAATTATATGAGAAGCCCAAACCAATAGCGGATCTGCAGCCGAGTGTTCAATCTAAAACTAGTGTTTGGAGAATCATGGGAAGGGCTGTGACTGAAGCGCTCTGAATTATGGGTCATGTATTGTTGCTTCTCAATTGATGTCTTTTCCGCCCTTTTTCTTTTATTTTATGGTTCCTACCGTTTCAATTCAATTCAATTCACTTCACAGTCATTTGTATAGCGCTTTTCACAACACAGCTTTACTTAACTCCACATCACAGTGAACAGAGATCAGTTCTCAGAGGAGACTAAGATCTGTTTCAGAAATGTTAGCTAAAGATGTATTCATATACACAATGTCATACTTTAAGGCAGAAACGATGAGCTCATTATAGTAAAGTATCCTTGATTGTTAACAAATGATTGAGATGTAGAGAACACAGCACTGGTGTGTGTGTGTGTGTGTGTGTGTGTGTGTGTGTGTGTGTGTGTGTGTGTGTGTCCATCAGCTGGGGTTCACTGCTTTTCTTCTTGTGTTTTCAGTGTATGTATTCAGGAATGGATTGCGTGGGGTGTGTGTTGTGAGTGATTTTGTGTGATTGCGTGTGATTTTGGGTCCATCTAAATGTGATTGCTGTAATAAAAATAAACAGCTCTTGTAACACTTTTTTGCATTACTGTATTAATATGAGTATTATTAATAAGAGTGTCTGACACACACTCGCAGGCCAAAGCAAACACACATGGAGAGAGATCCACTTCATCTGGACGAGGGAGTGCAGTCACAATCTGTGTAAGGTGGACACACACACACACACACACACACACACACACACACACACACACACACACACACACACACACACACACACACACACACACACACACACGGATCTGATCAGGCGCTCGGGTATAGACTCAAAAATAATACATTTACAAAACAACATTGATAAACACACACAGCACAGTTCACATTTACTAAAGCTCATATTCCCCGAGGTGTTCTTCTGCAGCCGATGTGGGCGTCTAAACTCGTCAGGGGGTTTACTTCTGCTTTCACAATGATCTTTACGGAGTCATGTGTGTGTGTGTGACCTGCGGGTCAGGCCGTATCAGACACCGCTGGAAGATTGTCACCTTTAAGACTTCTTCAAACGCTGTCGGCGCTCGTCCTCAGGGGCTTTCCAGACCAGAGCAGCCGAGCCTGATGGCGGATCACATTAAACACAGCAACAGCTGTTATTAACACACACACACACACACACACACACACATCAGCTGACATCATCACTAGAATAGACTCATCTCTATTGGCATCACACACAGGTAAAGTGAAACTGAAACTCTATATAAGATAAGAGCATTACTCACTGATATATAAATAACACTGAAATAAGCAAACTTGTTTTTATTTACCATTTAACTTATTTTAATTCTACTTTTAGAATTCTACTTTTTGGAATTGTGTGCATTTTTAAATAAATAAATGCACGTATTTATTTAATTTGATAAATACATATATTTATTTTAATAGATAAAATATATTTATTTTTGTCGTTTTTATTTATTTGTTTATTTTTAAATAAATAAATCGTATTTATTTATGTTTTTGAAATTTTATTCATAAATAAATATTTTTATTTATTTCAATGCGATACACCCCGGGTGAATAGGAGTAAGAATAATAACTAATTTATATCTCTTAATAATTAGTTATAATTATAAAATAATGAATAGATATCACCATGATTCACCAGTTGATTGAACACACTGATAATTGCAAAAAAAAAAAGTATTACATGTTTTTTGAAATGTTATGGTACATATGTAAATAAGGTGTTTTCAAATTAAAAATGCACTAATTTGCATACATTTCTAAAAACACATCTGAACATTGGATGAAGTCAGGTTAAATAATCCTTGTTTCATATAAATATATATATATATATATATATATATATATATATATATATATATATATATATATATATATATATTAGTCAAAGGGTTTTACAGAGGGGGTTTTGTATATCTATATTTATCTCTCCACAAATCAGAAAATACTATCAGCAGACAAAAATATATACATTTACACACACAAACATATAAAACTGGAATAAAATGTTGCAGAAAATCAGGAAAATGCTAAATGAACAAACCCCTCAGGAAAAGCATCAGAGTCCAGATGAGAATAAAGCGGGGAAGTTCGGGGAGCGTCAGTGTTGCTGAAGTGGAGATGTCAGGCTCAGTGTAGGAGGAAAAACACCCTAAACCCACACACACACACACACACACACACAGTGCTCTAAAAGACACAGTTAAAGTGTATCTTGGGTGTTTTCTGTCCACTAATCTGATAAAACACTTTATGAAAAGACCAAAATCCCAAAATTGACCGATGTATGAAAGCCCTTGCTGATAAATAAATGACTTATTTTTAAATTACTATTACTATTTCTTGATAATTTAATCATATTAGTTTAATATTTTGTGAAACAATAACAATATCAGTCACAATATCATAGTATATTCTGCATTTTTGTCGTCTGTCTCTTTAAATGCTGGATCTCGTTAAAGGGATAGTTCACCCATAACTGTAAACTCTGTCAGTAATTACTCGCCCTCGTGTTGTCCAACCCCGTCAGACCGTTTATCTTCAGAACACAAATGAAGATATTTTTGATTAAATCAGAGAGCTGGATCACTCCTGCATAAAGGCTGTCTGTTTTTATCGCCCCCCTGTGGACATCCATCATCAGGGTTACCTCAGTCGTCCGGACGCCACAGTCAGCCCGCGTGTGATTGGCTGATTAACTGCTCAGTTTCTGTCTTAAAGTGACGGCAGCCTAATATTCCTGCTGATGTCTGTCATCAATGTTAATAAAACAACAAAATGCCGCGTTAACAAAGATGAATCTATATTTAATTTCTACAGTGTTATTGCACATTTAGGATTAATAATAATTTCTGTACCTGAACACTACTGTTAGACTAACTTGTCATTTAGAGTTCATCTCTGCGGTCTTTAATGATCTGTGAACTTTAGTTTCTGATGTGGTGTTGAAGAATCCGATCCGTAGCTCTAAAACCGTTAAGCCTTCAGTGATCACATGACGAATCAAACCCTAACCCGGAGCAAACAAACACATTACGCAACACCACAATTACTTCAGGCAAGACAAATTAGTGTAATGAGCTGTTACATAAACGGTGCTTTTCTGAGAAACGAAAGGACTCAATGAGAGGAGAACGAGGGCGAGCGATCCCAGCGGAAGACTCCTCCATCCCACAGGAAAGTCCCGATGCGTGAATGAAGCGACACACACGCTGGAATCCACCCAGAAACACCGGCGACGCACAAAACCCCCTCGTCCCACGATCACACACACACACACAGACCCACATGCGCATTTGTTTCCATCACAATGAAACTCTCCCCATTTAATGACACTGGTACTTTCCACACACGCTTTTTATGAGCGCACCTGTAGACACGCCCCGCGTAACCCGAGAGCTCACCTGTGCAAACACACACACACAATAACACAAGGCACGGCGGGCTTTTGTAGTAAAGTTTATAGAGTTAAAATGCTAACATTACATCAAGAGAGTGTGTGTGTGTGTGTGTGTGTGAGAGAGAGAGAGATAAAGAGAGAGAGAGAGAGAGAGCACAAGATCCAGACACTGATTTACAGCAACGCTATTTACACCAATCAGAGAGCAGAAGAGTCTTCACGAGTCCATCAGCTCTACTTAAATCTATAAATGAAGTAGAATTCAACACAAACATTGTTCTCCGCTGCAGGACGAAGCACAAACTCACTGAATGTTTCTCTATACAGCACGAGTGCCGCGTGCTTCACTGTGATTGGTCGGCCGTGCTTCACTGTGATTGGTCAGCCGTGGGGCTGGCCGCCGCCCCCTCGTCGTTGCTGCTGTCCACTTCCTGTTGCATGGCCTCCTGGTCCAGGCGCTGGCTGGTGTAATCGCTGATCTCCAGGAACCCGCTCGGCTCCACCACAACATTAGACTGGCTGGAGTCGGGCATGATGGAGTACTGGGGGATCACCTGACAACAAAAACAAGCGTCAGCCAATCACAGCAGTGCTGGAGGATCACCTGACCACAAACACAAGAATCAGCCAATCACAACACAAACATCAGCCAATCACAACAGTGCTGGGGGATCACCTGACCACAAAAACAAGCGTCAGCCAATCACAGCAATTCTGGGGGATCACCTGACCACAAACACAAACGTCAGCCAATCACAGCAATTCTGGGGGATCACCTGACCACAAAAACAAACGTCAGCCAATCACAGCAATTCTGGGGGATCACCTGACCACAAACACAAGCGTCAGCCAATCACAACACAAGCGTCAGCCAATCACAGCAGTGCTAGGGGATCACCTGACCACAAACACAAGCATCAGCCAATCACAACACAAACATCAGCCAATCACAGCAGTGCTGGGGGATCACCTGACCACAAACACAAGCGTCAGCCAATCACAGCAGTGCTGGGGGATCACCTGACCACAAACACAAGCGTCAGCCAATCACAGCAGCCGCAGCAAGAGAATCATTGATCTTTGTTTTTCAGCACTACTAACTTTGATTAATCAAGTTATTTTCTCATTTTCTGGGGATGAAGTGAATAATTAGAGGTTTTCAGTAATACTGTACAACTGAAAGCCATTGTTTTAAACATTTAATCGCCCATAAAAACAAAAACAAAACTAAACTTAGACATTAATTATAATATGGTTTTGTAAAGATTTTTTAAGCTGTCCAATTAAAAGTTATGACTGTCTGATTTAATTTGAATGATGGCTTTTAATTACACTACTGCTGAATGGTTATAATTACTCATTTCACAGCTGCCATTAGAAATATTTTAAATGCTATGTTTTTTCCAGATTAATTTGGAGATTCAATACGAAAATATGAATTACAATATAGTACGAATAATAATTATAGAACAATGTGTGATTTAAACACATTTATATGTGATTTCAAACATGCTGAAGTTATCTACCGACCCGAGCCCAATTTTTTTAATTATCATGGCAAGCAATCATAAAATCCAGCATTTCCACACAAAAGCTACGATTTACTGTGAGAAACGCACCTCGGCTCGGGATTAAAATACAACCATAATGTTCGGGCCGGGTTCGGGTTTAAGTTTAAAGCCCGTGCAGACCTCTAGTGTGTGTGAGTGTGTGTGTGAGAGCAGCAGCCGCACCTCTATGATGTCCAGCTCTTTGCTCTTGGCTCGGCTGAAGGCCTCGAGCGTCTGCTTGGAGCTGCTGATGAGTGATGAAGAGGAGGAGGAGGCGGCCGCTGAGGTCATCGGGCCACAGTCGCTGGACGAGTCCACCATCATGGGCTCCAGCTCCGCCTCCAGCATGGAGATCTTCAGGATGTCCGAGCCCGAGGGCTTCTCCGGCACACTGGAGCTGGACTCGGACTGGAGCTTCACTGCCGCCTCGGCGCTGCTGGACACCGGCGCCCCCTGGAGATGAGGAGCCGGATGAGGAGCCGGCTGAGGACTGCCGAACGTGATCCTGGTGACGCTGGCGCCCTGCGTGATGATCGGCTGCTGCACCTGACACACACACACACACACACAGAGCCGTCACCAATAAAACAGGTTCTACACTGCAAAAGATGCTTTGCTCACTCATTATTTTTGTCTTGTTTTCAGTCCAAATTAGGGCTGTCAAACGTTTAATCGTGATTAATCGCATCCAAAATAAAAGTTTGTGTTTACATAATATATGTGGGTGCACTGTGTATAATTATTTTAGATATATAAACACACACACATGCTTGTATATATTTAAGAAATATTTTCATGTATATTCTGTATATAGATTTATATCTAATTTATATTATATATAAATATAAATATTTTATATATAAATAATATTTTTTTCTTAAATATACATGCATGTGTGTTTTTTATATATATACAAAATAATTATACACAGTGCCCCCACATGTATTATGTAAACATAAACTTTTATTTTGGATGCGATTAATCGCGATTAATCGTTTTGACAGCCCTAATATATATATATACAAATTCTTAAATCAAGATGCATTTACTTAGAGGAGTAAAATGCCATAAAAGAGTGTGTCTTGATTTCTGGGGAAATAAATCGAAATCGAGTTGTCTTAAAAAAGCAAAATTATCTAGAAAAAATGATAAACTTGAAAATGAAAAAATAAAACAGAATTTGGGAAAAGATAATCCTAAAAATATGAGCGTTCACAGAGCGTGTCACACACACACACACACCTGTGCGCTGCTCTTCCCGGAGCCCACGGGGTGATGCGCCTGCAGCGGCGGCGGCTGGGACAGCTGTGTGTGTGTGTTGGGCCGGTTGTGTGAGGTGGGCGCCTGCTGCAGTCGGGGCAGCTGAGGTGTGTGTGGAGTGAGGGACACCGGAGGAGGGCCAGCAGAGGGCGCTCTCGGGACCACAGCTCTCGCCGGCACAGGCTCCGCCCTCTTCGTCTCCGGCGGGCCAATCACAGGCTTGCTGAGGGTCTGCTGGGACGAGCGGTAGAACAGACCCGTCTGAGGGTCCAACGTGTCTCCCTCGAACTCGCCCTCGTCCACCAGCATCTGCTCCGGCAGCGGCTTCCCCTCCACCTGCACACACACACACACACACACACACGTATAAATAAATATATTGTTATGAATAATGTAATAAAAAATGATCCGGAACACAACACAATGCTGAATAAAGTCGGAGTTTTTGTTATTTTTTGGACCAAAATGTATTTTTGATGCTTCAAAACATTGTAACTAACCCACTGATGTCACATGACTACTCTGATGACGTCTTTATTTCCTTTCTGGACAAGGACAGTATACCGTACACACATTTCCAATGGAGAGACAGAAAGCTCTCAGACTAAATCTGAAATATCTTAAACTGTGTTCTGGAGATGAACGAGGTCTGACGGGCTTGGGAGAGTCATTAATGACATCATTTATATTTTTTGGGTGAACTGACCCTTTAACAGCAGCTCAAGGTCATGGGTTCAATGCATAAAGACGTGAAACACAGTTGTAGTCGCGGTGTAAATGTGATGCAGTGGCACATGTGGACTCAGGGCTGTGTGTGTGACCTGTTGTGCGGCGGCTCCACACGCTCCAGTGGTGATGCTCTTGGCTGAGCTCGACTGGTTCTGGTTCTGGCTGCTGGACGCAGTGACGTCTCCTCCCACCACAGCTTTACACACTTTACCTGAAACTGCACAGAAACACATCTTTAAAATCCAATTAAGACCCTTTCACAAATAAAATGTATACTTGATGTCCATATAGAACAAAAATAAATCATGCATTTTGCTTCATTGAACGGCACATAAACTGCAAAACTACAGCACGCATACATAATACAAATGAACTAGATGTCGATCGATACTAGGGCTGGGTAATAAATATCGATTTCTCGATATTAATCGATTCTCATTTTTACGAACCGATATCGATTCTTCAATCTCAAGAATCGATTAGTCATCCTGTTTCATTTGAATGAATGGATCATTGTATCGCGGCTGCGCGCATCCAAAAAATCGCAATAATCTTTGTCCTTTGTTTCTATTGATATGAAACAAAGTCTCAGTTTTCAAATTACGTCCATTTTCTTTAGAAATTCAAAAACATAAATAGTGTTTTGTCGCTGTGGCGTGAGATCGCTCTGGAGAAGCAGCAGCGCTGATCTCTCTTCCGGCTTAATAATACCAGTCACAGCGCCAAATAAACATGAATGAGCATCTGAAAGTGTGTTAAAGATAGAGGACAACTTATCCAAATCCGGATCATGTCACATTGATTCGCTCAATCAGCGTTTCAACCGTGAAAGACGTCAGTTAAACAGCTTATAATCAATGTATCGTCATATTTACCTCAGAAAACCCACATAAACTCGTTAGTCAGCTAGAAAAAATAACTCTAGAGAGGAGCATTTTGATAAATATATACACCATATTACATATGCATTATAATCTTAATGTTCTTCAATATTTAATGCATATTTGAATAAATCTGGCAGGTTTTATGTTCCATAGTAGGAAAAAAAAATATACTATGGAAGTCAATGAGACCAGAAACTGTGTGGTTACTGACATTCTTCTAAAATATCAGAAAATCAGCTGAATGGATTCAAAAGCAGTAAAACTGAACTGTTTAACTCTGGGGGAGTGGTAAAACAAGCCTATTTCCAAAAAAAGTGGAGTATCCCTTTAAGGGATACAATTATTGACTACAGGGAGACTTTAAATATATTAGGAGGACCCAGGGTTGAGATGTGGGCATTAAATGAGTCGGTGCTGGTGTACCGATAGGGATGTACTCCGGGATGGGGTCGGCGTCTCCGGTGTTCTGACCCGACGGCTCCGGGGACTGTCTCCGCTCCGAGGACACCGGGATCGGCACTGCCATCTGACTCAGGTCGATCGTGTGCTGGCGAGGTTTAGCGTCGCTCTTCTCCTTCACTGTAACAGCACACACACACACACAGTCAAACAAATGTATTCAGACACTTGATATCATTTTTTATATGTTTTCACTAGTGTGTGTTGGACACTATAGTTCATTTCTGTAAGAGAGGAGCTGTGACATATTACACACAAATACTCTTCATACAGAGACTACCAGTAAAACTGATTCCTCCACTTTGAGCTGAGGATGTTTTCCTGAAGTGTGTTTTCTGCTCTTTTTACACACACACTGAACAACATGAAGCATTGCTTGGTCACTGGTTGAGCTAAACTGGTATCATCTAATCGTGTAGCAGACAGATATTCACCATCATTCATGTGTGAGAGTCCAACAGAAGGACGGACAAAAGCAGTCAAATATCAAACACTGAGTTCTGCTCATGTTTCATAACTATAGCGAGTAAACTGTGATAAATGTTGAAGGAGTCTGGATAAGTTTTAGTTTGACTGACAGAAACTGATGCAGGGTCACACACACACACACACACACACACACCGCTGGTCTGCTGCAGCTCCAGAAGGGCTTTAATGGTGGACGTTGCTGACTGGGACTCTCCAGTAACGTCCTGGTAGATGATGGTGGGACTGGCCTCCACGGACACCTCCTGCTCGGCCCAGTCCTGCCCCCTGGAGGCGATCACGTGCACCAGCGGCTGAGCGTCTGCGCACAGAGATCATGTCTTCATAATAATACTGCATTTTATTAAAGACACCTTCCAAATCCCTCAAGGCCACCATACAACATGTAGCAGCAACAATAACAATATTAAAATAACAGTAACACTTTAAAATAAGGTTCATTATTTAACATTGGTTAATGTATTAACTAGGGTTGTCAAATGATTAATCGCATCCAAAATAAAAGTTTGTATTTACATGATATATGAGGATGCATTGTATATAATTATTTTATATATATATATATATAAATACACACCCATGCTTGTATATATTTAAGAAATATATTCATGTACATGCTGTATATAGATTTATATAATTTATATTATATATAAATATAAATATTTTATATATAAATAATATTTTTTTCTTAAATATAAATGCATATGTGTGTACTAATATATACATACAAAATAATTATACACAGTGCACCCACATATATTATGTAAATACAAACTTTTATTTTGGATGCGATTAATCGCGATTACAACACAGGCGGATCTGACTGATCCGGGATCAGAACAGCAGCTTTAGCTCTGCTTTTACATGTTTCTGAATGTTAGCGGAGACGTTTGTGTAGTTGTGGAGTTCCGCTGATCATCTCATCATCATGTTGAACTCTTCCACAAGTGTCCACAGTTCCTGAGACAGTGTTTATAAGACAGCGCTGGTCAATAGTGTTCATCTGTGCTGACCTCAGAACAGTTTCAGGCTCAGCTGGATCTTCTCCAGTGCGTTAGAACTGGGCTCTGGTGTGTGTGAACGTGCAGATTAAGGGCCGGGGATATTGTAATATAATATGTATATATTTATAAAACTCCTAAAAAAGTGTGTCGGGCTTGATGACCATGGGGAAATGTGTGCTAGAGAGTTGAGAGCCACTGGTATAAAGCTATTCAAAGCATCGTTCGATGTAAATTGTGATAATTGTAGTTATTAACCGCCAATGGTGACGTCGGTCTGATGTGCGTCCCTACCGTGTGTGCTGTCGGACTCGCTGAGCGCGGCGGAGTCGTCCCGGAGCGTCTCCTGAGAGGATCCAGAGGGGTCGGCGCCGCGAGAGACCTGCTGAAGCGTCTCGCTGACCAGCTGACGAGTCTGCTCGCTCACCACCGCCTGGAACGCCATGGGCTTGGGCTTGATCAGGACCTGCACACACACACACACACACACACACACACACCGTATTTAAGATGTGAAGCTAATAGATCTACCCACAGAATCAGGTGACTGTAAATTAGGGCTGTCAAACGATTAATCGCGATTTATCCAAAATAAAAGTTTGTGTTTACATAATATATGTGGGCGTAGTGTGTATAATTATTTTGTATATATAAAAACACACACATGCATGTATATTTTTAAGAAAAATGTGTTCTTAAAATATCAAATATTTATATTTATACATAATATTAATTATGTATAAATATATACTTTCATATTTTTCTTAAATATATACATGCATGTGTGTGTATTTATATATACACAATAATTATACACACTAAGCCCACATATATTACGTAAACACAAACTTTTATTTTGAATGCGATAAATCGCGATTAATCGTTTGACAGCCCTACTGTAAATGCGCAAAATCCGTTTCATTGCAGTTTTGCGAAAAAAAAAAATCCTTTTTCGAATTGCCCGAAAAACCTCCTCATGCGAGCGTAAAAACTTTTTTGCGATAAACGGGAGTTTTTGCGAAATTGACGTGTTTCCATTGAGCGCATTTTCATTTCGCAATTTCAATTTGCGCAAAGTGAAGGGTAATGGAAACGCTAGTGACTCGTTTAGAGGAGCTGTCAATCATGACGTCACATTCACGTTTATATGGCATCAAATAACGAGACCAAACTTATATTTACATCAGCGAGATAAAACTAACTAAAATAACAGAAAACAACTTTAGAAAACGTGTATTTGAAGTGTAATTTGATTAGTCTCCATCGCGCCCCATTAGACTTCATAGTTTACGAGCTGTACTGGGACCAGCCACTGGGGGCGATCGAGACTCTGTGGACGTTCTTTGCGTGCATATGTGAAAGTGAACTCCTCCTTGAATGTAACTCGACACCCTTGCCTCATTTAGTATTCCCGCTATATGAATATGCAAATGAGCCCCGCCTCTGACCTGTGTCTTGCCCTGCTGTCCGTAGACGATCTTGGTGGGGATGATCTTGGTGGCGGTGGAGGGCGTGACCCCAGCGCTGAGGCTCTTGGGCTGCGTCACGATCATCTTAGTGATGGGTCTGGACGCGGTGATGATGGCGGGCTTGGACCCGGGCATCGCCTGCAGGCTCTTCTCTCCCTGAAACACACACACACACCCTTGTCAGCGCCACATCAGCGCCCGCACGGTCATGTGACGGTCACGTGACCTCACCCCGGCGTTCAGCAGCGTCGTGACCACGTTCTTCCCCGGCAGGCCCTGGATGGTGGTCCCCTTGCCTGAGGTCTTCTGCACCACGATCACGTTGGGCTTCGACGTCATGGGGATGGTGGTGATCTTCGTGGTGCTTCCTGTTAATAGCCAGAACCAATAATGAGAATATGGTGCAAAAGTTCATTTATTTCAGTAATTCAACTTAAAAGCTGAAACTAATGTATTATATAGACTCATTACATGCAAAGTGAGATATTTCAAGCCTTTATTTGTTATAATTGTGATGATTATGACTCACAGTAGGGCTGGGTATTGAGACAAATTTCACAATTCGATTCGATTTTGATTACGATTCAATTGAATATTGATTATTTTGGATCTCAGTTACAATAAATGGCAATTTTTCTCAAGGGAATCAAATCTCTAAACTAATGCTGTAAACTATGGGAGTCTAGTTGTAGCTTCATTAGCCTAATATGAAGGTAATAATGAATGAATCACTTAAATTACACTTTTATTTATTTTTATAATAAGAAGATTATATGAAATATAAACATTTAAATGGTGGCTTCATAAAAACTTGCCAGATTTATTCAAATATGCATTAAATATTGAAGAACATTAAGATTATAATGCATATGTAATATCATATGGTGTATATATTTATCAAATTGCTCCTCTCTGGTTATTTTTTCTAGCTGACTAACGAGTTGATGTGGGTTTTCTGAGGTAAATATGACGATACATTGATTATAAGCTGTTTAACTGACGTCTTTTCCACGGTTGAAACGCTGATTGAGTGAATCAATGTGACATGATCCGGATTTGGATAAGTTGTCCTCTATCTTTAACACACTTTCAGATGCTCATTCATGTTTATTTGGCGCTGTGACTGGTATTATTAAGCCGGAAGAGAGATCAGCGCTGCTGCTTCTCCAGAGCGATCTCACGCCACAGCGACAAAACACTATTTATGTTTTTGAATTTCTAAAGAAAATGGACGTAATTTGAAAATTGAGACTTTGTTTCATATCAATAGTAACAAACGACAAAGATTATTGCGATTTTTTGGATGCGCGCAGCCGCGATACAATGATCCATTCATTCAAATGAAACAGGATGACTAATCGATTCTTGAGATTGAAGAATCGATATCGGTTCGTAAAAATGAGAATCGATTAATATCGAGAAATCGATATTTATTACCCAGCCCTAGTTCCTAGTTCACAGATATGAAAACCTTTTCACAATATTCTAATTTTGGATTTGGGGTTTTCTCATAATCTGTAATCATCACAATTAAAACAAATAAAGGCTTGAAATATCTCACTTTGCATGTAATGAGTCTATATAATATATTAGCTGTACAATGAAACTAGTTAATTAACCCTTTCACGAATTCTCTTTTTCAGTTTAGTGTTCCTGTGTTATGGCCCACCGCATGCATATCGTCACAGGTGTGTGTTTAACTGTGATCTCACAGTCTCCCCCCAGGAGCCCCTGTCACCTGACACCATGCTGCTGGTGATGATCTTGCCGCCCAGCGTGGCGAGGGACTTGGGCACGACGGTGATGATGCTGCCGCTGGTGGTCTTGACGTACGTGGCTCCGGCGGGGGACGACACCCGAGTGCCGAGCGCAGGGCTGACCGACGGACGAGTGTATGTGGCCTGAGTGCCTGCGAAACACAGCATTTCAAACTCAAGCCTTTAAAAATATATAGTGTTATTAATGAGCGACACATATAGCCTACATCTATTTACATGCAAACTTTGATCATGGATAGATGCCCTTTATGTGTATTTAGGCAATGTTTTTCTTTTTTTAAATGGTATTTCATTGACCTGTGGGGTTGGACACCAGTTTGGTGGTCATGATGGCGCCGTTGCTGCTGACCACCATGATGGGGGCGGAGCTACTGCTGGGCAGGGCGGCACCCGAGGGCTTGGGCAAGATCTTACTGGGCTGCATCTGCTGCGTGATGATCTTCACACCTGCACACACACACACACACACACGTCAACTCAGCTTCACTTCTGTGTTTATAGAAGTATAGCGTCAGTTGAGCTTAAGCCGGTTCAGTGATGCTTCATTTTCGTTGTTAAAAAGTTATTAGTTCATTAATATATATATATATATATATATATATATATATCCGCGCTGGAGTAAACCATGATGTCATCGTCCAGCTCAGCTCAGTTCTCATATAATGCTGTCAGTGCAGGAGATCAATAATATTGATGAATATTATATTAAATGTTAAATTTAATATCCCCATCTAAGCTAGCCAAAAGCCAAAAGGGGAAAAAGGCGCCACAGCACAAAAAAACATTAAAAAATAAATAAAAAAAGAGCTTTTATTAAAAATTAAATAACCATTTTATTTAAAAGTACAACTGTACTGTATTACAATAATAATATGTCAAGTTTTAAAAATGAAAATAATTTCTTGTGGCTTTTGTATGTCGGTGTGCCTGCGGATCGGAGCGCTCGTGTGTGAATGAACTCGCTCTGAAACGCTGCTAACTCAGTCGCAGGTCACACGCCGACCTGACGTTCTGTCAATCACGATTACACACCGCCTCCGAAACCCTCCGCCAGGAAATCATTCGGATCGGGTTGGGTTTTCTGCATTTTTCGCTTCCGTATTAAACGTTGAGGAGTTTCGACCAATCAGAGCCACCGGATGCTGAAACCCATACGATGATGTCGGACTCTGTGTGTGCGCTCACCGGACTCCTGCTTGATCTGAATGGTGGGTTTGGCCCCGGGGCCCGAGGCCTGAGGAGACGCCAGCGCCTGCAGCGCTTTAGGAGACACACACTGCACGGCCTGCTGGGCCTTGGGGATCTGCAGGATCTGAGACGAGGAGCCAATCAGAGCCTTCGGGGACGGCAGACGCGTGGAGGACATCTTCAGTGCCGTGGAGGAACCGCCTGAACACACACACACACGTGAAAACCCAACAAACACGTGTAAAAACAACACACACAGTGGACTGCATTATTAAAGGATCGCCTCATCTCATGTTCTCGAGGGTCCTCGTCGAGCTGGCCGGTACACTGGCTCATACCGGCGTTTATTACTGTTGGGGCATGATTTTTTAATATCACAATACCCGTGTGTGTGTGTGTGTCTTTAACAGCGCTAGGAACGTGACGCTGTGTGAGAGGGTCTGCTGATGTGCAGATGTGTGTGTTACTGAGCCACTGACAGCGCTGAATACACATTTTCCATCTAATCTTTCCTGATAAAGCAGCGTCTATGAGCCGTCACCATGGAAACCGCTGTTTCTGCCGCTCTACAGCGCCTCCTGCTGGAGCTCTTCATGAACACTAAAGGAACTCCACTTCCTGGAGACAGCCTCGTGTTCAGCTCAGAGTTACTACGGCCAGATTTACCAGTTTGAACCCATTCAGCCGATCTCTGGCTCTGGCGGTACTTTTAGCATAGCTTAGCATACATCATTGAATCCGATTAGACCGTTAGCATCTCTCTCAAAAAAAAAAAAAATGACCAAAGTTTTTTGATATTTTTCCAATTTAACACTTGAATGTTCTGTAGTTCATCGTGAGCTAAGCCGGACGGCGAATGAAAAGTTGAGGTTTTCTCGGCTGATCTGGCTGGAACTATACTCTCATTGTTGCGCTCACTACTGCACGGGTGTTTGGTAGAGAACGCAGGTTAATAGGTGGGAGGTGCACGTTCCTGATTGAAGGAGGGACAAGTTAAGCATTGAAACGCTTATCAGTGAGATCTTAAAAAACGGTGCGTTATTATGAGCTTGAGATGTACGCAGAATCAAGTTTGTTTGCATGATTGTCTCGTCGGGAGAGACGCGCCACCGGTAAGCTGCTGTTTAATAATAAAATGCTTAATGAGATGCGGGGTAAGTTGCCTGTTTGTTTATATAATTAATGACGACCGCGGCATATGCGCGCAATTTGTGTGTAGATAAATGTTATTAAATGTTGCTGTGGGAACACTGAGAACCTCGTTTGAAATCAATGTTTAATGTTGTCGTATCGATAGTATTCGTGGTAAAACTTAAGGAAATGTTTGGATTTGCAGCGCTTCACTTTCATATGAGTCACTTCCTGGTTTGCGATGCCGGATGGGAAATGTAGTTTGTCGTCTTGCGTTGATAATGAGTTACTATACTGAAGCGCCACTACATAAACTACACTTACTAGATTCGTCGGGCCAACGTACTGAGAATATTTCTTTGATTTAGAGCGATTGGCTTAATTGAATATTGATGTATTGTGTGAAGCTGTTGCATCTCTGTGTTTAATGTTTATGTTATAGTCATTTAGGTTGAATACTAGATTATACTATAATATTTATTGAGAACGTTGATTAATATTACGAGATATTTATTAGAATTAATATTTTATATTGTGCAGAATTTATAGTATGATATGTAAGTGGTTATTAATATTGTTATTTACTCTATCTTTTTATGTCTATAGGTTTATAACCTCTTTGTTTGTGGACTAATCAACTAAATGTGGAAATAAAGATCCAAGTAAACAAAACCACAATTGAGTTATGAAACGTGTTCTCTCCTGACGCCCCGTTCGGTGGGGAAATTCTTGGAAAAACCGAACAGTTATAAACCGCGGCCCATTGCACCGGAGTGAGTGCAGTAAAGAACAGCCCCAAACTGCTTCTTTAAGGAAGTTTGATCAACAGAGGATCAGCTGGCTTCTCACTTTTGTGACTGACTCCAGGTTTTCATTAACTAAACTGCCTGTTGATCAAAGATAAAAGAGGTGAATACACATTGAGTGTGACAGCTCTCTAGTCAACAAAGGGAGTAACAATGGCAGACTTGGAGCAGCTTAAAGGTGTGCGATCAAGAGCACAGGCTTCATTCACTAAAAGAGCTCATATTCTCACCAAACCTGGGCTTTTGGAACCGACTGAAGTCCTCAAAGAGTGGAAGATTTTCAGGACGGATTTTTCTAAAGTCACAGAGGCGGGATTTGAGTATGTTGAAGCCTTGAGGGAGTCAACGGATGAAAAGGTGCAAGCATCGGCAGATCAAATTGATGTGAAGACAGCGGAGTGTGAAAAAAGGTTTCTTGAAGTAAAGGCAGCCACTCAGGAAATTTTTTGGAACAGTTACGCAGAGGAGGCGTTCTTCAAACAGGTTAATGAGGCTGAGAAGGCCCTCGCTCGGGCGGAGGAAGAGGAAGTTAACCCTCGGAAGTCAATCAAGGAGTGTAGGTTAAGGAATAAAGCTCTTGAAAGAGAGGTAGTTGAACTCGAAGAAATGTTAGTGGAGTGGGAGGAGTTGGTTCCTGGTTCAGAGAGGTTAGATCTCCGAACTCGGTACAAGACATTAAAGAAGCGGGTCCTGGCATTGTCTGACAAACTTGAGCAGGATGAAGCAGACCTAGTGAATGGTACAGGAAGAAATCTAGGAGAGGATAACAGCGCAGCTGGGGATCCAAAACAAGAAGATCCTTTCCTCTTTCTCCCTAAGATGTCTTCCGATCGCAAGCTGAAGCCCAAGAGTTATACAGGTGCATTGAACATCAGCTCTCAGCCCCTCTCACAGCAAAGCAGCCCGGAAAGGACCAAAGGGCACCCTGATGTCAAGCCTCAAATCAGCCTTGAAAAAGTACGGCTACCCACTTTCTCTGGTGACATGAGAGACTATTATCGATGGAAGAGTGAGTGGGAAGACCTACAAGAATTGGGTAACCCACAAGGAGTGGAATGTATAAAAAAGTTTCACTTGTTAAATAGTCTCCATGAAGAAGTCAAAAAGGATCTTGTGCTATCTCGCTGTGGAACCGCCGACGACATGTTCAGGTTGCTAGACAGCAAATATGGGAACAGAGCAAAAATAGTCCTTATGATCGTCAATGAAGTCCAGTCTCTTCCTCCTGTCAAAGGGAACAATCCACGAAGAACCATTGAATTGATCCAAGCTGTAGAAAGGGCACTGTGCAACCTCCAGATCCTTGGTGAAGAGGACGCTGTGAAGAACCGAGTTGTTGCTCAATCTCTAGAAAGCAAGCTTCCCAGTTCACTCAAGAAGGAGTGGATTATGCACAAAACTGACCCAGCAAACAGGTTCTCTCCACTGGATCATTTTGATAGCCTCCTAGAATTCCTAAAGAGGCAGGAGGAGATTCTTGAGGAGTTGGACCAGCTAGAGCCAAGCCCTGCAGATAAAGGCTCTGTTGAGAAGGGTGCTGCGGATTACTTCGAGAAGAGGGGGAGGAAGGCTTTCACTAAATCCTCAGTAGGTCAGAGGGACGGTTTCCCCAGTTGTACTGTCTGTGGAGATAATTCTCATGGTGGCAAGTTATTTGCGTGCAAGGTCTTCAGAGAGGAAGATCTTGTGAGAAAAGGGGCCCATGTGAAGAAACTAGGGTTGTGCTTCAAGTGTTTGCGGTCTCACCCTAGGGATGGGAAAGGATGTACACCTAGATACCTCTGCCCAAAAGTAGACTGTCGGAAAGGAGGGATGTCAGATCACAATTACCTTCTGTGTCCTAAACCACCGGTTCCAAAGAAGGACAGCAGCAGTGAACAGCAGAGCGTTATGAAAGTTGGAGGAAGGAAACTTGGCCTAACCAACAAGCAAGAAGAGTTTCTGGCAGAGTTGACTCCAGAACAAAGAGAGAAATACAAGAGTGTGTTCTCAAACAGAATATCAACTACCGTATCTGCCACGGCTGAAGATAGACTGCAAGAGCATCCAGTGGTGATGATGCTGATGGAAGTAACAACAAACTCAGGTTGCCTTATTGGCTCTCTAATCGACCTCGCATCTGACACAAATTATATCACCAATGAGACAGCCGATCGCCTTGGACTGTGCGGTGAGAAGATCAAGCTTATAGTTCATGGAGTCGGAGGGATGAAGAAGACTGTCTTTACAAAAAGATACTCCCTACGGTTAAAAGTGAAGACGCCTAAGGGAGAGGTAGCAGAGCATAGAATTTTCTGTTATGGGTTGAAAGACATCGCAGAGGTGACTCAGCCAGTCACAGCCAAGCAATTGCAGAAGTTCTTTCCAAATGTACCCAGAGACGAGCTAGTTCGTCCCAAAAAGATTGACCTCCTTATCAGTCATCGAGAAGGCCGCCTTGTTCCCCAGCCAATTAAAATAGTAGGAGATCTCGTCCTTTGGGACGGTCCGCTGGGAAAGACTGTTGGAGGTACCCATCCTGATCTTATTGAGACTGTTGATTTGGCAGTATACCACTCTGAGACACACCTAGCAAGGACCATGAGATCAGCTTCGATGGCGTACAAAGAAATCATCTTACCTCAAGAAGGAGATGCACTTGTCCGAAGCACCAAAACCACTTACAATGAGGTTCTTGAGTGGTTCAGGTGGGACAGCATTGGAGCTGCATGCAGTCCTCAATGTGGAGGTTGTAAGTGTGGTAGGTGCCCTCCTGGGGGAAAAGAGATGACCCTCAAGGAGGAGCGAGACCTGGAAAAGATAAAAGAATGTCTAACATATGTATTAGCAGACAAGCACAGCAACTCTCCCCATTGGGACGCAGCCTATCCCTGGAAGACAGACCTCAAGACACTGCCCGACAATAGGCAGGCGGTGGAGGCAACATTCAGAAATACTGAAAAGCGTCTGGAGAAGGAACCAATGTGGAAAGCTACATACAAAGAGCAAATACATGAGATGGTTTCAAGGGGAGCTGCTGTTAAACTCACGGAAGAGGAAATAAATAAGTGGGAAGGACCAAAGTGGTATATCAGCCATCTGGTTGCACTGAATCCGCATTCCTCTTCAACCCCAGTGAGAATTGTGTGGAATAGTAGCCAAGAGTATCGAGGTATAAGTCTGAATAATCTCCTCCACAAAGGTCCCGATGTACTCAATCCCATCAGAGGAGTCCTGTTGAGGTTCAGGAGTGGACGCCATGCCGCACTGGGTGATGTAAAGAAAATGTATAACTCCGTGTGGCTGAAAGATCAGGAAGTTCACCTCCACCGATTCCTCTGGAGAGATGACCCTAAAGACGATATTGAGGTGTTTGCGGTTGTCAGAGTGAATATCGGTGATAAACCCGCAGGATGTATCGCCCAAGTCGCAATGAGGGAAACTGCCAACCTTCCTCAGTTTGCTGATATGGTGGAAGAACGCCGAGCTCTAATTGAGGACAGTTATGTGGACGATATTCTAACCTCACACAATGATCCTGAAGCATTGGAAAAGATCACCAAAGGGGTAGAGGAGATGTTAAAAGTGGGAGGCTTCTTCCTGAAACCATGGGTTCTATCATGCCAAAGTGGGAGGGGTGGAGTCACTACTGAAGCCAGTATACCAAAGACCTTGGTATTGCCTAACCAGATTCATGATGGGGAGAACAAAGCACTCGGAGTCGGTTACGAACTTGAAACTGACAAACTTCGGTTGCAGACGTCTATCAATTTCTCCAAGAAAAGAGGAAAAATGAGGACGGGAGTAAACCTGAGCATGGAGGATGTCAGGGAAGGAACACCAGACCCCCTTACGAGACGCATGCTTCTTAGCCAGATAGCCGCCTTATATGACCCTGTTGGTCTTGCTTCACCAGCCAAGCAAAAGGGAGTAATGTTGGTTCGGGAATCATTTCAGGAAGCTGGTAGGGACAACCCATCTAAAAATACATGGGATTTCCCTCTCTCACAAAAACTTCGAGAAGCCGCAATAACTTTCTTTGAAGAAATCGTGAGACTTGGTCAAGTAAAATTTGAGAGAAGCCTTACACCGCCTGGAGCTAAAGGGTTGCCAATAGGGATCACCTTCTCAGATGGAAGCGAATCCTCCTATGGGGCTGTACTTTATCTGAGGTGGGAAACCAGTGATAAAGTTGAGGTGAAGTTGGTAGAATCCAAAGCGAAACTCGCGCCTCTTGACTTGAAAGGAGATGTAATCAAATCAGAGCTTTGTGGTGCGGTGTTTGCTACCCGCCTAAAGAAATATTTTGAGAAACACTGCTATATTAAAGTCAAGGAATGGATTCACTTCGTGGACAGCCAAACAATCCTGGCAGCCATCCAAAAGGACAGCTATGGCTTCCAAACCTTTTTCGCTAACCGAATCGGCGAGATTCAGAAAGCTGGAAATGTGGAAGATTGGAGGTGGATTGAAGGCAGAAGAAATATTGCGGACTTACTGACCAGAGGTGCAACTCCTGAGGAACTTGGTGAAGGGTCAGAATGGCAGCAAGGCCCTGAGTTTCTGAAAAATCCCAAGACCGACTGGCCTATGAAGATGGCTAGTGAGATTATACCCTCTGCTGCTGAAGATGTTGGAAAACTCCAGCGGAAAGCCTTCTCGGCGGTGGTCACTAGGGCCCAGTCTAAAGAAAAAACTGGACTTAATGGGCTTGACAGTAAGGCGAACCTCAAAAATGAAAGAGTTAATAATAAATCGACATCACCAGCCATCCCAAGTGTAACATCAGTAGCAAACAAGCAGAGAAAGTATTGGGCAATTGGGCTGGTGCGCCTTGTGGAACCTCAACGTTTCAGTTCTCTGTCCAAGCTGTGTGGTTCCATAGCCTGGACTCGACGGGCTGCAGACACTTGGCTAAGAAAATGCCAGGCACCAGACTCATTAAAGTGGGAGGCAAACAATTCTATCCTGTCAACTGAGGAGAGAGCACAAGCATTCCAAGACCTGGTCTTCGCCGCCCAAGATGGTTGTCAGTTTCTGGACTCAACACTTAACCGCTTGGTGGTCCACAAGGACGAGAACACAGGACTTCTTCTCTGTGGAGGACGAATCCAGTGCTGGAAAGAAGATGGGACAGCTGTTCCCTTAATTCCTTTCAATTCATGGCTCGCAACACTACTGTCTAGAGAAGCTCATAACAAGAACCATGAAGGTGTTGCTGCTACACTTTTGCATACCAGGAGGAAGGTGTGGATTATGCAGGGTCGTAGGATAGTGAAGAAAGTTGTAAACGACTGTATTGAATGTCGCAAGAGAAAAAGTAAGATGTGCCAACAAATGATGAGTGACCTGCCGCCAGAAAGATCACAGCGTGCTAACCCATTTGAATACACCACACTTGACCTCTTTGGCCCTTTTGAGATCAAGGATGCTGTCAAGAAAAGAACTGGAAAGAAAGTTTGGGGTCTAGTATTCTGCTGTATGGCATCAAGAGCAGTTCATGTGGATCTAGTTGATGATCAATCATCTGAAAGCTTTCTCCAAACTTACTTTCGCTTTGTAGCAATGAGAGGCAATCCCAGAAAGATGTGGTCAGATAGGGGAACCAATTTTATTGGAGCTAAACCTGCCCTACAAGACATGCACAGGTACTTGGAGACTTTACAGGAAGTAGCCATAGAGGACAAAGCCGCCAAGAATGGAACAGTGTGGGCATGGAACTTTCATCCGGCTGACGCACCACATCGTAATGGGGCTGCGGAAGCTGCAGTTAAACTTATTAAAAGAGCCCTCACTAGCCTTGGAGGCACAACAAACTCACTCACTTGGGGTGAGCTCCAAACGCTCTTCTTCCAGGCAGCTAACCTCACAAATGAAAGGCCGATTGACGCCAGAGCACAAGAACAGGAGGACTCTGTAGAGTATTTGACCCCCAATGATCTGCTTCTCGGGAGGACAAGGCAAAGTGGGGATACAGGTGGAATTGACTTGTGTATCCATCCCTGGCGCCGTCTCAGGTCCATTCAGATAGGTGTGGATATGTTCTGGAAGAGGTGGAGCGAACTCGCCGGACCTAACTTATTCATCAGACCAAAGTGGCACCGGACCCAAAGGAACGTGGAAATTGGTGACATTGTTTGGATTGCTGATCAAAATGCATTACGTGGGCAATTCCGGCTTGGACGGATCCAGGCCGTGTACCCTGATAAGAAAGGACTTGTGAGAGATGCTGACGTTAAAGTATGTGCCAGCCTTCCTGCCTCCCAAGTAAGTGGGCAACTTAAGAGGATCCTTCAGCAGCCGACATCAGTCATCCTACGGAGAGACGTGAGAAGACTGGTAGTCCTCATTCCTGTGGGAGACCAATGACTCGGAGAAGCTTGTTTCTTTACCATTAATTGCACTAACTTTCAAGAGAATGGACCAACCTTGACAGAAGATTATATCTGTCAGTGGAGGTTAACAGAGACATAAGGGTTTTATTAAAAAAAAAAAAAAAAAAAAAAAAAAAAAAAAAGATGTCTTTGAAATGTAGAGCCGTGACCGTTTGGAATCACATGATTACACGGTCAAGTGGGAGGTGTTGCGCTCACTACTGCACGGGTGTTTGGTAGAGAACGCAGGTTAATAGGTGGGAGGTGCACGTTCCTGATTGAAGGAGGGACAAGTTAAGCATTGAAACGCTTATCAGTGAGATCTTAAAAAACGGTGCGTTATTATGAGCTTGAGATGTACGCAGAATCAAGTTTGTTTGCATGATTGTCTCGTCGGGAGAGACGCGCCACCGGTAAGCTGCTGTTTAATAATAAAATGCTTAATGAGATGCGGGGTAAGTTGCCTGTTTGTTTATATAATTAATGACGACCGCGGCATATGCGCGCAATTTGTGTGTAGATAAATGTTATTAAATGTTGCTGTGGGAACACTGAGAACCTCGTTTGAAATCAATGTTTAATGTTGTCGTATCGATAGTATTCGTGGTAAAACTTAAGGAAATGTTTGGATTTGCAGCGCTTCACTTTCATATGAGTCACTTCCTGGTTTGCGATGCCGGATGGGAAATGTAGTTTGTCGTCTTGCGTTGATAATGAGTTACTATACTGAAGCGCCACTACATAAACTACACTTACTAGATTCGTCGGGCCAACGTACTGAGAATATTTCTTTGATTTAGAGCGATTGGCTTAATTGAATATTGATGTATTGTGTGAAGCTGTTGCATCTCTGTGTTTAATGTTTATGTTATAGTCATTTAGGTTGAATACTAGATTATACTATAATATTTATTGAGAACGTTGATTAATATTACGAGATATTTATTAGAATTAATATTTTATATTGTGCAGAATTTATAGTATGATATGTAAGTGGTTATTAATATTGTTATTTACTCTATCTTTTTATGTCTATAGGTTTATAACCTCTTTGTTTGTGGACTAATCAACTAAATGTGGAAATAAAGATCCAAGTAAACAAAACCACAATTGAGTTATGAAACGTGTTCTCTCCTGACGCCCCGTTCGGTGGGGAAATTCTTGGAAAAACCGAACACTCATCCAGCGTAATAATCCACCGTAGCGCTGCGTGATATCATTGCCCAGCCACGCTTCAAAAAAATTAATTAAACACGTCCGTGAAATCAGTATATTCTGAAAAATAGTGTGATTAAAATTTTGGGTCACTACACACACACACACACACACACTCACCCTGTGCGATGGTGGACATCACCACGGAGGGGCTGGAGGACACCACGGTCGTCACGGCGACAGCACTGGGCCCCGGGGCCGCACAGGAGCCGGCGGAGATCACCATGGTCTGCTTCTGATTGGACGCCGTGAGCGCCGCGCTCGACACCAGCTTCGACACCGCCGCGTAGTTGTGGGACTTCGACAAGATGTTCGGCACGAAGTTGGAGCTGGGAGACGTGGTCACGATGATCACCTGCAGGACAGAGCGTTTACTCTGTGTGTGTGTGTAGATGCACTTTTATGGACTTCAAAACAGAAACGCTCATTCACTGCCATTATAAATCTGTGTGTGTGTGTGTGTGTGTGTGTGTGAGACTGACCTTCTGTGTGGTGGTGTTGGTGGTCTGTGTGGAGGGTTTGGTGAAGGTGATCTTCACCGGGGACATGTGCGGCGGGAGAGAGTTGGCGATGCTCTGCATCAGGTTGCTCATCTTCGGGCTGCCGCTCACGGGCACCGTGATGGTTTTGGAAAGGGGCGTGGCCAGTTTAGGCCCCTCCTTCAGCAGGACGGGGGAGGAGCTTGAGGAGTTGGTCCTGCGCCTCTTACGGGGTTTCTCATCCTCGTCCGAGCAGCTCACGCCTGAGGAGAAGCACACACACCTCAGTGTTTGTCGTGCGTGTGTGTGTGTAAGACAGTGTGTATGTGTGTGTGTGTCGTACTCTTGACGTAGACTGTACTCCCGCTGGGCAGCACCACCACGTTGGACGCAGGACTGGCGGGTCGAGGGGATTTGACAGCGGCGGCTGCACTGCTACTGGGAGTCGAAGCACTGGGAGGAGTGGAGCTCGTGCTGGTGTAGGAGTAACACACAACCACTGCGACACAAACACTGTCACTCAGCTGTGCTCTCCTGTAGCGCTTCACACAACAGACTGAGGTTCTACACACCAAATTCTGTTGTATTTTCCCCAAATTCCCATTTCCTCCCAAAATTCAGTTCTGATGGTTCAATTCAATGTTAGTAATCAAAATGCATTTCTAAATTTAAATCACGAAACAGCAAATCACTGCGGGCTGTGCGCGGGGTTCACCTTCTTTGTTGGCGGTGTCCGCGGGCAGCATTAGCGAGGCGTTCTGGTGCGCTGTAGCGTTAGCCACCGCGTTAGCCGTGACGGTGAACGCCGTCTGAGGAACCAGTCTGGGCATCAGAGGAACCAGTCGACGGCCCTCGATCGACCACTCAGACGAGCTGTTCGGCCCCGACATGCTGCACACACACACACACACAAAACACTCAGGCTCAGGGAGGAAACGGTTAACAACATAATCAGACAAATTGAATGTGTTAACAGTGTATGTTTTAGCGGCATCTAGTGGTGAGGTGATGAACTGCACCCAACAGAGGTTACGGTGGCCGACAGGAAGTGATGTCATTGTCTGAGACAGATTTAAGTTTGTTCATTGTTGTGTCAGTGTTTTACTCGCTGACTTTAGCAGCTTCTGCTCACGAAGAACAACATAGTGCCGAAACGCGTGTGTCCGCTCAGAAACGTGTGTAAGCGGACCCGCAGTGTGTGTGCAGAGAGAAACACCTCATTCTAAGCTGATAAACACAAAACTTCACTATGTCAGCTCTTCATACACCACTGAACAGTTATGAATATGATATTGCTCGAGTGATGAAGAATATTCCAAAGTGCAAATAAGATCTGTGTGTTGCCTCGGAGACATGAGAACTGCAGAGACTCACTGATGTGCGATGGTGTTCAGGCGCTCATCGTTGACGGCTCTGCGCACCTCGGCTCGATGGCGCTCTGTGGAGATACTGACACGCACACACACACACACACATCAAACCTTCATCATCCTCAGTCAGAGTAAAACACACACACACACACACCATAATCATCCTCAGTCAGAGTAAAACACACACACACACACACACCATAATCATCCTCAGTCAGAGTAAAACTAATTTCAGTGACAGATCGTTCTGGTCTAAATTGATTAATGTGACTAGAATATATTAAGATATTATCAATTATTGCAACAAATTGCAGTGAAATTAATTATTGCAAGAAAAAACCCTGTAGGGCAGGGCTTAGTTTTATCTGCTGGTTGTTGATTGGATGTTGAAAAGTGGGCGTTGCACTCCAAATTGGAGGCAAATCTGAAGGCGAGGTTGGGGGCGGGGCTTAAGCAGACCCACACGGTAATAAGCGTTGGGTTCTTTTTTTGAACCCAACCGCTGGGTTACACATATCGGGTCAGTAAGTTGGGTTATTTTCACTAAAATGTTGGGTTGACTTTAAAATCGTTTCTAATAATAACCCGCTTGTTGCGTAAACAATAATGTATGTTTACATTAAATCCCAGACTCTTCAATATTTAGGTTGTGATTTAAAAATATATATTTGTTGAGACGTATTTATTGTTTTATACAAATAATCTGTATTTAAAAACAAAGTGTGTTTTAATTATAAAATAATGTCAGAAATAAAAATGAATAGTTATCTTAACTGGTGGGTTACTTTTAACCCAACTCTGGCTTTAAACCCAATGCACTGGGTTACATTAGCCCACGGTTGGGTTATTTTGAACTCAACATTATTAAGCGAGTAATGATTGGATGAGACCAGCATACGTCATCATGTTCAGTGACAGCACGAGGTTATTCTTCTAGATATTGATCCCGATAGCAGCTGATGATTTGCTCACTCGAGGTGTGTGTGTGTGTGTGTATGTGTGTGTGAAGGACCTCAGCACTCGAGTCAGTTCTCCCAGCAGCTCCTTCTTGTCTTTGGTGAGATCTCCTTGAGCTCGGAGAGCGCTGATCACCCCGGCGTACGCCTCCAGCTCTGAAACACACGACAGACGTGAGACGACACACACACACTCACACACACACACACGTTCAGTGCGAGACTCACCCAGTTTGCGCAGGATCCGTTTGCACTCATCTCTGCTGAGGTCGAGCAGCGTGGGCCAAACCACCGGCATGCTGCCCACCAACGGCTTCTCCTGCTGAATCATCCACTACACACACACACACACACACACGAGACGTTTCACACCACAGAACTTGCCTATGATTGGCTGAATAAATCAGACGTAGTGCTTCACACAGAATCAAACGCTGATATGGACGGGTGTGTGTGAGTGTTACAGTGTGTGAGTGTGTGTTGCTGTGTAACTCTAAGACTCGTGACGGCACTGTTGTCCAGTAGCAGGTAATTCTCAAAGTTATAATAATAATTTGAGTTATTTAGTAATATATAGTTATTACAACAAAGGAATAATCGAAGGATTTTTTTTTTAATTTGACGATAAACCTGTTGTGCAGCATTGTGTTTCGCTAAAAGGATTTTTTTATATTTATTTGATTTTAATTTTAAAAGATGACATTTTTGAATATGTTGTGGATAATAAATTGGTATTAAATCATAAATCCGGAAAAATGTAACCACATTTCACATTTCATTGGGCCCTAATATTGAAAAAAAGCAACAAATTAGGTTTTATAATGTAAAAGGGTTTTGAAGTGATTGGACATGTTTTCTGAACATTATTAATTAAGACAATTAAAAAGGAATCTAGAAAATTTAAAAAGGAAAACAAGGAATTTGGGGAAAAAATGAGACATGTTTCATTGGGCCCTAAAATGTCTTTGGGTTAAACTTTTAATAAATCACTGTTAAACTGTAAAAGTGCAATGACTTCAATAAGACATGCTTTTTGATTTTAAACATTTAATTAAAGATTTAAATCACAGTTCAGTATTTACTTCAATAGAAACAACAAAAGGGGATTTCGTGATTCAACATTATGCGAAAATAAAACAGAATTTGGAGGGAAATGAAAGTGATTCTATGACAGGAGAACAGATAAAGGCTCACTCACCACTGACACACGACACACTCTCTCTGGGTCTCTACGAGCTGACGATCTTCACCGTATCCTTCAGGAATACACATCATTATCATCATCATCATCATCACCACAGACACATGAGCACAACATGGCTGTCACTCCCTGCACTTGTATTGCACTTATTGCACCTAGCTTCTTATTCATATGGAGTATTGACTATATTGTATTGTGTATATTGACTCTTACTGTAAATGTCTATTATTGTTATTGTCTAATTGTAGTATTCTTATGCCCTTCTACTCTGTCTTTATCCAGAGGAATTGATAATGGACAAAATAATAATTTCATTTCACTAAAGTACAGATGACATTAGATCTTAATGGGTCAGATCTACACCATTTTCTTGCTCTTTTGAAATAAATAAACACCGTCATTTTCAAAACTATTATAAAAGACACAAAAAAACTCAACACGTCCTTGACGTCACTCGTGTATATCAGCCTATGCCCCGCCCACATCAAAGCAGTTCGGCCGCTGGCCCCGCCCACTCAATAAGAAAACAAGAGCCCGTTTCAAGTGTTTAGATTCGCGTCAGATCATCCAGACAGATCAAATTAAACAAATCAGCTGAGATCATTGAGTTTATTCTTAATGAGAGCTGAATATCATCTGATCTGAGATCAGTGTTTTTTCTGACAAGATGGAATCGAAACAATAATATAATCGCGATAAACGCTCAGTTTGATCACGTCAGTCCGGGGTTTTTCAGTGGAAAGCAGAATAACATACATATTTATCATAAAACAGAATGTTTAATAAACACTAACGGCTCTGAGATGGTGTTTTTCTGTCATTGTCAGTGTGATGTGTGCAGAGTTAGCTTTAGCCGTTAGCCTCTCTGGAGTTTCTCTCATCACACACATAAACACAGCAGTGACCCTCTGCTTGCATAGCTCAATCGAGTGTGTGTGCCAAACCAAAGCTGTTCATCAGCACACACACCAGTGTGTCATTTCTAATGTCAGCCGTGTGTTTATATCTGCACTTACCTTCAGTTCTGCACAGTCCTTTAGCTCCGCCATGTTTATCCGACGCCAAAACACTGGGGCTGCCCGCGGGAAAGCCCAAAGAAGCGCACAAATATACAACAAATACAGCTAAACTAAACAACCGAACGCGGTTTGTGCATAATGAGAGTTGCTAATACATTTTTTTCTCGCGAATTTTATTAAATGTCAGTCACCACAAAATATACATCTGCAGGCGAACAGGCACTGTGTTGGGCAGCAATCAGAAGATGCGCGCCGCCATTGTTGACATTCTTTTGTGCGTTGGAGACGCGCGTTCATGTGTTATTGATTTGTTGTATTTTGCAATATAATATTTATAGGTAAATATGTATAATATTGTTTAATTTTTGGCGATGTGAGTGTCAATACAACACATTAAAATTGAAAATTTGAAAATGAAAATTCCCACTAACAAAAATGTCTTTATTTACACTAAATACACACGGCTATGCGAATTATTACACATCAGCACAAATTATAGCTACTCCATCTCAAATGTATTGAATTTAAACAGAACCTTTTTGTTTGTTTCAGATTTCAATAACATGACAATGATGATCACTAACCTGAGAACTAAATCACAACGAGTTCAAGAAGTATTAAAATATCATAATCGAGGACATGAATATGAATACTATTCTTAGATCTCTTTAAAATGTCAAAAACTGTCAAGAACTGGCTGTGGTGACAAAACACATAAAAAGCTTAAATTATGATATTCCATGCACATGATAAAACATGTAAGCACAAGACTCCACGGCTGGAGGATCTGATTGCATCCAACTACAATCCCCGGATATCTCGAGTAAGTGAAGGTTTAAATAGGTGGATGTCTATTTGTTAAATTCATCTGGAACAAGAAACGCTCCAGGCTTCACTTATCGCTTCTGTACCTTCCGTTCGAGAGAGGCGGGTTACAATCCCTGATCTTTTATGGTATTTTGAGGCAGCCCGACTCAGAAGATGGTTGACATTCTTTTAGTTTTGGGCGATGTGAGTGCCAATAAAACACATTAAAACTGAAAAATTCCCAGTTACAAAAAAAACAATCTCTTTATTTACAGTAAATTCACATATGGTTTGATGCAAATATTATTACACATCAGCACAAATTATACTCCAGCCCAATGTATTGAATTTAAACAGAACATTTTCATTTGTTTCAGAAACACAGATGATCACAAACCTGAGAACTAAATCGCAACGAGTTCAAGAAGCATCAAAATATCATCATCAGAGGACATGGATACAATTATTAGATCTCTTAAAAATGTCAAAAACAGTGACATGTAAACACAGGTGAGATGATAAAAACACACACGAAGCTTAAATTACCATATACAATCACATGAAGATTATAACACATACACCATAAGCACAATAACAAATACAAAACACGTGTGTGTCCACAGATGTGCATCATTTTTCCAGATCACCAACACTCCCTTTATTCCTCTATGAGAATCACCTGGAATCATATTATATTTCTGATTTGAACTGAGACCTCAGACTTTTATTCGATTATAAACTTGTTTCTGCCACAGAGTACAAAAAAAGGTAACTGTGACTTTTACTCTCACACTTTTGAGAAAAAAGTCAGATTTGTGAACTCAACTTTACAAAAGATTCATTAGAAAAACTCAAACCTGCGAGAAATAAAGTCAGAATTATGAGAAAAACTCGCAATTACAAAAGTTAGAATTGAGAGAAATAGGCAGAATTGCGAGAAAAACTCGTAATTACAAAAGGTTAGAACTGCGAGAAATAATGTCTGAATTCTGAAAAAATCTCGTAATTATGAAAAGTTAGAATTGCAAGAAATAATGTGAGAAAATCTCGTAGCCTAATTAAAAAAAAATCGGAATTGTGAACTAAAGTCAGTTAGTTATAAACTCGTAACTATGAAAAAAGTCAGAATTGCAATAAAAACTTTTAATTACGAAAAGTTAAAATTGCGCGAAATAATGTCTGAATTGTGAATAAATCTCGTAACTACGAAAAGTCAGAACTGCGAGATAAAAACTCACAATTCCCTTTTTTATTATGTAATTCCGTGTTGGAAACAAGCTTTTGTAGATTGTATTGTGATTGTAAATGAAAGATTGGTCAGGTAAGTCGCTCACGGTTTGATTGACAGCCGTCAGCGTTATAATCAGCGAAGCCTCTAGACACCAACGGCGCTCAGCGGGACGAACTTCTGGGCCTGAGCGGCTCCGATCTCGGCCACGTACAGGTCAGAGCTCTTCAGGTCCAGGTCCACCAGGTGTGGCTTCACATCTTCAGCCAGCTCAATGGTGCTGATCACCTGACACTGGCCGATGATGCCGATGGGCGGAGCCTCCAGCAGAGTGATCTGATTGGTGTTTAACTGGGCCACCACTATGTACTTCTGGTCAGGAGTGAATCTGCGGGTCGTAAACACACAACATCTACAGTACGCATTCAGAAGTGCAGATCACGGCTCGTCAGTCCTTTACATCCACAGAAACACAAACACCGTCGTCCAACAGTTCACAACGCAATTATACATAGTCATCAATAAACACCGGATTTAAATTGTATACTGCACGGTAAAGTATTATTTGGAAAATATTTTAAGTTATCACACACTATTGTACAGTATGCATTGTGTAAATCATATTTTTATTGTTTATTTATTTTATGTCGTTTCATTATTAAATCTATTTATTTAAACATTTATTTGAACTTTTTTTTTTAAAAGTTCACTTATCTTAAAGTAATTTTGTTATTTAATTCAAAATATATTTATTTAAAGTAATAAGTAAACTTTAATAAGTAGTTTAAAATAACAATTAAACAATAAAATGTTTAAATATTTAAATTAGATTTAAATATTTTAGATTAAAATAAATCTTAGATTTATTCATTTTAGATTAAAATAAATAATAAACAATACATATGTTTTAAATTTTAATATTTTAAACTATGTTTTATTTATTTTCAACATTTTTGTTGTTTACTATTTTATTTGAATCTATTTATTTAAAAAACATTGTATGTTTATTTTAATATTTAAACATTTTGTTGTTTACTATTATTATAAATTATTTTATATTTATTTATTGAAAACATTTTATGCTTACAATTTAATTTTCATGTAGTTTTTTAAATAATTATTTATTTAAACACATTTTTCATTATATTCTTTATTTTAATATTACATTCATATTTATTACTTATTTCAAACACATTTGTATCATTTAATTACTGATCTAATCTATATTAATCTCATTAAAAAAAAACTTTAAATGTATTATTAAAGTATTAGTTTAATGTTTTTATTTATTTATTTTACTCTGTCGTCAGAGCCCAGGTCTGCAGTATCTGACGGAGTAATTATTTTAATTTGAATGAACTGTAAATGTATTTATGTAAGTATTAGCATGATTTTTTTTATTGATTGATGCTGTGTGTCACCTGACGGAGTACGGCGCGTCGTCTTTAAAGCAGCTTCCCCACGACCCGAGCCAGTCGCCCGTCACCGAGTTAAACACCTGGATACGCTTGTTCCCCCGGTCAGCGACCCACACCTGAACACACACACACACACACACACAAAGACACACCCTTAGATCTGAAGACAAAAGAGAGACCGGAAATCTTTTGATTGCAAGACAAACATTTGCAGAAGAACAGAAGATCTGGTGAATCTCCTGGTGAAACATGAACACACACCCTCTGATAGCTGTCGACCGCCACACTGTGAGGGATGTAGAACTGAGCCAGTCCTGGACCTCTCTCTCCGTGCATCCAGAGAACCTGCAGATCTGACAAACACACACACACACACGTCTATATTACTAACACAGGGGACTATCGCTCATCACTGCCCAAGAGGGGACCAGTGTCTCAGTTTTAATCGGTTTTACTCGACATGCTACTTGGCAACATAGGATTCCATTCATTATGCTAAGCTAAGCTACCGTCTGCACTGCCAAACTAAGACAATGCATGCACTTTGAAAAAAAATGCTTTTGGCAAACTACTTTAATGTAGGGGACACTGTGATTAAGCCCTATTTCAAAAAACGGTGGAGTGTCCCTTTAACTTTATCAAACGACGAGAACACTTTTCGTGCACAAAAACAAACAAAAATAACGCCTTTATTTCAACTATTCCTTTCCCTCTCTCTGTGCCTCGAGTCCGGTTACTAGTTTAACAGCGCAAGATCTGTTGTTATTCGTCACACACATCACACACATGACCAGCGTTGGCCAATAGTGAGCCTACATGTGACGTAGCTCTACGCAATCACACTACGTTAACTGACTAGAGGCCCACAGAGAAGGAAATGAATAGTTGAAATGAAGTCGTTATTTATGTTTGTTTTTGTGCTCAAAACGTGTTGCTTGATAAAGTTAAGATTGAGCCACTGAAGTCACTTGGACTACATTTTTAACGATGTCTTTAATAACTTTTCGAGGCCGGTGCTCAGAGTCCATCCTACTCATTTACACACACAATATCAAATGTAGCATTTTAATCAACAGTAAATCTTTTAACGTGTTTGTATCGCAATAATATTCTGTCGTGATTTCAGAATCGTGACATGAGGGTATCGGTACACCCCTCCTGCAATCTCATGAACATGCAGTGTGTGTGGTGTGATAACACACACATGCACACACACACACACACACACACACACACACCTGGAGAGAGTTTGATCAGCCGGTTGTTCACGCCACCGTCTCCGTCCACGATGTAGATTTCTCCGGAGCTGTGGATGAAGATCTCGGCCGGCTGGTCGAACTGCAGCGGACTGAGGGACGATCCGGCTTTCCCGGGGGATCCCAGAACACGCAGGAGCTTCCCGTCCGGGGAATACTGCTTCACCGTGTGCCCGAACGGCCCTGCGCACAGGAGCCAGCTTCACACACACCGCTTCTAGAACTGTGCACGCTTCTAGCACATGTACACTTTTAGAGAGGATCCCACACAGTTTCATGAATGAGACCCCTGGAGAGGATCCAAAACCCACCGTTCCCCACATCCGTGATCCACAGGGACGGGTCGGCCGAGGCGTTGGCCAGGAACATCCCGTGAGGCATCTCCAGTGTGCTGGTGTTCCAGGCCTGCAGGAAATCGCCATCCGTGCTGAACACCAGGACCTTCGGGATGTTCTCGCCTCTCTGAGAGCACACACACACACTTACAGATATTGGAACTAAATGATAGGTAATAAAATGCTTAGCGCTTTATAACACCATTTTTAGGTTTCACATGAATCATAGTGAGGTGTCAAAACTACTAGTGATATTATAATGTCTATATATGAGCTATATTAGAGAGTAGAAGGACACGTGTGCTTCTTAAGGCCAGCAGAGGCTCACTTTCTGGTTTTAAAGTGCCTGGTTTTGGTTTTCCAGCAGTCATCTCTACTAAACCAAGGCACATTTTCTCTATCAGCTCCATTAATGCACTTACAGACACGCACACTTTCATGTTTTAGATATAGATTGTAATTAACGATAGATAGCCCACATACTGAGATGACCCTATTATAACCATCTAAATGCGAAAATTCAACTTTATTTGGAAATGATTGACTAGAGAGTCCTCAGCAATTCACACCTGAACCCCTGAATATGATTTACCCCTTATTTTATTTCAGCTTGCTGCCAAGGCAACATTTCCCATTTTCAAAATAGAACCAGAATAAAAATTAATCAAAATATATAGAATTAATTAAAATGTACAAAATGAATAATAAAAAAATATTGACATTTCCAAAAACAAAATATTACTGAAACTAACGCGACATAACAATGGAAAATATAAACATGAAATCTAAAATAACGATACTAAAATAACTGAATCGTATCTCGTTATTCGGTCAGGAGTGTCTGTGTGTGCTTCTCACCTGCGCCACATAGACACGCCCCCTCAGGTGATTGACAGCCACTGCGAACACCTGACCGCTGAACAGCTCGGGGTTTCTCGGCCACGAAATGTCCAGTTTATAAAGCGCGCGCCCGGAAACCCGGAAGTCCGCGTGAAATCGCGACGCGACGCTCGTCTAGAAACACAGAAACTTTAATTATTTCCTCACAGAAATTGTATTTCAGGTGAATTATAAACAATACATATTGTCACTATCCACGATACAAATTGATGCATTTTTATACTGTGATATAACCGGACTAATATAGTATAATACAGTATTTGTATGAATAATATTACAGTATAGTATCCTTATTGTATTCATTAACGTTAGTTTATTCCACTCGCAAACAAATTAGAAATATATAATTGTAATACCATACATTAAGGTATAATTTGAAATAACACGTAACGTTAGCATAGTTTCAAATTTAATCTCCGGTGACACTGAACACTAATCAATCAAACTCCACCTCGATCGATCAGACTCACGCGAGAGCTGATGGCGCCACACATGAACATGATGAAGAGGAGTAACGCCATGGCAACAGCAATTAAACAGCAGTAATTACGCCTTCTCATAGAGATATTAATCGTTCATCTCGAGTCCAGCGGCGCCGTACTTCCTGTTTTGATCACATGACAACTTCTCCAACATCATTGGTTCACACTGACAGCGGCGCGATGACGTCACATGCGATCGAAAAGCACTTAAATAATATTGATACATATAAAAAATAAAAAATAATAATATTGATACATACTACAGATCATTACAGATCATATATATGCAAAAACAGCTGTACAAATTCAGACTCACACTGAGCAAACGTATTCTGATATTTATGAGACTAAGGATGCTTGTAAATCAATGAGGTCTTCATAACAGATAGATTAAATGCATTTAAAAATCAATATTTGCCAATAATGTCTCAGTAAGATATTAAAATGCTTAGTTTTACGATTAAAGGACGCGCGGCGCGCTCTATGTTCTGAAATCACACTGAGGCTGATACGCTGATCCGGGATCAGCTTTTATTTGCACTTTCAAGCGCTGCATAGCGGATCTCTCACAAGCTGTAAAACAATAGTAGTAGTAGCCTACTTTGACGGTACCATCGCACATGACCAAAAAGCATGGTAACATTACAGTACTTTTGCGTTGATGACATACAAAATAACAGATTAACAGTCTTTCCTTCGTCACATCTGACACATTCCTCTGCAATCACACACACTCAATTCTTCCCCGAGACCTCTGGTTTTCAATCTTTCACATGCCAAGGACCCCAAAATATAAACACAATTAAAATATATTCACCATTAATGGTGAAAAAGTATTAATGTACAATACATCAAATATTATAAGCAACATTCTTATGTTTCTCCCTTCACTTTAAACACTGTTATATCATTAAAGTTATTTTTTATTTATTTCATCCAATCTTATTTTCATTTATTTTTTCACTTTTTCTCTGAGCTTTTCCATGGAGAAGCGACTGAACACTCCTATTCAAACACAGAGAACAGAGGATGATAAATAACCTGCAGTTACACAGAAGCCCACGTGTTCTAATTAGTGCAGATGTAAACAACTAACACTATTTCTAGATGCACATGGTGAACCGATGGTTAAAACACACGCATTAGACGGAATAAACAGCAGCGGATCAGAAAGATATTAATAGACATCATTAATGTTCACACACACACATACAAAATGATGCAAAAAAAATGAGAAGTGAAAGGCAGCAGGTGTAAAAATATGCAACTGAAGGCATCTTTTTTTCCACTAAAAATATCTAAATATTTTTTAACCAAAATACATTTACCTGAGAAGCAAAATTACATAAATGACATTTTAAATAAATGTTAATAAATAGAATTTTAAAATTTTGTATAAAATTTTGTCATTTTGACACCATTCAGCTGTAAAGCATCTCTCCGCCCACACGCTCTTCTGATTGGCTGTGATATTTGATTGATTTGATTGTGATGTAATCTTGGTGGTGCAAACCAAGACTTAATATCTGATGTCATTTAGTTTCTCAAGTGAATTTATCTTCATTTATTTAAAAATACTGAGGAAGAAGCTAATTTTTTTGCAGTGCTTGAGGTTTGAGCAGACGTCTCTTCATCTCGCTGATGCTCACGCGTGAAGATGCTACACCACACTGCTCCTCTGCAGCTCCTCCATCAGAGCTGTGGATGGAAACACAATAATCCCAGTGTCAAATCAAGAACCTATACGCTGTATTTCCCTCAAGAGAATCTTCTGATTCTGAGGAGCAGAGGAAGCGCATGACTGACCGTTGATGATTTCTTCTTTGGTTTTCTGCAGCTCTTTGCGCATCTCCTCCAGGATTTCCTGTTATCAGACATAACATGCTTTAGTAAGTCATTTTGTTCAGGAGCTCATTCTGAGAGGGAGCTACTGACCTCTTTGAATTTCTCCAGGTCGGAACCGTCTTTGGATCCGGAGTCTCCTCCGGTGTTGCTGCCGGGCCTCGTCCTGCAAGAACCATAGACACACAGGGATCCAGTGATCAGAGACACACAGAACCCTCAGAAATATACAGAAAGCTTAGTCCGAAGTATGAAATACCTGCTCAATGGAGCCGCAGATGCCGGAGAAACTGGGCTTTTAGGCGTTGAGTTCACCCTGTTTAAACCAGTGAGCATATCATTAATTAAACCAACTAAAACATTTTTTATTAAGCTGAAATAAAAAAACATACATATAAAATAAACAAAAAATAAAATAAGATGAAGCTCAAAGATTAATATCTGAAATAAAACTAAAAGAAAAAAACTATTTAGAAATATTTAAAAAAAACAAAAACAAACTTGCATATAAATAAATAAATAAATAAAATGAAAATGAAAACTGATGACCGGTTTAACTGATCCTGTGAACACACACGCAGAAGAAGACGCAACTTTACCGTGAAACGGACGACGGCTTCTCCCACGGCTTCTTCACCACGTCTGCTTTATCTGAATGAGAAACAAAGTGTGTTTGAGGTCAGGATGTGAAGTGAACCGTTCGAAGTAAACAGGAAGTGTGGCAAAAAGTGATTTTCTCACCTGCAGATCTGGAGTCACTGTTCACAGAATCAGCCTGAGATCAGAGATCAGAGATCAGCGTCCCCATCACACACACAGAGCTCTAGTAAAACACAAACACACTTACGCTGCTCGCTTCAACCTTCTTCGCCCCTGGAGTGTCTGACATTTTTTTTCTGTAACACACAGAGAGGAAGATCTTTAAATAAGGCTGCAGATTTTCTGTCGACTTCCTGTCTAAGCGGGTGGTTTTGGACTAAATTTATGTTATAGTACTCCAGGGCAAACATTGATTTTGAAACAATGATTGTGGTAGCATTTAACTGACCGTCGAGCAAGAATTGCGCTCATTTCTCCCATCAGTCCTGGTCCTCCACCTCCTCCTCCTCCACCTCCTCCACCCCCTCCTCCTCCTCCTCCTGAACTGGCGCTCGCCGCAGGAGCCGCCGCTCCACTGTCCTCCTGCACATCCAATAAACAACCAGCAGAGGGCTTTTGACTTTAAGGGCCTTCATTGTAAACAACAATATTCAAAGTTTTTGAGGGGCAGAATTAAACGAATAAAAATCTTGATCTTGAGTTTTTTTAGCTTAGTTTGTCTCATTTTAAGTCATCTTGAGGCCCCTGGTTGAAAAGAGCCAGCCCATGACCTCGTACAGTGGGTGTTTACATCCGTCAGGTGATCAGATCTGTAGTTCTGACGTATCATGGACAACACTGAAGGACCGCCCACTCCCCTGTCAATCACTTACTTGGAACATGTACAAAAGTTCAAACATAGAGACAGAGCAACATGCATCATAATCTGAAAACCACGCCCATCGAAGAGGGATGCAATGAAGAGGGAGCAAGACGCTGCGTTGAGACGCTGTGGAAACGCCCCTGCGTGGTTGCATCGTGAAGCTGTGTGAAATCAGTCCAATCGACGAGACGCAGACTCGGAAACTATAAAGCATACCCAGAAACAGACCCTGCTAGCTTCTGATATCCTGAAGCGATCACGGGCATGCCGGGTGTATGGCAGGGTGACCCTCGTTCCCTCTTCCCTATAATGGGATCCGCAACATTAGTAAGGACCTTCGGGACATAACCCATCCTAGGGTGAAGAAAGGTGTACAGGTATAGCCTCAGGCACAACTGAACCATCACACTGAACCCCAGGGGAGCTGGATGCATGAGGGAGAACCACATGGGACAGTGAGTTGTCTGTGAAGATGCAAATAGGTCTACTTGTAATTGATCTCCCATAGGAGCTTCGCCGCCTCGGGGTGAGGTCTCCAAGCCCAGTCCTCAGCCCGTCTCGGCAGGATATCCACTCGAGACAACAATTTCCCTTGGGCCCATAGGAAGATCTGATGAGCCAGGTTGCACGTTAGACGCCCCTGACGGTTGATGTAAAAGACCACCAAGAGATGTTCGATGTACGAGATGTGTTGATGGCCCCCCCAGGTCTGGGAGGAAATTTGAGAACTCGAAACACAGTCATAATTTTAAGCCGCTTTATGTGCCAAGAAAGTAGATGGTCCTGTGAGGGAAGCATCAGTCGTTAGCGTTACGCAATGAAAAGATGTCCAGCACTGGGCAGGGGACAGTTGTGGCGCATTGTTGTCGAATCCAAAATCATGAGCCTTAACCCCAACTTTCTAAATCTGAGACAGACCGATTTCATTCAACATGCGAATGCCCTGGAGTCTCAGTGGAGCCAGAGGTGCATCCATGCATGGTGAAAGTGAATGTGAGGGGTGGTAAACCAAGGGCGAAGGGACGAATTCGATATTGGTACGCTTTCCCCCCTGAAAGCGAACCTTAGGAACTCCCTTTGATGAGGATGGATGGCTACATCAACGTGTCCTACGAATCTATTGAGACAAACTAGTCCTCGGACTGAATCTGTGACGAGATCTGTTTGAGTGTAAGCATCTTGAACCCTTGAACCTCTTGAACCTTCCATCCTTCTGTGGAACAATGAAGTAACGGCTGTAAAACCTTGACTCCCTGCTGGGAGGAGCAACTCTTTCTATTTGTAGAAAATTTGTAGAAGAGTCTGAACTTCTTGCTAAGTAACCAGAGCCTGTTCGGGCTCCACCACAATGGGAGGATCCCTAGAATTCTGGTCTGACAAGAACCGAAGTTAATTCTGTAACCCTTTTCTATTGTAAGCAGGACCCAACGAGATATATTTGGCAGTAGCTTCCACGCCGCCAGAAATTCTACTAAGCGGATCAGTCTCTCAAGAAACTGTCCTCTGGTATTGGTCGAACAGCAACCTTGGCGCCCTAAAATCGACCGAACTGGCAGCACTGCGGCCCTCCGCCCCCAAGAGAGTGCCGAGGAGAAACGGGCACTGTGTAATGAGCTGGAAACCATTCATCCCAGGAGGGCCTTTCTTAGTTGAAGCCTTCTTCGAGATAGTGACAGTCCTCAGATCTCGACTGCGATTGCCACCAAGACTTGCCTGATTGTGGAGGAGCCTGAGTGGCGGCACCTTGTTTCTATGCTGTGAGGAGCTCGTATCCGGCCGAGACTGCTCCCGCCCAGCTCCCCCATCTCGGGGACCATAGTTCGGGGAGGAAGAAACTTCTGGAACACTGTAACTTGTTTCTTCGCCTCCTGAAACCTCTCAACGACCGTGTGAGCGGAGTCACCGGAGAGGCCGGAAGGCAAGAGTGGAGCGTCCAATAGAACAGATCTATCCCTATCTTTCATGTCGGATAGATTTACCCAAAGATGTCTCTCCGTGGCCAACAGGGCTGCCTAGTCCGGCCTACTGACTTGGCCGTCTCCTGTTTTTTGGGGTCGACAGCTAATAAAAACCTATTTCTGTTTTTTTAACTTGTTTGCTGTATACCTTTCAGACATTGTTTTGTTTTTTGTTGTAATTCAGAAATGACAAGGAGGCAGATTCTCGCAATACAAAGTCAATGTAGATGGTTGGATTGCCGGTGGGCGTGGCCTAAATGTGCTCTGTCTCTACACAGGAATCTTATTAAACATCACAGATGATGAACACAGTGGATAGGGTGAACTTCGGACTGACCTTGGCCACTTTCCGAAGTTTAGCTCCAGCGAGTGCTGCGGCCAGACCTCCATCTCCTCCTAGTCCTCCTCCACCTCCTCCTCCTCCTCCACCTCCTCCTCCTGAGGGTGGGGGCGGGGGTGGTGGACCTCCTCCTGAAGGAGGTGGTGGTGGGGGCGGCGGCGGTGGGGGTCCTGGAGCAGGTGGAGGTCCGGGTGGAGGAGGAGGAGGAGGACCAGAGGCCGGAGCGGGAGGAGGAACAGGAGGCGGGGCTGGAGCCAAAGACGCCCGTCTTTCTCTCTCCAGTCGCTCTTGCTCCTGTCTCTCTCTCTCCTGCTGTTCCTGCCTGAACACACACACCAGTTACACTCAGCATCTTACTGACATCCACATGAGAACCATTTCAAAATAGAATCAATAAATGCACAAATAAAAATAATACATAAATAAATGCACAAATAAATGAATAAAAGCCAACAAATTAATAGATGCACAAATATATTAATAAAAACAAAAATAAATAAATAATTTATTTGTGTTTATTAATTTATTTGTGCATTTATTTATTTATTTGTACATTTTTAATTGATTTGTGCATTTGTTAATATATTTGCGCATTCATTAATTTATTTGTGCGTTTATTAATTTATTTGTGCATTTTGTTAATTGATTTGTTTGTTTATTTAACAAACGCACAAATAAATAAATACAGAAAAAATAAATGCAAAAATAAATACAGAAATAATATAAATGCACTAATAGATTAATAAACACACAAATAAATTAATAAATAAATTCAAAAATAAATTAATAAATGTGCACATAAATAAATGCACAAATATTTAAATGAATAAATATATATTCTTAGGGAACAGTAAAATATCTCTATCTATATATTATCTCTGAAAATATATATTATATAATTTCAGAGGGACTGATGAATAAATATATATAGTATATTCTCAGACGAACAAATAGATAGAAAACTCGTACCGCTTCTGCAGTGACACATGAAATAGGATGTTCAATGAGAAATAAATGTGGGTAAATGAGATGTAATTGCTTGATGAATAAGAGGCACTGATGACATCAGCTGTTATATTCTGATGATGTAAAATAAGATCCCTGATGAAGCGCTAACAGTGAAGATGATGATGATCATACCTCCTCTTCCGCTCTAACTCCTCCGCGCTCGGGCCGTTCTGAGGCGGTCGAGGAGAGGGAGGACATGCACCTGTACGACACAGACCGAATCACACAGATCAGACCAAACTCCATACATACGAGACAGTAATAACTCCTAGGGGTGGAACAATATATCAAGTCACATATATCGCAATACAAAAATTTAACTACATGTCTCGTGTGAGAAAAAATTCAAGTTTTCAGAATTTTAGTGTCAGAACGTCATTAAACTACAATATATAATGTTGAATATAATGTATAATAGTGCAATATTTGTGTGTCCTGATAAGGCCAAATATCTGATGTTACCAGTAAAAACAGCCTGAACTATTGTAAATATATCATGTTCATCTACAATAATTCAGTATTTTCAGCTTCTGAATCATGAATATTGTTATTCTGGTGTCTCTTGTCCATCCTGTTCATTTACACACACACTGTAATATCAAAGTTAGTATTTTAATGAACAGTGCATTTTTTGTTCATCTTTTATCATGTGTCTTGGAGTATCGCAGTGATATGGTTCAGTATCGTGACATGAGGGAACCGTTACACCGCTAGTGACCCCTGATGACTGACCTGAGTCGGCCTGGCCGTTGAGCACGTCGAGGGCGTGCATCATCCCGCTAGCGAACTGAGCCGCGTCTTCTTTACTGCCGAAGTTCAGCCCCCACACCTGCCGCGAGTCCCGCCACTGGTGGAATGTGGGCGTGGCCTGGTTATACTTGATCCCGCGGACCAGAGGACAGTTAATGACCACCTGCACACACACACATATATAAAAAATAAATCTGAATGACAACTATTGGACTTGTTCGATGAGGCCTTTGCTACTTTTTAAGGACCGTTCTGTTTTGATTTTATGTTTATATTAGTATTAGTCAATAATTTTATCCCTTAAAACTCATCTTTGATCAACAAAATTAAATATTGTGTGTTCTCCTCTGACTTGTGCTTCGTATACGAGATGAGGACATGACATTTATCCAAAATATTGGAGAGATATTTTTTGAAGCATACTGGTTTTGGTTTGTTGAGGACCAGTTCATCTTCGAGCACCAGTACAACACTTCAGTTCTGTTCCCGTTTCGGTTACTCGAGTTAGATTGCAATTAGTGACTCGTGAGTGACTCAAGAGATATTTTCGCTGTGCGTATGCTCGAGTGTTGTTTTAGGCACTCTTTACACCACAGACGGCGTGCATCAGCGCACGAACCAAACTCACAGGAAATGAAAGACAATTCAGAAGCCGTGAGACCGAGACGTCTCGGAGAAAACCACAGAGATCTGCGACACACACTCATCTATGATGCCCAGTGCAAAAAAACCAGCAAACATGAAGATATCCACTGTAAAGCTGAACGAACAGTATCTACACACACATCTCTGTGACTTCCTCCTTCCTCTTGCTGTGGCTTCACACACACACAATACACTTCCCATGATTGTCTAAACTTGTCTCACACGTTAAATGCCCGTTTACCTGGATTAAATGGCTTTAAAGGGGTGATATAATCCCCTTTTTACAAGATATAAAATAAGTCTGGTGTCCCCAGAGTGTGTGTGTGTGTGTGTGTGTGTGTGTGAAGTTTGAGGGTGAGCAAAAACACCCTGTTTTGTGTCTGTCCCTTTAAATGCAAATGAGCTGCTGCTCCCGGCACAGGGGGCGGAGCTTCAACAGCTCGTGTCCTTAGCAGCTTCCATTACCTCACACACACACTGAACATTTCAAAAACTTTTAGCCTGTTATGTTAAAATCGGAGTCGGACAAAGATGGAGAGACTCAAGTGACGACATGTAGAGCAACAGGACATTTCTGATGGTTATTTGATGAATTTATGTAATGAGTGTGTTTAGGCGTCACCTGCTGGTCCGCCTGCTGCTTGCGGCCCACCACCCTGAAGCTGTTGTTGCTGGGGTTCTGGAAGACGTGGACCCGGCTGACGGCCTGAGCTCCGGAACCGGCCGGGACCCAGCGCTTGCTGCCGTCATCGTACATCATCACCGTGGCCCGCGCCTGACAGATGCTCTGCTCACTGGAAAACACAACATTCACTTCAGAAACTGAGGAAAACTGTGGAAAACTGAGGCTCCATCCCAGCAAACAGGGAACGTTCTCTCAAAGTAATGAACAAACGTCCAGTAACGGTAATCCAATGTTCGTTCAAAGTCTGCGTTTCCCAAAAGCTTAACCTAAGCTAATATTAACAAGACAGCTGCATATACAAAGTAATAGACAAATGACATATTCACACAAGTACACAGAGGGAAGAACAAACCCTGAATATTTAGATGTACAGATAGTGTATGCAGGTACAGGGGCAGTTTTAATAAATAGGTTATTCCAGTGTGATATAACGACATAAAAAAAAGTACTTAATAACAACATTTGCAAAACATTCGTAGAAAATCAAAATGTTGTTAGCTGGAATGTCAAAAGATGATATCTAATATGACGACATCAGGATACTCGATGTAAAGACTGATGCTCTTCTTCCTCATATTTTTGTCTTGTTTTCCACTTTGGAATAATTCACTTTTTGTTTTGTTTTTTAAAAGTGTCTCTTCTGTTCACCAAGGCTGTATTTATTTGATCAAAAATACATTAAAAACAGTGAAATAATATTAAAATTTAATCCTAGATCCCCAAACTAACTTTATTTTGCTACAAATTAACACAATTTAAATCAGTAGTCAGTACATCACTCCTTCCTAAACGTGTTTTTGTCTTACCCTGATTCACTTTGGCTCCATTGTAAGTGATAATAGACGGAGTCCGTAATAAAACAAGAATCAACATCAGCTTGGCTTTAGGAGATGACGAGAACCAAGGGGTTTTGAAATGTTGTAAAAGCAACTTTGAGATGATTGGTGTTTTATCACTCAGCAGGAATATAAATGCCAATATAAATCCCTATATAAATGCCAATATAAATCCCTATATAAATACCAATATAAATCCCTATATAAATGCCTCTATAAATACCTATATGAATGCCTGTATGATTGTCTATGTGAAGGACTATATAAATGCCTATATTAATACCTATATAAATACCTACATGAATGCCTATGGGAATGCCTATATAAATGCCAATATTTAAATGCCTATAGGAATGGCTATATAAATGCCAATATGAATGCCTATATAAATGACTCTATAAATACCTATATGAATGTCTATATGAAGGACTATATAAATGCCTATATTAATACCTATATAAATACCTACACGGATGCCTATAGAAATGCCTATGCCAATATAAATACCTATATAAATGCATATATAAATACCTATATAAATGCCTATTTAAATTCCTATATGAATGCCTATTTAAATGGCCATATAAATGCCAATATGAATGCATATGTGAATGTCTATATGAATGCCTATAAATGCCAATATGAATGCATTAATGAATGCCTATAAATGCCAATATGAATGCATTAATGAATGCCTATAAATGCCAATATGAATGCATATATGAATGCCTATAAATGCCTATATGAATCAATCCCTATATAAATGCCAATATGAATGCCGATATGAATGCATATATGAATGGCTATATGAATGCCTATATAAATGCCTATAGGAATGGCTATATGAATGTCTATACATGAAGGTGAGTGAGGTGTGTGTATGTGTGTGTGTCAGGAGGATGTGGGAAACCTGTGTAACACTCTCAGTTAAACAACATGACACAATATTTGACTTCCGCTGATGTTCACTCTGAAAATAAAGGATCTAAAAGTGTGTTTTTAAAATGATCCCAGAGAAGAACCGCGTTTGTTTCCCATAATAACCTTCCAGAGATCGGTTCTCAACAGAAACATTTTATCTTAGTGTGAACTTCTGTGAAGAACACTTTAGTAACCTTTTGTATCCATGGATGTTAAAGGCTCTTTGTGGAACAATAAATAACTTTTATAACACACTCAGACAGACATTATGACTGATGAGATTCAGTGTGTTTGATTGTTGGAAACCAAAGCTGTCGTATACGATCAATCAAACACACCGAAATCATGTCAATCTGAACATCTTTAGATATAGAGAAGATGCCACACACACCCACTTACTGTCAAACACACTCGGGAATTTAAACGTTGGGAAAATGTTTTCATGTTTTGCTTAGACGAGTGATCGGTCCAGTAAAAAGAACATGTTTTCTTTGTTTAAAAACATTTTAATAATCTAAAGAAGCTTTTGTGGAATGGAAAGACTTTATTTTTACTGTATGATAATGTCACTGTTCTTCAAGTTCTTCGAGTCTCAGTGTGTTTGAATCAGCTGGTTTTCACTGAGGACGTCTGTAAAATGTGTGTGTGTGTGTGTGTGTGTGTGTGTGTGTCTGTCTGTCTGTGTGAAAGTGTATGAATGTGTGTGTGAAAGTGTGTGTGTGTGTGTGTGTGTGTGTGAGAGAGAGAGATGAAGTGCACAGTCACTCTAAATGTATTCAAGAGGATGTGAGAGCAATAAGAGACGACAAGAGGAAGCAGAAGAAGAGAAGTGCAGCTCAATCGAGGGTTCGACGTGTTATTGACATGTGGCTCAGATAAGAACACACACACACACACACACACACATACACACACAGATCGCTGATGATTATTATATGCCAATAGCCTGTCAACATTAATTTATGTCCACTTAATAAATGATTATGTGAAACAGAAGCAACATGAATATTCAGTTTCTCTTCAGTGTGTGTGTGTATGTGTGTGTGTGAGAGAGAGAGAGAGAGAGAGAGAGAGAGAGAGAGAGAGAGAGAGAGAGAGAGAGAGAGAGAGAGAGAGAGAGAGAGAGAGAGAGAGAGCTGCACTTCCTCACCGATGTGATCAAACCGGAAATCAACTCTCACGATTCAAACGCTTAAACACAATTAACGATCATTAAGGAACCGGAGCGTTCTGCGAGATTCTCTCGAAGTGAACAAACGGCCTTCCAGTGGCATTAATATCATCCAAAGTGATCAGGTCTTTAATAATCTTCTCAAAGAGTTAGAACAAAAGCATATTTAATACACCGTTCATAAAGCGGGTTCACAGTTGGGCGTTCCTTCAACGCTTTTAAAATGTTGCTACATGTTTTTTTTTTTTTTTTTTTTTAGTTTTGAACATTTTCACATAACACTCAGAAATAATGTTTGATAACAGTTATATCTGATGTTCTTATAACAAATGTATAGCGAGGAGGGACTAAAATACATGTTTCTGTCCTGTCAGTGTAAGTTCATTACCGAACAGAACTGAACCGAACCGAATCGACCTGAACGATGCTGATCTGATATGAACCGAATCTCTTCAACAAAAAACGAAAGTTTAGAAGAGATTCAGTGAGTCAGGAACATTAAACGCGACGGTGCTTCAAATAAACTCTAGTCCATGAACAGTTCAGCTGATGAGAACGACTCATACATACACTTAAACACAGTCAAATTTATCAAAGATTTATCAAATTAAAGTTAACTCACCTCATGATCGATGGAGATCGATCTCGCGCGCTGCAGAGAGACTGAAGAACATCCGCCGAACTGTCATCAGTTTCCTGCTTTCAGAGAGGGAAATTAACAAATCAAACTCTGACTGAGATCTGAGGGCACACACACACACACACACACACACACGGACGACTAATTAAATAAAGAGCTTCAATTCTGCTCCTGAACTCCTGCATGTCTCTCGTGTAAAACACACCTGAGATGATTGACAGCTGCTGTGAGATGATTGACTCTGCAGTGATCAATACATGCTGAATGAAGTCTGCTAAACTATAGTGGAGGTTTGGTGTGGGTGTGTGTGTGTGTATACAATAGTCAGCATATTACTGTTATTGAACAGATAAACTGATCCGTAAAATGAATTATTTCTATATAAATATTTCTGTATATGTGTGAAGAAGAGCAGCACTTGAATTACTCGGCTGTGGGCGTGTCCGTCCGTGCGCTCGGTTCATTTGCATATTGTGACATCACAGTACTGATCTGAGAACCGAGTGATGTCATCAGTCTAAAGTTCTAAAATCGTTGGATTGAATGCAAAGATGATTATCCTTTTATTTGCTCTTTGCATTTAAACAAACACGGAAAACACAATTGTGTGTTTCACAATCTCACGTTATTAAATCTGCATTCACGCATTGGTCAGACGCTGTTATTTAAGCACTTCCATGTGTTTTACCAGTCAAACATTCAAAACGAGTCCTGGTGTTTGTTTGGTTCACTGTACCTCTAGTGTAACCTTAACCCTAACCAAATGAGTCCTGCTGTTAGAGTCGCACACACACACACACACACACACACACACACACACACACACACAGAGAGCAGCTGACAGTACAGCAGTGATTAATAAGGAGATGTGGAGTGCAGTGTGTGTCAGCGGGTGTGGTCGACATCACAAACAGAGACATTTAACAGTCAAACACACGTTCTTCTTCATGTCTGAGCAGGTCAGCGCTCAAAGACACATGCAAAGCAGTGTGTGTGTGTGTGTGTGTGTGTGTGTGTGAGGACTGTTTCTCGACTGCTTTATACAGCCAGTGAGTGTGTGTACTGTAGTGTTCGTTCATCAGCATCCAGTAAACACAGATGATGTTCAGATTCACCTCGAGTTTCTTCTAATACACACTCCACGACAGTTTGCATAATAACAGCGAATATCCTGTGCACTGCAGTTATTACACTGTCACTCCACAACCTAACCAACATAAACAATGAGTCAGCTTTTATAAGGATCAATTAAAGACTCTTTTAAGACCAATTAAAGCAAATTAAAGGAATAAATCGCATGAGTTGTATTATAGGAAAAGCCTAATCTTGCTTCATTTTGTCCAGCTTTTGCATTTCTATCTCAAGTAAATGTTTCTTGATTTGAAGATGTTTAGATATTTAAAGAGGAAACAAAACTACTGAGGAAGAAATTAAAAATATTTTTGCCTGCATGCAGCGTTAAACAGAGACTTTGCTCGGATTAAGACTAGCCGCAGATATTACAGTTTATTCATCTATTCATAAAAATGCAGCTCTTCATAAATCATGCCATTTTGAATTAGTTACAATTTCATTCATTTTAATTACTTTTATTATTTTTTGTAAAGTGACCTTGAGGTCTTGAAAGTTGCTATATAAATAAATCAAAAATATTTTTGGGTGTTTATTTGTATTTTTCATACATTTGCAATACTTATACAAATTTTTGTAAAGCGAACTTGAGGTCTTGAAAGGTGCTTTATAAACCTTTTTTATTTTTGGGGTGTTTATTTGTATTTAAATAATTATTTCAGTTTGAGTAATTTCATTTTTTTAAAGCAACATTGAGGTCTTGAAAGGCACCGTATGCATTTTTAAAAAGTATTATTTTTGGGGGTGTTTATTTGTATTTTTTTTTTTTCATTTTATAAATAAACAAAATATTATTTAATAATATTATTTTATTATTATTTTCATTCCTATTTGAGTTTAAGCTATTTTAGTGTAAGAAGTTAAAAGAAAATGACCAGTTTAAGTTTTATTCTATTTGGACGGCATTTCCATTGCCATTGTATACTGACGGCGAGCGGCTGATCTGGGTACAGTTGCACTGACAGATAACTGATGGAAAAGCTTTTGAGGAGTCTGAAGAAAAGCACACCTGTCCCAACTAAAGGCTTTCAGGCTCGTCCACCGGCAGGTTAACAGACAGTCAACAGTAAAGAAGCCCATTTGAATCGCCTTTGTCCCAGTTTGGGTGACATAAACCCGACAGACAATCAAGTGGAACGTGAAATAAAAGCATGATTTTCCTAGTGCGCGGCTCCTGTTAGAGCGCCGAGCCCTTCAGCCGCGCGGCTCCATTTGCATGGCAGGTCCAGTTAAATGAGGAGACCAGATTCTCTCTACCTGGCATGCAAACCAGCGGAGCAGCAGTTAAAGCAGCGCGCGCACGCACAGGTGTGTCCTCTCTCCAGAGATATGGAAATCCTCCGCTCTGAGATTCACTCTCCAGACACCGTAGAGTGGACTTCATCAGAGGAGCTCCAGGATGCCACGCTCGTTCCTGGTCAAGAGGAAGCAGGCGCTGTGTGGAGGATGGCAGTGGACGGAGCCGGACCTCAGCCTCGGGCCCGCCGCAGGTACCTGAACACATGAACACCTGCGCATCAGTTATCACTCAGTTATCTGGTGTTTAATAATCGTCTCAAAACATTAGCACAAAACATTATTTATACAGCGTTCATGGAATGTTTTCAGTTGGATGTTCATCTGGCGTTTTTTAAATGTAACAAATTGTTTCGGGATGTTCAGAGAACATTAAAATGTAACATTCTATAATGTTTGAAGAATGATACAATGTAACATTCCATATCATTTGAAGAATGATACAATGTAACGTTCCATAATGTTTGGAGAATGATACAATGTAACTGTAACGGCGTGGTGTGGGTTGAAGAAGACTCCAAGTCAAAAGGCTCAAAATCAGACAGTTTTCCTAATATAATAGATCACAGGTACAAACAGGCAGGCAGGATGACGATCAGGATAACACACATGTTGAATACAACTAACAACCGACAAGGACAGACTGAACAAGAAGGATCTAAATTCAGACACTAATGAACAGAAACACCAATTACACCCCCCTTCTGGTAGGCGCGTCCTCGTGCCGTAGAGGGACCAACAACCAAGAGCAGAGGGAGAGAGGGACCAGGGCAGATCAGGCGGCCAGGGCGGAGACGACGGAGGGAGGAGCCATAGAGGGGGCAGGGCAGAAGACAGGGGGCAGACTGACGGGTGCGGAGAAGGTGGGAGAGGAGACCAGGGTGGAGCTGTAGAGCAGACGAGACCAGGTGATGCTGAGGGCCTGGAGGGACATGGTGACACTGAAGGCTCAGGGGACTGAAGTGTAGACAGGGACACAGAAGGACACGGTGGGAGTGAGGACCAAAGTGGAACTGAGGGGAGTGAGGAGCCCAACAGAGCCAGGGGGATGAAGCGCAGCCAGAGGAGAGGAGTCCCGAGGTGAGGGAAGGCCGACAAGGCTCGGCATGGCTGGACGGGACCAGCGGCGAAGGCTCGGCAGGGCTGGACGGGACTAGCGGTGAAGGCTCTGGGCTGGACGGACCAGTGGCGAAGGCTCGGCAGGACAGAGGACAGACTGAACAGGAAGGAACTAAATACAGACACTAATGAACAGAAACCAGGTGACACAAATGAAGGTGATTAACTACGCTGAGGTGTCAATGATGATGTAGGTGCGAAAACATGAGGGATGCTGGGAAGTGTAGTGAAGAGGCAGAGACAAGACAGACTGTGACGTTAACGTTCCATAATGTTTGGTTTGAAGAATGATACAATGTAACGTTCTATAATGTTTGAAGGAAGATGGAATGTTACATTCCATTATGTATAATGAATGACATGCATTATGATTTTAATTATTTATTTGTGCTGAAAACCATTTTTCAAAAAAAAAAAAAACCTGAGAAAATTATATACTATAACTATACGCCTAAAACAAAACCAAACGATGTAGATTTTTTTGTGCAAAAAACTTACAATTTTATTTTATCATATTTTAATCATTTATTTGTGCTGAAAACCACATAAAGACCCCTGAGAACAGTGTTTTATTATATTAAAAAGAACAAACTGTGCTGAAAACCAAACAAAATACCTTAAAGAAATTATTTTATTATATTGTAATATTTTTTGTACTGAAAACCAAACAAAGAACGAGAAAATTCAATAAAAAGATTAATGAAAAAACTATTTTTATTTTATCTTATTATATTTTACAATTTTTTTGTGCTGAAAACTAAAAAAAAGAAAAAAGTAACATGAGCAACACTAGAGTAAAAATCATTTAATGTGAGCTCTATAGTGATCTAATGTGTGTGTGTGTGTTTCAGTAGCCGTACAGACACACAGTGCTGCTGGTCTGGAATCAGTGTCGGAGCGCGTCCATAAACACACACCTGCTTCTGAAGCTCTGGAGCGCCGCATAGAGGATTATGGGATGGAGAGAGTTCCGGCGTCCCAGAGTTCTCTTCCTCATCCTCTTCCTCCCGCTGCTTTAACATCAGCACCCCTGAACAAGGTGAACGGCACACCTCACACACTCACACACGGATACGAACAGTTCATCCAGTCACAGAACGTCCGTTGAGAGTTATCAGTTTGTCCAGTTTGCGTCACTGCCATCATTACTAATATGAGGAAAACAAGAGCATGAATGTCAAAGTTTAAACTTCTCCTCTAGATTAAAAAAGACGTAAACTATTGGTTCCAACGCAACCAATAAATCCTTATTTAAGGGTTTAACAGGGATATTAATCATCTTATAAATATGATAATTATGGAAATATTTTAACATGTGAACAATTTAGGTGAATCCATGGTTTTCCTGTGCATTTTAAAGAATTTAACTCTGACATTAAAGCCATTTACCCTACTCTGATTCATCTTGTCAGAAGTCATATTCAATTTAACTCCACATTAATGATAAATCCAAAATTAATTTTAAATGGCATTGAATTGATTCATAAAAAATGCAATAATAAACATATTTGTACAATATTTAAAATACAAAATAAAATAGCCCCTAGAGGATTTTTTTAACTCTATTATTGATAATATTAATTGGAAAACTGCTTGGTTAATCCCCTTTAAATATTGCATTAATAATAAACCCAAAGAAAAAAAAATTGCATACCATTCATCCTGTTAAATCATTAATTGCAAAATACTCTGATATTGACGATTTATGTTGGAAAGAGGTGTTGACTCATTTGTTTTTGGATGCAAAAATATCCTATTTGATTTGGCATTCAACTCTCTCAGGTGTGTGTATGTAAATGTGTGTGTTTATAAATGCAACTTGTTTCAGAGAGCATTGAGTGTTTACCTGCACGTGTTCCTCTGATCCAGGCGCGTGAATGCGGCGGCTCGTCTGAGTTTCTGTGTTCGGTGTGTCATAAAGCGTTCCCGCTGCAGCGCATGCTCACGCGACACCTGAAGTGTCACAGTCTGATCAAGAGACACCCGTGCAGATACTGCGGGAAAGGCTTCAACGACACCTTCGACCTAAAGAGACACATGCGCACACACACCGGTGAGAACACCATACAGCATGTAAACGGGTGGTATAATGCCCTCTTCACATGAAGTAAAATAAGTCCCCAAAGTGTGTGTGTGCAGTTTTACCCCAAAATACCCCATTATATATCATGTTAAATTGATCACTTTTTGAGGGTGAGCATAAACACACCGTTTTTGTGTCTGTCCCTTTAAATGTAAATGAGCTGTGAGCTGCAAAAACAGCTGTGTGTTCTGATTTCTGAGTGTGTGATTGTGTGTGTGCAGGTATCCGCCCGTACAGGTGTGACCTGTGTGAGAAGGCCTTCACTCAGCGCTGCTCTCTGGAGTCTCACCTGAGGAAGATCCACGGCGTGCGGCAACAGTACGCGTACCGGCAGCGGCGCTCCAAGATCTTCGTGTGCGAGGACTGTGGCTTCACCTCGAGCCGACCCGACGAATACTTCCTCCACGTGAGGCAGCAGCACCCGAGCAGCCCGGCCCTGCGCCGCTACTACCGCAAACACCTGCTGGAGAACCCGCCGAACCACAGCATCGGGCCCTTCGTGCTGTATCCCTCCGCCGGCCTCTACATGTGAACAACTCCAGCCTCAAACACTCAAGCAGACCCTCAAAGGGACCCACAAACACTTACAGTAACGTTCATTCAATGTTTTCTGCTCTTTATTAATGTTCTCACACAAAGCATCGTTCAAGGAGGGTTTTTTCCTGAAACTTTCACTTTTGACATTTTTTTATGGTACTTGTTTCAGAAGAACATTCAAAAGTAACATTCCCATGATTTTTGAACATTTTGAAATAATAATTTTCACAATTTAATGGGTTCTTCGAACATATTTTTGCGAGCTGGGTATGATATGCAATATTTTGTTATTTATTTTAGTAGGGATGCACCGATCGATGAACATTTTTGCCGATAACTGCTAATTCTTTATATTTGAAAGCCGATAACCAATAATTCTTTATATTTGAAAACCGATAATCGATAATTATTTACATTTGAAAGGAGATAACCGATAATTCTATATATTTTAAAGCCGATAACTGATAATTATTTGTATTAAAAAGCTGAAAACCGATAATTCTATATAATTTAAAGGCGATAACTGATAATTATTTGTATTGAAAAGCTGAAAACCGATAATTCTATATAATTTAAAGGCGATAACTGATAATTATTTGTATTGAAAAGCTGAAAACCGATAATTCTTTATATTTGAAAGTGGATAACCGATAATTCTTCATATTTGAAAGCCGATAACCGATAATTCTTTATATTTGAAAGCCGATAACCGATAATTCTTTATATTTGAAAGCCGATAACCGATAATTCTTTGTATTTGAAAGTGGATAACCGATAATTCTTTATATTTGAAAGCCGATAACCGATTATTCTTTATATTTGAAAGCCGATAACCGATAATTCTTTGTATTTGAAAGTGGATAACCGATAATTCTTTATATTTGAAAGCAGATAACCGATAATTCTTTATATTTGAAAGCCGATAACCGATAATTCTTTATATTTGGAAGCTGATAACCGATAATTCTTTATATTTGAAAGCCGATAACCGATAATTCTTTATATTTGAAAGCCGATAACCGATAATTCTTTGTATTTGAAAGTGGATAACCGATAATTCTTTATATTTGAAAGCCGATAACCGATAATTCTTTATATTTGAAAGCCGATAACCGATAATTCTTTGTATTTGAAAGTGGATAACCGATAATTCTTTATATTTGAAAGCCGATAACCGATTATTCTTTATATTTGAAAGCCGATAACCGATAATTCTTTGTATTTGAAAGTGGATAACCGATAATTCTTTATATTTGAAAGCAGATAACCGATAATTCTTTATATTTGAAAGCCGATAACCGATAATTCTTTATATTTGGAAGCTGATAACCGATAATTCTTTATATTTGAAAGCCGATAACCGATAATTCTTCATATTTGAAAGCCGATAACCGATAATTCTTTATATTTGAAAGCCGATAACCGATAATTCTTTATATTTGAAAGCCGATAACCGATAATTCTTTATATTTGGAAGCTGATAACCGATAATTCTTTATATTTGGAAGCCGATAACCGATAATTCTTTATATTTGAAAGCCGATAACCGATAATTCTTTATATTTGAAAGCCGATAACCGATAATTCTTTATATTTGAAAGCCGATAACCGATAATGGTTGTAAATTAAATCCACATTTTTATAATTTTGAGAGCCTGATTACATTCCCAAACACACAATTATGTAGTTCTCATTATAATGTTATGTAGCCGTTATGACAGGCTTGCGCTGCACATGTTGCACTGAACTGTATTTCCCTTTTTCCTAGTGATTTCAATCATATTTCAAGCAAATTGCTAAACAGTGCGCATCTGAAGAGTCTCAGCGGAAGGAAAAAATACATAATTTATCAGCTCTAATATATCGGACAAATGTTCCTATCGAGCCGATAATGATAACATTAAAAATAAACATCTACCGGTAGATGTGTACCGATACCGATGTATATATCGTGCATCACTATATTTTAGGACTTGAGGAATTAAACATGCAGCAAAGATGACAACAATGTAACATACTTATGTTTGTGTTGCATAATGCGTACTATTCCACATGCTATTTAATCTCTGCCTTCTGAACACGAGCTGTGAGATCTGCTGCATGTCGTCTCTCTGTCTTCAATAAACTTGATTATTTTACACACTTTCAGAGGACAATTAAGTCATGAATGTTCACGCTCCTGCTAACAGTGGTAACACACACACTTCTCTGCTGTGCTGCCAAAATACTGTCTATACACAACAAGAGGAACTATATAAATGTATAGATTTATAGAATGCACATTAGCTTCTTTTCAATCCACCAGATGAATGGAAATGCAGTCTTATGAGTTTGCTGAACAGCAGTGGAATATTCACTCAGGATCATTCATGTTCCTCCACATGATCCTGAACTCAAAATCACATGGTTCACTGATCGGCCTCAAGCTAACCTGACAAGAAACAGAAGCCACGCCCACTCTACGCAGCTCACACAAGCCACGCCCACCCAAGAATATCACACAAGCCACGCCCACTCCACGTAGATCACACAAGCCACGCCGACTCCAAGCAGATCACAAAAGCCACACCCACCCACGAATGTCACACAAGCCCCGCCCACTCCACGCAGATCATACAAGCCACGCCGAGAGTGAATCAACTGAAAATGTCTTTATCATTTAAAAATTGGCAGAAGCTTCATTAAACCCTTTAAATCGCGAGATAAAATTGTTAAACAAGCGGACAGACATTTTCCCCAAAGCATCTTTGTACAACTTGTGGGATGTGGGCATCCGATGACATCCAATGCGTGACTTTTACATGCGAAATTTACATAATGTGAAACATCTATAGTATAAAGTAAAGGTTTTTGCACTAGTCGGTCTGTTCATGAGGGAATCAGGTTTGGGAGGATTATTTCTGTAATGATGCTGCGTTCACGTGCTATGGTTAAATAGGATATTTTCCACTTGTGAACTGCTATTTACCAGTGTGTTGCGTTCAAGTGCTTTTGTTGTCGTAATGTGGTAAAAATATGGAGATCCAGACCTGTTATTTAGCTAAAAACTATTTTAGATTGCTTAAATCATCTGCAACAGCAAGAAAATGATTTATCAAACTCAAGAGGTAAATAATATGCTGTATATTTCCTAGATCATGAATAGTAGGCCTATATATTTTTTTTTTTACCATTCACGACTCTCATGGTGCTCTCCGCCATTTTGAAATGGTCAAAGGTTATTTTCATCTCGGCAACTCGTCCATCAAAATATTCTACGAGTTGCCCAGAGGTAAATTTCACGTCGGCTTTTGGTATTTACCATGAGTTCAATAATTTGAGAACCTGCAAACCAGCCTGTGCAATTATATGTCTCCCTCTAGTGGTGTGTTACACAACCACACACACCTTCAGTCACACACACAACCATACACATGTGACGTGGATATTGGAGAAGAGGCTACACTTTTACATAATACAATCAGATGAGCAGCTCCTATAAGGAATCATCATTACACAAGCGACAGGTCGTTTGTGTGTGTGTGTCTGTGTGTGTTCAGCGTGTCGAGCCCTGTGCGGGAAGTGTGTGTGACAATGAACCTTTAATCTCCAGAGCCGCTAATCCTGCTCTCGACCTGCTAATGCTCATCAGAGGGACAGAACACACACACACACACACACTTTCTGTCCTGCAGTGTCATTCAATGACGCATGACACCTGTTCCCACATTAGGATCTTACAGGGATTAAAGCGGACACTGCAAACACACACACACACACTCATGTGAAGCGCTGAAGCTCATGGACCATTTGAGCAGGTTTATCTGTGTGTGGATGAGTAGAGAGTAACTGTCTCTCTCTCTCTCCGTGTGTGTGTGTGTGTGTGTGTAGTGATGTCCATAGGTACACAGGACTCCAGCATGGAGCAGCTTCGGCTGCAGAGGAGAAAACACACATCATATCAGGTACTCACACACACATCTCATATTAGAGAAAAACATCACACACACACCTCATATTAGAGCAATCATTGGTCTCACTTTGTGTTTCACTGTGAGTTGATGTTTGTTGGAGGTTTTTGTGAAACTACTGCTTGAAATGCTAAGCATCAAACGCATCTAATTATTATTATTATTATTTTTTTTTAAGAAATAGATTGTATAACACTAATTTCCCTGAAAAAGCAAAAATACATTTTGGTAACACTTTATTTTACAGTGTCCTTGTACCATGTGTTACGTGTACTTTTCATAGTAATAACAGTAAATTATGCATAATTACATGCAACTGTAACGCTTTAGAATACAGTTCCTTCGTTAATGAATAACTACACAAGAACCAATGAGTAACACAATATTAAGAAACTCTACTACACAAGAAACTCTGATTAACGAACTAGTAAGTAATAGCGCACAGACGAAAGTGGTAGTTCACTATTAACTAATCAATAACTACTATTTTTTTAATACTTCCCAGAGAACTACTGGAAAAGTTTATAAACAATCTAGTAACTACTATTAACTAAAAGAAACTCTTGTTAACGAATTAGTAAGTCATAGCTCACAGATGAAAGTGCTAATAGATACTTCTGTGGGAATTACTAATTATTTGGATCCGTATTGTAAAGTGAAGATCATTGGAACTAACTAGTAATGACTCAAGTGTTACTACATGATCTAGTCATGATTTGTGCAACCGTTTGAGTTTTTCTTTCTTTTAGTCAAGTCAGCTTCACTTCTACAGCGCGTTCACAGCAGAGATAACAGGAAGAGAACGATGACATCACTGGAGAAACCGTGATGTCATCGTCCAGCTCAGCTCTCATATAATGCTGTCAGTGCAGGAGATCAATAATACTGTATTAAACTAAATTAAATGTCCTAAAACTAACCAACCCAAAAGCCAAGTTTAGGAGACTTTACTTTGATCTTGAAAGCGTTTCCCCAGACCCTGCTCATCTGAGCACTGCATGACCTCTGACCTGTGAACCGCAGATATTCCCCGAGGCGTCGGAGACGAAGAGCCTGAAGGAGCGACTGCCGTCCATCATGGTGGAGCCGTCGGAGGAGAGCGGGGAACACCAGAGCCGAGAGGAGGCGGACCCCTTCCGTGACCCCTGTGACCCCGCCGGCGGCGCTCAGCCTCACGAGGACGGGTCAGTACCGCCGTTGCTCCGAATCCACACCGCCGCGATCACTTTAACTGTCTGCATGTGAATAAACGAGACCCCTTCTTCTGTCCCAGAGTTCCTCCTGGCCTTAAACGTTCATCCATACCCAGCATCCAGATCGACTACAGCAGGCTGACTCCGCCCCCCTCGCCGACGTCATCACGCGTGGCTCCGCCCTGTTTCCCCGGCTGAGGCGGAGAAACAACACCGACACTATCACAACTGACAAATATAGGATTTAAACCTAGTTATAAGCCAAAACAAAAAAGTTTTATTCTTGTGAACAGATTGTGGTCTGTGTATATCATGTGACTAACCTCTAAGTGTCGTTGATCACGTGACTCTTTGTAAGCCAGACTGAAGATCTAGATGTTCTTTGGATGAATGTGTTAGTTCAATATTTCACTGCAATTGTAAGACTGATATACAATAAGAAAAATACAAAATAAAAGCATTTTCTTTAATGAACTTGCAACACCAAAGTCATGTGTTCGACTCTGAGGGAAACTTTCGAGTGTAAACACTCCGGATCCGAGCATCTGCTCAATATATATATCTCCGGTGGACTCAGACCTGTGATCGACTGAAACACTTCCGCACATTCTGGTAACCGGGAAATCAAAGTATGATCAATCCGATATCAAAGTGTTTAAACTACAAAAATAATGTGTTTTCTCGATATTTCAGTCATGTTTTCCAGCACTAATATCTAAAGATTCTGAAATGATCAGATGGTAGATTGTGTTTACTGTGAGAAGCCAAGCATGCACAATAATAACAAACCGTTCTGAAATCCGTCAGATAGCTAAACACACACACACACACACACGGAGATCGGCGGATGTAGACTAAACATGTCTGACCCCAGGCCTGCTGTGTCCACGGCTCCACCATTACCCGTTCGCTTCACCCAGAATCCCATTCTCCTCTGTTACGTTTTATTTTAACATAAATTCAACATGGCTGATGAAAGTCGAGAAATCTCTGCATGGAACTACGATCTTTAGAAACATCATTTTACAGGTGAAACTCGAACAATGAGAATATCGTGCAAAAGTTCATATTTTTAGTAATTCAACTTGAAAGCTGAAATTTGTTATAATTGTGATGATTATGGATTGCAGATTATGAAAACCCAAAATTTAAAAGATTTTCATAAACTGTAATCCATAATCATACGGCAAAATTGAACTAGTCAAACTGTCAATCATCGACAGGCCCCTCCCCTTTCACTGAGAGGGCGGGGTTAAAGCGTGAGTGACTCTGTCACTGATTATTACAGCTATTTCTAACTGATTGTTTTGTTTTTTGTTTGTTTAACGTATTTAGCTAAATTCAGCGATATTAAATCATTTTTGACTTGAATGAAACCAGTTCATTTAGAATAAAATGTTCCCTTAGATTTCACATAAACAAAAAAATGGACATTTTGAACGTTCAGAGAAGTAATGTTTTCATAACTGAATGGGAATGCTAGCAAAACATTCCTGATCATGTTAGTGTTATCTGGGAACACACACACTGAGCTCAGGACACACACACACACACTGAGCTCAGGACACACACTCACAGCAAGAGTGGAAGCATGTGATCCTCTCCCTCTCTGGCCAAGATCCCAGACTGAGGTATGAGCCCGTCTAACTCGACCAACAGCAGTGTGTGTGTGTGTGTGAGGTCCTTCATTAGATCTGGAGTGTGTGTGTGTGAGTGAATGAGTATGTGCAAGTAAGTGTGTCTGAGTATGTGCGTGTGAGAGTAAGTGTATGTGTGTGAAGGAGTGAGTGCGTGTGTGCAGGTCCCTTATAAGATCTGCAGTGTGTGTGTGAGTGAGTGTGTGTAAGACTAAGTGTGTGTGTGTGTGTGTGTGTGCAGGTCCTTTATTATATCTGAAGTGTGTGTGTGTGTACCCTATTAGGCGGAGGCTGTTCTTCAGGCGGTCTGGAGAATCTCATCCGTGCCGTGCCTTCATCAGATCTGGAGTGTGTGTGTTTGGTCTGTGAGATCACGTCTCCTGTAATGGAGTCCAGATGTGGTTAATACACTCTTTCTCCTCTAACTCCCTCGTCTTCCTCTCGCTCTCGCCGGAAATACTCCAGGTTCTTGGCCCAGAAGGAACGTGCCTCTGTAACCAGCTCCAGATGGACACACACACACACACACACACACACACACTCGCTGCTCTCCGTTCCTCTTCACCTCTCTCTCCTCCGGCATGATCTTGAACTCGATACCGGTTCTGACTGGTTTATGCTGGTTAAAAAAATCACAAAATCAGTGTTTCTGTCTGGAGTTCCAGCACAGACAACGTTCTCAAATCAACACACACTTCCTGGAGGAGCAGAACGGCTGAAGATATCGAGTGTGTGCTGAAAACGAGAACATCAGAAAATCATCAGAATTAAATGTATGAATCCAGACTCGATCAGGCCTGTTCTTACTCCAGGACAGAAAATGATCAAAAACACAAAACCACTAAAACTTGAACTAAACTGAAAGCAGAATAAAATAAATATTTATGTAAAGTCTATAAAGAAAAAGTAATCCCAACTAAAAAACTTAAGTTGTGAAAACCATATTTCTGAATGCTTTTGGGTTATGTGAGCACGGACACGCTCCTCAAACATTATGGGATGTTCTTTTGATTGTTCTCGAGCGTTCGGGAACGAGTAACATTAAAAAAACATTCAGCGATCTGAGAACGCCTCGATAATGTTCTTTAACCGTTATATATATAACTCTGAGACAGTCTATCAGTGAGAGAGAACAGTCATGTGACTCCAACTATGCAAACTCCCAGAATCCTCCAGGGTCTGTGAATGGGCCTGTGTGTCTGTGCCACTAATAACCGGCGAGCAGAAGTCCTGCTCCAGCTGGAGCTCGTTATCCAGCGTACACACACACACACACACAAGAGCTGTCCCCTCGCAGAGAGATCCCATCATGCATCAGCACAACTCGCCAATCTCTACTTCATCTTTACACGGATAAAAAGATTTTGTGGTGAAGTAAACACTATAGAAATAAACAATGTAATTTCTACATGAAAAAGTTAGTTCGGGCAAGAATGGGGAAAAAAACTAAGTAAATTCTACTTTTTATAGAACATTATAAACTAAAATAACTGGAACAAGTACTACAAGTAAACTAATGTAACTATTTTATAGTAAACTAATATAGTAAATTCTACATTAGTACTCGATTCTTAAAGCGTAAATATCAACAAAAGTAAGTAAAATTCTGAGCTTTTCTGATACTGGTGTTCCCATCATGCACTGGGCCTTGAATAAGTAATGAGGTTAACTTTTCGCTGTTTCCTCATTGCTTTGATTAGTAACTGGCCATTACTAGCCAAGTTAAATTACTTATTTTCTTTGTTAATTCCACTAAACTTAGTTAAGTAGAGTTTACATGTGAAATGCTTACTTTAAAAAATTGCGTGCAAAAATGAAGTAATTTTTTTCCCAGTGTACATCATATTTACATGAAGATATGAACTCTATCATCAACTGAAATAAACGGTAACACTTTATTTTACAGTTGTTACACATGTTACATGTACTTATAACAGTAAATTATGCATAATTACATGTAACTAACCCTCAAAAAAAAAACCTAATCCAATGTTAATTAATATTACTGGGTACTTAAATATAATTACAATGTAACATTGAAACCTTAAAATAAAGTGTAACCAAATAAACTTACCGTAAAGAGTTACAACTTGCTGTTTAAAGTGACGAACGATATGAAACATTATATCGTGATAATGTTTTAGCTATGTCGCACAGCCCTATTGGTGTGTTTGTTGTTTTAAATGAGGGGGTTACTGTAGTTATTGTTTTGTCTTGTGTTTGTCTATTTTTGTGCATTAGGACCAAATAGGGGTAGGGTTAGTATAAGGGGACAGAATATACAGTTTGGACAGTATCAAACCATTACGTTTATGGAGGTCCACACAAGTATAGCTAAACAAACGTGTGTGTGTGTGTGAGGGGTAGGTTTAAGAGTCGGGTAAGTGTAAGGAGACAAAATAAACAGTTTGGACGGTATAAAAACCATTACGTCTATGGAGAGATCCCATTGAGATAGCCAAGTAAACGAGTGTGTGTGTGTGTGTGTGTGTGTCTCATACGGTGGTCATGACTTTAAGGGACCCAGTTCTGAACCTCAGGATCTTCTTCTTGAGCGCGTGCGACGCCTTGATCTTCACGAAGGCTTTGGGCTGCAGGGCGTTTCCAGGCGGGGTGGGCGGAGCCAGCAGAGGGGGCGGAGCCAGCTGCTGTGGCCAGACCAATCCGCTGCTCCCGTCTGAGTCGCTGGACCGCGAGCTGGACCCGCGCGACTCGGCCTCGCTCAGACTCGACTCGGACTCGACTCGGTACACACGGGGCTTACGGGAGCGTCTGATTGGCTGCTCGGCTTCGTCCTGACTCAGTTCTAGCGTGGAGCGCCAGCGCCGGTGAGCGGATCCGCGGCGTGCTTTAGCCGTGACGTTCCTCTCCGCCGTGTTGTACTTGCGCTCTAGGTTGTTCTCGGATTGCGCGCGGCAGGTTTTTCGTCCGGGCTTCTTCGCGGCGATCTTGTCCTCCGTGAAACGGCACTTCTTCGGCTTCCTCTCGGGTTTATGCGCTAGGGCGCGGCACGGCTGCGCTGGGATGTACTGCGCGTTCACCAGCTCGTCGGAGGAGTGTGTGTGTGTGTAGGCACGCTGTGGCGATTCCGCTTCGCTGCTGCTGGGAAAATCCAGAGACGTGGAGCGAATCCCGGCCCGGCTAATGCTACTCTGCCGGATCACTCTGGCCTCGGGACCCATGCTAGTGCGCGGAGGTTTGCTGGGCCTAGCATGAGGCGAGCGGCGCTGGATCAGCCCGATGATGTACGTCTCGACGCGCTGAGCCTGCCTGTAGTCCTCGGCGCTGGGCTCTTCCTCGGGCCAGACCCACGGCTCGTCTTCACTCACGCCCTCCAGCGCAGGAGAGGCTGCTGGGAAAACACACACATCACATACAGACACAGAATCGTTGGGAACTGAAATCGAAACAAGGAATCGGAATCGTTCAAATTCAAACAATACACAACCCTACATGTGAACGTCCTGAGCAACTTCCTCACGCCGCAGCCGTCCTGTTGACATCTCTATAACCCTCCTCACAACTGACAGACCAGCCTCTCTAATCTCTGCGCCGTATTACAAAGCTGATCTCAACTGCCAGTGTGAAGGCGGCGTGAGAGAGTGTGTAGTGTGTGTGTGTGTGTGCTCTAACAGAGTGGGTCTTTCTCCTCGGTGTCACAAGTGTGTACATTCACACTGAAGCTTAAAGATCTCATGACTGTGTGTGTTTCGGCAGTCTCTGCTTTAACCGCTTCACTGCCAAAACAAACAAACAGTGAACATTACACTCTGGAATGTGTTCAAAAGTTGATTATAGGTGCGTTCAAAGGTGCGTGAATAGAGCGTCTGGCGTGCGTGATTTCAATGTCAAGTCTGACGCGTTATTCAGTGCTTTCTGTGCATTCATGCATTTGATGCGAATTCGTGTCTGCCGCCCGAGTTGAAAAATTCTGAACTTCACGTGACGTGTGAGTGTGTGTGAGAGTCTGTGTGTGTGCAGAGCTTGTAGTCAGACATGTGTGTGTGTGAGTTTATTTGGGTGGTCCACTCACCAACAGACTGGTGTCTCTCAGAGAGCCGGACGGGGCCGAGAGGACAAGGACCCTCAGTGTGTTCAGAGGAGCCTGACACACACACACACACACACACACACACAGAGAAACAAACCCCTGAGTATATCAGATAATATACAGTCAGACATTAATACTAGGGTTGTGTATCGTTTGAATTTGATCGATTCTGATTCCGATTCCTTGTTTCGATTCCGGTTCCCAACGATTCTCGATTCCGATTCTTTTAAGAGGCAGGGTCAAAAAAGTTTAGCTAACCTTGCTAACCAACGGTCTTTCTGAAGGAAATACTCCTTTCTAAAGGGAAATACTCTGCATTTTGCCGAGATTTTGTTATTTTTAGAAAAGTGAAGCCACACTTTGGACCGCCGACGTAAGCTACTCATGTTCGACTCGCGCGGTTATGCTAACACTTCCGGTAGACGCTTCTTCGTTGGTGTTGTTCAGCGTTTTCTTCTTCCGGTCGGCGGAGTGTGAATATCGAAACTAGGAATCGAAATTTTAACTTTTGAACGATTCCGGGAAAAACGAAAAGTTAGTCCCGGTTCCAATCGATACTCGATTCTCGATACCCAACCCTAATTATTACGGAAGAACAGACACTGATGATCAAGACAGTGATGCTCTCCTCTCATCCTGAAGGGGTTAATCCAGCATACGACTGCACATAATCCCATTTATTAGAGATATTTACCAAATGAATGAATGAATGTGAAATATTGACAGCAGAAGAGGAGCAATCGGTGCATCTCTAAAAGGAATCGACATTGAATCAAGATCAGAATCAAATCACAAGAATTGAATTGAAATTTGTGTCAAGCGATAATAAAAATAGTAGCATACTTTTCATCGCACTATGTACACATTAAAGGGATACTCCACTTTTTTTTGGAAATAGGCTCATTTTACGACTCCCCCAGAGTTAAACAGTTGAGTTTTACCGTTTTTGAATCCATTCAGACGATTTTCTGCTATTTAGAAGAATATCAGTAACCAGACAGTTTCTGGTCTCATTGACTTCCATAGTAGGAAAAAAATATACTATGGAAGTCAATGAGACCAGAATCTGTCTGCAAACTAATATACTTCTAAAATATCAGAAAATCGGCTGAATACGTTCAAAAACGGTAAAACTCAACTGTTTAACTCTGGGGGGAGTGGTAAAATGAGCCTATTTCCAAAAAAAAGTGGAGAATCCCTTTAATACAATTCTGTTTAGTTAGTTTAGTTTAATTCTGCTGTGATTTCAGTTTCTTCCTCACTGGATCTACCCGCGCTGTGTAACAACAGTGTCATGTGACTGAGATTCCCCAACCCTGATGGACACGTGATGATGAACATGATGATGTGGTGTGTTTGGTACCTGAGCCGGGGTGAGTGTGTGACGTTTCAGTGAGAGTCTCGGCGGCGTCCATCTTTAGCTCTCCGACCTGATGCTGCAGGAGCTTCATCAAACTCCACACGCCCTCCTGAAACACACACACACACACGATGAGGCAGGCTTACTGTACTGTAGAATGTACTACTAATAATAATAATGTTCATTAAAACTTCAGGAATATCAGGATTTTCCGTATGACTAAACCGACCCGCCCTGATCACGATATCTAGTGTAGTTTCAGACTCTGATTAATGAAAACAACATCAGCAGAATAACCAGTGCAGAAGTGTGTAAGTGTGTTGTGTCCGACAGCTGACGAATGTGTGTGTGTGTTTTGGGGGAAGTGTTTACAGGTCAGATGTCAGCGATGTGTGTGTGTGCGTGTTCACTAATGTCTCCTGGGCCCCCAAATAAGATCATGCTAAGGGTGTTAGCTTAACAGGATGAAGCGGCTCGTCGTCATGGAAACAGTGGCCCCCGAGATCAAGAGAAGTGCACTTTCCATTATCCCTATCGACTGATTTACACACACACACACACACACTCACTCACTCTTTCACACACTGATACTACTGAGACACACTTTCTCTCACACACACACTCAAGTACTCACTCTTTCACACACAGATACTCACACTTACTCAATCACACACAAACACACACACACACTGATACTGACACACACTCATTCACACACAATGTTTATTCCTGGCATCAGTGCTGACAGCAATCTGACACAAGACAACAGCCGGAAACACTTGCCCTCATTTCATCTGTGTGTGTGTGTGTGTGTATAAACACAAGTGTGTGTGTGTTAGTGTAGTGCTGGTGGTCCTGTGCTCTGATTGGACAGTTCTGCTGTAATTAACGTCTCGTGTTTCTCCTGCAGATTCAGAAGTGAAGGAATAATTGCAGGATTCAAACGTGTGTGTATGTGTGTGTGTGTGTGTGTGTGTGTGAATAATGGATGAGAAGAAAAGGTTAAATTGCTGAGCTTCTCCTCTAACTGTGATCTGTGTTTGGTCTTATTTTATCAGCCTCATTTCTACAGCGCTTTATCAGTACGATCGTGTCACAGCAGCTTCACCGAGGACAATAGAGTCGCAGTTTGGTTCAGTTCAGTTTCAGTTTAGTTCGGTTTCAGTTTGGTTCAGTTCAGTTCGGTGTCAGTTTGGTTCAGTTTCAGTTTGGTTCAGTTCAGTTCGGTGTCAGTTTGGATCAGTTTCAGATCGGTTCAGTTTGGATCAGTTCAGTTCGGTGTCAGTTTGGTTCGGTTTCAGTTTGGTTCAGTTCAGTTCGGTGTCAGTTTGGTTCGGTTTCAGTTTGGTTCAGTTCAGTTCGGTGTCAGTTTGTTTCAGTTTCAGATCGGTTCAGTTTGGATCAGTTCAGTTCGGTGTCAGTTTGGTTCAGTTTCAGTTTGGATCAGTTCAGTTCGGTGTCAGTTTGGTTCAGTTTCAGTTTGGATCAGTTCAGTTCGGTGTCAGTTTGGTTCAGTTCAGTTCAGTTTCAGTTCATTTCGGTTCGGTTTCAGTTTGGTTCAGTTCGGTTTGGTTTCAGTTTGGTTCAGTTCGGTTCAGTTTCAATTTGGTTCAGTTCAGTTCAGTTTCCGTTTGGTTCAGTTCAGTTCGGTTTCAGTTTGGTTCAGTTCAGTTCGGTGTCAGTTTGGTTCAATTCAGTTTCAGTTTGGTCCAGTTCGGTTCGGTGTCAGTTTGGTTCAGTTCAGTTCGGTGTCAGTTGGTTCAGTTCAGTTCGGTTTCAGTTAATTTCGGTTCGGTTTCAGTTTGGTTCAGTTCAGTTCGGTTTCAGTTTGGTTCAGTTCAGTTCGGTGTCAGTTTGGTTCAATTCAGTTTCAGTTTGGTTCAGTTTGGTTCGGTGTCAGTTTGGTTCAGTTCAGTTCGGTGTCAGTTGGTTCAGTTCAGTTCGGTTTCAGTTCATTTCGGTTCGGTTTCAGTTTGGTTCAGTTCAGTTCGGTGTCAGTTTGGTTCAGTTCGGTTCAGTTTCAGTTTGGTTCAGTTCAGTTCGGTTTCAATTCGGTTCAGTTCAGTTCGGTTTCATTTCAGTTCGGTTTCAGTTTGGTTCGGTTCAGTTTAGGTCTTTTCGGTCCGTGATCCGCACTCTTGCTCGAGTCCACACTTCTGAGATGTTCGTTTTTTAACGGATTCACTCTGTCTCATTGCTGCTTTACTGTCTGAAATAACTGTTCATAACATTGTGTGATCATTAATTCGTTTTTCTGATTTGCTAAAACACATTTCTTGAACCCATCCATAATTGGTATCAACATACTTTATGTACAGTTTTATATTACTATTTAAGTCTTTATACTTCAAACTGTTTGTGGAATTTCGGAGTGAAAACGGTTTCTACACTCTTTCTTTTTTCATTGTAGGAGAACACCACAAAACTATTAAACCAAAAGGTGTTTACTTTTTGCGTTTGAGTGGATTAAAAAGTTAGAATTGGTTATGTAAAACATCCCTCGCGTAATTAACAAATTGAACTCCTTCTCCAGTGTTTCTTAAGTCTATAAATATGTCCCTGAAGAAGGCTTACCGGCGGCGGGCACCTCGGGTTCGGGTTCTGGCACCTCAGGTTCGGTTCCGGTGCGTGTAGCGCGAGCGCGCTGATGACCAACGCCTCGTGCCTGCGCTTGAGCAGCTCGAGCTCGCAGATTCCCGCCAGACTGAGCTCGAGCCGCTGCTTCTGTCTCCCGCGCTCCGAGGAGAACAAACGGAACATTATTAACGACTCCTTCACCGCAAACACATCTAAAGAGGAGGAAAACCGCACACTTAACGTTACACTACACCGACAGCCGTTTTTAATGAAGTAAATGTGGTACCCATGATGAAATCCTGTCAATTCGAGACTTGAGAGCGAGAGTTAACGGTTCCTCTCCTCCTCACGAGACGAGCTGCAGGATTCCAGACTTTCCAGTCACAGCTGTCAAGAGCTCATTAGCATATTCTGACCTTCCGCTTTTCATTGGCTGCAGACTTTCTCCGCAAATGAATATTTTTAATAGCCCCGCCCCTTTGAGGACCGAGACCCGTTAAAAATAAATTAACGTATCCACTTCTATATAAAATGAATACATTTATAAATAAATATATAGGTAGGTAAATAAATACATGTGGGAATAAATCGATATAAAAATAAATTAAGGGAATAAATAGATATAAATGAAAATAAATGAAGGTTTAAATATAAAATACATAAAATAAATAAATGAAAGAGCAAATACAAGTTTAAAAAAAGATGAATAAACACCGGAAATATGAAAAATGATAAACACAGAAAATAGCTACTAAATAAAGGAAAAAAGAAAAGAATAAAAAAATAAAAAAGAAAAGAAAAGCAGGAATATATTTAATTTAAAAAAATCTCAAGTAATTTATTACTTTATTTATTTTCAAATTATTAACTTCGTTTAGTTTTATATTTATTTATTGTGGTTTGGAATGCCAGATACTGATATTAAAATGCCAGGGATAAAAAAATAGTTTCTTTAAATTCAGATAACATTTCCTTTCCTTTAACTGAATGGAATGAACGCTTTAAAGATGACAAGCCTAATATCAAATAAATAATAAAAAAGAGCGGATTATGAATTAAATTTCCTAATTACTGAAGAGTAATGTAATGTGATTGGCTGGTGATGTCAGAGTGCCACCTATCGGACTCACATGATCATTACAAAAGCAGACATTTAAACCAGCAAGATCTCATATAGAACAACGTTTACAGTTTATACTAATACACAAAATGTAGGCTATTCAAGATAAATATACCGCAAAATCGATGTCGACGACACAAATTAGAAAATTAGCAATAAGCTCGGAGCATTTTCATTTATGTGGCTTTGATTTCATCATTTGTTTAAAGAGCTCAACGAGAATTAGCATTTCTGTCTTGATATCAGATAGACCGATAGATTTGATTTGTTACGTATATATCTTAGTTATTTCACTGTTAGGATGCAATAACTCAGTGTAAGAGTCATTAGACAGTTGTTTAACCCTGCAGGACATAATCATTTACAAATGACGTGAATTACATTTAAATTTAACATTTTATTTTAGTAATGACCTCCCCTTCAGCCAGACATATACTGACATCAGAGAATACAGTTAAGAAAGGGAGAAGTTGAAGATACACACACACACACACACACATTATTAGTCCCATAGAGGGATTAAGAGTGCCAGTGCCAGCAGAGTCACTCCGCCGAGAACTGAACTGAACATTTGATTGATTGGAATTTATTTATTAGGATTAACCCCTTGAGATGTATCATCTCGTTTTCGAGGGGGTCCTTACAGTAAGACAATTAGAACTAGCAAAAACATAACAAAATTACAATTTACAATACATCAAACAAGACACCAACAATACACTCAAAAAAAAAAAAAGAAAACAATGTACACATATACATACATACATACATACATACATATATGTACACACATATACATATAAGCAACAATACACAACAACAATACAACACCAGTTTCAATAATAGCATGAGCAGTCTACTTTTAAATAAAGTAATAAAGATTGTTTAAACAACCGAAGTGAAGTAATGGATCTAATGCCAATAGGTAAATTATTCCAGTCTAATGGAGCTTTAAACATAAATGCTCTCTTACCAATTGTTCTTTTAACACGAGGAACAAAAAAAGTAAGTCTGGACGGAATGCCTAATTTGATAGTTTGAGGAAAAGAGTACAAAGTATTGTTGTAAATAACTAGGATAATCAAAGTAAATACATTTAAATATAAATTGAAGCCAATGCATCTGCCTTCTCACATTCAAGGGTGACCACTGAAGTGCATCATACATTGTACAGTGGTGAGTGGAAAAAGAACATCCTAAAACAAATCTACAAACTCTATTATATACTGAATTAAGTAAAACAAGATCAGATTTTAATGCCGTCTGATAAACTATATCACAGTAATCAAAAAACGGAAATATTAATTGAGCAACTAGTTTCTTACGAACATTGTAAGTAAAGCAATTTCTAGATCGATACAAAATACTCATCCCAACATTGACTTTTCGTAAGACATGATTAATGTGAGGTTTAAAGCAAAGTTCAGAATCAAGCCATACACCAATGTACTTAATAGTATCAACTCTATGCAGAGGAGTGCCATCTTTACATGATATAGCACAAGAACAGGTATTTGAGTTAAGTTTATATTTAGAGCCAAAGATCATGATATATGACTTGGTTTTATTAAGTACTAATTTATTAGCCAAAAACCAGTCTTGTAAACTATTAAAGTCAGATTGAAGAGATAATTGAATTTGTATAGGGTCAGAATTAGAAGTATATATGACAGTGTCATCCGCATAAAGTTGCACTTGACAATTATTAAGAAGCAATGGTATATTATTCACATAAATGGAAAAAAGAAGTGGTCCCAAAACTGAACCTTGAGGCACACCATTTTGTTGAACCAAAAAATCAGATTTGTTTCCATTTAAGACAACACATTGTTTCCTATTATGCAGATATGAATTAAACCACAAAATAGTATTTTTTGAAAAACCAATAGCATAAAGTTTATCTAAAAGCAAATAATGATCAACCAAATCAAAAGCTTTAGTCAAATCAAGAAAAATAGCACCTGTGAGCTTGCCGTTATCTGAAGCTGAAAACACATCATTTGTAAACTTTAGTAGTGCAGTAGTTGTAGAATGGTTACTCCTAAAACCAGATTGATGATGAGATGGTGACAGAATATTATTAATACATAAATAATTTGAAAGTTGTTTATAAATTATTTTTTCGAAAACTTTGGATATAGAACATATAATAGATATTGGCCTGTAATTATTGATATCAAGTACATCACCTCCCTTATAAAGTGGAGTAATACGTGCACATTTCCAGATCACCGGCAATTCACATGTAGACAAAGAAAGATTAAATAAATCAGCTAGTGGATACATAAGAATATGTGAAGTTAATTTAAGATACCTATTTTCAATTCCATCTAATCCTGCACCACTGGTCAATTTTAATTCATCGATTGCACTCTGAACATCAATTGGAGCAATCTTCCCAAATGAAAATGAACTATTACACGATGCAGTCATATTAGAATTATTAGTGTTCAAGTAAGAGGCAGATACTAAAGAAGACCAAACTGAAGAAAAATGCTGGTTAAATTTTTGGGCGATAGATAAGGAGTCATGAAATATAGTATTATCAACTCTAATTTGATTAACAAAATGTTTATTTGATGTATTAATAATGTTTTTCATTTTATTCCAGAATTGTTTAGGATTTCTATAATGAAGAGAAAGACATTCTTTATAGTAATTAGACTTTGCATTTCTAGTTTTTGTCTTGCTCGAATTTCTCAAATGCCTATAAACTTCCCAATCAACATTACTTCTTGTCTGACGAAATTTTGTCCATGCTTTGTCCCTTTCCCTAAAGAGACTAATAAGTTCTGAATTAATCCAAGGAAGATGATTGCCCTTAACCCTAACAGTTTTCCAAGGTGCATGCATGTTTACAACATTTATAAACTCAGTATAGAAAAAATCCCAAGCGTCTTGAACATTTGGAATTAAATGATATCTATTCCAATTAATAGAAATCAAATCTTGAATAAATAAATCTAAATTCATTTTTTTATATTGTCTGATTTTAATTAATTTTGGTGGCAATTTAGGTACTTTAATTTTCCAAACACAAAATATAATCGAGTGATCACTAAAACAATCAGGCATCACACCTGACTTTAAAAATCTATTTGGATGTGAAACAAGAATCCAATCAAGAAGAGATTGTGTGCGAGAAGTGATTCTAGTAGGCTCAGTAATCAATTGGGTAAGATTTAGATTATTAAACATATTTTTCTCTTTATTACATGATGTATCCAACCAATTCTTATTGAAATCACCTAATAAAATCAACTAATTTTTACCAAAAACTGAATTAATAGTAGAACGAATCAATTGAGTCAAAGATTCAATGAGCCATTCATAAACATCGGTCTCATTCTTGAATGATCAGTCGTTTGAACGAATCGTTTGAATGAATGAATCAATGACTCACTCATTAAGACGGTCGCCTAGCACCACCTACTGGCGATTTAGTGTTATATGTTTAAAAGTAGTATCATTCTTTCCAAGTTTCTTATGTAAATTTAAATAAATTTCATAACATTATTTTATGCAATTGTTATTTTTCAGTGTAAATGATTTAATTTGATCAGCCCCTAGGGTAACAGCCCATAGTGTCTTATTATTCGAAATAATTGAATTTATTGATCAAATTTAAGAATTTAAAATGAAAGATGAAGCATACATTTACTAAAATTGGGTGAGGGGATGCCCTTTAAAGGTGCAGATATTAAAATAATGATTGAACACTGATGAAAATATTGTTTCAGAATAAATGAACACACACAAAATAAAAATAAAAAATCCGGACAAGCAACTTTTTTACTCAGACAAATGAATGGCAGATTTACTTGTCCAAAGGACAGGCGTATTAAAAGGGTTAATGTCGAGGCCTCCCTATAGCAATGTTATCAGGATACACATACACCGGTAGACAGTGGCCCACCTTACCTGGTGACCACGTCGTGGTCCACCAGAATTTATAGTTTACCCACCTCTTTTTTACCACTACACCTCTGATCCTGACGCGGGTCTCCCCGAAGCTCAGACGCGCCGGTCACTTCATCCACCCAGGACAGTTCATGTTCAGTCCACCGAGCATACACTCGCCTGAGATGTCCACACACACACACACACACACACACACACACACACACACACACACACACACACACACACACACACACACACACACACACACACACAAGCTCTTATATTCACATTTATTACAGCTGATTTTACCACTTCCTGAACACTAATGCAATTTAAACAATGTGTTTCCATGTTTGAACGGCAGTTGTGTTGCCTTTATCATGCTGGAGTTATTAATGCATATTTAATTTATAATTATAATGTAATGAAATGTGTTTCCTTGTTACACAAAGACTTGTTAATAAAACAGTGGGGTTGGTGTGTTTTCTGAGTCCAGAATGACGAGATCGTGTGCCTGCGAGTGTGTTGCAGGATTAATGGTGTTTATCCTCTTCTCCAGCAGGGGGCGCCAGAGACCGACTCAGTATTGGAAACAGCTTTTATTATTAAAGTCAATGAAAACTTCCCAGATTATCACACAAAAGTCAATGACCAGATCAGAGATCATTTAACATGACTTCTCAAATTAATTAGTGTTTTATAAATGTAAAATAAATAAATATCTTAAAAATAATTGGATAAAAATGCATTTAAATGAATATATTTGGTTACAATACTCCCTACGGTGGCCGAAAGAGCTCACCGCGCTGCAACCCGATGAAGACGAATGCAATTTCAAAAAAACGTATTCAACTTTAAAAACGCGTGCAAATTCAAAAAAGACATCGCAAATTAATAAAAACATCTTCATCAGTTCCACAACACACTTGTGCTCCAAGTACTCACAACACAACCAAATACAGAAACGCGCTGCAAATAAAACGGTCCACAACGGAAATGTTTCCGGGGAACTAAATAAGTGACGGTGACGGACCCGATTGGAACCACAGGACGTGCTTAAAGCAAAAAACCTTAAGAAGTCAAAGCCTATATATTTTTTTTATAAATAAACTATACTATTAAAATAATATTGTATATATAAATAATATTATAATGTGATATTTTTTATAGTTCTATACTCCTTGCTTACTCAAAATTCTACTTTGTTTTATTTAATTTCTTTTGACTTTTCCCCCGCAAAACACCGAGATTCAAATTATTATACAACTTGTGTACAATATACAACATGTGTTAACAATATGTTCAATGTCATCACAATACAAATGAGAAAAGAATAATGATCTGAAAACTAAACTAAATAAATACAAAAAAGATCTAGAAGAACATGAAGGCAAGATATTAATCTATACATCAGTTACACTATACAAATAGTTTCATTTTATGTTTAAATTTTTATAAGAAAAGTTTCCTTAAAATGTTAGGTAATGTATGGCACTGATATACAGATATATAAAACAGATATTTTAACAGATTTTTATAAAGTAAAAATAAAAAATAAATAATTTATTTGCAACCGTTATGTTAATCATTATATTTCTGTCGTCAGAACAGCTATACAGCTGATGGACATAGGAACATCCAAGGTAAAAATAATTACATTAAGTTGTCTGTTGCTCCCTTCATCAAGTTCCAAACGGCTACATAAATGACCCACCCCATTTGAAGAGCTTTGCCGTCTGCCCTTTGAAGGGAGTAGGGCATAGGGAAGCTCACGAGCAATAAAATAAGTCCCAGTTGGGTCCGTCACTTATTTAGTTCCACGGAAACATTTCCGTTGTGGACCGTTTTATTTGCAGCGCGTTTCTGTATTTGGTTGTGTTGTGAGTACTTGGAGCACACGAGTGTTGTGGAACTGATGAAGATGTTTTTATTAATTTGCGATGTCTTTTTTGTATTTGCACGCGTTTTTAAAGTTGAATACGTTTTTTTGAAATTGCATTCGTCTTCATCAGTTTGCAGCGCGGTGAGCTCTCTCGGCCACCGTACAATACATTTCTTGAAATAAATTTAATTTAATGTAAATACACAATGAAATAAACAAAAGCATGATTTAAATAAATAAAATGGTATGTTAATACATAAATAAACTGACCCACTGACCCTAATGCCCCACCCTCTGTAAGCCACACCCACTGGCCCTCAACCCCCGCCCTCTTAGCGTCCCCAGTATAAATACACTGAACTGACAGGAGAAAGACACTGAGGATTTAGACACTCATGCAGCTGCTGCTGGGGATGATGATGATGATGATGCTGATGCTGATGCTGGTGTGTGTGTGTGATGTGATGAGTGTGTGATTGTTGGGCTGATTGATGGATGTTGCAGATGAACGATGCGCAGGAGCAGCGCTTATATCCCAGTGTCCACCGCTGCCGCTCTGCTGGTCTCTTCATCCACACTCTTCTTCGTCTTCACGTAAGTCACACACACTGTATAGCCTAGTCCGGCTAGCTGTTAGACACTTCTTGACAAAATAACCTTGTCTAATGTCGTTTTTGCCAAAATAACTTGAGATGTATGATATTCCATCATGTAAGCAGTCAACAGCGATCACAAGGTGTGTAGTTTCATTTCTTTGACATGTTTTCTAACTGATGATAGTCTATTCTCAGGCGATGGGTTAGACACTGACAGCCCAAACGTTGCCAGTCCCAACGTCCCAGAACTGCATGCTGGGAATCCTTCCCATACATAAACTGGTTTTATTTTTCATTACCTTTAAACCTGGTTTTCAGTCATGACACTCTTTTTCATTCACACCGTTCATGTTTATTGAAGAAACATGAGTTTTTATAGTTTCTGGATTGGTGTTTTATCAGATAAGCAGCAGCACAATCAAAAGCTATCTCTTAATCAGTGTATTTTTAGTATTGTGTTTAACGTTAAACCGGACATTAGATGTGGTTTTAATCCAGCACTGAAAGTAGGGCAGTGAGCTGCTGCAAACCACTGCTTATGCACGGATGTACCATTACAACCGTTTAGTTGTTGTGGCGTATTTCTGCTTCAAGTGGTTCAGTGAATAGGGCAAAGAGAGATGGAGAGAGTGGGGATACCCGTCCGGTTCCTCAGAGTGAAGCGTGGTGAAGTGACGACTGTGGCCCTTGGAGAAGTGTATAGTGTTGTTATCCATATCCATTGGATGAAAGACTCTCCAAAACCAAATTCACGGAGGGTGGTGAATAAGAATGTCCAGTTGACCGTGTCAATGCTTTTTCTGCATCTAGTGATGCAACTATAGTTTTTTTGTGGCTGTCCTTGGTCAATACAAGATTGAAAAGTCTGTTGCATTTCTGTTTTTGATGAAGCCTGTCTGGTCTGGATGAATCAGTGAATGCATAACTGTTTCAATCCTGGTTGCTAGAGTCTTTGTGATAATTTTCACATCAGTGTTGATTAATGACAGTGGATGTGTTGGGTTTGTGTAAATCAGTAATGAGCACTGTCTTCATATATGTGGAAATGGTACAGGGATTTCTGGGAGTAATTTGTTGAAGGCTGGTGATAAGATGTCCCAAAAGCCGATAGTCCCGGTGATTTGCTTTGCATGCTTTGTAAAGCTTTGAGTTCTTCAGGGGTGATGAGTTTTAATAAAGAGTTTGATTGTTCTGTGGTTAATGAGGGAAGGTCCAGATTGTTAAGAAAAGAGTTTCAGATTGTAGAGGTTGGTTGCCGGTAGTATACAAAGAGCTGTAGAACTGGCGAAAGGTATTATTGATTTCTTGAGGGTCCCGTGTAGTTTTACTTAAAGTGTACAAAATGGGTGGGAATGGGTGATTGGTCTTTTTCTGTCAAGTTTTTAAAAATAAATTTAACTTGTTTTCATTTTCTCTCAGTCTTTCTGACCGGAGCGGCAAAAAATGTAAACAAAATCTGTATTACCGTGCGTGGATGTGGACAGTAACGCATTACTTTTCTTTCTCACATTTCTTTCTTTCATTTTACTGCAGAACTTTGTAGAAACGTCACATTATTCAACTTTAGAGGCACATAAATACCTCATTTCTAATAAGTGGAAAAAAAACTAATGGTCAGTTCTTGTAGGGGTGTCCCATACAGTATACACACCTCATATCAAACCATTTGTCATGATAGATCAGACAGAAGCAAATGCAGTTGACTCTTTTATTTATAATAAATGACACAAGTAACAGTCTCTATTCAGGAACACAGGTTAGCGACGCAGGGGCTCCAATGGTCAGGTGCAGTGGTGGTGGAGAAATCCAACGACGAACAGTCATCCAAGAAACAGCCAACAAGAACCGGAACCAGGGAAGAACACGACTGAGCGATACAGGACACACAAACAACGATCTGACAAAGGAGATGAGAAGATGGACACATGAATGATAGACTGCAGCTGGTGATGAGCGCTGATTGAGCGGCACGCTCTCCTAATCAGCACACACAACAATAACAGAAACACGAGACAAATAGACTTAGGATTTACCAACCGTGACACCATTTTACTGCAGTATTTTGGAGAAATGTCACATTATTCAACCTCAGAGGCACATAAATACCTAATTTCTATTAAGTAGAAAATAACAAAGGTTATTTCTTATGGGGGACGTCCCATACAGTATAAACACCTCATTTCAAACCATTTTACTGCAGCAATTTGGAGATAAGTCATTAATTGACCTAATGGGTGTATAAAGACCTCATTTCATACGAGTAGAAATTCCGAATTTGTGGAGTGCGTGCTGGCGTCTTGTGGATTACCACTCACCGTCATAACTGTGGACAACAACCCAGTTCCCAGCTAAGACCACCCAGACTCTGAGGATCAACAGCATGAGCCCACCACAAGCAGCGAGGGAGAATCCGCTGTAGTTAGCACTCGCCTGGGGAAGATCAAACTTAATCACTATCATACTAGAGAAGGTCTTAATTTTTTACAAAATAGAAGTTGTACAACCAGATTCAGATCAGCAGAGTTTAGGGAGAACGCAGCCCGTCCATTCTTGTTTGTGGTTCGATTCAACAGCAGTTTGTTGGGCCAGTCGCTCCCCTCCAAGAGATATACAGCTTTCTTTGTAAAGGACACCATTACATCTGTGAGAGAAAGTCCAAACAAACAGTGAAGAATATCAACTTTGTGGCTTAAAGTGCATGTCTTGTAAAGATGATAAAGAGTACATGGTTCAGATCAGCCAATAGCTCACCTGTTCCCTCCTCAGTAATATTCCCATTTACCAAACACAAAATTGACAATGAGCTTCTTCCAAACTCAAATCTCCCTCACAGCCATGAGCACAGATCACCCAAAACTAACCCTTGTCAAGCCACTCTTACTCTAATATATCAGGAACGCATTCATCTCGTTAATTCAATTAATTAACCACCACCTGGCAGTAATTAATGTTATCATTTGATTAGGAGTTCCAACTGGCATTGATTTGAAACACGGCACATTATGGAGGTTAGGGGACGAATTTTTTAGTTGCCATATAGAATTTTAAAAAATATATAGCCTATGTGTTGAAGGTATTGCTTAACATTTATTTAACCATAGCAAAAGTAAGTTTATTGTGTTAATTTTAAACAAGTCTGATGTTATTTTATCTTATATCTGTTAATTAACAGTTGAGACAGTTCTTGAATGCTGGTGTGACAACAGAAGACAGACTAGCTGGGTTTAAAACATATATTTAAGAGAACTTCGTCCCAGTTGTGCAGGCGGGGCATGTGTTGTCACTCTGCGTTGCAATGAGCAAAGCTTGTTTGAACTCTATTGAGAAACCATGAGAAACGAGTGAATAAATTCAATGTTTAGAAATTGTGTTCGACATCGCCTGCGGCTGGATGCAACCGATCGGCGAGATTAGCCGCGTGCAGGCGGAGAGGAGTTGCAAACGGAGACATGTAGTCGGACATTCTGGTTCCCGTAGTGACCGCTCACGTGGCGTTTGCATGCTTTACCACAGCTCGAGTGAAATAAATGCAACATTTGCCAAATAAACAGATATTTCAGACCTATTTTCATTCAACACTTTACTGCTTCATACAGCATCTGTTTGAACTAGAATAAAGTTCAAAATAAGCCTATAATCAATGATGTGGACTGGAGAGACAACGTTTTTTTAATCAGTTTTATTTTGATAAACATGATAAACATGACACAATATAACATCACGACTACATGAAAAGACTGTTTACTGTTATAAAAAACTGATTTGTGAGCTTTAGTGGAACTAAATGTGTGAGAATAAACACGAAACGCACGTGATCGTTGTCATGCGGTGAATCCGGCGAATCGTGGAACAGCTGTGACATCATCAGAGCTCGTGCAGCCGTTCTTGAGAAGCTGCGCTGGACTTTATTTATTTATTTATTATTTATGTATTTATTTATTTATGCATTTGAATGTATTGTTTGTCTCTGCGAATGCTGTCAATTAAAAAAAAAAAAAAAAAAAAAAAAAAAAGAGAGAGAGAGAAGCTGCGCTGGCTTAGTCATCCGGCTACTCTTGTATCGCTCTCGCGGTACTTTGAAGGCATACATGGTATGCGCGTGACGTCACCGTTGGCCGGAGTTCCTCACAGTGAGTCTCATTCATGATCATGAAACATTCGTAAAACCAAAAATCAAGTCCATCATCTCCGACTGACATCTATAGACCATTTTTGCAAGATGTAAACAACACTGGTCCAGAAGCACTTCCTGTTTCAGTTTGTAACTGTTTTCTTTATTTCACATCTTAAAGATGTTTGTTTAACTTTTTGATTCAGTTTTAAATGTTCTGTTGGTTGTATTTTATCCCAGCTTTTATGTAGTGTTAAAAAACTGAAACAGGAAGTGCTTCTGGACCAGTGTTGTTTACATCTTGCAAAATGGTCTATATATAGGCTAGGCATATAATAACATGAATGCGAATTTGATTTGATTAATTTCATTTTCTGTTCAGATGCAAGATGTATGTTTGTTCAAAGAGACACAAAACATAAATAGACAGTAAATTAATAAATAGGAAGAGACGTCAGGGTCTATAGTCAGAGTAATAAATGAAATATGTAACAGATTATGGCAGTTTGACTGTATAGAATGGATTTATGGACCAGTCACTGTTGAGGCCTTCCGGTACCTGCTATAATGTATGATTGCCAGATCGGGCGGGTTTCTGTAGTTCTAATGACACATCAGAAAACTACAAATTTGAATTGCTTTACTTCAAGTGTTGCAATAGTCATTATTTCGTTTTTCTTCGTTTCTGATGTCGCAATACATCATCCTTTCATGAAATTGTGTAACATACTCCACCTTGACTGTGGACATCGTTCACTCCAAAGCCGGCCCTGGATAAACAGCGTGTGATCTTACATATGTGGTGTTCTTCAGCTGCTTTCCTCCGCTTTTAACCAGTTCTTTGTGTTTGACTTTTTCAAATTTAACGATTATTAGAGGTGGCTTTTGAGGTCTTTGGATGAAGACAGTGAGCTCGGTGGTTCATCTAGAAACGTGTAGCATTGGTGTGTGTTGATTCAGATATCTAGTCTTTGAAACACAGGATTGTGATTCTTAATTTGCATTGCAGCACGTTTTACATGCAAATACATGCATGTTGAGAACGAGCACTTTACGCATTGAAACGAAAGGCTGATCTGATTGGTTCAGGTGAGCTGGAATGACCTTTGAAACCGCGCCTGTCCCAGATTTCATGCGGTTTCGTGCGTTTAGCTCTGATGGCACCAGCAGATGGGAAGACCGGGATTAGGATTTGCTCCCAGTGCTGTTTTATTCCCCGTTCAGGAGTCAGGACACGTCGAGGTGTTCATCCGGCGCGTGACCTCCATTGCACGAGTTTAAGCTCACAGAAACCACATCTGTCATCGGCACACACCAACCGCTCAGATGCTGGAATAAATAAGAGATTGTAATAATATTTCACTATTTTTCCTGCATTTCTCATCAAATAAATGCAGCCTTGGTGAGCAGAAGCTGCTTGTATCAAAGACATTACAATGTAAATCAGCTGTTGTCTATGTGAATATACAGTAGTGTAATTGAAAATCATGTGATCAAAGCTGAATTTATTTAATTAAAAATACAGTAAAAATCACAAAATATTATTAGAATGTAAATCATCTGTTATCTATGTGAATATACAGTAAAATGTAATTTATTCCTGTGCATTTACAGCATCATTACTCCAGTCTTCAGTGTCCTTCAGAAATCACTCTAATACGAGGATCTGATGCTCAAGAAACAGTTATGATTATTATCAATGATGAAAACAATAATAGTATCTAAAAAAATACTAAAATAACACTGGAATCGTGACAAAAAAAGAAGATCAAATATATGCAAGTTTTCATCTGCGTCACGTTTTCATCACAGCATGTGTGTTATTTATGCTTTCATCATGAATAATGAAGATATGCATCCAGACCTTGATTTGAGCTTGATTTGTTGTGCACTTTGAATGATTTCTATCACTTTTGAGTGAAACGTTTTATTACTATTCCACAGGGCTGTCAAAACGATTAATCGCGATTAATCGCATCCAAAATAAAAGTTTGTGTTTACATAATATATGTGGGAGCACTGTGTATAATTATTTTGTATATATATAAAAACACACATGCATGTATATTTAAGAAAAAAATATTATTTATATATAAAACGTTTATATTTATATATATAATATAAATTATATATAAATCTATATACAGAATGTACATGAAAATATTTCTTAAATATATACAAGCTTGTGTGTGTATTTACATATATATATATATAATTATACACAGTGCACCCACATATATTAAAACTGCAAAATGTAAACACAAACTTTTATTTTGGATGCGATTAATCGCGATTAATCGTTTTGACAGCCCTAATATTCCATAATATTCAGCTTTTATTTGACACCTTGTTTATTTTGTAAATGCTCCAGCGGAGTCTCTGGGAATGCATGCAGATTTCCCAGCATGCACTGTGCTTGTGTAAAGCATGATTGTCCCATGTTATTTATGATTGTAATCTTCGGCTGCTGTTATAGAGATAGACGGGCCATTATTAACTGAACTAATAAAAGCGCGGCGCTGCATCTGTTCTGTGTGCACTAGACTAGACCACAGAAGGGTTCTGGCTGTGGACTAAACCTGGCTTATTGCTGCCTGAAGGTCGCAATGCTTTCAAATCCAGTTTGTTTGTAATAAGTGATAATGAGTTATTTCGTATAAAAGTGTCTGCTTATTATTAGAGCAGATCGGTGTGTTCTGATCGAAAACAGTGAACTTTAATGATGGTATTTAAATGACATTAAAATAACACTGGAATCTAGGCAAAGAAGCTCAAATAAATGCAAATTGTCAGTTGTTTGACGTTTTCATCACTTTCCAGACGTATTGGTGTTATTTGAGCTTTCATCACGGCACTATTCGTATTTTCGTTGGCCTCACGTTACTGCTACACTGCATTTATTATTATTAGAGCATGAAGAATATATCATCCAAACCTTGATTTGAGATTGATTTGTTGTGTGAATCTGTCTTTCTCTAAATGATTTTTAGCACTTTTGAGTGAATCATTTTGTTAGTATATTAGTATATTTTACTGATGTGTTTTTGCTGCTGTTAGCTTCACTGTGGCTCTGTTTCTCATCAGGGATTGTTGTGTGTGCAGATGGTCAGAAATCACAGAGACATCGGCAGTAATCCGTTGATAAGAAATCAGGATCTTAAAGAGAAAAGCCTTTGTCCTCACACAGAAATCATTTGTTCATGACCTATATTCAGTGATTCACTCACTTTCCCTCAGCGTATGCTTTATATATTGTCATGAGTCTGAGTGGTGTTTGGTGGTGCCGACTGTGTAGGAAACACTTCTGAAAGTGATATTCTGATTATGAGATCGAACACAATAAAGTTAATGTAAAAATGAAATCATCTGATCTGAGACCAGCTTCATTCAGATCAGACACGAACTCATGCACATTAACTTCCTTCCTGGAAACAGTGTTCACTGCTTCAATACAGTAATTACAGGTGAAACACTTTGGGTTCCCCCGAGAAACTTTGAGTTCTCCCAAGAAACTTTGAGTTCCCCCGAGAAAAATTGAGTTCCCCCAAGAAACTTTGAGTTCTCCCAAGAAACTTTGGGTTCCCCCGAGAAACTTTGAGTTCTACCGAGAAACTTTGAGTTCCCCCGAGAAACTTTGAGTTCCCCCGAGAAACTTTGAGTTCCCCCGAGAAACTTTGAGTTCCCCCGAGAAACTTTGAGTTCCCCCGAGAAACTTTGAGTTCCCCCGAGAAACTTTGAGTTCCCCCGAGAAACTTTGAGTTCTCCCGAGAAACTTTGAGTTCCCCCGAGAAACTTTGAGTTCCCCCGAGAAACTTTGAGTTCCCCCGAGAAACTTTGAGTTCCCCCGAGAAACTTTGAGTTCCCCCGAGAAACTTTGAGTTCTCCCGAGAAACTTTGAGTTCTACCGAGAAACTTTGAGTTCTCCCGAGAAACTTTGAGTTCCCCCGAGAAACTTTGAGTTCTCCCGAGAAACTTTGAGTTCTACCGAGAAACTTTGAGTTCTACCGAGAAACTTTGAGTTCTCCCGAGAAACTTTGAGTTCCCCCGAGAAACTTTAACCTTTTTGAATCATGTCCAACTTTCCGATGAAGTAAAAGAAATCAAAGAATAAACATTTCCGGTCAAAAGTGACTAAAGATCAATAAACGGTTTTAAGCACATTTCCATTAGATATTATGGGGCAAATTGAGTGCTTAATTGTGATAAAAAAATTAAAGAAAAATAAAACCTTAAAAGTCCTAAAATAGGCTTAATCTTTCATGTTATACTAAATATATAGCTTACTTGATTGTCTTATCATCTGATTGCTGGTTTGTGTGCTCACTATAGTGTGTGTTCATAAGGATCCAGCAGTTTTCTGGCAGACGGATGTTTGATCCGCAGTCAGTAATCTGGGATTAGTGGGACCCCCCCCCCCCTCTTTACCACAGGACCACCACTGACACACATAAACCAGACAGAACTGTGTCACGGACACTAGAGAGTATGAAGAAATGTGTGACAGAAACAAATCTGCATGCATATCAGCTGGAACCATATCTTTAATCGATCTCACGATTATGGAAATCCATTTCTGACACATAAGGAGAAAAAAATCATGCTTTGGTAAATTATAATTACGAGATGAAAAAATCATGACTTAAAAAGTCATTATATAAAAAGTAAATATTATAACATTAAGTTTACAATGTTTATATATATATATAAAAAAAACAAAAACAAGGATGACCAAAGTGAAAAGAACTTAGAAACTAGAAAAATATGACAACCAAAATTAAAAAGCACACAACAATAGTAAAACAATAATTAAACCTGGTGTCAAGGAGTATTGAAAGTTATGACATAAAAGGTCAAAATTGTGACGAGTCAACGTCATAATTATTATATAAAAACTAAAGTAAAAATGATTAAATTCTAAGTTGAAGTTGTGACATAAATTGAATAAACAACAGCATAAACAATTAAGTAAATTGAGTTTTTATATAATTTAAACTGTCATCATGAATTTGACTTTTTATGTCATCATAATAATTCACCAGAGCATGACTTATTTTTTCATATGCGCCAGAAATATCCTTCCATAAACAAAACATTCATTCAATGAAAACCTGAGCTTAATCTGCGTCCCAGGGGCCGTGATTTACCTCTCCGTTTAATCTCACGCTCCAGATGTAATCATCCCCTGTTCTGGACTGATCCACTCTTCATTTTTGACTTTGTGACGGCCCTGCTCCGGGGTCGACGGGCCTCTCAGATGTGCTCGAGCTTAAGGACTTTTACTTGATAAAAGAGTCTAAACTCTCAGTCTCAGTCAGAGACAGAAGGACTGGAGGAGATTGAGTGGTTTAATGACAGGTTTATCAGATCATGTTGGAAATGTGTGTATTAAATATGCTGCAGTAGCTTTAAAGGGTTAATAAAATAAATGTTGCATCTCTCTCAGGTGTCCTTGGCTCGCTGAAAACGTGTCTCTCGTTTTCCCACCATGTGTCGGAATCGTGTTCCTCTTTGTTATGGCAAACTTCACCATGGCAACGTTCATGGACGCCGGCGTGTTCCCGAGGGGTGAGTCGAGTCAAGCTTAAAGTGCCTCTATTCTGCTGTTAAAGGCTCCTAATGTTGTTTCGGCGTCTCCCACAACAGGTTCACATTGATCCAAGCTCAACAACACTGTAATGTCCTCATGATCTTTCTCTCAGTGTCTGAAACGCTTCTGTGAAGATTCAGTCTCTCTAATCCCCGCCTCTCTGAGAGCTGCTCTGCTCTGATTGGCCAGAAAGCAAACGCTCATTATCATATCTGAATCTCAGCTCTTGATCACAGTGATACGAACAGTGACGATGGCGTCTCAATCTCAGGAAACAGCGTCCTCTCGACACGAGCCAAACTCTTCCAGTCTCGGATCAGGACCAGAGGCTGGCATTATGCAAATTAGTGACAAACCTACGTTAAAAGTGAGAATGGAACTACTGACGACTCATTTCTTTCTTTTAGAAGACAATAACTCCAAACTTTTCAGATCTTTTACATTCACAAACAACTTTATTGCACTCTGCATGAAAGGGGATATCTGAAAAGGCGTAATAGGGCACTTACATCTCTACTATCAAACACTTGTGTTAAATGTGCTTCAGAAATATATATATATATATATAAACAGATCATGTTTTCACGCTGTGTTTCCAGCGGATGACGACGAGGACAAGGACGCGGACTTGCGCGCTCCACTCTACAAGACCGTGGAGGTGAGAGGAGTGCAGGTGCGGATGAAGTGGTGCTCCTCCTGTCACTTCTACAGGCCACCCCGGTGTTCTCACTGCAGTGTGTGTGATCACTGTGTGGAGGTGAGACAGCTGTCTGTCTGTCTCTATGTCTATGTGTAGTGTCTGTGTCTCTCCGTCTGTCTGTGTCTCTGTTCGTCTGTCTGTCTGTCTGTCTGTCTCTATATCTATGTGTAGTGTCTGTGTGTCTATCTGTCTGTGTTTGTATCTGTCTATCTGTCTGTCTGTCTGTCTGACTCTATGTCTATGTGTAGTGTCTGTGTGTCTATCTGTCTGTCTGTCTGTGTATCTGTTCATCTGTCTGTCTGTGTATCTGTCTGTCTGTCTGTCTCTATGTCTATGTGTAGTGTCTGTGTGTCTATCTGTCTGTCTGTCTGTGTATCTGTTTGTCTGTCTGTCTGTCTGTCTGTCTCTATGTCTATGTGTAGTGTCTGTGTGTCTATCTGTCTGTCTGTGTATCTGTTCATCTGTCTGTCTGTGTATCTGTCTGTCTGTCTGTGTATCTGTCTGTCTGTCTCTATGTGTGTGTAGTGTCTGTGTGTCTATCTGTCTGTGTATCTGTTCGTCTGTCTGTCTGTCTCTATATCTATGTGTAGTGTCTGTGTGTCTATCTGTCTGTGTTTGTATCTGTCTGTCTGTCTGTCTCTATGTCTATAGTGTCTGTGTGTCTGTCTATCTGTCTGTGTTTCTGTTCGTCTGTCTGTCTGTCTCTATATCTATGTGTAGTGTCTGTGTGTCTATCTGTCTGTCTTTGTATCTGTCTGTCTGTCTTTGTATCTGTCTGTCTGTCTATCTGTCTGTCTATCTGTCTGTCTGACTATCTGTCTGTCTGTCTGTCTGTCTGTCTGTCTGTCTTTGTATCTGTCTGTCTGTCTATCTGTCTGTCTATCTGTCTGTCTGACTATCTGTCTGTCTGTCTGTATGTATGTCTGTATGTCTGTGTGTAGTGTCTGTCTGTCTGTGTATCTGTTCATCTGTCTATCTGTCTGTCTGTACTGTAATTTACTGGGTGGCCAGATTTTGGTCATCTGGCTGGAGATTTTGATGGCATTGTCTTAATCAATCATAAGTAGGCCTATGTATTTTATAAGTCATGTTATTCACCCCTTTTGAAAATGTCTCTGTTCAAACTCGCTTTTTGAGAAATGCCAATGTAAGCATGACTTTCAATTCACAAACAATTCGCTTTTGTTTTTTGTAACTCTGTTCCTATTCAATAGGTTTGAAGAATAAGATATATAATAGTAAAGTTAGGTTACGCGTCATATTCTCTCAATCTCTAGAACTTTGACCATCACTGTCCCTGGGTGAACAACTGCATCGGGCGACGCAACTACCGCTTCTTCTTCCTCTTCCTCCTGTCTCTGAGTCTTCACATGGTTGGTGTTTTTTCCGGAGGTCTCCTGTATGTCCTGGATCACCTGGAGGATTTGTGGGAACTGCACGCCGCTGTCACGTATCCTTAAGCTGCATTAATGTGACATGGTAAGCCAGGATAATTGGTCAGTCAGATTGATAGCCCCGCCTCCAAACTCATGTGATTGGCTGAGTCAGAAGTTGACATGTCGGGTCCAAGCGACAACCTTCCAGTCTCTCTCTTGAATCCGACATGGAAGAGACTTAAACTGCAGTTCCTCCACTGGCCACTAGAGGCGCTGCAGAAGAGACTCAATCCCATAGACTCGCATGTTAAAATGCCCAACTTAACAGCAGAAAAAAAACATGTTTACAGTCTGCTGCAAAAGGTGGTTTTGTTCTCTATTGCTAATTTTGCCCTTCATGACGACTGTGATGGAAGTTTTTTACTGTATAACTCGTCTATTTAAATTATATCAAGCCTAAAAGTTGTGGATGATTAAGGGTGTGGTTACTTGAGTGACAGGTGGATAGCCACTGATGTCACTGCTAGCCGTTTGTCTGCTAGCATTAGCGTCACACCACCTGAGCTAATCCGCCTCGATGCATATGTTCGTTTATCCGGGAGTGACGCAGCCAAGATGGCGACGGCCGGCTCCGCCCACTTTGGGCTTCAGAAACGCTCTGCAGAAACACTACGGGTGACGTCACACACACTACGCACATATTTATTTGCATTCTATGGTCGGGTCGCTCAAACAAGCATCAGTGTTCAGAAAGCATCATCATATTTCATCATCACACAGACGAGTGCCTTGACAGTGTGTGTTCAGGCTGGCGGTCATGAGCGTGTCCGGGTTATTCTTCATCCCGGTCGTGGGTTTGGCCTGCTTTCATCTGGTGCTGGTGGCACGAGGACGCACCACAAACGAACAGGTGAGACCCAGTGTTAATAATCATTTTCGTCAACGATATTTTTTCAAGAACGAAAATGTGACAACTAAATAAAAACTAGTTTCGAATGACAAAAACTATGACGAAAATCGATTGACATTTTCATCAACGAATAAAAAATTGACGAAAATGTTAGTGTCGGTTTGGGAAGAGATCCAGTCAGAACTGCATTCGTGGAAGATGTGCACATGTGTATTGTAACGTGCTGATCACGAGTTGGCTTGCGCTTGATGCATTTCTCATAAAACTTTAAAAAACGTAAACGTCTGGGAGAAAGAGAGCAACATACGGACAGATCTGAGCAAGAGTGATGACGAAATAGAGCAGAGAATATTCACGTCAACACAGTCGGTTATATCTTTACAGAGAGTAAACAGTGTGAGAATGTGCGTCAGTGCATTGGATCCGTGCATTCAGTCTTAAAGTGACAGCGTGTCTGAAATCTGTGTCTGTATTGCATGTTTAAACTTTAAAATCGTTCATATTAACCGGTTAATAGATGTTTTCTCTCAGAGTATATACCGGTGAAATGGCTTATGAAAACCCCAAATTCAATATTAGAATATTGTGAAAAGGTTTTAATATGCTGTAATCCATTATCATCATCACAATTATAACAAATACAGGCTTGAAATATCTCACTTTGCATGTAATTAGTCTACAGTATATAATATATTAGCTTCACCTTTTAAGTTGAATTACTGAAATAAATACTTTTATATAAATACTTTTGCACCATATTCTAATTTTTCGAGTTTCACCTGTAATGGGTTTGCAAATTTGAGAGAAATTCTAAATTAATGCATTATAATTGAACTAAACCTGTTAGATTTTAGTCGACTAAATCTACGGTAGATTCAGTCGACTAAAACCTTATTCTATGTCGTCAACGAAAACTAAAATAATTCAGATGACTAAAATATGACTAAAACTAAATGGCATTTTAAATCAATAGACTAAAACTAAATCAATTTGCTGTTGAAATGAACACGAGATCATAGTTTACAGAGGAAATCCTGCTATCGCTGAGCTAACTCTCACTGAAACTAATCTCAGGTTACAGGGAAGTTTCAAGGCGGAGTGAACCCGTTCACAAGCGGCTGCGGCCACAACCTGCGGTCTGTGCTGTTCAGTCCCATCATGCCGAGGTGAGCGAGTCGACACGTAACACTGTACAACCCTGATTCGATTTGATTTTGCGCTGTTCCTTCATCCATGCAATTCGATTTGATTTTGCTTTGCAAGCTCTCAATTTGGTTCGATTTCAATTATAAAATATTCATATATAATATTTTTATATAAATTTATAATATATTAATATTATAAATATTATAATTATAATAAATTTATATATTTATTTTATATATACATTTCAATTATATATTCAATGAATATAGATTTAATCTTATATTTATAAAAAAGAACATAAGTTTACAAGTGGTTAATTAATAAAAAGAAATTAAGAGCCACAAACCTGTACATTAAACTCTTTTTTTAGGTACATTAAAACAGAACCCGAATCTATAGACCATTTCAAAAGATGTAAACAACACTGGTCCAGAAGCACTTCCTGTTTCAGTTTTTTAACACTACATAAAAGCTGGGATAAAATACAACCAATAGAACATTTAAAACTGAATCAAAGAGTTAAACAAACATCTTTAAGATGTTTTCTTTACATGTGAAATAAAGAAAACAGTTACAAACTGAAACAGGAAGTGCTTCTGGGCCAGTGTTGTTTACATCTTTTGAAATGGTCTATATTTCAAATGTAATGAATGGACAGGATTTTGACGCAAGAAAAAAAATGATACTGAAAATGAGTCAGAAGAGTCTTGATCAAACATGATCCGGTTATTTTATGTTTAAGATAAAACACATCAAATCTCTCAGTATTCCTCATTCATGAACAGTGGAGGGAAACCAATGCTGGCTTTTGGGTGATAGAGAAATAAATATGGAACAAAATCGATTCATGGCCTTTGAGAATCGATTTTGAATCGACCACATTTTTTTTTTAAATTAATCGAAAAATAGCTTTTTTTTCCCCAGCCTTAGTCTAATGTGGTACTTCACTATTACTTACTAATTCATTAATCAGAGTTTGTTGTTAGTTAATAGCAGTTATTAGAGTGTTAATAGTGCATTACTCAGTGTAGTTGTTCATTAATGAAGGAACCCCTACGGTGGCCGAAAGAGCTCACCGCGCTGCAACCTGATGAAGACGAATGCATTTTCAAAAAAACGTATTCAACTTTAAAAACGTGTGCAAATTCAAAAAAGACATCGCAAATTAATAAAAACATATTCATCAGTTCCACAACACACGTGTGCTCCAAGTACTCACAACACAACCAAATACAGAAACGCGCTGCAAATAAAACGGTCCACAACGGAAATGTTTCCCGGGGAACTAAATAAGTGACGGACCCAACTGGGACTTGTTTTATTGCTCGTGAGCTTCCCTATCCCCTACTCCCTTCAAAGGGCAGACGGCAAAGCTCTTCAAGTGGGAATTTGGCGTGAGCATGACACCTAGTGGGTCATTTATGTCGCCGTTTGGAACTTGATGAAGGGAGCAACAACAGACAACTTAATGTAATTATTTTTACCTTGGAAGTTCCTATGACAACGCAGCACTTTGTCCATCAGCTGTATAGCTGTTCTGACGACAGAAATATAATGATTAACATAACGGTTGCAAATAAATTATTTATTTTTACTTTATAAAAATCTGTTAAAATATCTGTTTTATATATCTGTATGTCAGTGCCATACATTACCTAACATTTTAAGGAAACTTTTCTTATGAAAATTTAAACATAAAATGAAACTATTTGTATAGTGTAACTGATGTATAGATTAATATCTTGCCTTCATGTTCTTCTAGATCTTTTTTGTATTTATTTAGTTTAGTTTTCAGATCATTGTTCTTTTCTCATTTGTATTGTGATGACATTGAACATATTGTTAACACATGTTGTATATTGTACACAAGTTGTATGTCATAATAATTTAAATCTCGGTGTTTTGCGGGGGAAAAGTAAAAAGAAATTAAATAAAACAAAGTAGAATTTTGAGTAAGCAAGGAGTATAGAACTATAAAAAATATCATATTATAACATTATTTATATATACAATATTATTTTAATAGTATAGTTTATTTATAAAAAAAATATAGGCTTTGACTTCTTGTCAATAAAGGTTTTTTGCTTTAAGCACGTCCTGTGGTTCCAATCGGGTCCGTCACTTATTTGGTTCCCCGGAAACATTTCCGTTGTGGACCGTTTTATTTGCAGCGCGTTTCTGTATTTGGTTGTGTTGTGAGTACTTGGAGCACACGTGTGTTGTGGAACTGATGAAGATGTTTTTATTAATTTGCGATGTCTTTTTTGAATTTGCACGCGTTTTTAAAGTTGAATACGTTTTTTTTGAAAATGCATTCGTCTTCATCAGGTTGCAGCGCGGTGAGCTCTTTCGGCCACCGTAATAACAGTGCCGAGAACAGCATGCATGTTCACGACAGAATGTTTTTTTGTGCGCACTCATGCTGTTTATTTATTATATGTTGTATTAAATGATAACTTTATTGAAGTTGTATCGTTGTTCTGATTATTTCTGCTCCTGGAATCGTAGGTACACTGGGAAACTCAGTGACGGATTGCAGGTTCGCGTTCATCCTCCGTTCCACCAGCCTGAGTCACAAACACTGACGCCGGTGAAGAGCTCCGGCCACGCGCTCCCCGTCAAGGTACACCGCTTTATCCATACTGCATCATGGGGCATGGTGTGGATATGTATGCATGGAATGTATATGCACATTTACATTTAGACATTTAGCATACACATTTTAATCCAAATAGAAGCAGTTAGACCATCGAGAGGGCCACAGTATACAAGCTGTAACAGTCTCAGGAAGTCTAGCACTGGGCACAAAGCAACGTTTTTTTTTTTTTGTTTTTTTTTTTTTACATTTTATTTATTTATTTATTTATTCATTTTTCATTATGTACTTATGGGAAAGTCATTGTTTTAATTGTTTTATATTTTTATTTATATTTTTAGTTGTGTGTGATGTATAGTGAAGCCAAAGACTAATTTCCACTCGTGGACAATAAAGGAACTCAACTCAATTCAACATGAAAGTTGTGAATAACTGAGTAAGATCATGGAAGTTAACTTGCGTTCAGCTGTGGCTCATTAACTCACTACCTTTTTATAGAGTTTTATAGATAAAGTCAAGATACTGTCAGTTTAGATAGATCGTCTATTTACAAATTTACCATTTTAGCATATAAATGTTGTTATGTATTTTGTTAAATGAGATTTGACTTTATTATAACACATCAGGTTTTTCTGAAAAATAAATGCTACTCTGAAAAAAAAAATATTTAAAGATATATTGACAGCTTAGATACAAAGCTTGACTATATTTGAATTTTGACTTGTTATTTAGTTAGTGTTATTTTACTATAGTTTTTAATAATATTTGAATGTTTTTTATTAGTTACATTTTCTGATTTTATTTTAGTTTTAGTAATTTTCTTTCTTTGTTTTATTAGTTATTGTATTTCTAAATATATGTTTATATTTATTTTTATTCATATTTTGAATTTGTTTTTATTTTTATATGTTCTGATTTCATTTTAATTTTAGTAAAACCTTTAGAAATTTGTATTATTTATCTGTATAGTTTTTATTTATATATTTTTAGAACTTGTTTATTTTATATATCTGTTTTTAATTTGAACTTAAGCCAGAAAGTAAAGTTTGTCTGGACAAGATTTGATGGCTTATAACGCTTGAAAGTTACAAAGATGTTTCTTATGGTATTAGTTTTAGTTTAACATCCCTGGTTTGTAAGGTTTCGAAATAGCTTCCCCTACAATCAATTTATTTCACGTTTATTTGTATGTTTCATAAATGTGTTATGATGTATATGTACATCATTTCAAAGCAGCTTCACAGAAAATGCACAAGTCCACATTACAGTATACAGTGATCTATGATCAGAGGAATCTATTTCAGAAATATACATAATAATCACAGTTACTGTATAAATGTATTAATTTAAACAAGGTCATAATTTAAGGCAGAAACAATGATCTCATTGAAGTAATGAATACTTGTTTGTTAACAAATGATTGACATGTAGAGAGTGAGAGTGTGATTTTTCATCACTGCTGGTACAGTATCTGTATTATATTTTGATGTGTTTGTTTCAGTCTCTGGAGGAAGTAGATGATCCAGACAGTAAAAGTTTGACCAGTCCCCCTCCACTGCCCCCTAAACCAGACCCAGTCCTGCTCAAGAACCATCTGGCAGCTTTGGAAGGTGTGTGTGGAAGCGTTGAGCACAATCATGTTTCTGAAAGGTCTGAAACACTAAACGTCCTCATGTCCTCTCGTTGTGCTTTATAACAGAGAGTTTGCTCCAGTCCAGAGCTGCGATACCTTCAGGACACAAAATAATTCCCCTTCAGACTGCAGAGTCGCCTACCAAAGAGCTCTACCAGGTTCCTCGAGATCAGGTGAGACTGTTTATACCGTACCGATAGAAGTCCGTTTCAACCACAGTATGCTACTGACACACAGGATGATATTCAAACACAGGTTGCTATGTCAATATAGCAATTCTGCATGAAATCAGAGAAATATATCCTATATTGCTCTGTATCCTATATATCCTATATTTCTCATTATCTTCGGTTAGACGGCTGCTAGTTTAATTTGGAAAATGGAAAAACCAACCAACATTCCAATCTCTTTATACATCAAAACCGACTGACTGTTAAATTCTTAATAGAACAAATCCGAGTAACGTTTAAATCTCTTAACGAAAGAAAACAGACAAAAGAAAACTGGACGATATTTGAATCTCCTAACTGAACAAAACCAACCTACATTTAAATCTCTTAATGAAATAAACCCGACCGATATTTTAATCTCTTAACGAAACATATCCGGACAATATTTAAATCTCTTAACAAAGCAAAACCAACGATATTTAAATCTCATAACGAAACAAAACGGGACGATATTTAAATCTCTTAATAGAACAAAACCGACCGATATTTAAATCTCTAAATGGAACAAAACCAGCGGATATTCAAATCTCTTAACAAAACAAAACGGACTATATTTAAATCAATTAACGAAACAAAACTGGACGATATTTAAATCTCTAAATGGAACAAAACCGACCTATATTTACATCTCTTAACAGAACAAAACCGACGATATTTAAATCTCTCAACGGAACAAAACCAACCGATATTTACATCTCTTAACAGCACAAAACCAACCAATATTTAAATCTCTTAACGGAACAACACCGACCGATATTTACATCTCTTAACTGCACAAAACTGACCGATATTTAAATCTCTTAATGAAAGAAAGCCAGACAGTATTTAAATCTCTTAAGAAAGAAAACGTTAGATATAAATCGTAACATTGCTATATCATCATATCCCCAAGCCTTAAAACTTGCATTATAGATATGACTTTCTGTAAATAAATTTGACTTCTAAGATAACTTGTGCTGATTTGAACACAGATTTACTATAAAGCTGAGGTTGCATATGAAGAGTTCAGATGCAAAAGCCTCTAAGTGCCATTTGAAATTTTCTTCTAGAATGATCATTTTTATCAAGCTTGTATATTTAAGTTCAGTTATTTCACTTAAATGGCAATGATGATTACCTATTAATTGTTATTTAAGTGAAATTACTGAACTTAAATATACAAGTTTGATAAAAATCACCATTAAAGAAGAAAATTTCAAATGGCATTTAGAGGCTTTTGCATCTGAACTCTTCATATTCTTCTAGATGTTCAATGTTCAATTTATTTATAAAGCACATATTAATACAACAACAGTTGACCACAGTGCTGTACACGGGACAAGCAAAATAATCATAAAAATCACATTCAAATTCTGTATCATTACAACACAGTACAAAGACAATGAGGCATTAATAAAAACCCGTTATACCACTAACATAACACTCATGTATAACTCATGCAAGAATACAAAATTTGATTTTAAATTATGTTAATTTGTCTATCCCTGTAGATTTCCCCGCTGGTCCCGCAGGAGCACACATCCGATCCCAGTCTCCTTCAGTCGGAGAATCCCGGAAACTCTTTGACTCTGAATTCCCGCTCGCTGAGTCTGAAACACTCCCACCATCGCATAGCCGAAACTCCAGGTCCACATCCAAGCGCTAGCATCATCATTAGCCGATCCGGGAGTCTGTCCTACGACAGTCTTCTGCGTCCCGTCGAGCGCCTCGGATCCCAGGCGCCATTCCTTCCCACGGATTCGAGTCTCTCCCGAGGTCCTGGATGCAACTGCAGCCCGGTGTTCATGAATATTAGCCGGCATTCACCTCAACACCGCGAGCCGTCGCCCGTTTGCTATGACAGCCTCGCTAAACCGCTAATGAGCTCCATTCAGGAGCGCCGGGAACCTGACGAGAAGGACAAACCTCTCGCTCCGAACTCCGGGATCTACGACGTTCCCAGCAGACGAAGCCTTCCGCATGATTTCCGAGGCCCGTCGTCTCGCGGACCGACTCCTCCGGCGTACGGCTCGCGCGAGTTCCTCCTCAGCAGCGCGGCGTACGGATACGGGAGCCGGCCGCATCTGTCTTCCTCCTCCTCATCTTCGCTCACCCGCACACCTCGGACCGCCAGCTCCCCGCTGCACTTTAACCAATCCCTCTCTCCCTCCTTCTATCACTCTCTGGACCGACATTCCCAACAGTTCCCATCGGCTCTTCCCAGCTCCTCCTACGGCCACCAGAGAGCACTGGCGTTCATCAGAGGAGAAGAAAGACCCGAACCTGAACTATGAGTCCTTCATGGAAATCATCAAAATATCAGGGAATTTTAAAAGGGATTATGCAGGTCTGGGAAATTTCACTTTCCTGCTCAAAAGGTGTTGGGAGATGCTGATACGCCATCAATTACTCTTCTAATATATGCTGATTTGCTGCACAAGACACATTTATTATTATTGTCAATGTTGAAAACAGTTTCATATTTTTGTGGAAAATGTGAAGACTTATTTTTCAGGGTTTTTTGATGAATAGAAAGTTCTAAATAACAGAATCTTTTGTAACATTATAAATGTGTTTACTGTCACGTTTGATCAATTTAATGTGTGCTTGATGAATAAAAGCTATTCTTATTTACACCAATCACAGTTTCCACAAAAATATGAACTTTTCAACATTGTTCAACATTCAACAAAAATAATAAACATAATTTTTTCTTGAGCATCAGATCCTCAGAGTGATTTCTGAAGGATCATGTGACACTGAAGACTGGAGTAATGATGCTGAACATTCAGCTTTGATCACAGGAACAAATTACACTTTACTATATATTCCCAAAGGAAACAGCGGATTTACACTGAAATAATATTTCACTGTTTTACTGTATTTTTATCAAATAAATGCAACTTTAGGCAGAAGAGGCTTTCAGATTACATTTATTACCAACTTTTGACTTTTGATTTTTAAAATGTATTTACAGGAATATATTGCATAATAAAATTCTATTCTATGAGCAATTATTGTTTAGTTTCTTTTTTAAATTTTAACAATTAAGGTATGGTGCTTTAAAATTATTTTTAAAAAGTTTTTGTTAATTAAAATATATTTGTTTCTTGTTTTTTTCTTTTTTCTGTATCAATATTGTGTTTTATAAATTATTTCTTGCCTAATAAAGTTTGATTTGTTGGCTTCATAGTTTTGCTCTGATATCCTCTCAATGAATGTTTGTATGTTATCCTCTTAAAGTCCCCATAAAAGAGATTTTCCTCATGAATATCATTTCTCCATATATCGAGAAACGCTTCAGAAACAAAAATTAATGTGGCCGGGTCTTTATTGTGTCTGGGGAATTGATTGAATGGTTTTGCTATTGGCTGATCTTATGTTAGTGACAGGTTGCCCCGCCCACAGTAATGATAAATAATTAAAAATAAACACTGCAATATTCAAGAGTTGTCTATATTAGACACAGATGTGCCTTCAGACAAAGGAAACGGGTTACACAAACCCTCAATAAAGATGAGTATTCCCTGATTTCTTCAGTGAGCTCGGGAAGAGGACGGGAATACAGTCAGGAATATCACACACACACACTTTATTCGAGCAGAAGTTCCCTCTGGTGTTCACTGAGAAATATTACATGTTGTTCCACTGATGTAAATGAGCCTCTTTAAAAACGCTTCCTTTGCGTTCTTCCTTGCTCATATTTTACACATCTTTTCTGAAAGTGAAATACCTTATTAAATGCGGTTCGTCACTTCAGATATTAAGGGTGACTTGAGAGTAGTTTAACTTTACCAGCAGAATTAGAATATGGACGTAATGGCTGGAAAAGCTTTCTTTATTTTTATTGCTCAGTATGGAAGACTGTTTTTTTATGGGGCGAATTATGTGCCATAATTAAACAAACAAATCCAGCATTTTGCAAACAAACTCGTTCTGCTCTTCTAAGGAAAACTCGTCTCGCAAACAAACAGAAAGAAATGTGCAAAAAGACGGTCAATTTGAGCGAAAATACAGTGGTATTATTGTGTTTTAAAAAGATAAATAAATGAGCCAAGACAATATATTTCACAAATACAAACCATCCTACAAATTGCATGTAACATTTGAACAAATACCAAATCTATTTTCTCACTAATGCAGTGTAGTAACTTCCCCTTCAAGAACAGTAGATGGCGCTATAGGGGTCAAGTTGATGTAGTCTCCCGGGAGAAGCACTGTTGCTGTGTCCGAAATCACCCATTACTCACCATATAGTCAGAGGTGTAGTGGTAAAAAAGAGGTGGGTAAACTATAAATTCTGGTGGACCACGACGTGGTCACCATAAGGTGGGCCACTGTCTACCGGTGTATGTGTATCCTGATAACATTGCTATAGGGAGGCCTCGACATTAACCCTTTTAATACGCCTGTCCTTTGGACAAGTAAATCTGACATTCAATTGTCTCAGTAAAAAAGTTGCTTGTCCGGATTTTTTATTTTTATTTTGTGTGTGTTCATTTATTCTGAAACAATATTTTCATCAGTGTTCAATCATTATTTTAATATCTGCACTTTTAAAGGGCATCCCCTCACCCAATTTTAGTAAATGTATGCTTCATCTTTCATTTTAAATTCTTAAATTTGATCAATAAATTCAATTATTTCGAATAATAAGACACTATGGGCTGTTACCCTAGGGGCTGATCAAATTAAATCATTTACACTGAAAAATAATTGCATAAAATAATGTTATGAAATTTATTTAAATTTACATAAGAAACTTGGAAAGAATGATACTACTTTTAAACATATAACACTAAATCGCCAGTAGGTGGTGCTAGGCGACCGTCTTAATGAGTGAGTCATTGATTCATTCATTCAAACGATTCGTTCAAACGACTGATCATTCAAGAATGAGACCGATGTTTATGAATGGCTCATTGAATCTTTGACTCAATTGATTCGTTCAAAATGCTTAATCATTCAGTAATGAAAACACGTGTGAGATGAGATGCGCCGTGGTTTTGCTGTGATTATTGTTTGGAACTATTTTCGCTGCTGAAACAGAACAAAAACAGCCAATATTGCATCTAAAATGTAAGTGATTTAATTTTTACTGTTTATTGAACTGTTGTAGGGAATCAATGTCACATTTTCTATCGTGATGGTGTTCAGGAAAAATAATTTAGGTTGTTTAACATATCAGAATTATAAAAACTCTATTTAGATTTTTATAGGCAGTAGAGTATTTTGTTAACTGAGTTTGTTGTGCGCTCATTTGTGTAGATTTCTGCTCGAGAGGCTGCGCGAGGGTCAACAGTGCAACCTCACCGTCAGTAATAGTAAACACTGCCAGTAATGCAGCGCAATATGAAAGAGTTCGTCTTAGTTTTTTCAACCTATGAAACTAATAATGAACAATATGAAACTAAAACGACACAAGCTTAATTTAAAATGTCTTAGGAAATACACCCAGGATATTTTGAGGTGGATAAACGCACTTTGGAGGTGGGTAAACGCTATTTCCAAATTTGGGAGGTGCGTAAACGGCCTGTACGTGCGTTTAGCCTCCACTACATCCCTGCATATAGTGGACTATATAGTGAGCTCGCCATTTTGTAGTGCTGTCCGAATGTATAGTGATGATTATTATACCCTATATAGTCCACTTAATGTATCCCAGAATGCATTTTGAAAAGTAGTGTACAACCGATGGTCACTAACCTTAGCCCCACATACCATCATGCATTGCGCTGATCGTAAAAATAAGTAATAATAATGTGTGGAGTAGCGCATTATAGCAAAAACGGCCAGAAATCACTTTTAGTTTTCAATTTTTGGAGAAATAAGCTCAATATAATGTAATGTATTTATTTTAAAAAATATATTTAGCCCAGAGCCGGCTCGGCACCAGGTGACAGATGATGTAATCAACGGCGCAGAGACGATCGAGTAGTGTCCGAAAGTGTAAAAAAAAAAAAAAAAAAATAGTGTCCGAAAGTGTTGTGCTATTATGCTGGTGAGCTCACTATATAGTGCTCTGCTCTCTCCCCCATATATAGGGGGTAGGGAGGAGGGGTTTGAGTGGAGATTTCGGACACAGCATAGGTGCGTTCCATTCGACCGTTAGTGAACTGCGAAGTGGACTTCACAGGGTATTTCGCCATCTTAAGTGAGATTCCAATCCGAAGGGAACGAACATGTTCAGTTGGAACTTAGGGCACTGCAAACGGCGTAGGGAAAAAGTGAACATCGATACATCACTTCACAGGAAGTGGAGAGCGGAATCACCCAACTGTCATTGCGCGTCACGTCATCACCAGTCAGAGCGGTCGTAAATAACGATGGAGGAGTTTATGTTTGTGTGTAAGTATGCATACATTTTGTCATTATTATACTAACTAAGTATTTTTTAACGGTTATTGGGGTGAATATTACATTTACATATGCTATTTTTTGTATGTCCTTGGGACTTTATAAACGATTACCACAACCATTTACCTCAGAATTTACCTTATCATATTTTTATTTATTATTGTATATTATATATATTTTAAATGTGATATTAAATTCAATTGAAATATTAATGTAAGCCTATATCTATTTGTTTTATTATCATAATCTGCGGAACCCTGTACGTTAACTTAACTTAACTGATGACGTTTGCAGGGCATTCCAAATGAGCGGTATTGTCAGCGAAGTCCACTTCAACTGATGTACCGTGTTCAGGGAGTAGGGAGCAGTGAACACTGCGTAGGGAGCCTGTCGAATGGAACGCAGCTCATGTGATTTGCACTGATTTGACAAACGCATGAACGTGCGGTGACGTAGGGAGCGCGCGGCCAGTCAATTGTGTGATGATCAGTCACGAGTCACGTGATCCCAGGTATTTTCCCGCGTTCATACTGTGTGATGGAATCAGTTCTCCTGGCTTTGATCAAATATTAACCGAGCTGTGCGAGTCTGAAAGTGTGTGTGAGCGAGTGTTAATGACTGGGTCGTGATGATTCAGTCAGTCGAGCCTCGACACACTGCTGTTATGAGGAGGAGCTGCTTCTGCCTGATTATGTGTCTCGCATATCAAAGTTCAGGTGAAGATGCGTTCATGACATGAGTTCTCAACTATCCTGTGAAACCGGGCTATTAAGTTATAATTGTAATACTAGAAAGTTGAAATTGACTGTTATAATTTTGATTTGGGATAAAATACTAAATCATAATTAATAGTCGGTTAAATTAATAATGGTTCTGACTGTCGTTTGTATTTTCTAGTGAAGGTTATGGTTCTGACTGTCGACTGGATTCTCTGAGGAAATGCTGAAAGATGCGAGTAAACCCTCTGGCTCTCCAAGGGAAGTTCTATAACATTCATTATATCATATAAAGTTGTTCATTTATTATTCATCATAAACCGCTCCAGGCTAGTTCCCATCTTAGAGAAGCCTGAGGGAGGGTGTCTGTAAGTCTGTAAGTGTGTGTGTGTGTGTGTGTGTGTGTGTATGTATGCTTCGGCCGATCCCTCAGGACTCGAAAGCTAATTGCAACTTTTTCTCTCACAATTCTATTTTTCTCAGAATTTAGTTCTTGTAAATTCAGAGAATAAACTCAAAATTGTCCTGTACCGCAACTCAGATTATTTTCTTAAAATTGCTCTTTTATTTTTCAGAGAGCAAATTTTACTTTATTTTTTCACAATTTTGACATTATTTCAATTGTGCGTGTGTGTGTGAGAGAGAGAGAAATTATGGTTTAAAAAGTAATTAAATTACTGATATTAAAAAGCCAACATGAAAAAAGTCAAAATGACATAGGCTAATGAGTCTAATTATAAGAGGAAAAACAAATGATGAAATTAAAGAAATCATAATTATGAGATAGAAAGTTGAAAATCTGATAAAATTGAAAATCTAAAAATAAAGAGAATGCCCTGGCCTTTGCCACATTAATAGCTAGAAGAAGAATTCTCCTAGAGTGGAAATCACAAAATCCGCCCAATGTGTCATCATGGCTTAGTGACCTAATGATGTTTCTAAAAACTGAAAAAGTTAAATATTTTTTCAGGGGATCAACCAGAACATTTTACAAAACATAGGACACTTTAATAAATTATTTTGAGAAGAACTTGCTTTTCCCTCCATAAAGTAATTTGAGGACCCCCTTTATTTATTTATCTATTTAAATGTGTTTATAGGTGATTTTTTTTTTTTTGGGGGGGGGGGGGGGGGGGGGGGGTTAGTTATGCTGGGATGGGATGGGAATGGGTGGGTAGAAATTTTGAAAAAGCAAAACCTGTAATAGTGTTATGTCACTGAATACTGTCAATGTACCTTGCTCTGATAAAGAAAGAAAATCTGATATCAGATTTGTTTGTGTATGTGTGTGTGTAAGTCAGTGTATGTGTGTGTGAGAGAGAGAGGGAGAGAGAGAATGTGTATGTGTGACCGAGAGGATATGTGTGCGTGTGTGTGTGTGTGAGAGAGAGAGAGATAGTGTGTGTGCATCATCAGTCGCATTCGGACCTCCTTCACGCGCATCTCTCTTGTTTAATGAGCGTTAATGGTCTCATTTAATGAATGACAAACACGGGCTGCATCTCGCTGCGCTCTGAAGAGAGAGAGAGAGTGCAACCCGTGCTGTTGATTCAGCAGCTCTTCCTCTGCGCTGTGCGCGCGCTCGCGTGCGTGAGAGAGCATGATCGAGTGCATGTGGACGCGTGAGGCTGGAGGAAGGATGCTTGCTCTTGTGTGAGAGCAAGAGACAGAGATAGAGAGAGAGAGAGAGAGCAGTATTTTAGAAACGCCAGACTCGTCGCCCGTGCCGCCAGCATGCAGGAGGTGAAGGAGGTGAGTGTCTCCGCGCGTTCCGCGTCAGTCGAGCGTTATGTGGACATCGCGCGATCTGGATGTTTCCATGCACGGACTGCGGACTGTGTTCATGTGCATTACATGCTTCACACATTCGGCTGAATCACATGATGTGATCATGATGTACGTGCGCGTTTGGCAGTGAGCTTTAAACTCTGGTTGCCGTGGGAATGACGCGTTGCGTTGCGTTGGATGCGGCGTAACTCGACTGGCATACCAAAACACGCACTGCAGGCGCGCGCATCACATGCAGATCCCGATGAAGTTTGCCGTCGCTCCCTGATTCATGTGTCCTACTTGTGTGTGTTCGGATCCGTGCTGCCCTTGAGCGAGTCACTGACACTGTGTGTGAGGATCCGGCATGTGCACGAGCAGCCGAAGCATGGGTAGATGATGGATGGATGATGGATGGATGATGGATGGATGGGCCACTTGGCATGACGTATTTTGTAAGACGAGTTAGAAACCATATAATCATCTGGCGTTTATGAGGTGGGAATTTAGGGCTGATAAACACAAAATGACTTCATCATCAGTGCATGCATATGTATCTTTCATTATCCTGAAATAACTTGCTCCACCTCTAAAACGACTTTCCTGTAAGCATATTTATTATTTTTTTATTTCATAATAATTTGGAATTTTGATAAATCATATTTCCAATGTCTAGATCTCATTAAAATAACTTAAATGTAACATTACACATTTTGTATTTTTACTCACCAATTCTTACATACAAGTTAAACTATACTCTATTTTTTGGAGTGTATTTTAATCATTATTATTATGCATGGTTTTACTCAAAATATGAAACCATTAGTGTAGAAGCAATTTACACAAAACAAATAATTGCAAAAAAATCAAAAAGTAAAATATTGAATTAAATGGGTAATTTTGAAGTAGAAAGTCTGAAATAGTATTTTCTTGTCAAATGCACTCCAATAATCTTTGTTTTGGTCAATTATTATTATAATTTTCTTAACAATGTGATTCGAATGGTAAGAACCATTGCACATTTGTGATTTTACCACGATTTATGGTTGCTGTAAAACCATGAGTCAAATACATTTTTCTCCATTTTTAGTCAAGTCAAGCATCACTACAACTATCAATCATTTGAACCTGCATAGCAACACCCTAACAACCACCCGAACAACTAGCCTACATAGCAACCGTTCGACACATGCAAAACCACTCTTATATTCTTACTTTATTATCTTAAACAATTGCATAATTCTTTGTTTTGTTTAGAAAGTTATAATATATGTTTATTTATGTTCATTTTATATTCAACTATATTTTGATCTGCCTTACTTCAGGTGGATGTTGACACAATTTTCTTCTAGAAACAAACTTTGTAGCATTATTTTCCTGTTATCTCTTTAAAGCGCTATAAATAAAGGTGACTTGACGACTTTATGAGCTGCATGATTCATAAAATGTAAAAATGAATTAAAAATATATTAAAACTAAACCCATAAAGTGATGGAACCCCTAAAAGGGTTAGGGTCTATATATAAAAACCCTTTTAGTAGAACCTTCTAGTGTGTAGTGAAAATAAACCCAGAAAAGAAAATAAACACAGAAAGTAAGATGTGATGTGATGTGAGTTAATAAACACAGACAGGAAGTCAGTGCAGAAGACGAGCACATTCAGCTGGTTCCCGCACGGCTTCATCTGTCCTGAAGCGTTCCATCACGCGCTGTCCTTTATAGAGATGATGGAGATATGCAGATGTGATTGTTCTGAGAGATTCAGGAAACGCTCATGATCCAGAGACGGCAGTGTAAGAATTAAAACGATTTGGCTTCAAAGAGGAAATTATCATTATGCAGCGCAAGCCAGATTCTTCTTAGATTGAACGGTACCTGTTGAGTTACAGTGACCCAAAAACATCTGCCAAGTCAAGTCACGTTTATACAGTACGGATCGTTTCAAAGCAGCTTCACAGTGATAAACACAATCATCAATGATGCAAACTTCAAACCCAAAACATCCAAAAACTGCAGCTCTACAGAAGACTGGAGTCGTTGTTCAGATCACTTCAGTTCGTGGGAAATGTCATTGTGTTAGATGACAAACAAAAGAACAAACTCACTTTCATGGCTTTTTCATAAGTTTGTGCAGTTTGATTTGATAAATCAGGGTTTCATTTAAAGTTTAAAAAAACGTCTTTGCCTTTTGAGTTCATTGAAGCTAAAAAATGTGAGTTAATTCAAATAAATTAGTTTAATCAACAGAATATTATGCTGAACAACCAGTGTTTGGGAAAATTACCTTTAAAAGTATGTAATGTGTTACAATGTTGCGTTTCTGGTAACTTTGTTACTTAGTTTCTGTTTATAGAAAGTATTTGTTACGTTACTTTTGTTACTCCCTAAAAAGTAACTAATTGTTACTTAGTTACTGTTTATGGAAAGTAATAATGGGTTACGTTACTTTTGCATTACTCCTTAAAATGTTTCTAATTGCATTACTTAGTTACTTTTTATGGAGAGTAATGGGTTATGTTACTTTTTTGTTACTCCCTAAAAAGTAACTAATTGTTACTTAGTTACTGTTTATGTAAAGTAATAATGGGTTACGTTACTTTTGCATTACTCCCTAAAAAGTTACTAATTGTGTTACTTTGTTACTGTTTATGGAAAGTAATGTGTTACGTTACTTTTGCGCTATACGCCATAAAAAGTTACTAATTCTGTTACTTTGTTACTGTTTATGGAAAGTAATGTTACGTTACTTTTGCGTTACTCCCTAAAAAGTTACTAATTGCATTATTTTGTCACTGTTTATGGAAAGTAATGTTACGTTACTTTTGCGTTACTCCCTAAAAAGTTACTAATTGCAATTTGCATTATTTTGTCACTGTTTATGGAAAGTAATGTTACGTTACTTTTGCATTACTTCCTAAAAAGTTACTAATTGTGTTACTTTGTTACTTTTTATGGAGAGTAATGGGTTACATTATGTTTGCATTACTCTCTAAAAAGTAACTAATTGTGTTACTTAGTTACTGTTTATGTAAAGTAATAATGCATTATGTTACTTTTGCGTTACTCCCTAAAAAGTTACTAATTGCATTACTTAGTTACTTTTTATGGAAAGTAATGGGTTATGTTACTTTTGTGTTACTCCCTAAAAAGTAACTAATTGCTTTACTGAGTTACTGTTTATGGAAAGTAATGTGTTACGTTACTTTTGCGGTACGCCATAAAAACTTACTAATTGTGTTACTTTTTATGGAAAATAATGTGTTGCGTTACTTTTGCATTATGCTATAAAAAGTTACTAATTGTGTTACTTTGTTACTGTTTATGGAAAGTAATGTTGCGTTACTTTTGCGTTACTCCCTAAAAAGCAACAAATTGTGTCACCTAGTTACTTTTTATAGAAAGTAATGTTACGTGTTGGCGTTAAGAGTGTTACACAAGGCTCGTCTGCTTTTACTCCTGATTTCTCTCAACATGAGACAGTAGACCGAAGACAGTAGAGCTGTCAGTCAATAAATGGGTGAACAAATTTGCATTACTTATTTGATAAAAATACAGATTTTTATTTTATTTTAAAAGTACTATTGGATTACGTCACATTACTCACACTACTTGTAATGAATAACAACCAAGACTGCGAACAACGTTTGTGAATTTAAGTTGATTTGACAAAAGACAAAAAGGTGATAACAAATCATTAAAATAACTTTTACAGCTTAGTGTTGAGAATGAAGACAGAGAGTGTGATTTCTCCGTGTTGTTGGAGTGTATAATGAGACAGTCTCCCCCTCTTGTTAGCAGTTTCAGTGCCAGTTGTTTGTGTAAGTTGTCTGTTAAAAGCACGTCTTGTGTTTACGAGGCTGTTTAGAGGCTGCGCTCATGTATAATTCACGCATGCTCTGGGAGGAAGTTCTGCTGGGGTTGCTAAGAGTGTTTGCTCCGTTGCCGGGTTGAGAATAATTTAGTGAATTTGCCCAGAGGTGATATTCACGCCTGTACTTTTTGCGGTTTCATCAAAGGTCTTTTTGTGATCTCATGATGCTCTTTAATGTGGAGACGTTCATCAGGACGATGTGATAAACACTGTCACGAATGTGTGTGTGCTTGTTCAAACAGAGGCTCTATAAACACTCAGATTTCATGCTAATGTTGATTCTCCTCCATATTTTTTATATTTGGTCGGAAAGAAGCCGGAGCCAGAGGAACCCCCGGCCGAGCCGTGCCCTCTCGACACCATCGAGAAGATAGAGGAGGCTCTTCCAGCGGAGGAGACAGCGGACGCCTCGCATCACACAGAAACTCATGTAGGTCAATTCATTATATGTTCATTCATAATTATAATTACTATGTATTCCGTGCACATTGTGTTATTTATTAAATGGATGATGTTTTTATGTATACTGTTTACTTGACTATGTGGCCTCGTTAATTGCCTCTTGGGGACAAATACAGTGTAATGAATTGAACTGATTGAGTAGCTCTTTCCTCATAGTTGGCATAGAAAGTCTGCTCAAAAATTATTTGCTGGTTTAACTTAAAGAGAGGCTATATTCTGCCCTTTTACATAGTCTTGTTTTCAGGCTCTACTAGAACAGGTTCTCCTGATTATTCTCCATTGTCGCGGCTCCTCTCTTCCCAGTCTGTCAGTAACGCTCTGTTTACTTCCTGTCTCTATGAAGCCCCTCCTCCTGAAAAGCACACTGTGCTCTGATTGGTCGGCTGGATCAGTGTGTTGTGATTGGTCGAACGCTTCGAGTGTGTTTGGGAAATGCCCCTCCCCTTTCCATAACCGCCTAACTAACTCAACCAGGCCCCGCCCCTTTATTTTGCGCATGAATTATTATAATGAGGAATATTGTGAGGTGTTCAAGAAACCTTAAAATTTTGAGTTCATTGAAACTGAAAAACTGAATTAAAACATTGGAAGAGATTTAGTTAGTTCTATTAACTAAAATATTTAGTTTAAATGAACTCAAAAGTTTAAGCTACCAGGTAACTTGTCTTAAAGGGATACTCCACTTTTTTTGGAAATTGGCTAATTTTACCACTCCCCCAGAGATAAACAGTTGAGTTTTGCCGTTTTCGAATCCATTCAGCCGATTTTAAGATATTTAGAGGAATAGCAGTAACCAGACAGTTTCTGGTCTCATTGACTTCCATAGTAGGAAAAAAATATACTATGGAAGTCAATGAGACCAGAAACTGTCTGGCTACGGATATTCTTCTAAATATCTTAAAATCGGCTGAATACATTCAAAAACGGTAAAACTCGACTGTTTAACTCTGGGGGAGTGGTAAAATGAGCCTATTTCCAAAAAAAGTGGAGTATCCCTTTAAGTTTAACCAACTAATCTTTTATTTTTTACAGTTTAGATATCATTATGCTGTGCAAAAAGTCAATAAAAAAGGATTTAAAAGGATTTGAGTCTTTAAATATTCATAGTTTGGCTAGATTTTGAGATTTAAAAAATCTTTGGTTTCTTCAATGAGTCATTCATAATTCATGTCTAATGATTTATTTTGGATTTTAATAAGAGTAGATTTTATTCCCAGCCTTAAAAAAAACAAACATACCCTGCTGGAAAAGCAAACTAAAACCAAACTAAACTGGTTGGCTGGCCTTAAACAGTTTAAACTGGATATTGCTGGTTTAAGATGGGTTAAACTGGTTTAAGCTGGATTTCGCTGGTTTAAGATGGGTTAAACTGGTTTAAGCTGGATTTTGCTTGTTTAAGCTAGTTGAAACTGGTTGAAGATGGTTTAAGATGGTTTAAGCTAGTTTTAACTGGTTGATGATGGGTTAAGCTTTATGTTGCTGGTTTAAACTGGATGTTTCTGGATGTCGCTGGGTTAAACTGGTTTTAGCTGGATGTTGCTAGGTTAAGCTGGTTTAAGCTGGTTTTAGCTGGATGTCGCTGATTTAAGCTGGATGTAATTTTTTAAGCTAGTTTAAACTGGCTGAAAATTGTTTAAAATGGTTTAAGCTGTATGTTGCTGGTTTAAGCTGGATATTGCTAGATGTCGCTGGTTTAGGCTGGATTTAAGCTGGTTTAATCTGGTTGAAGATGATTTAAGATGGTTTAAACTGGTTTAAGATGGTTTAAGCTGTATGTTGCTGGTCTTAGCTAGTTTAAACTGGATGTTGCTCATTTTAGCTAGTTTAAGCTGGTTGGCTGGTCTTAGCTGATTCAAGATGGATGTTGCTGGTTTAAACTGGTTTAGAATGGATGTCACTAGTTTAAAATGGTTTAAGCTGATTTTAGCTAAGCTGTGCTGGTGTTTAGCTGGTTTTCGCCAGGTTTGTAAGCTGGGTTCAGCATAACCACCTAGAAAAGTGGCCCCTGTAAAACCAGCCAGCTAAACAAGCCATGACCAGGCTGGAAGCCACCCATCTTAGGCTGGTTTTTCCTGTTTTTTCATCAGGGCAATGAGCCGTTCTGTGTTTAAATGTCCCATAATGAGCACACGCTGAGGAAAGCGCACTGTTTCTGTGCTGGTTTTGTAGACTGAGAGTTCAGGCATCGGGACAGAGAAGTCGTCCAGCCCTGACAGCGAAACCAACCCGCTCAGCTCCAGCAGCTCCAACGAACTGGTCGTGCCCAATGTCCTGAAGGTGAATATTACACACATCACTCCTGTGAGAGAACTCGACTCAATTATTGCCTAAAAAGATTCAATATAGGGAGAAATATGAATCTTAAAGTCCCCCTTATCTCTTAAAACTCATCTTTAATCCCCAAAATGACATATTAAAGTGTTTTTTCCTTGAAAAAATGTTATTCATGCCTTAAAATGTCTTGAATGTAACTCGACACCCTCGTCTCATTTAGTATGCGTGGCTCTATGAATATGCAAATGAGCCCCGCCTCCACTCCCTCACTCAGAGATCCACTGGTTGTCGATCACACGTTGATCTGATTGGTTACAAGGTGGTTTGTGACGTCAGAAACACCAGCGATTTCAAAGTGTGTTTTTGAGACTGTCTTTGGTTCACTGCAGTTTTAAGCAGGAAATACTCAGCAATGCTGTCCACTTATCAACTCACACACGGTGTGTGTTAAAGCGGATTAAACACACCACATACAAACATAAACAACATTAAAAGCTGGATTTAACCCAGGGGGACTTTTAATAATTGCATCATACTTTGATGTTTAGCGGGTTATTTACATTTTTAAGTATTTATTCCGATGTGATTCCTCAAATCATGTGTGTATTTTGACTTTTCCCCTCTAGGAAAGTTCATCTGAAGGGTTGGACGAGTTACAGTCCCCGAATACCCAGCCGAACCCCGAATCCTCCGTCGATAAGGAAGGTCCGACGGTCCTCCCCCCCCACCCTGAGGCCAGCGTGACCTCTGACCTCGAGAATCCGAAGGACCAATCGGCTCACTACGGCACTCTGAACACTCACTCCCTGGCGCTCCTACATGGATTCCCGTTCCATCCCTCGTTTCCCAGCGTTCCCACCAGAAACTACTTACCGGAAAACTGCTTCACGCTCCCGCTCCACCGGGACAGTCTTACTCGAGGCGGCGCTTCAAAAGCAGAGCATGATGGGATAGATATTCTCTCCGGCGTACCAAACCTCCCGGTCCACCACATGAGGCAGAGTTTGGACCTCTCGGAGGACGGGCATCTCGGGCCGGTTCCACACGCGTTCCTCCAGGATCTGTACAGGACGTGCATCCCTGGTGAAAACACAATACTAGCATACACACACACACACTCGTTTAGTAAACCTCAAGCCATTTAACGGTGCCTCCATTTCCACATGGTTTGAGTGATCTGAATCATACATTTCCATCATTTTCATACAATTTATGAAGTATGGGAAGTTTGGCAGATGTTTATATGTATCTGACCTCTAATAAACACATAAAATGCATTGTTACAATGATCATTTCCAGCACAGTTAAAATACACCTAAATTACATATTTAGTAATAAAGTGCAAATAAATACACTTTTTAAAAAACAACTGAATTTTCACAAAAAATATATTTTCATTAGAAAATATATTTTTGGAAAATATATTTCTATAATTTTCATACAATTTATGAAGTAGACATGCTATTCAGAAGTAGAATGGGAAGTTGGGCAGATTTTAATCTCTCACATAAACACATGGAAAAATAGTATGTGCGTTATAGCTTGCATAGCAAATGGTGGATCTATTTATTATTGATTTTTAATCTATTATTATAAACATCTGCATCACCGTCACAAAAGTGACAGTTGTAAAAAACGGATATATAAAAAAATATCTGTGGGGTGTTTTGAGATAAAACTTCACACACACACACTCTGGGGACTTTGACAACCCAAGTACAATTTGTTGTTAGTATTTTTGCAGTGTACTATTGAAAAAGGAAATATATTTCAAATCTAATAAAGTAAACCTTTTTCCCACTAGGGATCCCGCAGAAACGGGCCAGCATGGTGAGCCTGGACACTATCCGGAAAGACCCGCGCTGGAGAGACCCGAACCTGAGGGACGGCAGCGCATGCACCATGCTTATATTATTAAAAATATATAAATAAAAAAAATCTTAAATGTATTATTATCATTATAATTGCTTTTAAATAAACTAATTATTATAATTATTAATTATTGTTATTATTATTTATTCAGTTTGATTTTAATTTAATATTATAATTACAGTAAAATCAATAACAATTTTAATGATTATTTACTTAAAGTTAATAGTAATAATAATTTTAATTTATTATTATTATTATTATTATTATTAAATTAAAAATAAATGCAATCATTCAAAACAGCAACAATAATCTTATTAATAAATAATAAGAATTATTGCTATTATTTTATTACTATTATTATAAGTATTTTAATAAAATGATTAAAGTTAAATTGAACAAAATAATAATAATTTAACAATGACTCACTACAAGGCTATACAAATAATCATAATTATTATTAATATTTTAAATAATATTACATTTTAAATTAAATAATATTAATAATCATACTTATAATTGTATTAATTCAGTTCAATTTGAATATGATATTATTAAAGTGTATTTAATTTATTTAATAAAATATATATTTTTATGATTATATTAGTATTATTAGTGTTTAGTTTAGTTTTAACTTAATTTAATTATAGTTATATTTTTATGATTATGTTATTATTATTAACTTAAAACTAAATTAAACATATAAAAATAATATAATCATAAAAAATATAACTATTATTAAATTCAATTAAAACTAAACTTAATACTAATATAATCATAAAAAATATAAGTATTATTAAATTAAATTAAAATTTAACTAAACACTAATAATAATATAATCATAAAAATATAACTATTATTAAATTAAAACTGAACTAAACACTACTAATAATATAATCATAAAAATATAACTATTATTAAATTAAATTAAAACTGAACTAAACACTAATAATAATATAATCATAAAAATATAACTATTATAAATTAAATTAAAACTGAACTTAACACTAATAATAATAAATCATAAAAATATAACTATTATTAAATTAAAACTGAACTAAAGACTAATAATAATATAATCATAAAAATACAAGTATTATTAGTGTTTAGTGTAGTTTTAATTTAATGCTAATGATGTGTGTGACCGCAGGGAGGTGATCTCCATGCTGAGCCACCCGATGGACCCGGTGAAGTCCAACGCCGCGGCGTATCTCCAGCATCTCTGCTACGAGAACGACACGGTCAAGCAAGACGTGCGGCAGCTCCGAGGAATCCCGGTTCTGGTCGGGCTCCTGGATCATCCCAAACCCGAGGTGCACCGCAAGGCCTGTGGAGCGCTGAGGAACATCTCCTACGGCAGAGACAACTTCAACAAGGTGGCCATCAAGAACTCGGACGGCATTCCTGCGCTGCTGAGACTGCTGAGGAGGTCCAACGACGCCGACGTCCGGGAACTGGTCACAGGTGCGCATCAGCATTCATTAATCAATGAGAACGGGGAAAATGGAGGGAGAGCGGGTTTGCTGCCTAACATGTGACCTGGACCGAGTCGCGTGTGTATATCTGTGGCGATAGCCAACAATACAATGTACGGGTCAAAATTAACGATATTTCTTTTAGGCCAAAAATCATTAGGATATTAGATCATGTTCCATGAACATATTTAGTACATATATATTTAAAAAAAAAATGAGAGTGGATGCACCAAAACCGTGAACATAAATGGACATCTTTAAAGGCGATCAATGTCCTATCCTGACAAACCCTACATCAATGGAAAGCTTATTTTTGATGATTGTGGTCCACGGTCACATATCACGATGCACGAAAATGCATGATTCATTTTATTCATAAAGGAAGGATTAAATTAATTAAAAGTGACAGTAAATTTATAATGTTACGAAAGATTATATTTCAAATAAATGAACATTCTATTCATCAAAGAATCCTGGAAAATAAATGTACAAAAATAATGAGCAGCAAATACTAGTTTTTAAATACAAATGTTAGTTTTTGTCATTTATTTACGTGCTTTTGTCACAGGAATAAATTAGACTTTACTGTATATTCACATAGAAAACGGCTGATTTACATTACAATAATATTTAGTGATTTTTACTGTATTTTTAATGAAATAAATTCAGCTTTAACCACAGGAATAAATTAATTCTACTGTATATTCACATAGAAAACGGCTGATTTACATTACAATAATATTTAGTGATTTTTACTGTATTTTTAATGAAATAAATTCAGCTTTAACCACAGGAATAAATTAATTCTACTGTATATTCACATAGAAAACGGCTGATTTACACTGGAATAATATTTCACTATTTTTTACTGTTTTCAAAGCTACTGTAAAAATAGTTGTGAATGTTTGATCTAAAGCCTTATCCAGTTGGAATCTCAGCCTGTAAAGGAAGTCTGGTGATGTTTCAGGAACGCTGTGGAACCTGTCGTCTCACGAGCCGCTGAAGATGCTGGTGATCGACCACGGCCTGCAGACACTGACGGACGAGATCATCATCCCTCACTCGGGCCTGAGAGGAGACCCGAACGACCCGGCCCGGCCCGGGGATCCCGAGTGGAACACGGTCTTCAAGAACACTTCTGGATGCCTGAGGTCCGCTCGCTCGTAGCGTTTCTCTCTGAACCCGCTGCAGTCTATTACAGTGTGTGGAGACTCTCCTCGTATTAATGTATAATGAGGCATTTAAAAGTTAATGACCTAACGGATCTGTATAACATTTACTCAACATATATCAACATTTTATGATAGGTTTCAGCTGTGTCACAAACATATATCACAGATTCAATTAACCATACAAACAGATGCCATGAAGTGAATCAGACCAAAATAAAATAATTATATTAAACAAGTGCACATAATTAGGAAGTCAAGGTTTTTTAGTTGCACACTATGCTGTGGGACACACTTAATCTCACACGCAGGCTGTGTGTGTGTGTGTTTGCAGGAACGTGAGTTCAGACGGAGCCGAAGCGCGACAGAGACTGCGTGTGTGTGAGGGACTCGTGGACGCGCTTCTGCATGCGCTTTATTCTGCCGTCGCAAAGAGAGACATCAATAACAAAGTAAGAATTTACATAGAAATCCAGGCCACGACACACACACACACCTGCACACCAGCTCATACATACATATATATATATAGTGTATTAAAAACATCCTAAACTACGCTAAGCTATAAACTCATTATAATTAATTAATTAAATAAATCATCAAATCATTAATTCAGTTTGATTTTAATTTAATATTATAATTAAAGTAAAATCAATAATATTTGTAATATTAATTACTTTAATTTATTAGTAGTAATTATTATTATTACTATTATTATTATTTCAGTCTCAGTTTTGATTTAATATAATTTTAAAGTAAAATGAAAAAAATGTAAATTAAATATCACTATAATTATAAATATTAATAATATTAATATTTAGTTTAATTTAATAGTTGTTGTTATTATTATTATTACTATTATTAATTCAGTTTAATTTTCATTTAAAATTATTATTTTTAAATAAAAATTAAATGTAATAATTCAAAACCTAGTATTATTATTATTACTATTATTATAAGTATTATTTATAAAATTGAATTTTTTAAAAGTTAAATTAAATATAATAATAATTTAATAATGACACACTACAACATAAATAAATTATATATATATATATATATATATAACATAAATAATAATTATTATTTTAAATAATTAAATTTAAAATGTAAAGTTTAAATTAAATAATATTAATAATCATAATCATTATTTTATTAATTAAGTTTCATTTAAATTTGATATTATTAAAGTAAAATGTATTTTATTTAATACTAGTTTATTACACTTATTAGTGTTTAATTTAATAATAATAATAATTATTATTATTACTTTTTAGTTTAATTAAATAATAATAATTAATATTATTATTATTTGTAGTAGTATTTTTTTATTTTAGTAATAATAATTAAAATAATAATTATAATTATTATGCATTATTATTTATAATTGAATCCAAGTGTATGCCCTGCTCTATGGTGCAGTGTGTGTGAATGATGTGTGTGTCGTTGGTGTGGGCATGTCCTCTGATCTCGCTGGTGTGTGTGTGTGTCTCCTCTCCTGCAGTCGGTGGAGAACTGTGTGTGTATCTTGCGTAATCTCTCCTATCACGTGCACAAGGAGGTTCCCGGAGCCGAGAAGTTCCACGTCCAATCGGCCAATCACAGCGTGAGGTCAGGAGGTCATCATAAGAAGAGGGAGGAGCCAGACTGCTTCACTGGACGTACCAGCAAAGGTCATTAAAGCCATTACTCATTATCTCATTAATTACTGGAGGATAATTACTTTCCCTTGAACAAGGGAGTTACTCTTCATTCTTTATTTTTATGTCATTTAATTACTGTTACCAGACCAGAAAAAAATCAACCAATAATTAGTCTTAAGGTCATGTTTCTAAAAGAACAGCGTTTATTTAAAATATTTTTATTTAAAAAATATGAATTGTTTGAATCTTGATCAATTTATGCATCCTTGATTAATAAAAGGATCAATTTCTTTAAAAAGCAGCAACAAATCTCACTGATGTCCACTCGTGTTGTTTGAACAGCTTGTGTATCGGAATGACTTTCCATATTCATTTGTTTAAAATAAAGGTCTTATCTGGGTCTTATTCTCTCAGATTGTGATTGTGTGTAAATGTGTGTTTTCTGTTTCATGCTGCAGACGAATGGTTCCATCAGTGTAAGTGTCGAAACCTTCACTGTTGCCGAGAGTCAGTCACACACACACACACACACACACACACACACACTCTCACCATTTACTCTACGAGTGCTCCTACTCACCGCCCACTGCTGCCCACACTCACTCACTCTCACTCACTCACTCACTCACTCACTCACTCACTCACTCACACACACTCTCACTCACTCACACACACACACACACACACACACACACACACACACTGGTGTTCAGATGCTGATGTGTGTGCTGTGATTCGCAGGTAAGCGGCACGGAGCCGTAGAGAAGAAGAGCCTGGATCTGCCCAGGAGGAGTCTGCCGATGAAAGGTTTGAGTCCATCTGAAACCAGCACACACACACACACACACACACACACACACCGCAGGCCAAACACAGAGGCATCATGGGATCTTAGACGCCTCCTGCTGGTCAGATCTGCGTATCACAACTACACTGAACTAAACCATTTATATACTAAACAATTACATTAGCTTGCTTTATTTTCAGTTTTAATTTCGTTATATGCTTTTGTCATTTTTTTATAATTCTATTTAGCTTTTTAAATAATATTTTACTTTATTACTTTTAAAATTAAAATTTAATTCTTCATCTTAGATATTATGTAATTTTAGTTAGATCCCAAAGCAACTTTTCTATTTAGCTTTTCTTTATTTTTATATTACTTTTATTTTTATTGAACTTTAGTACTTAAACTTATTTAGTTCATCAACAACATTTTAAATTTTCATTTGAGCTTTAGCATTTATTTGTAACAAATGCAGAAGCACACACTCACTCACTCACACACTCACTCACTCTCTCTCTCACACACACACACACACACACACACACACACAGAGAAAAGCTGGCATCTATGAATGATTGACAGAAGTAACTGAATTCATAAATGTATTAATGAGAATTCACACGGCCAATGTCTTAATTTGCGTGTTTATAGCAAATATATTAAAATAAATGAATGATTTAAAAACATTCTTGCTTTCATAAACACCAGAAGAATGTTTTCTCTATTTATTCTGCCTTGTGGAGTAGATTAGGAGAGGAAAACTGCATATTGATCTGAACTGATCATCTGTGGACAGCTTTGATTTCCTCTGACGTGTTTTATATCTTATTGACATAATATATGATTATGTTTTATTAATGTGCTGCTGTGGCATTACATGGGAGCCGATCAGTGTGTGTTTAAAGACCAGACGACTGTAATTTCATGTAACTGGGTCACCAAGCCTGAGAATGACAATATGAACCAGCGCTTACTCACATGCGATCTGACCTCAGCTCATAATCAGGAGAACATTCCTGTGATGCGGGAAACTCTGCTGCTCATTACAGGAAAGAAAGGAATTGTTTCGATGTGTGTTTGTATAACAGATTACGTATAACGTTCTCTCTCTCTCAGCTCAATCACAGGTTCTTTATGGAACCTTCCGTCAGGTGTTTCATACAAATAGGCAGACACACACTCGAACACACACACTCACATGCACACTCGCACACACACACACACACACACATATAAAGGTTGCAAAAAGGTTGTTTTCGCCGCGATTCCATAGAATAACCATTTTTACTTTCAGTTTCTTTTTTTGGCGTTGATGGTTCATGAAGATCTTTGAACATCCATCAATCCATGGAACCTTTTCAAAACTCGAAGGTTCTTTATCTTTATAGTTGAAGAAATTCTTTAAAAATGTGATCTTCTGAAAAAACTGATCACAGAGTTTTTTGGGGGGAAATGTGTAAGAAAGTGTAGAACCTTTTTGGCATAAAGTGTTCTTTAAAATTGATTCAAGAACCCTAGAGTTTTATGTAGAACCATATAGAGTGGTACGAGTCTAGAGAACCAGGTGAAGTCCCCTGCTGTCAATCATTCTATACCTTTAAACTCATTTTCCATCACTAAAATTACAAAAAATATCTTGAATGTAACTCGACACCCTCGTCTCATTTAGTATGTGCGGTTCTATGAATATGCACATGAGCCCCGCCTCCACTCCCTCCCTCACTCAGAGATCCACTGGTTGGCGATCACACGTTGATCTGATTGGTTACAAGGTGGTTTGTGACGTCAGAAACACCAGCGATTTCAAAGCGTGTTTTTGAGACTGTCTTTAGTTCACTGCAGTTTGAAGGAGGAAATACTCAGCAATGCTGTCCACTTATCAACTCACACATGGTGTGTGTGTTAAAGCGTATTAAAAACACCACACACACACAAACAAGAATAAAAACTGGATTTAACACTGCGGGACAAAAATCATGAATGTCTGGGTTCAGGTGTGACCTGTAGGCACTACATCTCTAGTCTAATGCTCAGCGTGATTTGAACAAACCTCTCACATTAAGTATTAAACTTCAGCATGAAGAGAAAAACCTCCATGTCCTCAGAAATTATGTAAACCGTACAGGATTTGCTCTTACCATGCATTGGAGATGAGTCCCTGTGCTCATGAATGATTGACGCTACTGGAGCTTCAGATGTGTGTGTGTGTGTGTTCCTGCAGGAATGGAGCTCCTGTACCAGCCCGAGGTGGTTCGCCTCTACCTGTCACTCCTCAAACTGAGCCAGAACCAGAACACCCTGGAGGCGGCGGCCGGAGCGCTGCAGAACCTGTGTGCCGGACACTGGGCCGTGAGTGGACCGCAAAGACACCTTTAACATGAGTGTGTGTGTGTGCCGGACACTGGGCCGTGAGTGGACCGCAAAGACACCTTTAACACGATTGTTGTAGTTTTGTAGTGTGAGGCTTATTATTTCAATTTTGCTGTGAAAGGGTACATTTGCCCAAAAATATACCTTTTTTGTTATAAAAATGAAAACAAGCCCTGCCCAGGTAAAAATAAAGTAACGCAAAACTAACATAACGCAGTTAGTTAGTGCTCATAATGAGCGTGTGTGTATTTCCCAGTGGTCGAGTTACATCCGCGTGACGGTGCGTAAGGAGAAGGGTCTGCCGGTGCTGGTGGAGCTGCTGCACTCCGACGCAGATAAAGTGGTGCGAGCCATCGCCATCGCACTCAGAAACCTGGCCATCGACCACAAGAACAAAGACCTCATCGGTAAGACCCTTAACTTTGACTTTACTCTCCAGCAGAACCTGTGCGATGATGATGATGGTGGTGATGATGATTGTGATGGTAATGACGGTGGTGGTGATGACTGTGATGATGGTGGTGATGATGATTGCGATGACAATAATGATGGTGATGGTGACGGTGATGACGATGATGGTAATGTGATGATGATGGTGATGACAATAATGACGGTGATGACGATGATGGTAATGTGATGATGATGGTGATGACAATAATGACGGTGATGACGATGATGGTAATGTGATGATGATGACGATGGTGATGATGACGGTGATGACAATAATGATGGTGGTAAAGATGATGGTGATGAAATATGAATATACAGTGACACTATACTGTACTCATTTACATTTATGTAAATGAGGAGTGCAAAATTCCTTCCAAGCTGGAGGAACAACCTGGCCATTTTCAAAAAATATCTCAAGACACACCTTTTTCTCTAATACCTGACAAATTAATAGTAGCACTTACCTTCTATTGTATTCTATTTGTTTTGTGTTTCTAATAATTAAATAAACCTTGCTCTGTGTCCTGTGCTAGACTTTACAGCACTTGTATACTGTGGCTTCATATGAAGAGTTCAGATGCAAAAGCCTCTAAGTGCCATTTGAAATTTTCTTCTAAAATGATCATTTTTATCAAGCTTGTATATTTAAGTTCAGTAATTTCACTTAAATGAATAATGAGTAATGAGTAATAATGAGTAATGAGTAATTTCACTCTTCATTGCCATTTAAGTGAAATTACTGAACTTAAATATACAAGTTTGATAAAAATGGTCATTTTAGAAGAAAATTTCAAATGGCACTTAGAGGCTTTTGCATCTGAACTCTTCATATGTTCTCATTTGTAAGTCGCTTTGTAAATGTGAATGAGGCTGACATCATCATCTGTGTGGCCCAATCAGGGAGCATCGCCATGCGGGATCTGGTCAGTAATCTTCCCTGTGGGCAACAGAGACCCGCTAAAAACCTGGAGGGAGACACGGTGGTGGCCATCCTGAACACAATCCTGGAGATCATCTCGGAGAACCTGGAGAACGCCAGATTCCTCATCCAGGGACAGGGAATACAGAAACTGGTGTCAATCAACAAAACAAGGTGACAAACCGCATCACATTTGAGAAATGCTGTGCTGTCAAACCAAAAATTAGTCAGACACCAGATTTTTTTTTTTTAATTTACTAGTGAAATTTTTTTACATTTTTTTAATCTATCCATCCATCCATCCATCCATCCATCCATCCATCTATCTATCTATCTATCTTGTCAGCCAATCAGTGCGCGAGACCAAAGCGGCGTCACACATCTTGCAGAGCGTCTGGGCCTATAAAGATCTCCGACACACACTGTTCAAGGCCGGCTGGAACAAAACACACTTCAAGGTAACAGTAGAGCTGGTAAAGAGAAGGCGACCGCGGGGTTGAGGTCATCACTGAATTTTTAAAAAAATTTATTGTACAAATAATGGGTTACAAACAGCGAAAGGATTAAAAAAGATATCCATAAGTCACAGCCCTGGATAACAGCGTTTCAACTCTTGCTGATTTACAGCCGTTCTTTCATGTTCATATTCATATTCATGTTGTGCTGATGATGAATATCGATCTGGTTTCAGCCAGCCGTCTCCGGCCTGCCCAAAAAGCAGAAGAACGCCAAGCAAGGGAGCGATGACATCACACTGCCCTTAATGGAGAAACACCAAGGTCAATGATCAGCATTTACTGAATTATAGTCATGAGAATGAGAAAAATGCTTCTTTTCCTCAAGCCTTTCTGTCATGTAATGGCATATAGGTTTTAAACAGAGGTGGCCTTTGAGATTCACTCGCCCAAGAAACAGGTATATGAGATTTGTAATATCATATTTTACTTTTAATGGTCTATTTATGAACACATTCTATCTCTTTAATCAGAACTATTGTGTAAAAGCACAAACAAAAACAACATTCAAGCTCAAATAATACAAAATCCACCAGTAGGTGGCGGCAAATCACTGTCTTAACGAGTCAGCCGTTATATCATTCACTCAAGCGATTCGTTCAACAAGGATGATTCATTCAGGGACAAAGTAGAAGTGAGTGATTGAGTCATCGAGTCATTCATCAGAATGATTCGTTCATATGATTCGTTCAGAGACTTCAGCGTCTCTTCTGAACTCTTTCTCCTGCATTTGCTCTATCACCTAGAAAAAGCTATCCCGACATTAACTCGTGTGTTTTGTAATCTCCGGTCATGTTTCCTTTTACAGTCTTTTTTTTTTTTTACTTTTCTGGCGACGAGGATTTGCAATGCAGATTTAAACGTGGCGGGTCTCTCGCCGCACTGCTCCTCCGCTTCTGCTGCGTTCAGTCACGTCACGCCGGCTCTAAACTAAAGCACGTTGTGGAAACGCGTTGGCCTCGTACTTTATGTCCCTCTCAGCTACTATAGTTTTTCAAGATGGCGGATCTACATGGAACTCCCCGTGGACTTACCCGTCCCATATATATAAAGATAATAAATTCTTCATTTACGAGGATAAGTCAGATAATTGGCAGAGGTATTTGTACGCCACTGAGGACATATTTATGAATAAAAATATTGTTTTTAAATAATAAATTACATAAAAAGTTACACATAGTCCCTTTAAAACTGCAGTGAAGCAAAGACAGTCTCAAAAACACGAAATCGCTGGTGTTTCTGACGTCACAAACCACCTTATGACCAATCAGATCAACGTGTGATCGACAACCAGTGGATCTCTGAGTGAGGGAGTGAGTGGAGGCGGGGCTCATTTGCATATTAAAAGAATCGTGCATACTAAATGAGGCGAGGGTGTCGGGTTACATTCAAGATATTTTAAGGCATGAAATCATCTTGTAAAAGGAAATTCATATTAGTGATCAAAGATGAGTTTTAAGGGATAAAATTATGGACTACAGGCGGCATTTTTGCCTCATGTCCCGTTTATTTCCGACCTTGGCGTGTGTGTGCGCAGCTTGATGCTAGGCTGTTTTTTTAGCTCTGTTTCAAGGTAAACGGGTATTCAAAGGCCGCTACTGTGTTTTATGCACTTTAATTCATGTGCTCTGCTGTTTCAGATGGATACTGCTCCGTTGATCAAGCCGAGAGAGCCGGAGACGCTCCGTGTCACATGATCGAACGAGAAACTTTTCAGGTCAGTGCTCATGTTTGTGTCCTGTAGCATTAGAGGGTATGCATTGACGTCACTTTCCTGCGGGAACACACTCCCTCAGCCGGACTGAGTGGTTGAAGAGCTGCGGAGTGATGGAGTTTAACATTCAGAGCAACCATAATAATGACACTATTAATAATGAGACCTTTTATATACACAGTAGTGTCCGGCAAATTACCATCATCACTCTTCATGCAAATATTATTTAAAGGGTACATATCATGCTTTTAAATCATTCATTTTTACTTATAAATCATACATTTGTGGTCTATATAAAGCATAACTGCAATGCTTGGGTCTGAATTCCTCATTATTATAGCTCAACAGGCCCCTTTTCTACCTCTTTTCTGATGTGCTTCTGTGAGCAACCCGTTTCGAAGCGTCTCCTTTAAATAAAAAGGAGTTGCGTCTTTCCCCGCCCACTCTCCAGGTCGCTGAGTTCACGTTCGGTTCAACTCCCCGCGTTCAGCCATTATTGTAGTTTGATAAGAGATATACGATTACTATAGTTTCAAAGAACATTTTTATTCACACGTTAACAAAATGTCAACAACGGAAGACTTGTCCATCAAGCGTTACATATTCGAGCCAGAGCGAGCGATTTGAAAAAGACGACGACAAACCTGCAGAACAACGTCTTCATATGGATGCAGTGGTATGTAAAGTTAAGTTAACTATGTTGTGTTATTAGTGAAAGTCGACTATTTCTCTTGTTAAAACAAGCACTCTGACAAGATAAATGACTGCGGTCTGATCTACTAAAAATCTGTATGATAATAATATGATAACTTGCGTTTAGAAAGCGTCAGAAAACACAGCAGCTAAATGATAGAAGGAATTTACCCCTCATTCAGACGAAGTCGATCGGCAAACCCTTCTGTATACTGGCGGAGGTTGTTGAAGTGGGGATCCTTGAAGTGCTTCAGGTCACTACATCCAACAACCGAACATTTTGACTAGCTCTCCCGTAACTTCTGCATCATTGAGCTTGGACTACAAAATCAGAGCGAGAAATAATAATGGCGGATTGCTCGAAGTGTTGGACCGGTAGTCAATGTCCTTATTTGTCAGTTCCGCTGCAAATACTGTGACGTAATTGTTCAAAAAACGTAATAGACAACAGGAAAATCCGAACAGGTTGAAAAATATGACCAAAACAGAATATAAAGATATAAACGAAGCACCCGAAGAGAATAATTTCATCTTTTCTGTACTTATAAACACTCCAAATATACAACAAAATGCATTTAAGGGCTAAAAAAGTGGATTTTGCATGATATGTCTCCTTTAAAAAATGTGTTAAAGATTATCCTTATTTTAATGGTTTAAACACCGATCTCCCCAGGACGTCTTGTATGTGTGTAAGAACGAAGCTGCTGTTGATTGTGTTTCAGGGTGTGTGTGATAAGAGGCCTTTCATCAGGACCAGCAGGCCAGCCGTGGGTTTAGTGGAGCGAACACCTCAACCACTCGACTCATGGGTCTGATCCGGCTCACGGTAAACCACATCATCACACACACATCATCATCATATAAACACCCAATTTATCCACTGAAAATATCTAGGGGTGTAACGATACCCTCAATGTCTCGCGATACTGAACTCACGATACCATATTATTGCGATACTCCAAGACGTATGATAAAAAGGTTAACAACAAATTAACTACTGATTAAAATGCTAAATTTGATAGTACATTGGCTGTGGAAATTAATATGCTTGGACTTGGTGCTGGTAAAATGTTGTAAAATATTCATGATTCTAAACCTCAAATGCACTCTCATTGACAAAACTATATTTGAAATAATTTAGGACACTTTTTACAGGCATCTGGCATTATCAGGACCCACAAATATTCCCCCATCACATTATTATACATTACATTCAACATATAGTAGTTTAATGTAGTGCTGACACAACTCTGAAAACCTTCCATTTTTTAAATTTGCATTTTTAGTCAGTATCCACGATACTGTTGCGTTTTTGTATTGCGATATATGGTTACACCCCTAAAAATTGCTGTTATAATTTAACACGTAGGCTACTACATGTCAAGTTTGAAAACTCTGTTTTCCCAGGTTGCAGATCCACGTTCAGACCTGCATTTAGACTGACGTTCAGCACAATTCATCACTGAATCAAACGAGACAAATACGACATGCAACACAACAACCAAACGCTGAAGATCCGATCCGTCTGAACGGGGAATTTGACTCTTTGCTGCTTTGGCAATCTTCACTGTTAAACTCAAGTATCATGATGTGATGAGTCACTCATAGATCTGATTATACACCATATTATGATCTTGTGTTGTTTCTATTGCTTTTTTTGTTGTTGTTGTTGTTGACGAGTCTATGAATTGTATAATAGTGTTCCATATATTTCTGATCATCCACACAGACGATTTCAGTTCTGTATCTAAAGTTTTATGCACAAAAAGAAATGATAACGTTATATGATTATATTAATATTCTCTACAGACAAAACCGAAACTGAACTTATTATAGTTTAAATCAGAGAATATATCAGAGATTTTAATGCATTCATAATAAATTTGTTTCATAACATCAGTGATTTAATGGCTTAAAAAATAAAAATCAATGAGTTCTTAATAAATCTGTTAAGTCGTGCATCTAACAGAAAATAAAACGCAATAAAAATATAACAAATCTTGCTTTGTTGCACATTTCTTGGGACGCAATGAACGAGTCGCTCATCATCAGTGGAATGTTTTGAGCGATTCAAAAGAAAAGATTTGGTTCAAAAGATTCGCCTTTTTTGGTTACAGAATCACTGAAGCTCCAGATGCTGATCGGCAGAAATGAGTGAAAATCATCGATTACTGACTGAGGAGAACGAGAGAAACTGCACAGGTGAGTGCATTCACCGGCAAATAATTAAATTAACGTTCTTTATATTATTTACTTTGTAGATATTTGAGCAAGTCTTAATAACCGTTCAGAACTGTTTGCGTATTTTTGCTTATATATTATTATAGCATGCTGTTTTACCACAGTAAATTGGTAGTAGGCCTAGCCACCGATCTGTATGATGACTTATAACATGACTTGATAATTTACTAAAATTAAAGCATACAATTTAAATAAAGTTCTTGAAATAAAATAAATGTTAACTAACATAAAATTTGATTGAAAACGCATGTTAGCTTGATTTAATTTGCCAAGGCATCGTTTCAAATCTACTAAAATTTACTTGGCCTATAAAATAATTAAAAACTAAAACGGAAATACAAATATATAGACAGATATATAAAAAAAAAAACATACCATAACAAAATTACTACAACTTAAAAACATTTGGTAATAAAGTCTTTTAACAAAATTTGTTAACATTAGCTAATGTATTAATAACTCCAAAGAGCAATACATTTGTTACAGTATTATGTTAGTCAATACAAATCCAGATGTTCATTGCTTGTTCGTGTTAGTTCGCATTGCATTAATGTTAAAAGACAAAACTCGACAAAATTCTATTTTAATTATGTATTAGTAATGAATGCTGAAATTTATATTAACTAAGATTAATAAATGCTGTAAAAGTATACACAGCTAGCAGCAACAGTCAATTAAAATAGCCTACATAAATGATGTCAATACACTATTAACATTTGACATTATTTGATATTTAAAAAAAATAATTTGATCCACTGTCTGCTCTGATTCCTGACTTGCAGCTGAAATATGATGTAAATATTTTTCCACCATCAAATATTAGCGATTCATGCATTTCACACATTAAGGCTATATATATATATATAAATCAATTAGCCTATATAAAAATATACTTTCCACAATAGTGAATTAGATCAATGGATTTATTTCCATACAAATTGATTGAAACGGTAGACTTAAACGATTCCTTATGGTATGGTGCCCTCTGTGTATAAGACAAAATAAAGTAAGTTTGTAAAATTAACTTCAACTGTCAGAAGGACAGCTCATGAAGAACCATTCATGAACAGAAAGGAATGTTAAACTTCAGAGGAACAGTTCAGAAGAAACGTTAATAATAAAGATTGAGAAGATTGGATCAGTTGTGCTCCATTTTTGGAATAATTAAATAAATTTTTTTTTTTTTTTGGAATACTTGATGCGGCCCGGCCTGACCCAGACTCTATCTCCAGCGGCCCCCAGTTAAGTTGAGTTTGAGACCCCTGGTCAAATGCTTTAACAACAGTGTCATTAATATTTCCCATTACCTCAAGTAAAGTGGAACACGTACAAAGACATTTTAATCAATGTCAACTTTGCATTAAAAGTGTCATAATTTACCGAATGACACTTACTGACAACAGCCATAAACATTCATAAAGACTCCTTCATGTTCATGACAGGTGTTATGTCATGTTTATGACAGTGTCATGTCAGTCTTATGCACATGGGGGGGGGGTGGTTGTGTCGCCCAGATTTGCTTCCCCAAGTCTGTATTTTCACCAGACATAGACCCACACTAGATTCCGCGTTAATTTGCCAATTCCGCAATTCTGTCCACGATTTCGTGATCGCGTAAATCATAGGCCTCTACTAAAGGGGGACTTGGGGAACTGGCCCTTATATGGACGGAGTCGCTGTGAAACCCTCTTTGTCAAACCTTTATTTTGAAGAGTGTGAATTAGAGCGTCTGCTCACTGTTTATATGAATGTGCGTGTAGTCGGAGCGCATATACGTTTGAGAAAGGCATGCATGGAAAGAAGATACAGAGAGTGTGAGGAACCCAGTGGCCCTCAGGAAAGGCCCACAGACCAAGTGGCAACATCTCCAAACTTGTCAGCACAAGCGGGTCGACAGCGCAGTCCTGCCCTCTGTCCCCGGTCACAAGATCCACAAGGACGAGGCTGTTTCTCTTCTCGCACCACATCAACCTGTCAGGGGCCGAGGGAGAGAACCGGGCCGGCGCACACACACCAGGTGTCCCAAACTCACATCACACCATCCTAACAACTCACAATCCTTCTAATGGCTGTTTCTGTGTTTCCTCGAGTCTTGGGTCTCTGTGTTCTGCTGCTGTCGTCGGGGCGCTGCGGTCCGATTCCCCGACCGGACCCACGGGACGGTAGTGTGGACATGCAGGAGGTTCTGGGGCAGTTCCTCCACATGCTGAACCTGACGGACCCGGGGCCCGGATTGAAGCCGCGCTCCAGCCGCACCAAACCTCCCGAGTACATGCTGGAACTTTACAACCGGTTCGCCACCGAGCGCAGCGCCACGCCGTCCGCCAACATCGTGAGGAGCTTCCGGAACGAAGGTAACCGGTCCGTCCTGGATTGGGTCGTGACAAATGTTAGATACTAAAAGCAAAGGAACCTGCCTTGTTTGTTTTTAATGGGATTCATGTAGCTTGTCAAGTCACATGGGTTTATATAATAGAGAAGAAGCTTCACATTATTGAACTATAAATGAACAAAACTAATCAATACAGAAGAATCTTCACATTAATAAACAATAAAATAAATTAAAAAACAATAAAAAATAAACTAAATTAGTCAATAAATACAGAAACTTCACATTAATAATGAAATAACAGTATTAATCAATAAATATAGAAGCTTCACATTAATAAACAATAAAACAACAAATTCATCAATTAATACAGAAGCTTTACATTAATAAACAATAAAAATAACTAAATTAGTCAATAAATACAGACGCTTCACATTAATAATAAAATAATGGAATTAATCAATAAATACAGAAGATTCACCTTAATAATAAATTAACAGAATTAATCAATAAATACAGAAGCTTCTCATTAATAAACAATAAAATGACTAAATTAGTCAATAAATACAGAAGCTTTACATTATTAAACAATAAAATAACTAAATTAGTCAATAAATGCAGAATCTTCACATTAATAATAAAATAACAGAATTAATCAATAAATACAGAAGTTTCACATTAATAATAAAATAACAGAATTAATCAATAAATACAGAAGTTTTATATTAATAATTAAATAACAGAATTAATCAATAAATATAGAAGAATTACCTTAATAAACAATAAAATAGCTAAACTGATCAATTATGTAACAAAATGAGCCGCAGTTCAGAAGACAACAGTGTCATTATTCAGATCGGTTCAGTTTTGATAACTCAATGTTGCTAAGTTCAGTTTTGATTTACTAATTATTGAGTATTGCTTTGTATTTTGCATTTTTTCATGCTTTTGTACTTATTTTAGAAATCATTATTCGATTTTTCCTAAAAAAACTTGAAAGAAATTACTTTTGCAATTTATTATTTAAAAAGATAATTATTTTTAGCATTAGAATGATCTAAACATTCTTTAACTTAAACCATGTGATGTGATCATCATTTTAATACTTTTACATTATTAGATTAGTATTATAATATTTTAAGAAATATATTTATTATTATTTAACTATTCTTATTATTCTCCTGGTGTTTGTATTATTATAATAATGTATATTGTTAGTATTATAATATTTTAATAATTATATGAATTATTAAAATAAAATGAAAATAATTATTATTTTTATACTATTTATATATAATATTATTGTCATTCTTTTTTACTATTAAATAATAATTATTTTAATAATACTTATTATTATTATTTAACCATTCTTTAAATTAAAAATTAAAATGTTCCTTATTTTTCTCCTGATGTTTGTATTTATTTTATTTGTATCATATATTTTTAACAAATATATATGAATTAATATTATTGTTTCAAATTAAAAATGATAATTATTAATATTATCTTTTTTTATATCTTTTTCTTTCTTTTTTTTTTTTTACAATTGACACCAATGATTATTTTAATAATACTTATTATTATTATTTAACCATTCTTTAAATTAAAAATTAAAATGTTTCTTGTTTTTCTTCTGGTGTTTGTATTATTATAATACTGTATATTAATAGTGCCATAACATTTTAATAATGATATGAATTATTATTATTATTTGTATTATTTATATATAACATTATTATTGTCATTGTTATAATCATGATTATTATTTTTACAATTAAAACCAATGGTTATTTTAATAATACTAGGGCTGTGCAAAAATTAATTGCGATTAATCACATGCAAAATAAAAGTCTGTGTTTACATAATATATTTGTGTGTGCTGTATATAATTATTTTGTATATATAAATACACACACACACATGTATATATTTAAGAAAATGTGTTATTCATATATAAACTATTTATATTTATATAATATAGATTATGTATTTATATATATATATATATACAGATTTTAAACGCAAATAATTTTTAATTATATACATGCATGCATAGGTATTTATATTAGGGCTGTCAAAATGATTAATCGCGATTAATCGCATCCAAAATAAAAGTTTGTGTTTGCATAATATATGTGGGTGCACTGTGTATAATTATTTTGTATATATATAAAAACACAAATGCATGTATATTTAAGAAAAAAAATATTATTTATATATAAAATATTTATATTTATATATAATATAAATTATATATACATCTATATACAGAATACATGAAAATATTTCTTAAATATATACAAGCATGTGTGTGTATTTATATATATATATATATATATATATATATATATAATTATACACAGTGCCCCCACATATATTATGTAAACACAAACTTTTATTTTGGATGCGATTAATCGCGATTAATTGTTTTGACAGCCCTAATTTATATATACAAAATAATTATATACAGCACACACAAATATATTATGTAAACACAGACTTTTATTTTGGGTGCGATTAATCACAATAAGTAATACTTATTATTATTATTATTTAACCATTCGTTACATTAAAAATCAAAAATGTTTCTTGTTTTATCTCCTGGTGTTTTTTTTTAATTTAGTTTTTTCTCAATAAAACGTGTCTTTCCCACAGACCACACCTCGAGCAAGAGCCTGCGAACACACCGTCTCCTGTTCAACCTCTCCGTGCCGCAACAGGAGCGCGTGGTCAGCGCCGAGCTGCGTCTGCACACACTCCTCGCCAGAGACTCGATCCAGCGCGTCGGCTCCGGGTGGAAGGTGAGCGTATTCGACACGCACCGGGGCGCGCGCTACGGCACAGGTGAGAGAGATCCGCTGGCGTCGAGGCACGTTCACCGTAAGGACAGCGGGTGGGAAGTCTTTGACATGACGAACGCTGTTCAACATTGGCGAAAGCACAACATCGTGACCCCCAGGCTGGAGGTTCACGTCGAAAACCTGAACGCGTTTAGGAATACGAACGTAGACCTGTACATCGACAAGAACCCCGATGGACAACACGAGCCGGTGCTCATCGTGTTCTCAGATGACCAAAACGAACGTCGTACGATGGACGAGGACAACGAGCTGAGGACAGATGAAGAGCAGGTGCGCTCAAACAACGGCGTCTCCAGAGTCCGGCGCGGCGCTGACGCGGAAGACTGCAAGATAGCCGAGATGTACGTGGATTTTAAGGATATCCAATGGGACTCGTTCATCTTGGCGCCGTCTGGTTATCAGGCGTTCACTTGTCGTGGCGTGTGCAACTATCCTCTCGCTCGTGAAGTGACGCCCACCAAACACGCCATCATCCAAACGCTGCTCAATCTGAAGAGTCCTCAGAGGGCCTCCAAAGCCTGCTGTGTGCCGACCGAGTTAAAGCCCATCTCCCTCCTGTATGAGAACGAGAACGGCGTCGTGGTTTTAAATAATAAATACGAAGGAATGGTGGTCAAGGAATGCGGATGCAGATAGTCCGAGAAAGACTGTTTTCATCTTATTTAGGCCTCGTGTATATTTACTTATTGTAAATGACTCCGTTTTCTATTGCACATCCTACTTGTAATATACGACACACCGCTAATCGTTTTGTCACTTATAATGAGAGAAGTTCAAACTAAATAGAGACTTTACACGCAAAACATTTTTTTTGTTTGTTTTTCATGCATTGAGTTTTGAGATTTTGGACTGTTTAGCTTTTCGTGACGTGTTCTTTCAGACTAGTTGAAGAAAGCATCCAAAATACACTTTTAAGTGTTTATTTCATTTGCGTCTGTAGGTTTCAATTCCAATGCAGACTCTAATATCTCAACAAAACTAAACGATTTTGACAAAATTGGACAAAATTTGTTTAACGTTCTGGAAATGTGTGCAAATGAAAATGCAAAAATAGTTAATTAATAATAATAACTCTTACAAAATAAACAATTTTGACAACCCGGCTTTATTCAATGTTCTGGAAATGTATGCAAATGAAGGCATACTTAATTACATAATGCTTCATTTGCATATTCAAACATAAAACTTAAAAAATAAAGGTTCCTAAAGTGTTTTCACAGTGATGCCATCGGGGAACAGAAATGGTCACCTCTCAGTGATCAGTTTTTTAAAACAACTATTACACTCTAGAATGCTTTTTAATTACATTTTTAACCCATCCTTTGGGTTTGTCCGTATTTGACCCAAAATTGTTTTAAAACAACTTAGCATTTTTAGAGTGTATTTTCTTAGTTTAAAGAACTTTTTTTCCAACGATACGGTTGTATGGATGTTAAAGGAACCATCGATGCCGAGAAAGAGGCTTTACTTTTAAGTGTGAGCATCTATTTATACCACCTTAACTTCCGCCGCACGCAATCAAATAACATTGATTGTAACCCAAACGTTCTTCCTGCGAGCGCGAGTGTTCTCTCGCCCCTGACGGCCGCATGCCATGCGAGCCACAAACACGTTCTCTTCCACAGCTGAGATAAGGAGGTGTCAAAACCCGAGAAGTGTGCGACCCCTCACTCAGGATGAGACCTCATCCCAAGTGGTGTGTCGTTGGAGGCGAGAGCCGTCAGATTCCTGAGCGCCAACAGCAACCGTTTCCAACGACTGGCCCTCTAATGCTGGGATGAGCTACAGCCCAGGGTCCAATGACACTCTTAGAAGAAACGGTTCTAGATGGATCCTTTAAAGGAGTAGTTCACCCTAAAATTAAAATTAGCCCATGATTTACTCACCCTCAGACGAACACAATCCGAGTTATAATAAAAAATGTCCTGGCTCTTCCGAGCTTTATAATGGCAGTGAATGACCGTTTCTGTTTTGAAGTCCATAAAAGTGCATCTGTCCATCATGAAAGTGTGTCTTTCCATCATAAAAGTGCATCTGTCCATCATAAAAGTGTGTCTGTCCTTCATGAAAGTGCGTCTGTCCATAATAAAAATGCATCTATCCATCATAAAAGTGCATCTATCCATCATAAAAGTGCATCTATCCATCATAAAAGTGCATCTGTCCATCATAAAAGTGCATCTATCCATCATAAAAGTGCATCTATCCATCATAAAAGTGCATCTATCCATCATAAAAGTGCATCTATCCATCATAAATATAGTCAGCTGTTTTTAACGTTTTTTTTTACTACCCAACCACTTTAGTAGTGTAGTATACAGAGTTTACATAATCCCTCCCCCCCCCAAAAAAAACAAAAAAACAAACAAACAAACAAAAACAAGACAGAGTGTATAAATTGAGTAATATATATATATATATATATATATATATATATATACATTTATTCATCTTACATTATTTTCGGTTTCTGAGTTGCCTTCATCTCTGTCTTGTTGGATAAACACTGCAGCGTTGAAAACATATGAGCAACTCACAGCAACTGTTATCTTAAATCCGTGTTACACCGCGGGGTTAGTGTATTTAACCCAGTGTTACAAACAAGACGACTAGTGTATGCATAATGAAATGAAAACCGAGACACAACCTTTCAGGTTTGTGTATTTATCTATATATTTATTTAGCCACATTTAACTTTGTTGGACCTTCACAAACAATGATTTTTTTCCACATTTGTTTACTATGCACTGATCACTTGTTTATTTATTAAAAAGCCTTTTTCATGCAATAAACCCTATAAAATGTTATTTTTATCTTGTTTTTATTATTATTACAGTTATTAATAATAACAATTTTGCATGCAGTTGCCACACACAAATATAACTCAATAGCAATTACAATATTTGATGATTTAATTTATTTATTGTAACACTGTGCAGCCTTTTCTGTATCTCTGTCCATGATATTGATGTATAATAGAAGGATGATTGGATGAGGGATGGATGGATATCCATATATACAGATGCACAAACAATATCATACTATACAGATACAATAGTCGTGAATGTCTGTTGCACTTCTGTCTTTCAGTGCAACTGTACGAAAATGGTAGGTCCTAGAAAACAACTTTAAGTGTTCATTTGAAGCAGAGATGTGTGTTGCTTGTGTATAAATAAAGATTAATCTATTTTTTTTGAGCCAAAACCGAAATGTGTTAGGTTGTGCCCTATACCATATGAAATTTTAAATGTAACCTCTTTCACTTTATTATTTACACTGTATGCTTCACAAACACGCCAAGCTTTATTCCAGTGTCTATTTCTACATGCACTGGTCCACAATGAGCTTTTTATGAGAACTAGTAGCCGTTTAACCTGTTAAATATTCCTAATATGTTTATTAGTACAACTGTGTTTCAGAATATCAATGTCTTCTAGAAACATACAGTCTTTCAGAAAATAAATAGCCAGTTTCACAAGTTCCTCTAAATTGTATAACTTATTGAGGTATGGCGCCAAATACAACAGCATAACTCGGTGTGTTTTGAGGCTCTGTGCGCATGCGCAGTTCGCCATATTGCGCAGCTGGGCGTGAGAGTGCGTCGAGAACAACATCGCGGCTACATTGTTTATTTTAGTGGCGCTCTGTGACTGTTTTCACCCGGTTATAAATACTATGCTGAACCCTAGTCTAACTGGGTTATCGCTCAAATGAAGAACTCTTGTCGCTTTAAACCGTTTTAGAGATTACTAAACGCGCTAGTCCGGCTGAAGTGTGTTAGCGTAACGCGCTGTAGTAGCTAACACGATTCACATCAAAATCCCCCAAACTGGAGACACGAAGACAGATTCATTCCCAGGAGACGCAACAGGTATGCACGTTAAACACTCACTTTGACATTTACATGTGTTTATCGCTTTATTGTAGAAGTTACAGTGTGAATTAAGCGCAGTTCGTGAGCTAGCATGTAACGTTAGCAGGATATGCTAGTACAGATCTCGCGTTGTTTACATTCTCTTCAGCTCATTTCTAAATCACGGTTCTTCGAGTTCACTGCACATCTCCACATCGTGTGTAAGTCTCTGAACACTGTCTGGATCAAGTGTGTGAAGCGTTATTGTGGTGTGAGACGCTTTGCCGAATTAAACATTAGTTTACAGCATGTTTACAACAGTCCTCAGTGTTTTGATAACTTTCTGCTTTTTATTTATTTGCTTTAAACATCAGGTACAACATATATTTTATATGTTAATATACACAAGTTTATATATATATATATGTTATGTGTGTGTATTTTGCATTTATGCTTATACATTTTTAGTACACGACTTGTACTGTACACGTCAAAAGTTTGAAAACTTTTTGTTTCTGAAAGACTCTTATGCTCATCAAGCTTGCATTTCTTTGATTAAAAATACAGAAGAAACTAATATTGTGAAATATTATTTCAATTTAAAAGTAATGGTTTTCTATTTGAATATACTTTAAAATATAATTTATTTCGGTGATCAAAGCTGGATTTTCAGCATCATTACTGCAGTGTCTCACATGATCCTTCACAAATCATTCTAATATGCTGATTTATTGTCAGTGTTGGAAACAATTTTAATATTTGAAATCCACTTAAAATATTTTTTATAACCTGTTTTCAGGATCCTTTGAATAAAACGTAAAAAGAACAGCATTTATTTAAAATAGAAATAGTTTTGTAATATACTTTACTATTCAAAAGTTTGGGGTAACTTGTTTTTTTTAAAAAAAAGAAATTATTAATACCTCTGTTCAGTGAGAATGTGTTAAATTGATTAAAAAATATAGTAAAGATTTATATTGTTAGAAAATATTTCTATTTTCGAATAAATGCTGTTCTTTTGAACTTTCTATTCATCAAAGAATCCTGAAAAATATAATGTATCACGGTTTCAATACAAATATGAACTGTTTTAAACACTGATAATAATCAGAAATGTTTCTTCATCATCAGATCCTCATATTAGAGTGATTTCTGAAGGATCATGTGACACTGAAGACTGGAGTAATGATGATAAATTCAGCTTTGATCACAGGAATAAATTACACTTTATTATAATATTTCACAATATTACTGTTTTCTGTAATTTTTGTGAAGAGAAATTCTAGCTTAATGAGCAGAAGACATTAAAAATGGTAATGCGTCCAAACTTTTGGTCGGTATTTCATGTGTTGTGTGTGTGTGTTTATTACCCCTCAGTATCTCACTTTTAATCTCCATCCTTCTTCACAGGGCGTGTGAATGGACGCTTCACTGAAGGCAGTGTCTTGCTGAACCGAGTTCGAACGGCACCGGGAGCCTCGATCACTCCGAGGCCGACAACCAGCGCAGGATGTCCATCACAAACACGCCCACCAGTAACGACGCCTGTCTGAGCATCGTCCACAGCCTGATGTGCCACCGGCAGGGCGGCGAGAGCGAGACCTTCGCCAAGCGGGCCATCGAGAGCCTGGTGAAGAAGCTGAAGGAGAAGAAGGACGAGCTGGACTCTCTCATCACTGCCATCACCACTAACGGCGCTCATCCCAGCAAGTGTGTGACCATACAGAGAACGCTAGATGGCCGGCTGCAGGTACACACACCTCACACACACTACCAGGCAAAAGGTTTGATTCGGTAGGGTTTGAAATGGTTTTAAAAGAAGTCTCTCTTGCTCTCCATGGCTGTGTTTATTTAAAAATCAATACATTTATTCCTCAAGGATAATTTAAATTTATCAAAATTTACAGTAAAGACATTTATAATGTTTCTATTTCAAAAGATTCTATTTCAAATAAATGCTGTTCTTTTGAACTTTATATTCATCAAAGAATCCTGATTTTTATTTTACACAACACTGATAATAATCACGTTTCTTGATCATCAGATCCTCATATTAGAGTGATTTCTGAAGGATCATGTGACTCTGAAGACTGGAGTAATGATGCTGAACATTCAGGAATAAATTACACTTTACTGTATTTTCACATAGAAAATATCAGATTTTAAATTGTCATAATATTAAATTTTTTTAGATATTTTTAATCAAATAAATGCAGCCTTGGTGACTTATTTTACAAACATTATAAATCTAATCTAGTGTACATGCACATCTGTATATATTGGTGTTGTTAAATCAACATTTCAGTCTGAACTCTTGTCTTGTGTGTGTGTGTGTGTGTTTAGGTGGCCGGTCGTAAAGGATTCCCACATGTCATCTATGCACGGTTATGGCGATGGCCGGACCTTCATAAGAACGAGCTGAAACACGTCAAGTACTGCCAGTTTGCCTTTGACCTCAAATGTGACAGCGTCTGTGTGAACCCCTACCATTACGAGAGGGTCGTGTCTCCGGGGATCGGTCAGTGTGCTGCAGTTTATGAGATGCAGTTGAATAATTATAAAAAATAAGGTTAAATGATTGGGATTGCTTTAATGTTTGTAATCGTTTTGTTGTTAAAGGGATTTCTACATACATCATTACACTATTTTTACATCATTGCACATGCGCAGTCCTTTCAGTTTCGGTGTTCAATTGTATCAAGTGTTCACGTTCTTTCGATCGGATCTGAAATGGAATAAAAACTCCTTTCAGTCGGATCGAAATTTCATTCTGATCAAGCTCAAACGGTGTTTACATGAAGGATTTCAGTGCAATTGATCCGTCAGTCCCATTACTAATGGATGATTTGGTAGCATGTAAACGTAGACAGTGTGATGTTTGCTTTAATAGTGTTAAGATGGTTCATCATGTCCTCATCCTTCCTGTATTTTCTTCTAATCTAGATTTATCTGGACTCACGCTTTCAGGCTCTGGTGAGTGATATTCTCTTGGAAAAAACTTTCTGATTGTTTTTGCTGTGTTTTGAAGAGATTTAAATTAAAGTCAACATAAAATCTTTTTTTTTAAATTTTATATATATATATATTAGGGCTGTCAAACGATTTATCGTGATTAATCGCATCCAAAATAAAAGTTTGTGTTTGCATAATATATGTGGGTGCACTGTGTATAATTATTTTCTATATATAAATACACACACATGCATGTATATTTAAGAAAAAAATATTATTTAATTATTTAAGTTATAATTATTTTATATTTATTATTATGAATTATTTAATTTTTAAACAATTATTTAAATATTATTTAATATAAATTCTAAATAAATCTATATACAGTATATGCATGAATTTTTCTTAAATATATACAAGCATGTGTGTGTATTTATGTATTTATATGCACCCACATATAGTATGTAAACACAAACTTTTATTTTGGATGCCATTAATCGTTTGATATATAACGTTTGATATATATATTTACATCCCTTGTAGTGCTGACCAAAATTTTTGTCCCAAAAAGTCCCCCCTGTGGTGAAAATCCAGCTTTTAATGTTGTTTATGCGTCTATGTGGTGTTTTTAATTTGCAAACCATGTGTAAGTTCATAAATCGACAGCATTGCTGAGTTTTCAGTAAATTATTGACTTCATGGGGGACTTGAAAGCATAATATGACTATTTATTTAACAATATTTCACTTACATTTCACAATTTAAAATGCTAATTTTGATGATAAAAAATTTAGGGCATGGCTTGATTGTGTGAAATTGATTGGATGTTGGTGATTTGCTATTGGCTGATCTCATGTGAGTGACAGGTGACCCCGCCCACATCATCAGAGAAGAGACGCTGCCAGAGGAACTTATTCTGATCCAAGATTATTAAAAACAAATACTGTGCAATAAAAATGATATAAACACTATATATAACAAAATTAAATAAGAATTTTGATTTCATGGTGTCTTTAATGACACAGACAGCAGCAGGTTTATTAGGCTACTGTCACTTTAAGACCAAATGCACTGATCTAATATAGCGATACATGATTGTTTACAATTCAAAAGTCTCCTTAAAATAACATTATAGAAGAAAAATGTGTTTCATATGCATTGTCATACACTTGACATGGAATGTGCATCTCTATATGATGTCTTTCAGGTCCGTCAGGCCTGATGGTGAAGGATGAATATGATTATGAATCGCAGCAGTCTCTGCCCAGCACTGAGGGACACATGCAGACGATTCAACACCCTCCCTCGAGACCGGTGGCCCCGGAGCCCTTCAACACGCCGGCCATGCTCCCGCCAGCAGAGGGCAGCAGCTCCGCCTCCAGCTCCGCCTTCTCCAACATCGCGGTCGGATCCACAAGTACGACACACACAGTTCCTCAGTATATCACTTATGCGCATAGGCCATGCTGAAAAGCTTTCTTGTTTGTGTAGGCGTCTTGTTTAGGGATGCACGGTTTATCAGGATTGGCCGATATATATGTTTGTTTTTTTGTTATCGGCCTGATAAATTAAAGCCCGATAAATAATGTATTACTCCTATTAGTTCAGATGCACACTTTTCAACATTAAGGTTTTGAATTACTTGAAATATGACTGAAATCACTTAAAAAAAAGGAAAGTTACAGTTCAGTGCAACATGTAGGGCAAGTCTGTCATGTCGGCTACATAAAATTATCAGTATATTCCTCAGTATATCAGTTAATCGCATTAGCCACGTTGAAAAGCTTTCTTGTATGTGTAAGCGTCTTATTTGGAGATGCACGATATATTGCTATCGACCGATATATGATCATATTTAACGTTATCGGGCCGATAATAGAATTTGGCCGATATATAATGTATTATTTCTAGGGCTGTCAAAACGATTAATCATGATTAATCGCATCCAAAATAAAAGTTTGTGTTTACGTAATATAAGTGGGTGCACTGTGTATAATTATTTTGTATATATATAAAAACATACATGCATGTATATTTAAGAAAAAAAATATATTATTTATATATTAAATATTTATATTTATATATAATATAAATTATATATAAATCTCTATACAGAATATGCATGAAAATATTTCTTAAATATATACAAGCATGTGTGTGTGTTTATATATCTAAAATAATTATACACAGTGCCCCCACATATATTATGTAAACACAAACTTTTATTTTGGATGCGATTAATCGCGATTAATCGTTTTGACAGCCCTAATTATTTCCTTCTGCTGAGAAATGAGTCCCGCCTCCACTCACTCAGTTCAGAGATCCACTCGTTGACAATCACACATTGATCTGATTGGTTACAAGGTCGTTTGTGCAACTCAACTCAGTTTCGTTGCATCACTATATATTATGAGTTAAAACACTGCCATAGTTATTAAAGCACCTGTGCTGTGATGCACGCTTGTGGTCCTGTCACCCAGTCCTGTGTGTGTGTATTGATGTGTGCATGCCGCCTCTCTCCCCAGCTCAGCCCGGTAGTGTTCTGACAGCAAGCCATAGCAGTGAGAGTCTGCTGATTGCATCAGGGACAGGGCCGGGCTCTCAGCAGAACGGCTTCCCACCAGGCCAGACCTCCACGTACCATCACAGTAAGCCATCAGTGAACCTCCACCCACTGGCTATAGGGTTGCAACGGTATGAGAGTTTCACGGTATGACGGTATTAAAGGGGTGGTATAATTAGGGTTGGGTGTCGAGAATCGAGTATCGATTGGAACCGGGACTGACTTTTCGTTTTTCCCGGAATCGTTCAAAAGTTAAAATTTCGATTCCTAGTTTCGATATTCACACTCCGCCGACCAGAAGAAGAAACTGCTGAACAACACCAACGAAGAAGCGTCTACCGGACGTTTTGGCATAACCGCGCGAGTCGAACATGAGTAGCTCGGCGGTCCAAAGTGTGGCTTCACTTTTCTAAAAATATCAAAATCTCGGCAAAATGCAGAGTATTTCCCTTTAGAAAGGAGTATTTCCTTCAGAAAGACCGTTGATTAGCAAGGTTAGCTAAACTTTTTTGACCCTGCCTCTTAAAAGAATCGGAATCGAGAATCGTTGGGAACCGGAATCGAAACAAGGAATCGGAATCGTTCAAATTCAAACGATACACAACCCTAGGTATAATGCCCTTTTCACAAGATGTAAAATCTGTGTGTGTGTGAAGTGCTAGCTTAAAATACCCCAAAGATATTTGTATATAGCATGTTAAAATTGTCATTTTTTGAGTGTGAGCTAAAACACACCGTTTTTGTGTGTCCCTTTAAATGCAAATGAGCTGCTGCTCCCAACACAGGGGGCGGAGCTCCAAAAGCTGGTGTCCTTTTACCTCACACACACACACACACACATTCTGAAGATTTCAAAAACCTTTAGATTTTAATATTCAAACCGGAGTCAGACAAAGATGGAGAGACTCAAGAAGTGACAACATTTCTGAATGGTTAGTTGATGGATATATGTAGCTTATGTGTAGTTAACTATCTTACAGTAATTTATTAGCATATTTTGTCATGATAATCTATAAATCGTGTTCCCGGGGGCGGGGTTTTTGTAAATGTTAGGGTTTGTGTTGTCACTAACCTGGGAGGAAGCTCATGTAGTTCTACCAGCCGTTTGTTGTAGTCCTTAGAAACCGATTTCTGTAAAAGCAAATCTCTCTTTGTTTTGAACTTTGAGCATCGGGACTTTGCAGGTGTTGTTTATGCTCAAACAGCAACTACAGCTAGAGAAGTGAAATCATTATCAACCAGCATTCCCATACTGCAAATTCTAACTTCTCTTTCGCTGTACGCAAGTTGAAAGTCTAAGCAGTCAAGTGGGAAGAAGTTGCGTATGCGATGTATTTTCCCAGTACCATAGATAAGCAAACGTGCACAATATGATAATCGTACATGTTCATAGCGTGATACATCATCAAACCGTTGCAACCCTGGCTCCTTAAAAACTCTTAGTCTGATCAAATTTAAGGTCATAGAAGTCTTAAATATCTTAAATGCTGTTAAGAAACGTCTGAATTACAAGAGGTTGTAGATTTGGGGATGGAAAAACACGATATGGCTTATGCGATGAATGTGAGCACTGCATGTTTCAAAAGGAGAAATGGTTTGTTCACCGCTCATTCATCATGACGCGCGTTTGCTTTCATCTGTTGATGAATTATGCTAATTATGTTTATACAATACCTGACAACTCATCGCCCATCTTTTCACATTACCTCTGTATAAGGCCTAATAAAGTTTTGTTTGCAGAGGTAACCATTACCATAAGGTCCATGAGCATCATCTGTGTTCAGACCAACGCAAAGAGAATATTTTTATGCAGCTTACATGCAGTTATAAATGTAAACCAGTGGGTTGACTAGAAAGTGTTTTCTGCTCACCAAGGCTGCATTTATTTGATCCAAAAATGCATTATAATGTCTTTACTGTCACTCTAAATCAATTTAATGCATCCTTCCTGAATAAAAGTATCATTAACAAAAAATTCTTTTTTTCTTTTAAAAAAGTTTTTTTTAATGTTCTATTTCAAATAAATACTATGTTTTGAATTTTCTATTCATCAAAGAATCCTGGAAAAACAACAGTTTAACACTGATAATAATCACTTTTCTCGATCATCATATTAGAGTGATTTCTGAAGGATCATGTGACACTGAAGACTGGAGTTTTAAATGACACTTTACTATATATTCACATAGAAAACAGATAATTTACACTGGAATAATATTTAAGTTTTTACTTTATTTTTGATCAAATAAACGCAGCCTTGGCGAACAGAAGATACTTAAAAAAAAAACGATTGTGTAAATCATAGTTTAAATGTGAAATGTGTTTTTATTTATTTATTTAGATTAAAACTACTTAATATTACTGTATTAAAGGGTTAGTTCACCCAAAAATGAAAATTCTGTCAGTATTTACTCACCCTCATGTTGTTCCAACCCCGTAAGACCTTCGTTCATCTTCACAACACAAATTAATATATTTAACATATTAAGATCGCTCCTGCATACAAGTCCATAGGCTTCTTGAGGGAATGACTCTTGCTGGCATCGAAAAGTCATTAAAGACATCGTTAAAATAGTCCAAGTGACTACAGGGGCTCAATCTTAAGCTTATCAAACGACAAGAACACTTTTTGTGCGCAAAAAAACAACAAAATAACGACTTTATTTAAAATGAAATACTGACAGAATTTACATTTTTGGGTGAACTAACCCTTTAAGTAGTTTTTACAGCTTAGGATGTCATCATGAACATTGATATGCACCCCCTCCCCAATACGGTATTCGTTTTATTTGTGTAGGTCTTAAATTAGATTTCAAAACTGAAAGCTTTTCAGCATCTCCTGCTTCCAGCACATTCAGACACGAGTAAAGTCTGCTTGATTACAGCAGGTCCGGTGCCTCTTCTTCTGTCCACAGACGCCACCTCCACCTGGACGAGGAACAACAACTTCCCTCCCAGCGTTCCTCACCATCAGAACGGGCATCTCCAGCACCACCCGCCCATGGCACATCCGGCACACTACTGTGAGCAGCTCTCGGCCGGCACAACACACATCCACACACACTCAGACCAAACACCATTCTCAGTTTATTCACCATAGTTTAAAATGGTGATCAAAACATGACCAGCTCAAAGTGGAGGAATCATTTCTTATCCCAAATGTGTTTCTGGTAGTCACTGAATGAAGAATATTTGGTTATAATTAGGGCTGTCAAACGATTAATCGCGATTAATAGCATCCAAAATAAAAGTTTCTGTTTACATAATATATGTGGGAGCACTGTGTATAATTATATATATAAATACACACACACATGCTTGTATATATTTAAGAAATATTTTCATGTATATTCTGTATATAGATTTATATATAATTTATATTATATATAAATATAAATATTTTATATATAAATAATCATTTTTTTCTTAAATGTACATGCATGTGTGTTTTTATATATATACAAAATAATTATACACAGTGCAATTAATTAATCACAATTAATCGTTTGACAGCCTTAGTTATAATATGTCACATTTGACTTTATTTTGCTCTCCTCACTTACCGTACATAAATGAACTATAGTGTCCTGGACACACTTGCGAAAAAATATATCTGATAGTATTTGTTTTCAAATAGTTTTTGCATATGCACTTTCTCAAAATCTTAATGTTCTCCTCAGGGCCTGTTCACAACGAGATCGGGTTTCAGCCGCCGATATCCAACCATCCTGGTAAGAGTTTGACTCTCTTATGATCATATTCCAGTCATAATCATTATCGGATGTCTCATGATCTTCTCGCCTCGAGCAGCTCCTGAATACTGGTGCTCCATTGCTTATTTCGAGATGGATGTTCAAGTGGGCGAGACCTTTAAAGTGCCTTCGTCCTGCCCGGTCGTGACGGTGGACGGATACGTGGATCCCTCAGGAGGAGATCGCTTCTGTCTCGGGCAGCTCAGCAACGTCCACAGAACAGAGGCCATCGAGAGGGCGAGGTAGCACAGTAATCAGGGCTATTGTAGATGTCGGATTACAGTGGGGGTGTAACAAAGTGTGACCCTGGATCACAGAACCAGTCACGAGTCGCACGGGTGTATCTGTGGCGATAGCCAGCAATACATTCTGTGGGTCAAAATGATCGATTTTTCCTTTATGCCAAAAATCATTAGGATATTAAAGGAATAGTTCACTTTAAAAAAACTTTTGCTGATAATTTCCTCACCCCCACGTCATCCAAGATATCCATGTCTTTCTTTCTTCAGTCGAAAAAAAATGAAGATTTTTGATAAACATTCCAGGATTTTTCTCCATATAATGGACTTCAATGGGGACCGAACGGTTCAAAGTCCAAAAGACAGTTTCAGTGCAAACTGTTCAAAGGGCTTTAAACGACACCAGACGATGAATGAGGGTCTTATCAAGCGAAACGATCACTCATTTAAAAAATAAATAACTAAGTTTAAGTTTTATAAGCTCAAATGCTCGCCTTGCTCTGTTCTGTGATGAGCGTTTGTGACTCTCCTTTTCGAACTCGTTTATCAAAATGAACCAGTCTTTTTTCTAGTCATTTGGTTCATTCAACGAACGAAATGAACGAATTCACTCGGAAAAAGATTTGTTCATTTTGATGAATGAACAGGAGAGTCACACAGAGCAAGGCAAGCATTTGAGCTTATAAAACTTACACTTTGTTTTTTTTTGTTTAATTTTTTAAATGGCAGATCGTTTCGCTTGAGACCTTTATTCATCGTCTGGAATTGTTTAAAGCCCTTTGAACAATTTGCACTGAAACTGTCTTTTGGACCTTGAACCGTTTGGACCCCATTGAAGTCCATTATATGGAGAAAATACTGGAATGTTTTCATCAAAAACCTTCATTTCTTTTCGACTGAAGACAGAATCGTCGAAGTATCGAATCGTGACACCCGTATTGATGATTATTGGAGCTGATCTGATGTCTGTTTCTAGACTGCACATCGGGAAAGGCGTCCAGCTGGAGTGTAAAGGTGAAGGAGATGTTTGGGTTCGCTGTCTGAGCGATCACGCCGTGTTTGTCCAGAGCTACTACTTGGACCGCGAGGCCGGCCGCGCTCCTGGCGATGCTGTGCACAAGATTTACCCGAGCGCATACATCAAGGTAAGAGAAACGGCTGGATTAAACCTTGAAAGATAATTTAGTTTTGCTTATCAGGAATAAATTGCATTTTAAAATAGTCAAACCAAAAATTATTAGACCAGATTATATAATTTTGGATATTTTTTTTCACTAGTGTGTGCAGGACACTATAGTTATGTAAGTGAGGAGAGCAAAATAAAGTAACCTGTGACATATTATACCCCAAATATCTTCATACAGTGACTACCAGTAACATTTTTAAAGAAGTGGGAGCAAATATGATTCCTCCACTTTGAGCTGATCATGACTTGTGCCATCATGTGTTCTCGGTCTCCTACAGGTGTTTGACTTGCGCCAGTGCCACCGGCAGATGCAGCAGCAGGCGGCCACGGCTCAGGCGGCGGCGGCAGCTCAAGCGGCGGCGGTGGCCGGGAATATCCCCGGACCCGGGTCCGTCGGAGGAATCGCTCCTGCTATCAGTGAGTCTTCACACGTCCACACTCCAGAACTGTGCTTTCAGTTCACAAACTTGGAAACTCGATCGTTTAGTCTCATAGCTACAGAACCCGTAATCTAAAAAAATGTAAAGTGTTGGGATGCACGATATATCGGTCACTACATCACTATCGGCCGATAGATGTTCATTTTAATATTATTATTATCGGCCTGATAAGAAAATCGGGCCGATATGTAATGTATTTTCTCCTTCAGCTGAGACTCTTCAGATACACTCTGTTCAACATGATGATTATCAACTGCTTGGAAAATATTTGGAATCACTTAAAAAAAAGGAAAATAAAGTGCAGCGCAGGCCTGTCATATCGGCTACATAAAATTATTTGGATAACATTATAATTGTGTGTTTGGGACGTGGCTTTTAATGGTGAGCCTTTGTTTTTCTAACCAGGCTCTCAAAAATTAAATTAAAATTTGTGTTTAGATTTATCGGCCAATATATCGGTTATCGGCTTTCAAGTATAAAGAATTATCGGTTATCGGCCAAAATTTTCATATATAATTGCCAATATATCGGTTATCGGCTTTCAAGTATAAATAATTATTGGGTATCAGCAAAAATTTTCATATATAATTGCCAATTGGTTATCGGCTTTTGAGTATAAAGAATTATCAGTTATCGGCCAAAATTTCCATATATAATTGCCAATATATTGTTATTGTCTTTCAAGTATAAAAATTATCAGTTATCGGCCAAAATTTTCATATCGGTGCATCACTACTTATGACACTGTAAAATCATGATTGCGCATGCTCTTAGTCTTGCATTATTGGTCAGTCTTGTGCAAACTTGACCAAACTTAACCCTGCAGATGAAAATCATTACATTAATGTTGTTTTGACAGGTATGTGAAGATCCATAAAACGGCTTATGATTACTTTTGACTCTTTTGTTTTATCGGTAACACTTTACAGTAAGGTTCATTAGTTAATGTAACTGCCACTGTTGCCTTGGCTTTTGGCTTGCTTAGATTGGTTGATTTAATATTCAACAATATCTGCCTTACTTAAGGTGGACGTTGATGCAATTTTCTTCTAGAAACAAACTTGTATTATTTTCATGTTATCACCGTGAAGCTGCTTTGATATAATCTGTATTGTAAATAGCGCTATATAAATAAAGGTGACCTGACTATTAACTAACATGAACTAACAACGAGCAATACATTTGTTACAGTATTTATTCATCTTTCTTAAATGTTAGATATAAAAATACTGTTCATTGTCTGTTCATGTTAGTTCACAGTGCTTTAATGTATTAGAAAATGTTATAATTAATATTAACACAGTTTAATAAATGCTGTAGAAGTATTGTTCATTCTTAGTTCATCTTAACTAATAACCCTTATTGTAAAGTGTCACCGTTTTATTTTATGTGTGACGACGTGTCTCTAATTGTGATCTGGCTTGTGTCCGGCACCGGCAGGCCTGTCTGCGGCGGCTGGTATCGGTGTGGACGATCTCCGCCGGCTCTGCATCCTGCGCATGAGTTTCGTTAAAGGCTGGGGCCCGGATTACCCTCGACAGAGCATTAAAGAGACGCCCTGCTGGATCGAGATCCACCTGCACCGGGCTCTTCAGCTGCTGGACGAGGTCCTGCACACCATGCCCATCGCCGACCCCACGCCGCTAGACTGAGACACACGCCCCCGAGGGTCAGGGGTCAACGCCACACGGATGCACACGCATCGATTTCATTGAAAGATTCAATTTGTTTTTGTTTTTTTTTGTTTTCATTTACCTCTTCGACCCCAGTAACGCTGTGCAGAAAGTGTTCCAGCAACCAAATTTATCATCTCAAATGTTTTGCATGAAAAAGACGTGAGCTCCTCAGAGGTGCATGCTGGGATTGGGTTTGGTCCTCAAAAGCTGTTTTAATGAATTTGTTTCCAGACATTCTCTAGCCTGAAATGGGTCTAATTCCCAGAGTCTCACAGGCTGAACGTTTGACAGATCGTGCAGAAGTTTCTGTGGTTAAAGCGGTTCGGATCGCATGTACATAAAACATCAGTTCTTCATGTTAATCGGCTTAACCGTTGTTAACCATCATAGCGAAACGGTTGGTCTAAACTCACACATGCACCAGCTTTATTTGTGTTCTGGATGCTTGCTTGCCCTTTTTTTTTCTTTTAGCCAAGTACATGTACTAGCACTTTCTTTTTTTTAATTTCCTGTTTCTCTTTGCAGCTTGTGAATAAAAAAAATATCCTGCACCTCTTTTACAAACATGAACACGCTTTTGAATCGGACTCAGTACTAAGATGTTTGTCCTCGATTTATTATTGATTTAATGCAGCTGATTTAATGTTTAAAGGTCACAAGGGCTCCATTTGACTCATGATTATAATGCCTTTAATAGGAAACTGATGCATTAACAACTTTATACCATTAATTTCTGATGTCCGAGAATATCAGTTTTCATATAGTAAATGACGGTCATGTTTCGATACGAGATGAACTGGAACCGTGTGTTTTGATGTGAACATTGAAAGCCACATGACATGAACATTATGGAAAAAATATGTCAGTATTATTCCGAGCTTGTGTTATTCGTTCTGAGCCGACAGATGTGCTCTGGAAACGGTTCAGCCTTGCATGTGTCGAGATCTGATGACCGGTTCATACTTCTGCTGAGCCTGATTTCATTTCACTGTTTGAAAAGAAATAGGAAGGTTCTGAAATGGAAGATTCCTCAAATAACTCATACTTTTAGCGGTTTATCAAATACAGAATGCTATTAAAATTGATTTTGAAGTCTTGTGTATTTCATGTGACTTTTTTCATTTCCACAGACACTTTTTTCCACGTTTCAGAGCAAAAATCAGACAATAATCATTAAATCAAATGTCAAATTTCATGTCAAATGAAAGTTCATCTCAATATATATGCATGTATGTGTAAAAATCTTCTGCATTGACTCAACCCAAATGTAATGACAAAATCGGTTAGTAATATTTTAATATAATGGTAAATTTCTGGATTTAGCTATTTAGTATAAATTGTCAGCAGCGTTGTTAGTATTCATGTAGCGGGCGTGGCCGTCTTGTAGATTGTTGATCTACAAGTGGCTGAACTATAATGACTAGTTAACGTGCTTCCATCCTGATTAATTGTGGTAACCTACCTAATTTAGCTAACAAGCCTCAGGTGTCTCGCGAGAGTTTCAGTGACTCGCGCCATTTCTGTCAGACGCGCAACAAACTAAGAAGTTCGACGGGAAATCATCTGTAAAAATGAGTTTAATCATCTATCAGGTAAGTAAAACAAATTCCTCTGATATCTAATAACTTTATTATGAAAGTTGACACTCCTTAAAACTCTTGAGGTGTATATAAACCCCCTGTCTTGGTTTACTAAAGAAAAACAGTGTTGTAGTCGAGACCACCTCACTCGAGACCGAGACCAGTGAGGGTTGATTACCTAAATCCTTTTTTTTTTTACTGAATTTACTTAGAGTTTAAAAAATATGATCAGTTTAGGGTAAAAAGGCCATATAGTAGGTCGTGTTAAAAGTAATTTTATTACAATTTGTAATGCGCAGTTGCGCACTAGAAAATCACCAATCACTGGGCGTGTCAATCAATTTAAAGAAATATTTTATTGACATACATTAATAATCATGAAAAATATTTTGAATTGAACTCGAGTGGACTCGGGAATAAGTCCGAGTCCTAAAAAAAAATGGTCGAGTACGAGTCAATTCCGAGTCCAAATGCACACGAGTCCATGACAAGACCGAGACCATTAAAATATGGTCTCGAGACCATTAAAATATGGTCTCGAGTCCGAGTCTCGAGTACTACAACACTAAAGAAAAATAAGAACGCTAACCTTAGTTGTGTTCGACTTTTAAGGAACGTTATGCAATTTTAAACTTATTTTGTACGAACAATTTTGACATCAAGTAATGCCAGAACAATTAACAATGTAAACTTGTCAATCACTTACACTTTCTTAAAAATGAAGGTGGGTCAAAGACGTGATGCTTGCTTTTTCTGAACTTTTTTTTTTTTTTTACCAATTAATATTCATTAAAATGAATGAAATTATAACATGTATGTCTACCTCCTCCCTTATATACATGCCCACTCTTATTTCTTTAAAAATAATTGGTTTATTGGCATTTTCTGCCACCTGAAGTGTGAAAACATGATGTGGGGTGACCATCCAGCCTTGATTTCTGTTTGGACAACTGGTTTTAAATCAAACTAAAATAATTTAAATATAATCCTTAACCTATTTGGCATAATTTTAAACTTGTTTTCCATTGATTGGCAAAGTTATGAAACATTTGTACACACATTTCAATCATAATAAACAAACAAATGTTGTCCGAAGATGTTCATTGTCTGAAATATCATCTGGGTCGACCATCAAGAAAATACAAGGGACTTATATTTTGATGATCATCTCAAAGAGGATGTTGCATGAGCCAGCCTCATGGTGAGGGTCCTACAGAGACAACTAGTAGGTGAGTAGTCACTCTCATTTTTACAAAAAAAATCCTCTTTAAAACTGCTGCAGTGTATATGTCACATTTTGATATCATGTGGGGTGACCAACCTAAAACTAAAATAATTATTAGTTTTATAAGCAAATCTTTATTTTTAATGTAAAATTGTCAGTGATATGTGATGAGAAGAAGCTAGTTTGGGTTCTATAGCTAAGCATTAGCCTGTTATACTTGATTAAACTTGAAAACATCATCTGGGGTGACCGAGCATCATGTGGGGCGACCGCCACTGATTGCTTAAATGATAGAAAACACATATCATGTATTTGTAGTTTCTGCATGCACATGTTTTCATTCATTATATGCATTTGGTTGTTTTAAATAGCTTTCTACATTTCACCACATATTTTTTCTAAATTTAAATAATTTCCATCCTACTTCAGAGAGGGTTAAGCTTACTTGTTTTTGATTGTTTTGTTTTTATCAGAGAAATGTGTGAATATTAAGCATTCATTCTACTTTTCCAATTCCTTTTCTAACTCTGTGTATGTTTAAATATACTTTTTTTTTTTCTTTTTTTTTTCTAGATGGCCCCACTAACAAGCAAAGAAAAGACTGCTCGCTACAGGCAGCTGAAAATGCTCTTCAATGTGTCTGCAGAATGCTGCTGTGTTCAACTGTTAAATGAAAATAGTAATGAAAAGGCAAACATGGTATGTTTACGTGATTAATGAAAATGAAAAAGGAAAATGCTGTTCAATGTTATGTCCAAGCGTTTAATGCATTAGTATTGAAAATATTAATATGATTGTTATGTGTCAAATGAAATAGTGAGGAAAATGTTAATGTTATGAAATGTGTCAAATGAAATGGATATGCTGGTTCTTCATAAACTTTCATTAAATGTGTTTTAACTATCAAAATCATTGAAAAGTCTTAATTGCCTGCTGTTTTTCCATCATGTGGAGTGACCACTTGTCAAGTGGGAGTAACCAACTTCAATTCTGCAGTAAATTCAAAAAATAATGTCTGTCCATTTTGGTTGAGATATAATTCATTGGTATAACATCAATAAGTGGATATTATATCTATACATTTTAAATCAGTTTTATTGATTATATGAGTAAAAAAAAAATGCAATTGCTGTCTGAGGGTGACACTGCCATTATAGATAAAAATATATTTAACATCATTTGCAATGAATGAAAGGACACATGAGTATATCATTCTTAAACAGTTCAATTAACTACCGATAATTCTTAAAATATAACTTATGTAAAGGAAATCTAATAAGTTTAAGATAAATTACGGTCGCCCCAAATGACTTTAAGGTTGTTGCCCTATTCTTTTGAGTTTAAAAGCACTAAAATATCTTTCTTTGAAGTTTTAACATATGTGCATGTATAGACTACACTCCAAATGTTTAGAAAATAGCCAAATATATTATTATTTCAAGTATTTTAAAAATGGGCCTCTCAAAGGCCTTATACGTCATTGACCCAGGTTCTAAAAGAGTGTTTCACAGTGATGCCACTTTGTAATGACATTCCCAATAAGACAAGGAACATACTAAAAAAATATTTGGTGAAAAAATTCTTTGATTTCAGATAGTTAGAAGATTAAAGAGGTTATATAATGCCATTTTTGTACAAGTTAATATGAATGTTTAGGGTCTAAATGAAAACTTTGTACTACGCTTTTATAAAAAAATTCTCATTAGTATTTTAAGAAAACACCATTTTACCTGGTCAAAGTCAGCTCTTGTTTTCAGCACCCCGTTTCAGTGCATATGCCTTTAAATAATAAACCCCGCCCCTCTGTTCTGCAGGCGTGAACGCACGTGGAGTGTTGCCTTGACAACAGTTGAAGGTTTTGGAGAGAGAATGGCAGCGGGAGTCTCTGAGGACACATCGGTGCGACCGTATCAGTTTGAACCGGAGTCGCACCGCAAAGAAGTTCGACAATCAAGGCTTGAGGACGTTTCTGAATGGTTGGTTAACATAACGTTACTTTGATCTATCTTTGTATGCACTATCAGGGTAGAGTAGTGAGATGAGAACGCTGTGTTTACTGATGTTTACAGTTCATTGACAGATTGACTTTACAACTAATGGTCATGAAAAACGTTATTAATATAATCGATTAATATAAAGATTAATAAAACTGTCATTGCACCAAAGAACAGAACAACACAATCGCTTAGACGTCATTCTGCTCCAGTGTATCAACAATTACAGACTATAGTCTATGATGACAGCTCGCTCAGGGCGGGTCTGTGTTGAAACAAGCACTTGAACGCAAAACATGGGTAAATACCAGTTCACAAGTGGGAACAAATCATATTTTCCATAGTGAGTGATCCCCTACTGTGTCTATTAGTGCACAAGATTAGGCAGTGAATAAATGTTCAGTGACTTTTGCATTAGCTCGTAAAGCGCAAATTTAGCAAAAATTAAAACATTTTTCTAAAGGTAAGTTTGCGTCTTTTTTGAGGTTTTGGATGCAAGAAAATACTATTTCAGTCTTTCTACGTCAAAATTTAACGTTCAATTCAATGTCTTTCTAATTATTTGTGAAATTTACAAGCAATTTACTAGTATTTCTTAGTGTGAATTTTCTCTTTCTAAAAATAAATAGTTTTTCCATGTCGAATTGAGGAACCTTCTGCAAGGTGTATTTTTTGATTTGGTGTAAATAATTAATAATTTGGTTAGTGAATAATTTGGTTTTTATGTAGTTTATTTAGGATGTTAGGAAAGCGCAAATTATGAAATTAATGTGTGTTTTATAAAATCAAAATGTGAAATTGTATATCTAGTCTGTATCTTTTAGAGCCTGGAATAGAGGATTGTATAATCCTGTACTAGAAATTCTTTCAATAAACTTCAATAAAATTACTAGGGCTGTGCAAAAGTTAATTTCGATCAATCGCATCCAAAATAAGTCTGTGTTTACATAATATATTTGTGTGTGCTGTATATAATTATTTTGTATATATAAATACCTATGCATACATGTATATTTTAAGAATTATTTGCGCTTAAATTCTGTATATATATATATATATAAATACATAATCTATATTATATAAATTTAAATATTTTATATATGAATAACACATTTTATTAAATATATACATGCATGTGTGTGTATTTATAAAGCACTAATGTAAACACAGACTTTTATTTTGGATGCGATTAAAGGAAATTAACTTTTGCACAGCCCTAAAAATGACATAACTTAACTGTAGAATAATGGATAAAGGAACATTAATGCTCTATTTTATATATTTTTTAATTTTTTTTGGAGCTTGTCGCTGTATGAACATTATTTTTCTTTTTCTTCCAGGAACATTTCTCCTTTTGTACTCCACAGAAAAACACGACGGCATCGAGGTTCGGCGAGACGGGTGAGTAAATCCCGTGACGATCGAACACAACAGGTCTTGTTTCAACAAGAAAAAGGTTTATTAATTGAAAGACAAGCCACAAATTTAAGAAAACAACACTAATAAGCTAGCCTGAGCTCAAGTCTGAAATATTCAGAAAAAACAAACTACATGTGTCTTGGATAATTCCTATATTTTCCTCATATTGACACACTAAATGTTAATATATCATTTTATAAATATAAAAGTTCCCCAGTTTTTGTTATCCTTCATGTAAAATACACAATACAAATCACTCTACACTTATTAGTAAGCTTTTACCAATTTTCAGAGGATATAATTTACTAAGAGGTAAATCGGAACAACACACACAATAAAAGAAAGCAAAAAATACATATGTACTGTATATGTAAGGTACATCATCCCAATAAAACAATAGAGAGAAGGGGGGTGGATCACAATTTACACTTTCAAACATATCTGGCATTAAAAGTAAGGGACTGTAAATAAATATCCTTCCATTTTTATCTCAATATGTACATCTAGGACTTTGTTCTGAGTTTTCCCTCAGAGTACCACGATGCTTGTGCTTGCATTTGAACGCGCTACAGCAATGCCACGACTCACGACGTAAACAGTCAAATGGCACTTAAAGCCCCCCGAAAATAAGACCACATAAAGAAACCAAGCGTGTCACTCTACGCACAAGAGAAAGAAAACTCCTGATGACCATGATAGTGCAGTTCTGTTCACGTCATCAAGTTTGGGTGCCTTTAAACTGGGGTGTGCATATGTGTGTGTCTCAGGTGAGTGTGGCATGATGGGATACGAGCTCCGTTGGCTTGTACTGGTTCTGGAGGTCTTGGTGAAATCAAAGGCACTGAAGTCTCTAGTCAGTGAAGCTGCCTTCACGCTCCTCAGGGCTTGATATGTCGATATCAGAACAAGGGCAAGTTTCTTTTCCTAGAAAAGCTTGCATTGATATCCAGAGTAAGGTTGCAAGTGGCGGAGCCCATATTTTAGTGTCAAAACGAAAGAAAAAAGCACAGGCAAGACGTGGAAAGTGTGAACCTTTAACTGCGTTTTGGCAAACTTTCAGTAGAAACGTGTTTTTGGAGTCGACGCTGCGGCACGTCGTCCAAATAAACGGAGAAGCGGGTTGGTGATATTCTAGCAGCTCGAGAAAAGGCATGCAAGACCAAAGAAAGCACTTCGAGTAGTGATCAACACATCCAGCAAACCATCCAATAGCGAAGAGCCGTCCGTAGTCCAGGCACGGAGACAGGGGAACGACGGAAAACGCAAATCAAGTACAAAAAAACCCCAAACCTGCTCCTTACGGTTCAGAAGGTGCACACGTAAATATAAACCACGATTATCAGAAACTGGGACGCGTCAGACTGAGTCTGGATGGTTTTCACTTTTAAAACTCTATCCTCGTTACAACCACGTTAAAATTAAGACGTTTCCATAAAAAAAGATGCATAAAACGTAGCGCGCACAGTCAGTCGTTGAAAATAAAATCAAGTTTTAGTGAAGAAAATAACGCTTTTTCCAACTACAAAAAGATTCCAGTGTTTTCCATAGTAGTTTGACGACGGGTCGACTTCATCCGCCGTCACAGCAGGCTAACGTCCTCGCTTCACAGTAATCCAACAGCAAACGGAACTAAACACGCACTCGAGATCTAGTACCAAAAGAAACTCCACCCATCTATACATGCAGATTAAACCAATAAAATCATAGTTCTCCCAGCTAACGTTCTCAGAACGCCAAACGTTCCTCCAGTGACGTTAATAAAACGTTTACTCAGAGTTCTATTACCACAAAACATTTATGCATTGTTCTCGGAAGTGTTTCAGTTTTTTTTTATGTTAACATTTCAAAAGTTACGTTACCGTAACGTTTGTATAACCAACAATTTTTTTTTTTCAAAGAACGTTTTCATAACGGAATGTGAACATTAGCGAAATGTTTCGTTAGCTGGGACGTTTACGAAAACAAAAGCAGTTTTTGTAAAATCATCACAATGTTTTAAAAAACAATTCACACTAAATGAGACCCAGTGTATAAACTCTTCATCATCATCATCATATACTTCTATACCAATATAGATATTCATCAACTTTTGGTCCACGATACAGTGACTTTTTGCGAATTTTTTAGGGGGCAACCGATGCGAAATTAAAATGACGGGTCGGCAAAGAAGAAACACATTTTGTGTTTTTTTTGTGAGGTAGGGCGACAAGATACACACATAACACACACCTCGGCCAAATTCACACACACACACACACAAGCGGGCCTCGACGTCGGATAGGGAGCGATAATCGAGCGACGGATCCTGAACGCGACCAAGGCTCGGTCACACGATCCAGCGGCGGATGTCTACGCACGACTACGAACGTTTTCTGGTGTTCGGCGCGAACCGTCACCAGTTCAGACCAGATGAAAAGCTGTTGTTTTGGGTTAAGGCACTAAAGATGAACCCGAGGTACATAAAATCCCTGACATTCGCTCTGCAACGAGAGGCAACGAAGGACAGCCGGTTGTCTCTCACTCTTGTGTTTTTTTGGTCCAATCGGTACGAGAAATAAACCCAGACCCACGACACGGTTCGCACATGCAGCATATTATGTACAACGACAAACACTCGTCTTCAAGCTAGCCGACCACTAAACCTACCAACAGAAGGCAACGGGACACACTCGGACTGCAAATAAAGACGTGAGAAGGCAAGCTCTTGTCTAAGCCTGCTGGGATCATAGCAGCACAGTTATACAGCGAGACGTTCCCTAATCCAACAGCACACTTTTGGCCAATCACACGTCCTAAACAGAAAACTGTAAACAATGACCATACAGTAATAGAGAAGTGATAAATATATGGACTAGTGGTAGGCAAATGGTACTTTCCCTGGCTTGGATTCCAGTTCTACAGTAAAACATTTTCTACGAACACCAGGGCTTTAAACGGTACAATCAGCATCTCCTCAAATCCTTATGTTGATTCGGTAGTTTATGGGGCTGTTGTGTCGCGATTCTCCATGATGTCAGATGTGGAGAGAGAGACCGAGCGACACGTGCCACAATCCACCCGCCTCCGTGGACTCTGAAAGCTGCTGTGTGACAGGTGGACAGCTAACAAGATAAAACCCCGGGAATAACCGTTTATAAGCTGTCGACCCCAAAAAACGTCTTTAAACGCTGTTTTTTTGGGGTGGAGAGCTTATAAACGCTTAGCCTGTGTGTCCACCAAAGCGACGCCGCGCTTTTGGCAGCGCAGCGTTTTTTCCGTTGAGACGTTTCGTTGCTATGATACAGAATATCCGCTGCAGTTTGAATGTTGTGACAGTTGGTCGGCTTGGTTTAGTCCCGCCCCTCCTCCACTGTGATTGGACAGCTGGGTAAGAAGTGACAGTGATGAGCGCTGCGTTTTATCCAAAGTTGAACATTTTTCAACTCTCGGCGACCAGTAAAAACGGCGAGCTCTCGGCGCTTCAGCGTGAAAAAAAACGCTCAGCGCCTCGTTACGCTCATGGCGTTTAAAAAACGCGGCGCTCCCATTGAAAACATACGCCAGGCGCGTGGAAAAACGCTTTGGTGGACACACGGCCTTATTCCTGGGGTTTTAGCTTGTTAGCTGTACACTCGTCACACAGCAGCTTTCAGGCATTGTGTTGTTTTTTGTTAGAAGTCAGAAATGACGAGGACGCAGAGTCCACGGAGGCGGGTGGACCCTCCCCCGGGGTGGGCGTGGCCTAAATGTGCTCGTCTGGAGATGGATGGGATGAGACAGGCTTTCACACCGAGGCGTATGTGTTTCCCACGTGGCGGATGGTGCTGGTCCCGGTGGAGCCGAGCATGTGTTCGGCCGGGGGTAAAGCGCTGAGCATGCTGGGATTGACGACTCCCACCACAGCGCTGGTGCCGTCCTCCATGGCTCCGACCTGAAGCACCTGAATCACCTCGGTCTCCGCTTTCTCCCGCTTCGCTAGAGGCTCGTCCGACTCCTCGATGTCCTCGTCCAGATCGCTGTCCATCTCGCTCACGTCGTCTGCCGGACGTCACAAAGAGGCTCGTCAGTTACAGGCACGACATTTTCAATTTAGAGACAAAATCATTTTCAAGAAGCTTTTCGTTCAACGTTCCAGGACTCGAAATTAAGCCTCGTCATGTGCTCGGCCTTCAGTCACTCACTTGTCCCGCTCGTAAATCTAATTTATTCTGAAGACATTTTCTCATCAGCTTTGACATGTTTAAAGGAGTAGTTTACTTTTGAAAAAACTTTTGCTGATAATTAACTCACCCCCAATGTCGGAAAGAAATTGAAGTTTTTGATGAAAACATTCCAGGATTTTTCTCCATATAATGGACTTCAATGGGGACCAAACAGTTTAAGGTCCAAATGAGAGTTTCAGTGCAAACTGTTCAAAGGGCTTTAAACGATGCCAGACGATGAATGAGGGTCTTATCAAGGGAAACGATCACTCATTTAATAAATAAATAACAAAGTTTAAGTTTTATAAGCTCAAATGCTCACCTTGCTCTGTTCTGTGACTCTCCTGTTCGAACTTGTTCATTAAAATGAACAAATCTTTTTCTGAGTCAATTCGTTCGTTTCATTTGTTGAATGAACCAAATGACACAAAAAAAGATTTGTTCGTTTTGACGAACAGGAGTTCGAACAGGAGAGTCGCACAAAACATTAATAAAACTTAAAACTTTGTTATTTATTTATTAAATGAGCGATCGTTTCGCTTGATAAGACCTTTATTCATCACCTGGAATCGTTTAAAGCCCTTTGAACAGTTTGCACTGAAACTCTCATTTGGACCGTGAACCGTTTGGACCCCATTGAAGTCCATTATATGGAGAAAATCCTGGAATATTTTCATCAAAAACCTTCATTTCTTTTCGACTGAAGAAAGAAAGACATGGACATCACGGATGACACGGGGGTGAGGAAATTATCAGCTAAAGTTTTTTTAAAAGTGAACTACTCCTTTAAATCTGAATATTTATGATATGGTTACCTTTTATAAAGGATTTTTTCTTTTGAATTAAATATGCTTTATCTTTCATTTTAAAATCTTAAATTTGATCAGTAAATTAAAATAATAGGTAAAGGTCACTTATTTAAAAAAAAATATGACTAAATGAAATGTTATGAGGTTGTTTTAAATATTTTTTTGAATATACAAATAAACATTGGAAAGAATGACACTTTCAAACATGAAACTAAACCGCCAGTAGGTGTGGACCGTCTCAACGAGCGAGTCATCAAACGATTCGTTCAAACGGCTGATTCGTTCAGAAATGAGGCAGTTGTTTATGAATGAGTCTTTGAATCGTGACTCAACCGATTCGTTCAAAACGCTGAATCATTCAGATGCATCCTGGTTCTGCTGTGATCTTTGTTATAAACTACTAAAATAAACAAAAATCAATCAATATTGTGTCTAAAATGTAAATGACTTAAAGGTATTGTTCACTTTGAAATACATTTTTGAATTTTGATATTTTTAGGTCAAACCGTTGTTGTCTATCAGTCATATAATGCAGGTCTATGGTCACCACCTCAAAGAGCATGCACAGAGAAGTCCAAATTAAACATGATTTAATGACTCGTGAATGTAAGTACACTGATGGCCTAAGACACGAAACGAGCGGTTTGTGTGAGAAAACAAACAGTATTAACTAGTTTATTGAACTGTCGTATGAAATCAGTGTCGCATGTTCAGTCGTGCTGGTATTCGTCTCTCTTGGTCGTGTGATGTTGCTGAACTGTGTCGTGTGTTATAAATATAAAAACACATTTTGAATGTTTACCGCAGTGTGTTGTTAACCGAGTTTCTGTGTGTGAACTGCACTCATGTTTCCATTTCTCCTCATGAGGCTGTGAGAGCCTCAACCTTGTTACCGTCAGTACATTATATAGTATCGCCACTTACACTAGATGAATCATTCGCGTTTTGGTGATTCCCTAGTTATTTTTTCTATCGACGTTTGAATCATGATCCCGATCGGGAAGTTAAATCTCTATCACTCGCCCCTTCCAAATATCCTCTGTCCCGGACGAGCGTTAATGTTGATCCCTATCCCAGACTCCTTCTCTGTTCCAGCTTGCACGACTTTTAAAACTTTGTACTTTGTATTACCAGCACTTCTCGTGTTTATTGACTCTAAGATGAACCAAAAGTGTCCGCTAAATGATGTAAAAAAAGAAGTGGCGTTCACATATCAGAAATTGTCTCATGACGGAGGAACACAAACAGTGTTATTCCAGTAATGGGGCGTCCAGCAATGGTCTCCTACTGGTCTACAGCGCCATTAGCCTGGATTGTAGTTGTGTAACGCTGTAATGAGCCTCAGCTTGCAGTCCGCCTCTGGCTAGCTTACCTTTGTCGATGTTGGCAGGGGACATGGTGTTGAGGTCCTGAAACTGTAATGGCACAAAGAAACGGCGATTAGAGAGAAAGACTGACTCCTCAGCTCTGTACTGTTCCTGCTGAGCTAAACACACGTCACCTCTCCCATCACCCCGATGGGCGTCTCTCCCGTGGCCTGGGCCACTCGGTGCTCCACTAGGTAGAACATGTACTCGTCGTACAGCAGTCGGATCAAGTGGAAAGAGCCGAAGCTTGCAGCGCTGCGAAGGGTCAGATCTCTGATGACCATAGAGCTGTGAGAGAGAGTCCAATGAAACACAGTTGCTAATGCTGTGAGATCATATGTGTGTTTTACCTGATTCTGTTTGATCGAGACATGCAAATATTCTGACTTTTTAATCTCGCATCAAAATCTTTTCCATTCATTGTATGCATTTGAAATATAGATTTGGGTAGCGATACAGCAGTCACTATCCAAATCTATATGAATGTACCTTTGTTTGTATTAACCCTCTGATGGTCTTCCTTTATGAGTCACGTCCTGAAGTGACCGGAGGCCTAAAAATGAAACTTCTTCCATCCCAGTAAAACCAATGCAATTTATTTTTGTTCTATAATATTTATTCTTTTTAATTTAGTATTTTGAGACAATTTGATTGAATTTACTAATATTTATGTAATATTTATGGTCTATTTTTTCAATGGAAATACATATATATATTTATATATATATATATATACATATATATATATTATTTTTAAAAAATAATTATTAATGCAGTATTTTAGTTTAATATAGAGTCAAGGCCTTCAGAAAAAAAATATTTTTTGAAGAAAATTAGCACCATCTGGTTACAGTATAGAGAAAAATCGTAGAATGATGGTGTAACCACTAGATGGCATGTACAGCTCTCCATGGAGAGGCATGTGAATTCCCCAGCTGTTTATGAACACATTTTTTGTGGTGGATTTGAATTGAAACAATCTAAAAAAACTATTTCTTATTAAAAAATTGTAAAAAAAATAAATAAATAAAAAATTGTGATTTTTTTTTTTGTGTGTTTTTGTCAATTTCCCATTCATTTCCTATGGGGGTCATTTTTGACCAAAGACCAAAATCGTGACTAATTTTTTTAACGACCACTTAGCATGCTCGGATCATGACCTCAATTTTTTTTGTATTCACATACATAATGCCAAAAAAGTCACCAAGTATCATAACCTTCCGATGAAGCTGTGATTTTTAATAATTCAAAACAGAAAATAATTCGGTCAGAAGTGACGAAGACCATCAGAGGGTCAAATCTATATTCATTGAGTAGAATCGAAAATTGAATTTAGCACCCAGCCCTAGTATAGATTAATCGCGATTAAAGCAAGCATTGAATCGGCCTTGCCTGTAGAAGGACCACTTGAGCAGGAACTGGCGAGCCGCTTTGGGGAGGGAGGGTTTGTCCTCGAACGGCTTGAGGACTTCGGTGACCACGTTATCCAGCCACGCAGCCCATTGCTCCAGTGAGCTCTGCTGCTGAAGGGTGGCCTTGAAGTCCAGCTCGAGGCGCTGAACTACGCCCTCCTCACACTGGCACACCCACGAGGCCTGCTCCTGCACAGGCACATAACACATTACTGACTGAGAGTAGGAACGATTCACTGGTCTAAAAACAACACAAAACTACAGTCAAAGCCATACATCTAACCAAGTTGTGCTCCAAATTTGAAGTTATCACAAAAATTAAAGTTTCTTTGACTTTTTTAGGCGCTATACCAAAAATAGCCACCGGGGATACCCAACATTCCATTGAATTTAATTTAATGCATTTTCCTGTATCAAATTAACAAATATCCCCTCTATCGGCAGTTATGGAACCTCGAGACTTGATAAAAAAAAAAGGTTTCGATTATAAAGTAGTTAAAATAAATGTTGTAATATGAAACCTGACGACGCCCACTAGGGGAGGAGCCAGCTAAAAGAATTTAAAGGGATACTCCACTTTTTTTTTTTTTGGAAATAGGCTCATTTTACCACTCCCCCAGAGTTAAACAATTGGGTTTTTACTGTTTTCGAATCCATTCAGCCGATTTTTTTGATATTTAGAAGAATATCAGTAACCAGTTTCTGGTCTCATTGACTTCCACAGTATATTTTTTTTCCATATGGAAGTCAATGAGACCAGAAGTGGTAAAATGAGCCTATTTCCAAAAAAAAGTGGAGTATACCTTTAAAGTACTGTTTTCTATGGTAAACCATTGTGCAATTTCAGGACGGTTTTCACAGGATGAATTTTGAGCTTGAAAGCTTTCAAATAATACCTAGTTTATGATGATTATTAAAATATGTGATACAAAAAAAGCAACCATCTAGCAAGCGAAAAGAGACAGTTAAGGGGTTAAAGATGCCATATTTGGTTTGATGTTGATTATTCTCCATCGTTGCGGCTCCTCTCTTCCCAGTCTGTCAGTAACGCTCTGTTTACTTCCTGTCTCTGTGAAGCCCCTCCTCCTGGGGCGGGTGACACGAGGGCGAGTAAATGGCCCGTTTTTGGTTGATGGATCTCTGTAAGGGCGGATGGCGTGGGTCATGTGACGTACCTGCACGTTGGCGAAGTCCACGCGGTTAAGGTCGCTGAGCATCTGGTTGATCTGTGAGGTGTTTTGCAGGACGGCACGCGCTGCCTGTGCCAGGTGGTTCAGAGACGTGTATCTGCGCAGGGTCTGAGCGAAGGCACTAACAGCAGAAACCTGCGCGAGACGACAGACACACTCTTTAGAGGACATCATTTAACCCGACCCGACCGTTACACTTATATTTTAAGCCCAAACCCGAGGCCCGTTTCTCATAGTAAATGCTCTTTTTTACATTGTTTTTCATATGCTGTATTTTGTGAATGCTTGCAACGATAATTAAACAAATACATGTACAAACACCGTTTCACATGGCACAGGCCCTCAGCACACGAGGAGTTACGAAACTGTGATTGGTAGGGCTGCAACAAACGATTATTTTGATAATCGATTAATGTAACGATTATTAGAATGATTAATCGACTAATCATAGATTATTTTGCCAGGTGATCATTAAGTTTGGAATGATTATTCAGCTTTTTCAATTAGTTAAAACATTGCAAACATTGATTCACTTATTTATTTTGTTTTATAAAATCAAATCAGTAGTTTGAAAACGTGAGACGCAATTTCAGCAACAGCGCGAGTTCAATGGTGCTGCGTCTGCTCTCTCGTCTCTCAAACGGCTGCTCAAGGCAAGCAAACAGCGCCGCAGCCGGTGAAACTACACACTCGCGTTTAGGAGTCCGGACATGAGGGAGCATTCACTTGCTTAATCGGGCCAGCATTGCATCGTGACTAAAGTTTACCATTTGCGCGTCTTTAAGTCTTACCAGTTTAAACATTCAAACGACGTTAAACTGTTCAGTACTGGCGCGCTCTCTGAGAGTTGGTTTTTATCTGCGTGCATTTAGACTAGAGTAAAGCCGCCTCACACACAGCTCGCGAGATTATATCGCTTTAACAGACTAAAACACGCAAAATTATGTCAAATTTCGGTCTTGTTATCCTCTAAACATTATTTGTTAACGTTATTATGGTGATAAGCATTAGCGTTTTGAGATATTCTGCTGTCACTCTCTTCACCCTAAGCATGTCAATTGTTGTTTCTGCATAAAAATCTGAAAATGTAATCATTTAAAATGATTTCAACATAGAAGAAATGATTTTGTTTGGTGCACATTTGATCACTTGAGACCAAATTGCTAAATACTAGGTGTTGAGGAAACAAAGTTAAATTTAAGTTGTTACCGTTTTTGCTTTTATGGAATGTTTAAAGTTTTGTTTAGTCATTGTTGAGCAGATATTGAGGCAGACTTTAAAAGCAGAAGGAAGAGCCACTCTCAGCATTTTTATTTAACAATTTTTTTTATGACCAAAAATTAATTGTTTTTCAGTTATTAAAACTGTTGTAGCACTGTTACTAAACTCAGCTCAATTAAATTCCAAATTGATCCGTATCGTGATTCGTATCGTATCGTGGCTTTAGTATCGTGATGCTTATCGTATCGTGACATAGTTGGTGATACACAGCCCTAGTGACTATCGTAACAGACTGATAACGGTGTAGTGTGAAGCAGGCATCAGGCACTGCGGTTCCACATCATCACCCGCTGTGACGGCCTGTGTCTCACCTTGGTCTGGATCATCCTCTGGGGAATGCTGCTCATGGCGTTGGTGAGCCAGCCCTCAAGGCTTTTGGCAAAATTACGGATGGCTTGAGTCAAGGCACCTGTGCAATGCAGATGGAGATGCATATGAGAAGAAAGCAACTGCAAACAACTAGTAAGGGTGAGACGGGATCTCGCAAGACTACAGTGTGACTGTATCGCATTGACAGAAGGGGGAAATTAGCATGAATACGCCACCGCTACAGTCACAGCTATGATGCCCACCACCTCTACTGTCTTTCTGCTGTTTCTATAAAGATAAAACCATTGTAAACGTCAGTTCACTGATCGCGTGACCATAGCGGAGGATTCGTAGTGCGACACAGCGTCTGATAAATGTCTTCTAGAACGAAAGTAAAACACAAACACTGTAGTTGTGGCTCTGGTCTCGGTTTCCACTTTGAATATTGAGAGAGTGCTTTGATTATAGTTACACTAAGCATGTATTGCACCTAAGGAAAAAAAAAACATTTATTTATTTATTTATACAGTTAATCTTTCTATATAGGAAAGGAGTTAAACGATGAGGTCACACACAGCCTCAGTCAGGAGTTCTGGAAGCTCATAATTCATGTACAGTACGGTCCGAAGACACTCAAATCATACAGGAGAAATCCAGTCTGATGAGTTTGTGGCAAAACATTTTACAGTGCTTATATATTATTGTCTTTCAGTGCATTTGATCATTCGTACACAAAGTAGAACTGAAATGACATTCATTACAAGATTATTAGTTAAAACATTTAAAAATGCACCTGCAGGATATTTTTCCTGGATTTCATTAATATTGTGCAAAACTCTCGTCTGGTCTCGTTCTCGTGAGATGAGTCATGAATGGGCGATACGATTGAATTCATAGTTCACATACCCAAATGGTAATAAAAACCTCAGGCTTCATGATTCTCAAACATCAATAACTTTAGTATTAAAATGCACACAATACACTCACGTAAAACGATGTACACTATATAGCAAATCTCAGCTGCGTGATCGCTAATAGCATTGCGAAATGTAACTAAAGTTTCGTCCAGCTCTTATCTGATAAATGAGACTTCGGCATAAAGATATTATAAACACCATTTTTCTTTACAAATATCAAAAAATTCTTAAATCAAGATGCATTTACTTAAGTAGTAAAATGCCATGAGATATTCTGTCTTTTGGGGAAATAAATAAAAGTTAAGAATTGTAGTTTTAAAAAAGCTAAATGATCTGCCAATGGGGATAGGATAACAAAAATAATCTTAATTCAAGCAGAAACAATATAATTTTTCTTATCCCATTGGTAGATCATTTAGCTTTTTTTTAAGCAACAACAAATTTTGATTCATTTCCCTAAAAAAACAAGACATAATAAATTATGGCATTTTACTCATCTATTAAATCTTAATTTAAGAATTTTTAGATATTTGGACTGGAAACAAGACAAAAATACTAAGTTAGAAAGGTATTTTTGCAGTGTAATGCGTATGTTAATGAATTCGACTCACTAGGAATGGGTCTCAGAACGTCTGGGATGAGGATCTCGACGAGGGCCTGATACATCAGGTGATCACATGTGTTCATCCACTTCAGCACATCATCGTTGCGGCAGAGCAGGATCAGTGTGTTGCGCGGCAGACGGCCCTCGATCTCACTCACACCGCTGCGGTAACAACAGCACATCTCAGGAATCGGGTTTAATCGCCTGAGCTGGCACTGAAGAGGTCATCGGGTCACATACCTGTTTTCTGTGATGGTGACGCCCTCTACGGTGTTGGAGGGAGAGTAGCGCCAGAAGGTCTGCCACAAGTTCTCGATTAGATTGAACTGAAGGTTCACCACGACGTCCAAAATGGCCTGCGTGTGAAAATGATCACAACAGCTTTAAACTGTAATCCAGCAGGATTTAAAGGGATAGTTCATCCAAAACTTAAAATTAGCCCAACCCTCAAGTCATCCTAGGTGTATTCATGACATTCTTCTTTCAGGCGAATACAATCCTGGCTCTTCCAAGCTTTATAATGGGAGTGAATGGCAGTTTCTGTTTACAAGTCCATAAAAGTGCATCATAAAAAAGCATCTATCCATCATAAAAGTGCATCTGTCCATCATAAAAGTGCATCTATCCATCATAAAAGTGCATCTGTCCTTCATAAAAGTGCATCTATCCATCATAAAAGTGCATCTATCCATCATAAAAGTGCATCTATCCATCACAAAAGTGCATCTATCCATCATAAAAGTGCATCTGTCCATCATAAAAGTGCATCTATCCATCATAAAAGTGCATCTATCCATCATAAAAGTGCATCTATCCATCACAAAAGTGCATCTATCCATCATAAAAGTGCATCTGTCCATCATAAAAGTGCATCTATCCATCATAAAAGTGCATCTATCCATCATAAAAGTGCATCTATCCATCACAAAAGTGCATCTATCCATCATAAAAGTGCATCTGTCCATCATAAAAGTGCATCTATCCATCATAAAAGTGCATCTGTCCTTCATAAAAGTGCATCTATCCATCATAAAAGTGCATCTGTCCATCATAAAAGTGCATCTATCCATCATAAAAGTGCATCTATCCATCATAAAAGTGCGTCTGTCCATCATGAAGTGCTCCACAGGCTCTGGCGGGTTTAATAAAGCCCTTCTGTAGTGGAGTGATGCGTTTGTTTAAAAAAATATCCATATTTACAACATTATGGACTAAAATAACAAGCTTCCGGCAGATGGCCGTATGCAAGTTGACATACACCCATTGTCTGCCATTATAAAGCTTAGAAGAGCCAGGACATTTTTTAATATAACTCTGATTGTGTTCATCTGAAAGAAGAATCTCATATAGACCTAGGATGACTTGACGGTGAGTAAATCAAACTATCCCTTTAACCTTTAAGAACTGGACTGTAACTAGAGCCCCATGAAACCCTCATCCTTCCCCCACGGGTCAAAATGACCCGAAGCCCTCAAATTATACTTTATAATTATTTTTATATAATTTAAAAAAAAAAAATATATATATATATATATATATATATATATTTTTTTTTTTTTTTTTTTTTAAATAATTTTATTATAATTAATTCTAGATGCATTCACTAGATGAGTAAATGCAATGAGATATGTCTTTTCTGGGGAGAGAAATCAAACTCAAGTGAGTTGTTGCTGAAAACAAGCAAAATTATCCATTGCTAGATAATTTTGCTTGTTTTCAGCAACAACTCACTTAAGTTTGATTTCTCTCCCCAGAAAAGACATATCTCATTGCATTTACTCATCTAGTGAATGCATCTTGATGTAAGAGTTTGTAGATATTTGGACTGGAAATAAGACAAAAACACTAAGAAAGAAAAGCATTATTTGTAACGCTGACCTCGCAGTGTTCCCTGTACAGCGTCTGAAGGGCTTTGACGTCCTCCAGGCCGATGTCTTCCACAGGCTCTCCGAGCTCCAGCTCAACGAACTCTGGCAGAGCTCTGGACCCGTCTAACAGGGACATCAGAGAGGGACATTCAGGACTGCGTTTGCCGGAAACATCGTTAGCCAACTAGGGTCGCAAGTTCTGTCGTTAACAGCAGTTCAACGAGTCGGTGTTTCCCAAAACCATCGAACATTCGCAAACTTGCGTTCGGAACAACAGATTCACACTACTAGTTGATTTCTTCAACAATGCATTGATCGTACAGTGATGGCTAATCAGCGAGTTACGCCGGTGTATAGGAAACACACCCCAGATCAGCTCCTCTAAAGCATGGTTTGAGCTGCTCCAGGTGTGTGTGTGTGTGTGTGTGTGTGGTTTACCCAGGAACTGCTGATGGTGTTGGCTCTGAGCGATGAAGGTTTGCTCCGCGGCGCTGGGTGTGTGTTGCCCCCCGCTGGAGAAATTGTCCCCCGAAACACTGTCCATCTTCTGCACTGGCTTGAACCTGGAGATGGACAAAAGAGATGCGTGATGAGCTGTAAACTTCACTACCGGACAAATGTTCGGGATAATCCATTGATCAAAAATATAACTCTGTTTTCTATGTGAATATACAGTAAAGTGTAAAGCATGATTACTCCAGTCTTCAGAGTCACATGATCCTTCAGAAATCACTCTAATATGAGGATCTGATGGTCAAGACACATTTAAGAATAATATTTTTATGGAAACCATGATACACTATTTTTCAGGATTCTTCACATAGAAAACGGCTGTTTTACAAAAAAAAAAAAGTAAAAACAGTGAAATATCAATGCATTATTCCAAACTTTTGGCTTTTAGTGTTGTAAAGTCCCAGCAATCCAGCTTTTAATGTGGTTTATGTGTCTATGTGGTGTTTTTAATCCGCTTTAACACACACCATGTGTGTGTTGATAAGTGGACAGCATTGCTGAGTATTTCCTCCTTCAAACTGCAGTGAACCAAAGACAGTCTCAAAAACACGCTTTGGTGTTTCTGACGTCACAAACCACCTTGTAACCAATCAGATCAACGTGTGATCGACAACCAGTGGATCTCTGAGTGAGGGAGTGGAGGCGGGGCTCATGTGCATATTCATAGAACCGTGCATACTAAATGAGGCGAGGGTGTCAAGTTACATTCAAGATATTTTGGTAACGCTTCCTTTTACAGTACAGTACTTACAGTGTACTTACCTAGAAAGTACTGGCAAATATAAGGTAAGTACATGGAACAGGGGTAGGTTTAGGGTTAGTACTAGTAATCACCCAGTAATTGTAGTTACTAAAATAAGTACATAGTATTTACATGGGTAACTGGACCGTAAAAGGAAGCGTTACGGATATTTTAAGGCATGAAGATTTTTTTTCCAAGGAAAAAACGTTTAAATATGTCATAAGGGATGAAATGATTGACCACAGGGAGACTTTAACTGGAATGAAACTGCACTTAGGCTTCAGCTGGACGGGGACGAGACTGACCTCTGCTTCTGCTGGACGGGCTGCTGTCTTAGCGCCATGTACTGCATGTCCTCCTGCAGCCGGTTCAGAGGAGAGTCCGGCTTCACACGGATCCCGTAATAATGATACTTCGAGTTCCCTCTAAACTCAAGAAGAGAAACATGAGGGCGTTGGAGTGAAGAGCACAGAGCTGAGCATGTGTTGATCAGGGCTGGCTATCGACTCAATGAATATAGATTTAATACAAATATCTTATATTTATAAAAACAGAACAGTGAACATAACTTTACAAGTGATTCATTAATACAAAGAAATTAAGAGCCACAAACCTGTATATTAAACTCTTTATTTTAGGAACATTAAAACCCAAATCTTATTTTCAAATGCAATGAATGGACAGGATTTTGACACAAGGTGAAAAGTCAGAAGAGTTGATCAAACAGGATCCGGTTTTGATTTTATGTGTAAGATAAAACACAGCCTTCGCTGTAACACGGCGGCTCAAGCCTATGAACCGTGGAGGAAAACTAAAGCTGGCTTTTGTGTGATAGAGATGATATATCATATCATATCATATCAAGTTGGTATCATTTAGAAAAATACCGTGATATGGATAATTGGTCGTACCGCCCAGCACAAGTGGATAAATGAATATGGAGAGAACAGATTTGTGGCCTTTGGGAAACATGTCTTGTTGTGGCCAGCCCTAGTGTCGGTGCGAGGAGAGCTGGAGATGTTACCGGGTTCCCAAGCGCCGGGTCCGTAGGCCCATGAAGATGGAGCGGATGAGCTTCCCGAAGGACGCGGCGTTCACCGGGTCCAGCTTTTGCTCCTGGCAGTGGCGCAGGTAGTGGTTGTACAGGGTGGATCGTGGCAAACTCACGCCCTCGGCCGTCTCGTAGTTATCCAGCAGCCATTGCAGCTGTGAACAACACCGCTACACGCGTCAGATACACTCGCACTTTACGCTTCCCTAAACAAAACTGCATCTTGTGTTTCTACGGAGGAAAGGAAGCCTCAGATTCTGGAATGACGTGATCTATCCTGGTGTTTTTAATTGGTGCATGACCTATGACCTCAGAACAAATCACTGAACATCTTGCAGTATTTAACATAAAAGTCCATTCATAACAAAAACAAACTTTACACTAAAATAGAACTTGCGTAACCTACTAAATACAGTGCCATTTGAAAAGAGTCCACACTGGAAATCTGGAAATAAATATTTTTAAGGAGTTTCTGTATCAAATTTAAAGAATGCAAAGAAATGTGAAGTAAATGAATGTTATTGATCATGTGACTCTTTTGAACGGCACAGTATAAAGGCCCGTTCACACCAAGAACGATGGCGATAACGAAATATTAGTTTCTACATTAGAGTCTCCATTATACCATATGATGATTTTGTTTAAAATTTGCAATATAATATATATTGATATTTTACCTTTTTTCCAACAGATGTCCCCAAAGGGAAACTGTCCACTTGTGTTTGATCAAATAAGATCAAGTTCTCGGTGTTGTTCACTATATACATCTCATTTGTCTCTTCCTTGTTCAATAATACATTTGCACACTCAATTCTATGCATTTAATTTTATAATACTAAGCAGTTTCACCCCAAAAAAGCCATAGTGAACATTTTCTATACACTCTCCTTTTCAGTAATGTACAATTACATAATTATGTATATATATATTTTTAATTTGATTAACAGATACTTAAATGCATACAACTAGGATGTAAGAGTTATTTCGATTGTGAAGTGGCCTATCTCGAAATAACATTTGATTTCAAACCTGGCGCTTTAAACGCTCGAGCTCGTAAAAGCAGGATGGATTCTGATTGGCTGTCAGTGTTTCTATCGTTCATCAGCTGGAAAAAACAAAGTTCTGAAAGTGATTCCAATGATATCTCTGTTGTCATGGTTATGCCGTGGACTTCCTATAACATAGTTACGTTATCATTAATCTCCTTGGTGTGAACGTCCTTAAGAAAGAGTGTGTGAGAGAGAGAGAGAGACCCGTAGAGACAGAAAAGCGTAAAGTACCGTAGCAGATCGCTAGGAGACGAGCTAAGCCAAGCGGTGCGTGTTTGCAACTTACATGGCTGTTGAGCAGCGAACTTCTCTGACTGGATAAACCTTCAGACTTTTGGAGCGTCTCAATCGCCATTTCAATCTGATAGACCAAAGAGCAAAAGAATAAAGGAGAACAAAACAAAAAGAGAGGGGGGGGGGGAAATCAAATGAAGGCTGTAGCGAAAGAAAGCTGTACTGAAACCAGAGATGAGCAGCAGAAATAGACCCGACTAAAGCATCCCAGCCACCAACACACACACACACACACACACCACAAACACAGTCCTCATGACCAGCTTTTGTAAACCTTTACGCAGAACGGAACATAGCAACAGTAAATTTGATAATGAGGCCAAGTCTTCATATACAGACTTAGAAATTAAAGCTGTAATTCATTGCTGACGAAATAAAACGTTCAGTAGACATCTATGGAAGCTTGTTTCCACCACAGAAGAAAACATAACAAAGGTAAATGTGACTTTTTATCTCACAATTCTTTTTTTTTTCAGAATTGTGTGATAACGTCGCAATTGTGTGTTATAAAGTAGCATATGCGTGTTAAGTCACAATTGTGTTATATAAAGTCATAATTGCGTGATATAAAGTTACAATTGTGTCACAATTGTGTTCTATAAAGTCATAATTGTGTGATATTAAGTCACAATTGCATGATATAAAGTCACAATTGCGCGATATAGTCAGAATTGTTATAATAACGTCAGAATTGTGTTATATAAAGTCACAATTGCGCGATATAAAGTCACAATTGCGTAATATAAAGTCAGAATTGTGTTATAAAGTCGTGTTATAAAGTCAGAATTGTTATAGTCACAATTGTGTCATATAAAGTCACAATTGTCACAATTGCGTGATATAAAGTCATAATTGCGTCATATTAAATCACAATTGTGTTATATAAAGTCATAATTGCGTGATATGTCACAATCGTGTGATATAAAGTCATAATTGTGTGATATAAAGTCACAATTGCGTCATATAAAATCACAATTGTGTTATAAAGTCACAATTGTGTTATATAAATTCATAATTGCGTTATATAAAGTCACAATTGTGTGATATAAAGTCAGAATTGTGTTAAATAAAGTAGCATATAAGTTTATATCTCATAATTCTGACTTTATAACTTGCAAATGTGAGATAAAAAAGTCACAATTATCTTTTAAAATGTGTTATGTGGCAGACACAAGCTTCGATAGAAATCAGTGCTTCACGATTAAAGAAAAAGGGCTCTGAAGTTCCCAAAAAGGTTAGAGAACCTCAACACCCATAACGCACTGGGCCCGATCCGACTGTCTGTGAGCGGGGATACAAAAATGCAGACGTTTTCATTCATTTACACATTGTAACAATATTAAGTTGGTTGACAACAAAGCAATATAACTTGTTATATTATATATATATATATATATATATATATATATATATATATATATATATATATATATATATATATATTGTTATATTGTAGCATGTTGCTAATCTATCCACTTTATTTTAATGTAGGAGCTTGACCAGCTTCCAGATGTACAAGGACAGTCCGTTATGCTGTTTTGATATGATAAACTGGCACATTATTATCATAATTTAATACTTATACTGTAAACACTGGGTTGTAGTGCAAATAGTTTTACAGTTTACTGAACTAAATTGATCTGAATAATTGTTTTTTTTAGGATGTGTGTCATATTTAATGAAGTTTGCATCATTATTTTCCCGTTTATTACAGTAAAGCTGCTGTGAAACGGCCTGTCCTGAATTAAGCGCTATAGAAATAAACACCAGCTAATGAGTCAAAGTCATGCACGCTCACACCAAATGGCTTACTTTACCGTTACAGAAATAAGGTGGATGATTTCGGAACAGACCCATTATCACATAAAATATGTTAATTACTTTGACTGGTAACAGCCTGTATAATTATTCAGATTGACAAATTATTCAAATGAAAGTATTTGATTAAAAACTGTGTTTTAGGCTCTTTATTTATTTTTAAAACTGGCTTTAATCATCACAAGCACATTTCAGATGAACCCTTGTGTTTAAACCTCTGATTAATGTGTTTAACCCTCAAAAATATTTACATTAATCAATAAAAAACAAGTCTAACCGTAGGGGGGAAATTTCATATTATTTCACACATAATTATAATATAAATTGTCTCTTTATAAAAGAGAATAAACATCTGCCTTTTCATAAGCTCAGATCAATGAGACCTACAATGAGACCAAAAAAAAAAAATGTAAATCTGGTCTTAAAACTCATGATTTATACAGGCCTTCTAATGATGGCACATGCATTGAGTTTGTATTTAAAAAGCATAGTATTGTTTAATGTTGTTAGCGCTGATGCATTGGTGTTGCGTTTGATTGATAGAAATAAAATGTACTATTATTATAAATACAAAACCTGTGGTAATTGAAAAAACAAGTTGACAATAAAGATTGAATCCAATATTTGGCAAACTATATTGAAGTTTAACGAGATGGGGTGAAAAAAAAAATCCCAAAATAGTATTATTAACTATCATTTTCTGGGAAAAAGAAAACCCTCTCCGGGTGAAATACCTGGAAGACACCATGGTTAAAGATACCCAAAAATCCTCATTTGTTGTTCCAGACCTGTTTGAGTTTCTTTTGCTGGACACAAAGGATGTTGGTCAACTCTTTGATTATGTTCAACATGAGAAAGAAACTCGTACAGGTGTGGAACAGCGTGAGTAACTGATGTTCGTGTGCACTGTCCCTTTAAGTGCAGTGTTGGGGACAGTTACTTTGAAAAGTACTGCATTATAGTTGGGGACTTTAAGAACATAAATAGGTCATCTCGCACAAATTCATCTAAAAGCACCAAATTTGGCCCAAATGTTGCTCAGGTCATATCAAAATGATTTGGCAAGGGAGCCAGCGACCAAGCCAAATCATTTTGATATGACCTGAGCAACATTTGTGCCAAATTTGGTGCTTTTAGATGAATTTGTGCACCAAGATATCGGCCATATTGGCCGCTGCCTGAAAACTTTTGGCTATAACTTTTGAACCACATGAGATACAAATCCAAACTTGATATGTTTTTCATCTCAACTGATCATTGGAAACGCATAGGAATGATTGTATTTATGACCTAGTATACATATGGACCCCTTGATCCTCCAATTCCAATATGGCCGCTGTCCAAAAAAGCAGTTTGGGCTGTAGTATGGGACCCCAGTTTTTGCGCAAAATTCATCAACAAGCACGAAATTTGGTGCTTTTAGAAGAGTTTGTGTGAAATGACCTATTTATGTGCTTAAGGCCCCCAAATATTACAGCATTGCATTACTCCTTAAAGTAACCAATTGCGTTACTTAGTTATTTTTATGAAAAGTAATGCGTTACACTAATTTTGCGTTACTTTTTCTCACCAAAATTCTGAGATTGCATTTTACTGTTTTCAGTCACTCGGAGGAATACTGAATGTTTTCGTGCAAGTGAGATGAGTAAATGTGCGTTCACATTTAGCCTAGAACTACAATAACCATCATGTTCACACACACTCACTTTATCTCTCTCAACATGGGGACAGTAGAGCTGTCAGTCAATAAACGTGAAACGTAACTAGCGTTGCTTGTTTGAAAAAGTAACTTGGATATTTTATTGTGAATTGAAAAAGTTACGTGTTACTTTACTAGTTACTTGAAGAAGTGAGTTACAAACAACACTGGTTATGAGCGATGTGATTGGTGCTCACCGTGGCGGGGGAGGCTCTGGTGGTCTGAGCCGCGGAGTGAGGGGCGGAGCCATCCATGGAGTTTCCTCCAATCAGATAAGCTCCAGAGCTGCTGATGATCTGCCCTCCTGATAGGCCCATTCCCAGAGTGCCGTTCCCGTTGTTAGCCATGCTGTGATTGGTCACCACCGCGCTCACCTGGCCCGAGCTGCCTTGCGTGTCGAAGTAGTTCCCGCTGCTGTTCTGGTTGTACAGCTGCGGTTCTGAGTATGAATACGTCCGTCTGCCAATAAAACAAGAACATGTGCTGCTTTACACTCTCATTGGCTGCCCTTAACCTTCCCTGAAAGAGCTTTACACCGCGTCCCAACCAGACGCGACGCGCGATGAAAGGCGTCTTTTCCTTGTTAATCAGAGCGTTTCTGCTAGCCAGCCGCGACATGTGACGATTCTATTTTAGAACGGTTTCTATTTTTTTTATTATACAACATTCACTTGATATATTTAACCCCTTAGCTGTCATCCCCCTTTTTGAGAATGGGGGTTAAAATGCTCTATTCAAACTTAAATGGTTGTAATTTAAGAATGCTTTGGAATACCCAAGTTTGGTCTTGTTTTAAAGAAAACACTCAGCAGATTATTGCTAAAGTGAAAACACTTCAAAAAATGAAAGTATGAAAAAGTTATGGAAGTTTAAATTTACAGTAAATCAAATATACTGTAATATATATTTTTTATTTTATATAAAATATAAATTTTACAAAATATTTTTACTCTAAAATTTCTATAAAATCAAAGCCATAAATCTTATAAAGTTATGTTCCAAATTTGAAGTTGATGTCACAAAAATTGAAGTTCCCATGAGATTTTGTTTAGGCGTAGTACCAAAAATAGCCACCGGGTGCCATGGAATTCCATTGAAATTAGTAGTATACATTCTGCCTTAAAAAATTAATACATTTCTGTCCAAATATCAATTCTGTCACAAAATTTGGAACCTTGAGACTCGGACCTTTCTGACAATATTAGTTTTGTCAAGATTAGAAAAGGTTTTGATCATAAATTATGAAATATATTGACACCCAAAAGGGGAGGAGACTGATAAAATAAGTAAATAAGTATTTTATTTCTAAATTATGACCATTTTTGATCTAAAAAACATACTGACATTATAAGGGCAACCCAGGAAACATTATAAAATAATTTAAAAAACCATTATAGGGCACCTTTAAAACTCTACTTAAATTGTAGTTATGTAAATTAGATGTTTAGTTTGAACAGTTATGCCACTAAGTATTGCTCCACCTTCTGTAAAGAATGTTGAAAATGATTTCTGACATGTTCATCTTTATATCGGCGTGCGCGCTCGTCTTTAATTGACTGGAGAAACATAAGTCGTGTTTTGATGAGTTCCCATCCTTTCATCTTCAGGTGAGAGTGCTGTTTCCATGGATACACAAATCACCAACGCCGCATAACTGTTTTATGGAGAACATTGCTTTTGATTCCCATTCTGATACGTGCTTTCTCCGTTCGGCTGATGACATTTTATTCATAATTGCCAATTTAAAAGGTCTTGTCTTCTTGCTGAGTAAACGTCTGTGTATGAAGGAGAGCCTGACAGAAGCCCTTCAGGTGCTCTTCTGTCGCTTCATCCCCACTTGTGGACACTTGTGGTCATTGTCAGATGACTGAACGCCGCGAGTCTCAGAGGCAGCGTGATTCAGTGACGCGCAGTGTATTAAATCAGTCCGCCTCTAAACAAACTTATTTGATCCATGATGGTATGAGAGACTAAAGGCTCTTTCGCGCTAGTTGCAGTAGTTCACTTTTACAAAACCTTTAGCTGATAATTTACTCACCCCCATGTCATCCAAGATGTCCATGTCTGTCTTTCTTCAGTCGAAAATAAATGAAGGTTTTTGATGAAAACATTCCAGGATTTTCTCCATATAATGGACTTCAATGGGAACCAAACGGTTCAAGATCCAAAAGACGGTTTCAGTGCAAACTGTTCAAAGGGCTTTAAACGATTCCAGGCGATGAATAAGGGTCTTATCAAGGACCCTTCGAGTCATGACTCGAAAAAAGATTTGTTCATTTTGATAAACGAGTTTGAACAGGAGCGTCACAGAACAGAGCAAGGCGAGCATTTTAGCTTATAAAACTTAAACTTTATTATTTAGTTATTAAATGAGCGATCATTTCGCTTGATAAGACCCTTATTCATCGTCTGGAATCGTTTAAAGCCCTTTGAACAGTTTGCACTGAAACTCTCATTTGGACTTTGAACTGTTTGGTTCCCATTGAAGTCCATTATATAGAGAAAAATCCTGGAATGTTTTCATCAAAAACCTTAATTTCTTTTCGACTGAAGAAAGAAAGACATGGACATCTTGGATGACATGGGGGTGAGTAAATTATCAGCAAAAGTTTTTTTAAAGTGAACTACTCCTTTAAGTAAGCATCATCCGGATGCAAATTGGGACACGCCTTGTATGTGTATGGTTATTGTTGAGAACGGGCCTTTATTTTGCACCACTGTGATGGTGTCCTCAAGCACCTGTCTGTAGCGTGTGTGTGTGTGTGTTAAAGAGATAGTTCACCCAAAAATGTCAAATCTGTCATTTATTCACTCTCATGTCGTTCCAAACTAGTATAACTTTCTTCTGTGGAATGGAAAAGAAGATAGAATAATGGTTACCAGACCGTTCCATTTCCCATTGAAACAAACAATGGAAGTCAATGGGAAACGATGACACCAGATATATGATGCCGTTCTCACCTCTAAACACTCATTACATTTCATCTGGATTTTACAGCCATTTTACAATGACATTTCCCATTGAAATGCATTGATTTGTTAGTGCGAGAGATGAACATGAAAGAGATGAATTAACCGTTTCAAGATTGAGAACGCATCAAATGTGAAATCTCTGTATGAAACTTTGATTTTGTTGAAATATCATCTTTTGTGATCTACAGAAGACATGAGGGCGAGTCAATCATGGCAAAATCTTCATTTTTGGTTGCACTGTCCCTTTAAAGCACATGTTTAAAATCCTACGGGAGGACGTGTGTCTGCGAGGAAACACTCACATGGTCCCGTTGGTGTAAACGCTGTTGTTCTCCTCCTGAACGTACTGCACCTGTGCTTGATACACATGCTGGACCTGTTGAACAGTCTGCGCCTGAAACACACATCGCCTCTCGATAAACACTCGGGAATGGAGGAAGAAGTGTGTTCAGCGTGGACCTTCACATTTCCATGCGTCTCAGAAGTTGTTTTTAGATCAAATGTTACAGTGCAAACACATTATAGCGTTTCTATGACTTTCCACAAGAGGAAAATATGGATATCGATTACAAGAAAGATGCCAACTTTGATCTGACATTATTAGAAGCACTAGTTTTGCTGCATCTTAATGCCGAGAAAACACAAAGTATAGTGTTTAAATGTACAATTAAAATGAACATATAAAAAACTGAACATATATTAACTGTTGAAACGTGATGGCACAGTCGTGAAAGAGTCCATAAACCGGCAACAAAAAAAATAGCTGAGTAAAAAACACTGCATTTTTATTTTCTAAACAGAGTTCAGCCGAGTGAGTCATTCGTTAGACTGATTTAAATATAACGAATCATAACAAAAGAGTCAAACTCATAAAGACCTTCACAGTCCAATAATACTCTCACGAGTTAGTGGAAGATGTTCATGAGGAAGTTGCTAAGTTACTTGCAGTTTTTTTAAAGGGACAGTTCACTTAAAAAAGTCAATTCTATCATCGTTTACTCACCGTCATGTCGTTCCAGACCTGTATGAGTTTCTCTCAGAAGATAGAGTGAAGAATGGCAGTAATCAAACGTTTGACACCATCCATGACTACTGCCATTCTTCACTCAACACAGAAGAGAGAAACTCATACAGGTCTGGATCAACAGGATGGTGAGTAAATGATGACCGATTTGACATTTTTAAGTGAACTGTCCCTTTAAAACTGGCCAGTTGGTTCCATAAAAACAGATTGGTGTGATCAGAATGCGTCTGATTTCAGTGTGTGTGTGTGTGTGTTAACCTCTGAGACGCCCCCTGCTGGCTGCACAGGCACGCTGATCAGGAGTGTGTGTGAGTGTGTGTGTGTGTGTCACTTGCTGAGACGCCCCCTGCTGGCTACTGGCTGCAGGCTGCACAGGTACGCTGGTCTGGAGTGTGTGTGAGTGTGTGTGTGTGTGTGAGTGTGTGAGTCACCTGCTGAGACGCCCCCTGCTGGCCGCTGACTGCAGGCTGCACAGGTACGCTGGTCTGGAGTGTGTGTGTGTGTGTGTGTGTGTGAGTCACCTGCTGAGATGCCCCCTGCTGGCCGCTGACTGCAGGCTGCACAGGTACGCTGGTCTGGAGTGTGTTGGACGAGGAGTCAGCGCCGGCCTCGGGGGTCTGCATGGCGCCTGAGGAACACACACACACACACAATCATCATTAACAGTCCGAAACAACACCATTCACACACTGCAGGACAGTATGGCTTTCTATGCTTCTTTTGTTTTTTTTGGTTTAGGGTTAGTTTTTGCTAATCAGGGAAATGAGTGTGAGAGCACAATTCTAGGCCTGCACGATTATGACAAAAATCATAATTGTCGATTATTGCCTTGAAATTATAATTGCGATTATTAATTACGATTATCACAATTTACATTGAATGATGTTTTGAACAGCTTTATGCCATTGTTCGAAGTGACTGCATGCAAATTGTTATATCAAAATAAAACGGCTGAAAACTCCTGAAAAACTTTCAATGCTTTTCTATGGTTTAAAGGAACACCAAGTAACTTTTCCTCTTCGGTCGCCCTACTGGTTGGAAACGAAATTGTCCATTGCTGCTGTCGTAAATAATTTGGCCTACCGTCAAACGCACGCTCCCCAGACAAGGTAGAGTATTTTACATGATTTCATGGATGATGTATTGCGACATCAGAAACGAAGAAAAACGAAATAATGACTATTATAGTGCTTGATGTAAAGCAGTCCAATTTTGTAGTTCTTTTTGTGGTCGGGTTCCTACCCAAACCCTGAAGTTACTTAGTGCCAGTAAAAGGGATACAGACCCTGTCAGAAGTGCCTTTCACCCTGTTACGACTTGACGAACCACTGATAAGATTTTGGAAACATTATTTTAAGTAAACAATGTTAGATAGTGTTGCTTTAATGCTAATTATAATGTTACACTAACTAAAATTAAAACAATGGGGAAATAACCCTTAAGGTAAGCTGTAAAAAAACACATTTTAAGCACATGGAATAATGTAAGTGGACTTTTTATAATTGTGCCTTTGAATGATTACATAATTGTGGCATCCATATTTGTAATCGCGATTACAAATTCGATTAATTGTGCAGCCCTACACAATTCCAAAACTTGGCGGATGGGATTGGAAAATGACCAATGCAATGTAAGACGTGTTTTTGGGGTGGTAAATATTGGAGCAAACACCGGTAAATTGACGAGTGCAAACTTTAGTAAATCACCTTGCGTGATTCATTTAGAAACTGTCCTCTCATAAACACTGCGTCTGAAAGGGAGACTCCACCAAATGCAGTAATGTCAGCAGCAGAAATAATTGTCCATGCCTTTCCAGCACTCATTTACCACTGTCTTTGCTAAATCCTCCTGACAGACCGCTTGTGTTTGCGCTGGCACAAGCAGTTAGTAAATCTGACACTAGTCTTTGTTTCCATGATTAATGTTGTGTTTTTGTACACAGGTCTAGTAAATAAACTACATTTGAAATGAGTTAAAAACAAGTTTTTTAGTTTCAAATAAGTACAAAAAATGTTTTCAGTTATTTAAAGTAACACATTTTTTATTTAATTGCAATGCACCAGTGTCATTTTAGTTTAATATTTTGAAGCCTTTCTTTATTTAGGGTGTGCATAAGACTGACATGACTCCTTCATAATCATGACATGTCATATATCTTGAATATGAAGGAGGGTTTATGCATGTTTATGACAACTGTCATTAAGTGTCTTTCGTTTAATAATGACATTTTTAATGCAAATATGACATTGTTTGAGATGTCTTTATGTCAGCAAGAACAGCAAAAACATGTTCAATGATGTTGTACACACGATGAAACCGCAGCGCACAAGCTAAATGTCTGGAACACTCGTACAAAAATGTCTAGAAAAATGTCTGGTACACTCGTACGAAAAATGTCTGGTACAGTCGTACAAAAAATGTCTTGAAAAATGTCTGGTACACTCGTACGAAAAATGTCTGGAAAAATGTCTGGTACACTCGTACGAAAAATCTCTGGAAAAATAGCTAGTACACTCATACGGAAAATGTCTGGAAAAATAGGTAGTACACTCATACGAAAAATGTCTAGACAATGTCTGGTACAGTCGTACAAAAAATGTCTGGAAAAATGTCTGGTACACTCGTACGAAAAATGTCTGGTACTCTTGTACGAAAAATGTCTGGAAAAATATCTAGCACACTCGTACGAAAAATGTCTGGAAAAATGTCTGGTACACTCATACGAAAAATGTCTGGAAAAATGTCTAGCACACTCGTACGAAAAATGTCTGGAAAAATGTCTGGCACACTCGTACGAAAAATGTCTGGAAAAATGTCTGGCACACTCGTACGAAAAATGTCTAGAAAAATGCCTGGCACACATGTACGAAAAATGTCTGGTACAGTCGTACAAAAAATGTCTAGAAAAATGTCTGGTACTCGTATGAAAAATGTCTGGTACACTCGTACGAAAAATGTCTGGAAAAATGCCTGGCACACATGTACGAAAAATGTCTGGTACACTCGTACGAAAAATGTCTGGAAAAATGCCTGGCACACTCGTACGAAAAATGTCTGGCTAAATGCCTGGCACACATGTACGAAAAATGTCTGGTACAGTCGTACAAAAAATGTCTAGAAAAATGTCTGGTACTCATATGAAAAATGTCTGGAAAATAGCTAGTATACTCGTACGAAAAATGTCTGGAAAGATGCCTGGTACACTCGTACGAAAAGTGTCTGGAACACTTGTAAGACCGCACACAAAAACCCATCCTGTCGCTTCAGAAGACTTTTATTAACCCCTGGAGTCATATATGGGTTACTTTTATGATGGATGGATGTGCTTTTTGGAGCTGAAAAAACTCTGACACTATTTAATACCATGACAAAGCTTTGAAGAGCCAGGATATAATTTAATATAACTCTGACTGTGTTCGTATGAAAGTAGAGTGTCATATACAGTACATACACCTTGGTTAATAATTTGCATTATTCCTGTAATGCCAGCTGTTTAAGCGCTAGTAATGGTGATGCTCGTCCTGCCAAACACTACTAATAACCCTGAGGGTCAGCAGCACCTAAAGAACAAAAGAGATATATATTTGTTGTTTGTTTAGTTTGATCACGCTGGGTCACTTCCAGTCCTCTGCGTACACACACACACACACACACAGAGCAGTGACGGTGAGGTTATCTGTGTTCTGAGCAGGTCAGTGAGTGGAGAACGCTGCCCGTACCCAGAGCAATAAAGGAAGTTAATATTTAATGGCCTCTGTAGGGCTACAGCACAGTGAGGAGGAGACCCGTGTGCGCTCGTTCGTTCGCTCGCATGTTTGTCTGGTGCTGGCTGCAGGTAAACACTGGATCGCATGTTTCCATGATCAGGTCTCTCCAGGTTAATTATCTTTCCCCAGAGTCTCCTGCACCTCCTCTTCTTCTGCTCCTCATTTACCTGAAGGGTTCAGGTGGTGTTGTTCACTTCACCTCCCCCTCAGCCCTAACGTCTGATTACCCAGCATTCCTGACTCACGCATAATCAGCGACACACACTCACTCATGAGTCAACAGACTTCATCCAACGTTTTAACGTTGTGTATCCCCATCCACTGTTGTTTTATTAGCATCAGTTTTCACACGATGCAGCGCTATTACTTATTAACTCCAAACCGGGGGAATTTAGGTCTGATGGATTATTTCCCTCACAATCCTTCGTTAAACAGACGTGTATGTTGCCCTTTAGCCTCTGGTGTGTCGGTCAAAACGGGAAAAAAAACTTCAATAAAAACTGGTTTTGATATTTTATGGTACTAAATTATATTTATGCAGTAGTTATAATCCATTTATTCACTATTTGTGAAATTTGAAGCACAGCTTGTCTAGAATAATCACTTTGGTTTAGTATCTATCAAAAATAGTAGCTATTTTTGTGCATTTTTCACAAAAAAAGTTCCAGAATTTTACATTTATTGTTAAGTTCACTTTTTAAAATGTATTCACTTCAGCAACAATGTTCCACGTGTCTTTGAGGTAAATCTGATGGACAATTTCAGCTCTACGCTCAAAACGTGAATAAATGGAATAACTACTGCAGTAAAATACAATATATTCAATAAAAAACATCATCAAAATATAATATAGTACATTCATTTCAAAACTATAATTGAAAAAATAGGTCACTTTTGTTTTGACCGCCACAGGAAGAGCACCAGAGGGTTAAATATGTCAAAGCTGACATGAGAATATAATTCAACATCAACTTTTTTTACTAGAACAAGTGAATGACTGTGATCCACTCGACCGAAAGACAAGCACACGACAAGATTTAAATGTCCAACCCTGATAGGGAATAAATAAATAAAATAATGGTAAATGCAAATGATTACCTGCAACTAACCAACTGTGTAATTAGCATAGTGTGATGCATAATTTGAATTTACTGTGGTATTTATTTATCCAACGCAAAAAAAGTGTTTACTTATTATTAGCACAGTAAATAAATAATACGGTAAATCCAAATGATCACATGCAACTAACCAACTGTGTAATTAGTAGAGTGAAATAAATAGATAAACTTCAAATGAAAAGTAACCCACACATCACACACACACAACAGTGAATGTAAATGCAGGTTTCACTCTTGACACGCTCATCAACAACAGTGTGTTTTACACAGTAAAAGACTGACCGCTGAGAACAAAAACATCATCAAAACCTAAAATACATCCTCCACTTCTGACTGTTATCTTAATCTTGGCTTTATAGTTTGCTGGATGATCTTGGCACTTGATGTCGGATGTAAACCGCGGTTGGTGTGTGTGTGTGTGTGCGTGCACAGGCACCTGTCTGAACACCCCTCCACCCAGCTGACTTCACCTCCGCTCATTCATGCGCTCCCCTGTGGCCCACTTAAACCCTCAGCGAACACACACTCCATGCTGAAGGGGAACAAAGGCCCAGCGCTGCCGCTCCCCCACGAGTCAGGGGTCAAATGAGCCTTTAGACCACCGTACGTATAGGAGGTTTTATTCGTGCTGATAACGCAACGAAACGTGCATATCCCGGCCTTTAATCTTGTGTTTGGTTTATGTATCAATAGTTGGTTACACTTTACTTTAAGGTGTAATTGTTTCAGTGTAATTATATATTTTAGTACTGAGTAATAATAATAATGAACTACATGGACTTACTATAGGGTTAGGGTAGGATTGGGTTTTGTTTGGGGGTTAGTTGCATGTAATATGCATAATTGACTGTTATTACTACAATACATGTAACAAGTGCACAGTAAAATAAAGTGTTACCCATTAATATTATATTTATATATATATATATAAATATATATTTAACCCTCAAACAAAACCCAATCCTATCATATATATATATATATATATATATATATATATATATATATATATTAAATTAAGTTCTTTTTACAGCACTTTTTGGCAACTGTTGTTATATTAAACTGTGCTTTATAAAGAAGGAAAGAAAAAGAAAGAAAGAACACATTTTTTTTTTTGTCCAGGATGTCATATAAAGACATTATGAATTCATGCAAAAACAAGAGAGAACCAGAGGATAATATTGCTTTGTAAAATAAAACCTGTTATCTGTAGTTTGGCTGTTTTTGCCAAATCATTTTATCAGATAAATACCTTAATTAAGTTTAATATTGTGTTTCCCCTCATTTTTTGATGGATTAATTGAACTTGAAGTGTCATTAAAAACAACTGGACTTCACTTTTTGGAGACACATTCAACTCTTCAGAAGACGATATTACCATTATTCAGGTCAGGAAAATAATAAAATCAAGACTTATATTGGAATCGGCATCTTCCAAACAAACACAGCCAATGGACAGCAGCAACTGAGCATGAAGCAGAAGTGTCCAGAATACAGTAACAATCAAAGCGATCTCAGTAGCTGATGTATATTTAGCACTGCCAGGGGTGGATTAGATTAAAAACACACACTATAATAAAGCAAAAAATAAAGTAGTCTTGATTAATCTTGATTTAAAAAAGAAAAAAAAAACCTGTATTTTTTTTCTCGAGCAGCATCCGCCCACACGCTCGAGAGCCGTGAACCTCAATGGGTTTAGCTCCAAATGAAATGGATATGAATTATTTACTCAATCAGTATCTCTTAAAGCGATTGGAAGGCAACCGGATACTGTGGACAGGTGGCACAGCCCGGTTCAACTCCACACCTGACCGTAGATAAGAGTAACGTGAGCTGATAAATGGGGCTTTCTGACATCATGTCCTCTTGGTTTGGCATTAACGGACTATAGTGTGTGTGTGTGAGGGGGGGGGCTCAGTCTGGACCCGAGAGAAACACCTGAAATAACATGATCGACTTCATTAGTTGGATGGTTTCTGATTGCTCTCAGAGAAGATGCAACACACCTTCCCAATCCCCCAACTTGAACAAGGGATGCACGATATATCGGCTCATAAATGCTCATTTCAGGTGTTATCGTTATCGGCCTGATAAAAAAAAAAAACAATGCGTCCGATATATTAAAACTCGTAAGGCCCGTAATGAAGTGAGATGCGACTTCATCTCGTAGAGGACCCTGACGCAACCCTCGAAACCCTCAGCGGTTAGTTCAGGATGGAGTGTGTGAAGATAGGTCACGTTTCTGCATCCATCGTCAACTTCTGCGCCGAGAGAATACAGACGAATGAAGCTAGGACTGACACTAGCTTACCGCCGGGTTATGCTGAGCATTACGTCATATTTTTGCGTCGACGCTTCTTTATTTATTTATTTTTTGCATGATCTTTGTCACAATGCATTGAAAGTATACTTCAAAAATACATTATAGTTTTTTTGTACAAAGTACAGCTAAGTATTATTTGTCTATTAATGTGCATTTGTTATTGAAGACAAAGTGTGCACTTTGTAGAATACACTTATTAATGAAATACACCGACATGTGCTTCAGGAGACCAGAGATCCTGTCCTCTCTCTCCCACCTCACTTCCTGTCTAGCTACTGTCCAATCCTAACAAAAGGCGAAAACGCCAAAACTATATTTTTTCCAAAATATATATAAATACACTGTTATATTGCAATGCACTTGTAACACAAATAAAGAACACTTTAATATCACTAATCACGCATGTAATTAGTCCCGACACAGGCATATACTTACAGTATACAAAGTTGGTCCAATTTAGTACACTAAATACACTTAAAGTTATGCTTTACTACAATTTAATTACAACTAAAATACACTTTAGTACAAAATTAGCTGTTTCAAAAAACACACTTCAAGTAACTAACCATTAACACACTTGAAATACACTGATAATTAGTCTGGCTGCAAGTATACTTAGAATATTTTTTTGAATGACAATAATTCTAAACCATGTTAATGCTTTTATAATAAAACGACAAAAAAGACTTTGTATAGTAGCAGATAAGTGCATTTATTCAGCAGCCACAATCGCAAACCATATAGTCACAAATATCGCAGACGATTACGCTTCGCACTTTCCCTGCAATTGACTGAATTTCCCCATCATTTGAGATGAGCTTTCCTGACATTGACATAATTGATGGTTTTCCTGCTTTCCATGTGTTATATGGTAGGGGGCGCTGTAACGCATCTTCTGAAAGAGAACACAATCTGCTGATGGAAACACAGGAGAAGCAGCAGAAACAAGCGATGGAAGCATTGCTGACGCATGTTGTAATCTTTGAAGGAAAAAAAACACAAATGTTTTTTGCTGGCATGAGAGTTGAATAATTGAGAGAAACAGAAATCATAATCATGATTAAAATACGAGTTATACAGGACTTGTGTAACCCTGGATTACAAAACCAGTCACGAGTTGCACGGGTATCGCACTTGTGGCGATAGCCAACAGTATTTTATAGATCAAAATATCATTTTTTTTTTCTTTTTTATGCCAAAAATCATTAGGATATTAAGTAGAGATCATGTTCAATGAAGATATTTGGTGAATTTAATACCTACCTTAAAATATTTTTGTGAGTGAAAGCTGCATAATCGTGAACATAAATGCACAACTTTAAAGCTGATTTTCTCAATGTTTTGATTTATTTTGTACCCTCAGAATCCAGATCTCCTAATATTTGCATGATCTCAGCCAAATATTATCCTATCCCAACAATCCATACATCAATGTAAAGCTTATTTATTCAGCTTTCAGATTATGCATGAACCTCTCTTTTTTTATATACCCTTGTGACTTGTTTTGTGGTGCAGGGTCACATATAAATACTTCTGCAATATGTTAAGAAGCAAAAAACAAAATCTGAATTTGAATCTGAACCAGCAAAAATCCAATAAGTGACGGTGAACACTAATATGAAGGGCTGAGTTCAAAATATTGATTTCTCGATACTCGTTTCGATAATGCCACATTGATTCTTAAATCCTAAGGATGAACCTGCCATCCAATAATCACACTAAGCTTTGATAGTTTTAATATGAAACATTCTCATCTTTCAAATCCTGTGTTTCATCAGAAAGTGTGTGCGTGTGTGTGACAGAACGATCAACTCCTCCTCTTTACTACTAGTTACATCTGCAAATAAACATCAGTGAACATCAGAAAGAATGATGAACGATACAGAACAACTTCCTGAAATCAACCATGTCTCATAATCCATCAATCAGTGTTTCAACTGCGAAAACACGCCAATAAAACAGCCGGAGAACGATGTCACGCAACGCCACATTTACCTCAGAAAAGACATCAGTGACCATAAACAAACAAAACTAGAACAATAACTCTAGAGAGGAGCATTTCGATTAGTATAGACACTATCAATTCACTATATTTTTACTCAACCTGTCCATAAATATCAAATTAAATAAATCCTTCATGAAAACAAGTTTATGGCATTTAAATGTATATGTATTGGAGTAAGCAGAATGATGGCATTACAAAGTTATTTAACATGTAATAATATAGTAATACTCCCTGTATAACATCTTTATAGTAGAGGGAGATTTTTGCTTGAGAAAAAATGAATCCATATCGAATCGAGATCAGAATTGCAAGCTTGTGAATTGAAATGGAACCGAGTCAATAGCCAACACTACTAATATTGTTCTAAATGAACCTGCCAATGAACAGGTGGATGTTGCACAGCTGTGCAAATAATCAGTGTGATGATGATAATAACACAAGCATCTAATGAGCTGCCTACATAGACACAGATGCTAGTGTATGAAGCCATAAAACGGGTCCACAAGATTGTGTTTAGGGTGCATGATGATGCCCATTAAGGCCCCTATGTAGGGAGCACGACATGATTGAGACAAGACCACAGAGGGCCAATAGCTTAGCAAGAGTAACTCCTGCTTTATAACAATAGAAGACAGACAGATAATCTTCATATGTGTCATTACACCCCACAGAATCACACCTAAAATCCTCCATTAGCATTTATCAGCGGGAAATAAAAACACAAACACCTGACTGACTGAAGAGAATATTCATTGTTCCGCTTACAAATAAGCGTCTGAGGCTAACGATAAAACACCACCCAGCGAACAAAACGACTCAAATATAGCTGCTACAACTTGAAGATCGTGTTAAACGACCAAAAGCACGAAAATACACACAAGATGTGATTTTGATTCCTCAACAGAAAGTGTAATAAAGAATCGCTGCATTCGGGCTCATCATGCTAACATTAGCCGCTTAGCAACACCTGCATCGTGAGAAAATGATGCTGCGCTTCAATTCAACAGCGTTTTCATCGCGTTTCCACATCATTAAACACACATTTATCAATGAGCACTATTCAAACGCCGACAGATGTCGTTCGCTCCTCAGGTTTTTAATGCATAAAGCAGATGAGGAGCGAAACATCTGGACGCGCCGCATCAATGGAAACGGAATAAACCGTCAGAGAATAAAACGACAGCCGTAAAACCTTCACAAACAACACTAGCTCAGGAGATTTTACTCCGCTATTCAAACACAAACACAAAGCCACAACCATCACGCAAGCGGTTAGACAGTGAACACACTTTGGAAACGAGACGTTAATATTGAAATATTCACCTGGACTGGTGTGGATGAGGATGAGGATGAGAGGAAGGTGGTGTAAGGATGGAGAGAGGAGAGGAGGAGGTTGTTGTTGTTATTGTTGGTGGGTTACAGTCGCCAGGACTACGGTGACTATGGCGCTGCAACTCGGGGCAACGGTTGCTATAAAGCTCGCCGCGTAAACTAACTTGACGCTGCGGAAAGAGGCGGAGCTTATATATAAGGCTCTGTGCACAACCGAACGAGACGTTCAGTGAAGGGGCGGGGCCAGCTGTGATGGGAGGGAGGAGTCCCCGTGCGCCTCTCTTTGTGGCCTCTATTTTTAAAAATAATTTGCGGCTGATTTGTTATTTATTAAAGTACTGAGGAAATAAAATGTCATAAGGATTTGTCGCAAAATTAATGAATATCATCATGGGCTGTGTGTAAACCACCAATAGGAGGCGCCCGACGATGAGTGGGCGGGGCTTTTGAGAGCAGGTCTGGTTGAGATGTTGAGATGAGAAAGAAGGGCGGGGCTTGTGCGTCAACTCAAAAACCACTTTCCCTTGTACTCAAACATCAGCCTTACTTTTGATGAATTCTGCTGAATAAAATCCATCAGATAGAGATTTTGAAAATTTTTAATGTAGACCATTTACTTTTGCTTGAGAGAATACCCCATGATTTATGTAGTCGAAACCACAGATATATTTGGCATGTACTCATACTATTTGCTTGAAAAATCTTTACACAAAATCTCCGACAAAATAAGTCAGTGACAAGTAAAACTTAAATCTACAAAATGAAATCTTAAATCTTTACAAAATGAAACCTATGACTGCCCAACTCCATCTGAAACTGGACATTTTCACACAAAGGTGAACACCTATTAGTATATACATCAAGGGTCAACTGATCGCTGTGAAACCCTGTTGTATAAGAAAAAAATAAATACTTTTCTTTCATTTTATTAGTGTATAGTGTTTTATGCATTTTCTTTTTCACTTACTCTATTTTTGTATCTTTCATTTGGACCACCGTTGTTGTCAAGAATTGTTAAATTTGTTAAAGATAAAGTCAATCAGATGAGTAACCCTAAAATTAAACCTCTTCATTTTTTTTCTTGCAAAAACGTTTGTATACAACGTAAAGAAAATCATTCGATTTAATGTTAACAGATTGCTGAGATTAGAGCATGACGACACCGTATTAAAGTAAAACCAATGATGTTTTGGCATTCTGGAGGAATTTAAACATTTTATCCTCAAAATACACATTGATATGAACAAGGTTATGCAAACCCCAATGTTCAAAGTAGATTTGTTTTTTTTAGCAGATAACACTTTACAAACACATGCATAAATATTTACATATCGCTATGGCTTTAAATCTGTGTAAGTGCATTTTGTTGTTGGGGCTATAGGTTTGCTTAAGTGGCATTCAAAAACATTTATACCATTTTAAAATATCAAAGCCTGTCATTTAATGTTAGGGAACATGCTTTTTAAGCTATAAAAATAAGCTTGTCTGGTTTAAAATAAAAGAACAGATATATGTTTGGAAGTGATGAAGAAAAGTGATGTTTTACGCACAGATAAAAACACATTTTTACACTTTGAGTTTGGCTTAAATGTCCAGTTTCTGCCATGATTAAGTGTCCACGAGGAGCGCTCTTTAAACGGCGTGAGTCAGATGTTTGGCTTGATGACAGGAAACCTTCATCCTTCAGTAAAGACGCATGAGATCCGGCTCGGGCATCTCGGGATGTGGAGATAATTGTCCTCCGGTTCTCCAAGAAACTCCTCCGCTCCGGTTTGGCAGTCGAACACTGTTGTCACAAACACACGATAATAGGCGACGTTCGTTTTTATTCAGAAAGTACATTATTGGACATTTTTAAAAAGTTTTCTAGTTTGCCTTGAACAGCCTTAAAGAGGCCACATTATGCCCTACTACTTCCAGGCTCTACTAGAACAGGTTCTCCTGATTATTCTCCTCATATTCTCCATTGTTGCGGCTCCTCTCTTCCCAGTCTGTCAGTAACGCTCTGTTTACTTCCTGTCTCTATGAAGCCCCTCCTCCTGAAAAGCACACTGTGCTCTGATTGGTCGGCTGGATCAGTGTGTTGTGATTGGTCGAGCGCTTTGAGTGTGTTTGGGAAATGTCCTGCCCTCTCCATAACCGCGAGTTTAACACACTAGTACTAACTCAACCAGGCTCCACCCCTTTATTCTGCGAATTTATTATTATAATGAGGAATATTGTGACGTGTTCGTTCTCGGGAGAAACTCAAGATACAATGGAGGCGTTTCAGAAGTTCAGGAACACTGACACTGGTATAGAGGAGGACTTTGTAACTTTGCAGAGCTTCATGCTTAAAAACGGCAACATTAAAATCAGTCATTTTACTTGGTACTTATTTTAGTTATTACAATGTAATTACGCCACCTTAAAATAAAGTGTAACCCTAATATAACAGCATTTGCATTTGTCAAAACAGTGCTTTCAAAACACATTTTTTAATAATTAAAATCCCCCTGTTGTCAATAATTGTAACTCATCTTTGATCACCAAAATTACATATTTAAATGTTTTTTTTTTCCCCTGGAAAAAAAATCTTCATCCCTTAAAGTATCTTGAATGTAACTCGACACCCTTCCCTCATTTAGTATGCACGGTTCTATGAATATGCAAATGAGCCCCGCCTCCACTCACTCCCTCACTCAGAGATCCACTGGTTGTCGATCACACGTTGATCTGATTGGTTTCAAGGTGGTTTGTGACGTCAAACACCAGCGATTTCAAAGTGTGTTTTTGAGACTGTCTTTGGTTCACTGCAGTTTGAAGGAGGAAATACTCAGCAATGCTGTCCACTTATCAACTTACACATGGTGTGTGTTAAAGCGTATTAAAGACACCACATACACACATAAACAACATGAAATGCTGGATTCTCACCACTGAGGGACTTTAAACACACTAAAGAAAGATAAACATGTAAGCTTTAAATACTAAGTTAGTTTCTGCAGTGCATATCATGATGCTTTATAGTATTTGTTTGTGTTTTTACCAGTGATGGTTCTGTGGACGAGGTCGAGCTCGGGCTGAGACGTGTCTAATGAGTCCAGATGTTCCTCAAACATGGGCATCTGCATCATGGAAAAGGAAGAAATCTGCTTGTCTTCCAGCGGTGAGTCAGTGTATGAGAACACGGACCGGGCGTCACCAGAGAAACCTGAGCGGTAATGAAAAAGCATCACTCACAACATCCAAAACTGAGCTATTATGTGCTGAACTTCAGATTGCATGCAGAATGAATGATATTTCCTCATTTGAGCCCAGAAAAACTTGATAAAATCTGTACGCTGAGATTTTTACATGCATTGGATGGATCTATTTGTGCCTCGGCCTGACAGACATCTGCCATCTGTTGCTCTAAGAGCAGAAGGACACACTTGTGAATCATTCAGAGCTGATCGCTTCGTTCTCCGCTTACGGTCACGTCTTAAATATGCGTTCTGCACACTGCACATATGGCTTATATGTAAATGAGCTTATATATAGTGTCAGACGCCACACGGATCTGACCCCTGCACTATTAAAGGGATACTTCACCTCTGGAAAGATGAATGTGTATTTAAAATGAGTCATTTATGTAGAAGAAATGTGAAATTATTGTTGAATTTGGAGCTTTCTAGAGTGAGAATTGTTTTGGCTCAGAATGCACTTCTACTAATACAAAGTTTAATGCTAAATCTTGAAGTATCCCTTTAATTAAAATAAAAATTGAAATGGTGATATGGCTGTGTATATGCGCTGCGTGTTTTATTTGCACATGAGCAACTCGTGATCCGCCGGGGCTTTGAATTTGAGTCATTTTAACGCACATTTGGGATCGAAAACATACACAAACATCTACTTTTTGACAAATATGAAGCTTAACTGTCGCCTCCCTTTTGGAGAATAGACGTGAAAATGCGATTTCCAAACTTAAATGGTTGTAATTCAACAATGCTTTGGAATATAGACCTATTTTATAGAAGACACTCCACAGATTATTGACTCAAGTGAAAGCTTCAAAAAATTAAAGTATGAAACAGTTATGGAAGTTTAGACTTACTGTAAATCATATGTACTATACTGATATTTTACATTTTATTTAATACAATTTTTTACTATAAAATCAAATTGAAGTTGATATCACAAAAAATGTTCACAGAAAGTTCCTATGAGTTTTTGTTTAGGCGCAGTACCAAAAATACCCACCGGGTGTAACCGACATTCTTTGGTTACACACATTCATGTAACTGTTGAATTCTTTTGATGCATTTTCCTGTAACAAATTAATATATTTGTCCAGATATCACTTCTATTACAAAATAGTCACCAAATATGGAACTTTGAGACTCAGACCTTTCCGACTTATTATTATAAAGTAGTAAAAAAAAAAAAAAAAAGTTGTAATATGAAACCTGATGATGCCCACTAGGGGAGGAGCCAGCTAAAATAATTTAACCCTTGTGCATCAATTTTAAAAAGTTACACATAGGTAAAAAGAGGACAAAAATGTCCATGTCAAAAAACTGTCATAAAAATGTGACGCTTTGGAGCACAGACTTAAGTTTGGTATCGTTTTAAAGAAGACCCTTTGCAGATTATTGCTGAAGTGAAAAAAATAATAATAAGTAAATCCAAAAAAAAGTTATATAGGTATAAGTTTATGAAAATTATTTATAAAAAATATTTTATATAAAATATATATTTTATAAATCAGGTTGAACTCAAAACTGCAATAAAATCAAAGCCATAAATCTAAATAGGTTGTGTTCCAAATTTGAGGATGATATCTCAAAAAATGAGCTTTCTGTAACAGTTTGTTTGGGCGTAGTAACATATTTTCCCCATTGGGTCCCAGCAAAACCCCAATGGAGCTTAGAATGATTGGATTATTTTTTGCAGTTTTTCTCTCTTAGTATTACAAACACACACATGCGCACACACACACATATTTTTTTATAACACACATACTAACCACACTCTGACATCCATACCAACACACCCACACAAATATTGTTGCATAATTTATCCAGTTGGCTCTATAGTATGCCGAACCAGAAAACAGGAATAAAGCGATATTTGTTTTATAGGCCAAACTTAAAAAAATGACACCATCTGATAAAAAATAGTAAAAAATAAAATTTTGAAGCCTTGCCATCAGAATGAAAGCCTCTTAACAAAGATTGCATAATTTTATAGTTAACTGAACCGGGGATTAAAAATGGCAGTTTTAATGGGTTTCAATGGGGACATTTTTGTCCAAAAGGTGCTGAGAGGGAGTATTTTTTGTACCTAATGCAAAAAATATTTTTTTAAGAAAATGACGCTGAAATAGTAAAATTCCAATAAAAATACACACCTGAGCCAAGTTTTTTGCAGTTAGCTTTAACACAGGCAAAGTGATCAAGAAAACAAAACTGAAAAGGACAAAAATGTCCACAAGGATGCACAAGGGTTAAAGTATCCATGGTAACGCAATGTCCAATTTCAAAACGGTTTTCACAGGATGAATTTTGAGTTCGTAAGCTTTCGAATGATACCTAATTTATGATGATTAATAAAAGGCAAGAAAAAAGAGCGCCAAGCTAGCATGACGTGTGATTTACGTTGAATGAAAGTTGTTATTATTATGTTATTAAACTAGTTGTTATTATTATTATTACGATCTTTCTTTAAAGACTATTTTTTCTTTTACAGTGAAAAATTACAATAGTAATATATATAATATATGTGTATTTGATATACATTTGTGTATATTATAATTGTGTAGGCCTGCAAATCAGCAGAGCAAACCTGGAAATCTTTTTTTTAAGCTCATTTAAAATTGCATTTTTATGAGTGGAGGAAAAAACGTCAGAATAATTTAATAACAAAGTTATGTGAACAACACAAGTCGTGTGTGTACGTTTTCTGAGAAACACTGTGGATATTTGAAATCACCAAAACAAACACGCCCCTACCAAAGAGCTCCGCCCCCAAATTCACAAACACGCCCTCAACACAGGCACCTCCCCCTCATGAGTGGACACACCCCTTACTGCTGATTGGCTACAAGTGCTTTTTGTGCTCTATCCGATCCACTTTCAACAACGTTTCTCAGAAATCGCTCACTGCACCTTTAAGACGTTTAAATGTCAGTTTATTGTTATTAAAATAGGTGTACGCCACATTAATACAATCATGGGCTTAATTGCAATAGTTTAGTCCAAGTATGTTAACATAAGGTAAATTAATTGCAATATTGCCCATTATAATTGAAGTATGTAAATGTGGTTTTCTCATGTATGAAATGAACTAAAGTACCGTCCTGAAGCGCAGACTGGGGGGTTCTGGGATGGTTGGGGTATCTGGGCAGGTTGTGAGTGTTTTGGGTCAGACTGTGATGAGGTGATGAAGACGACACTTGCTGTGACACAGGGACCCTACACCTGAGAATCGAGACAATATTACTCATATACAGTCAGTGCATTTTAAAGACAAAAGTCATTTACTCATCCTCAGGATGGTCCAAACCTTTTCATATAATGAACATGGTTATCCCGTTCCCAGCACAAGTGCACTGACCTCTAACCCTTCAGTTATGAAATTTTCAAAAGTCACGCAAAACCTCAAAGAGAGATGATTTTACAAACAAATGCATAAATATTTACAAATCCGCATGGCTTTAATCCCTGATAAGTCATTTTGTTGCCACTTCTATGAACTGTTAACATACAGCGGCCCCAAAAACATTTGTTTTAAAATATAAAAGCATTTATCATTCATGCATAAAGATGCTGTTCTAAACATTTGGAAGTGTGTCTGGTTTAAAGGGGTCATGTAATGCTGTAAGTTCATTATTTTGATTATTAGATGTAATAGAATAGGTTAACATGCTTTAATCACACACTGTACATTGTTGCAGCACCTCTATCCCCAGTCTGTCTGAAACGCACTGACTGCGTTTACATGCAGCCAATAACCCGTTCAAAACCCGGATATTGGCAATAACCCGGTGGCGAAAGGCCATGTAAACACCGGCAAAAAGCCGAATATGCTCATATCCCGGATTTTAAAAACCGGGATATTATACCTGGGGTACCCCTTTTCTAACCAGAATTTTTGGTCATGTAAACACGTATCGGCAAATCCCCATAATGATTTGTGTTCTGCGCATGTTCAATTCGTAAGGAATCTTGGTCTTTTGAGTAGAGAAACTTCTCGGCGCATACAAAAATCCGTGTGCAGTAGGGCTGGGTAATAAATATCGATTTCTCGATATTAATCAATTCTCATTTTTACGAACCGATATCGATTCTTAAATCTCAAGAATCGATTAGTCATCCTGTTTCATTTGAATGAATGGAACATTGTAGCCTATCGTGGCTGCACACATCCAAAAAATCGCAATAATCTTTGTCCTTTGTTACTATTGATATGAAACAAAGTCTCAATTTTCAAATTACGTCCATTTTCTTTAGAAATTCAAAAACATAAATAGCGTTTTGTCGCTGTGGCGTGAGATCGCTCTGGAGAAGCAGCAGCGCTGATCTCTCTTCCGGCTTAATAATACCAGTCACAGCGCCAAATAAACATGAATGAGCATCTGAAAGTGTGTTAAAGATAGAGGACAACTTATCCAAATCCGGATCATGTCACATTGATTCACTCAATCAGCGTTTCAACCGTGGAAATACGTCAGTTAAACAGCTTTAAAGAACCTTATTGTAAAGTGTTACCATAATTTTGATTTAGTTTCAAATCCAAGTGACATTTTCCCAGCAAACCAAAAAGGATTGTGTTTTCCAGGAAACTGCAGTGGCACAATCAGATCAACGTGTGATCGTCAACCACTGGATCTCTAAGTGAGGGAGTGAGTGAGTGGAGGCGGGGCTCATTGGCATATTCATAGAACCGCGTATTCTAAATAAGGCAAAGGTGTCGAGTTACATTCAAGATATTTTAAAGATATTTGAAGACTTTTTTAAGGAAAAAACGTTTAAATACATAATTTTGAGGAGTTTTAAGGGCCACAATGTGACTCGGGGCTCATTTGCATATTCATAGAACCACATATTCTAAATAAGGCAAAGGTATCGAGTTACAGTCAAGATATTTGAAGACTTTTAAAGGAAAAAACGTTTAAATATGTAATTTTGTTTGAGTTTTAAGGGATACAGTGTGACTACAGGGCGACTTTAAAGGTGTTTTTGAAAGCACTGTAGTAAAATCTGGGAAAACAGAGATCAGAGGTGTTTCACAACTGATTTAGCCCAAAGTGAGGTAATTACGCCAATCCCACTGCATTGTGTAATTCTCCTATTGAGCTCCTGGTGCTCTATAGTGTCGGGCCCTCGAGACCAACGAGGCAGAGCAGGTCAGACGATTGTCTCGCCTGGATCCCGCAATCATTGCTCGGACGATGTGCGTCTGCGTCCAGAAAAGCTCCTCTCTGTGCCTTTGAAATGCAATGCGTGCCGTCCACACACAAACTCCTCTCTTGCCACAGTAGACGCGTAAAACACACAAAAGCGCAGTGAGCCTTTCCCCGAAGAAAAGCCTGCTTTATTAGAGTCAGATTATTGCAACTATGAGCTCTCAGCCATAAAGCCATGACAACCAGCCACGCATTTATCGCAGATCAAGAGGAAATAAAAGCGCTGGAGCTTCTGAATCGTCACTGCGCCAAGCGAAACTTGAAATGAATGTAAACTAGACAGAGATTCAGTGTGTGATTCAACTTACTCGATTGAGCTCCGACCAAAAACATAGTGATAGGGAAAAAAACATACGGCGTTATTAGACTCGACTCATCAGGCCTGAAAGGAGCGTCGCAGACACTGGCGTATAGAAGTGATGCCAGATTCGCTCGCACCGCTCTGATCTCTGAGTGAATACAAGTGTACCTTCATTTGCTCCAGTCGTAGATGCATGAACAAAATGGCTTTTCTCCTTTTTCGTTTCTTTCAGATGTCAAGTTAACTTGCTCGCCATTTTAAACCCAGCTTTCTCATAGCCTCGTTTGTTTACCACAGGGATTGAGGGAGAAGAACTCAAATATCACTTGATTTATTAACATAGAGAAAACTTGAGTTTCTCATTCCTTAAAACTCAGCAAAATTACATATTCAACTAAGTCTTCATGCCTTAAAGTATCTTGAATGTAACTCGACACCCTCGCCTCATTTAGTATGCGCAGTTTTATGAATATGCAAATGAGCCCCGCCTCCACTCCCTCACTCAGAGATCCACTGGTTGGCGATCACACGTTGATCTGATTGGTTACAAGGTGGTTTGTGACGTCAGAAACACCAGCGATTTCAAAGTGTGTTTTTGTCTTTGGTTCACTGCAGTTTGAAGGAGGAAATGTTGAATATTCAGCTCCTCTCGAGTTATGTCACGTGACAGAAGTTAAATGTGGAAACATCTGCTGTGGTTGATGGGAGACTGGTGTAGCTCTCGTACCTGGTGTTCCCGGGTAAAGGAGGCAGTGGACGGGTGTGTGTTGGGCCGGGCTGGTTCACGGTGAACACTTGCACATCAACAGAAGACAAAACAGAAAATCATTGTTACTTTACGTTAGCCATCACTTGTTGATATTTGGTATTTGAACACCCCAAAAAATTGGTGACAGGATGTGAATAGTCTAAGTGGTTGTAAAAAAAAAAATAGAAAATAGTCACACTTGGGGTGTTTGGGTCCAAATGGACCTGCATGGAAAATGAATGGGAAATTGGCAAAAATGTGAAAATACTGAGGTTTTTTTTGTGCGTACAATCTACAAATCAGCCATGATCTTGAAAAAAAGCACACAACAGTGAAGGGGTGAATCTATAAAACATCAAGAGTGCAAAACAGACACATCCAGACACACACACACACATGCACAAACACACTTTTATACACAAACACACCAAAAAATTCAGATTATACATGTGTTTTGCAATTTTAAAATGCTCAGTTTGTCCACCAGATGGCATCCATCTCATTTCAAAAATTGCTTTTATGAGGCCTAGGCTTGACTCTAAAATGAAATACAGCTTTTAAAAAAAAAATTAAAAAAAAATTCTATTATGTTCAATGGGGGGAAATTTTGTCATAATTATTGCGTTAATACTAATTATATTTTTTTGTTATTCTTGAAATTTTCTCAAAACACCAAAAAAAGAAAAGAAAAAATATTATAAAAAAACGAGTAAAAAAAAAATGTTTTTTTTTGTTTTTTTTTAAATATGAATCCCGGCCTTTGGGTCCATTTGGACCCAAACACCCCGAGTGTGACTCTGAAACGAACAACCCCGGAGGGTTAACTTCTTCTGTATAAACACGTGCTAGAGAGAAATGTAAGATACTGTAACACATATGTCAATGGAAAACATTTATTGTAAGGAATAAATGAACACTGGAGTTGGTGAAGCACTATCAAGACTAAAAATAGAGGTTGTTTTGAATACAGATATATATACAATATATAAACCTCTGGTAATGAGAGAGGTTTGTTTCTGTGTTTCGTTTTATTCTTGTTTTTGTTCTTTGTAATACATGCAAAAAACACATTTCTAATGCATTGTATGATCTTATGGATAATTGTAACAACAGTATATTATCTATTCACTGAACTCGCCATTAGAAAATATAATGCATCAAAACACGACAAAATCAATTTCAGATCTAACAAGAAATCTGCACATTTTGTAACGCATTTTAACTTTAGTTATAAGTAAATATGAAAAGATATAACGTGCATAATTATCCATAAGGGCTTACCAAAAAAGTAATATGCAACAAAAAAATGCATCTCTAGCAGTTATTTTAATATCATTGAGATACTGTTATAGTTTCTATTAATATTTTAAATATTTATATTTTTTATTTTTATATACAGTATTTTATGATTTCATTTGTAATTTTAGTTAAAGTTGTAGTTGTCTGTATATCCATATAGTTTTTATTAATGATTTTGTTTCATTTTAGTTATACATCAAGTTAAACTAAATAAAAATGACAAATGTTGCCTTGGCAACGAGCTGAAATAATATGCTCTATATTTAACTTTATTTCATTTCAAGCATCAAAATTGTTTGTATGTGTGTAAGTTTAGTAAGGGCCTCGGTAATACAGACCCTTGAACACACGACTGGTTCATACCGGTGTAGGGATCATCCGTGCCTGACTGGTGCTTGGTCTCAATCAGGTCCAGTGGCAAGCGGCTGTGGTGCAGCGGCTGAACGGTCAAACACTCGGCGAGCCCGTCCTGACTGCGTCTCAGCTGCATCACAACAAACACACACACTATCTCAACACCACACACTTTTACACTTCTGTTTCCACGAGACACTGGCTGGACTGGGAACGCTCGTTTGCTAAAAAATTTTACAGGAGGGGAAAGGGCATTTCAGAGGTGGAGAAAGTGATGCTTTTGAGGACAGATTATGAAGAATAAGATCTGGAATACTGTGCACTTTGTTCATCGATTATCGATTAATTGTCGACAAGAATTTACTCGATTAAATTAATTTAATTGTCGCCTAATTGAACATTGCGAACATGACTCGATGTTCTCGCGCGAGGGAAATGCACATTGTACCGGATGTTATTAAAAGTGCACATTATTCAAAATTATTCTAGTTTAACATATGGAATAACGTGCACTTCGAATAAAAACATCTGCAATACCGTCCTCTTCAAATAACATTTTGGAAAACACGTTCACAATAAGACCAAGAAAGTAAATAATTTTGATTTCACAGTGATTTAATTGACTGCATTTACTTTCCACATCTTATTAAAGCACATCGATAGATAAAAGGCCTGGATAATTGGCGCATAATCGTTTGCCTAATTGAGCTGAATGTACAGTAATTAATCATAAGCATATGGTTTAATATCACAGCTTAAAATATCCCTGCGTTTGGAGCTCTGGACCTGCAGGGCCTCGTGATTATATTTAGTGTCTTTAATAATATATTCGGAGTAATTCCTAAAGTGAGACAGAGCTGATGTACACAGGCAGGACAGATCCTGTACACACGGGTGGACGAGTGTTTTCTATTCTTCTATTTTCTCTCTCCCAGAAACCGTGTACCTGAGGAGTCCGTATCTATGGTGACGTGACCTTTATTTGGTTGCTCTGTGATAATGAACGGCTCCTACACACGCCTGCTAACAAGTTACAAGTTTAGAGACTTCGTTATCATCAACGCCCTTCTTGACAGATCTCACACGTTTTGTACATAAGAGGACAATGGTTGCATGTTGTACAATCTTCTTCTGAGCGAATAAACTGGATAATTCACCCAGAAATGCAGATTTTGCACAGGTGAAACTCAAAAAACTTGAATATGGTGCAAAAGTTCATTTATTTCAGCAATTCAACATAAAAAATTAAACTAATATAGACTCATTACATGCAAAGTGAGATATTTCAAGCCTTTATTAGTTATAATTGTGATGATTATGGATGAACACGATATTATAATTTTTCGAGTTTCACCTGTATTTACTCGCCTGCCAAATCTATATGTTTTCTTTTTGTGTGTGTGGAACAAAAATGATCATTTTTGAAGAATCTCAGTTGCCTTTGTTTACATAGAAAGACTTAAAAACGGCAAGAAGTACAAAAAAACACCATAAAATAGTTAGTATAATAATTCAAAATGAAAATAATTCAAATGTTTTTGAAAGAAGCCTTCACCAAGACTGCATTTATTTGATCAAAAATACAGTAAAACTTGAAATATAAAATAAAACTTGAAATATTATTCCAATGTAAATCCGCTGTTTTCTATGTGAATATACAGTAAAGTGTCATTTATTCCTGTGAATTTTCAGCATCATTACTCCAGTCTTCAGTGTCACATGATCCTTCAGAAATCACATACATATATATATATATATATATATATATGAGTAATTATATTTCACAGTTTTTACAGTATTTTTGATCAAATAAATGCAGGCTTGGTGAACAGAAAAGACTTTAAAAAATTGTATTTGAATTATTGTAAACTTTTGACGGTCTCAGACACTTTCACATACTGTAGTGCCGGTCCGTATCTCGGCGTGTGGTGTGTGAGGGCGATGTAGAGTGTGTGTACAGAGCTGAGCCTGAGTCTGACGTGCTTTAGCGATGCTTGTACCTTTTTTCTGGCCTGTTGCTCCTTCAAGGAGTGAGATTTGATGTGTTTGCGCAGAGAGCTGGGGTCTGTGTAGCGTTTGCTGCAACCCTGGATCTGACACGCGTAGGGCTTCTGCACACACACACACACACACAGGTTTGTTTTGCTGTATTTGTGAGGGCATTCCATAGGCGTAATGGTTTATATAATAGACAAACTGTATTTTCTATCCCCTTACACTAACCCGACACATCACACACACACACTAACCCGACCCTTTCCCCTAAACCTGTCCATCACACACACATTAACCCGACCCCTAAACCTCCCCATCACTCACACACACACACACACACACACACACACACACTAACCCTACAACTAAACCTGCCCATCACACACATTAACCCTTTCCCCTAAACCTACCCATCACACACACACACACACACTAACCCAACCCCTAAACCTGCCCATCACACACACGCATTACCCCGACCCGAGTGTGTGTGGCTCACCGTGTCGGTGTGTGTGCGCTGGTGTTTGGCGCGGTCGCTGGAGTTGCTGAAGGCCTTCAGACAGCCGGGCTGCGGACACACGTAGGGCTTCTCTCCCGTGTGGCTCCTCAGGTGGATCTTCAGGTTCTCCAGGCGGGAGAAGGCCTTCTGACAGCCCTCGAACTGCCCAGAGGAGCACAAAGGTCAACCACAGGGTCACAGGAACACAGCTGCGCTACACCACACATCCACCAGGAGGGGGCAGTGTTTCGCTGCTCAACTAACCCGTCTGTGTCTCTCTCGTTATTTTCATTAGTTCTCTAATTGTATTATTTTGTGCCATCTGTTAGATGAAGCCGACCACACTATTCCCTGTGCGTATATCATTATGAGCGTATAACAATAACAGGCGCCGGTTGCATTAAATATAAACTTAATAGGGCTTCAGAGTTTCAGTTTTCATGAACGCTTTGTCATAACATCAAAGCATGACATCACGAACGTTTGGCTTCGTCGTCATCAAAAGAACAGCATTCATTTGAAATAGAATATTTTGTAACATTATAGATGTCTTTACTGTCACTTTAAATGAATAAAAGTCAATAAAAAAAAATCAGCTATTCAATTATTATTACTGCAAAAAATATTTGTCTTACTCAGTAAGACGTTTCCAGTCCACATATCTACAAATTCTCACATCAAGATGCATTTACTAGAGGAGTAAAATGCCATGAGATATGAAGTCTTGTTTTCTGGGGGTAATAAATCAAAAATAAAGTGAGTTGTTGCTTAAAACAAGCAAAATGATCTGCCAGTGGGATAAGAAATATAATCTTAATTCAAACAGAAACAATATTATTGTTCTGACCCATTGCCAGATCGTCTTGAATTTGTTGCTCAAGTAAATCAATAATAAAACAAGACTTAATATCTCAAGACATTTTACTCTTGTAGATATTTGGACTGGAAACAAGACAAAAATACTAAGTAAGAAAGGCATTTTTTGCATTGTTAAATAAGCAGTGTAGGGACACTAATAGGCGAGGTGCGTCACATTTAATAAGGCGTCAGTTTAGTAGTTTCACAGTTAGCTCTAGTTTTGGGGAGCGTGTCGAACCCTTCATCAGAAGCTTGACTAATTAAATGACATCATGAGTATTTGCTTCATCTCGCAAGAATGTGACATTCCTGATCTTTGTCCTTTCGGATGTGCGGATGGGAATGCCGGCGAATCACGGACGCGTGAACAAATGCAATGACCTCATTTGATTCTTTCAGAAAATATGCTTTAGAAAAAAATAATTACCATCAGAAAACGCCTTCTCCGGCTCTGAGCTCATCTTATCCAGCAGGAGCCTAATGAAGGTGGACATTAATAGTGTTGCTGTCAGCGTGTTGTGATTGCTTTATAATGAAGTGGTTATTTTAGTTGATTTAGCAGCAGATATGAATACAATAGCCGTGTTGTGTGTAGGCGATATTTAATCACGAAGCTGGAGTTGATCTTTGCGAGGGTCTGTAATTGACTCTAAATACTCTAGGTGTGTTCAGTGAGAACAGAAAGATCTGCGCTCGTGATCCGTCTCTTCTTTGGATTGTTTCTGAAGTCGGTCGTTGTGGCGTTTCTTCACCTTTCCGTTCCCAATTAATATTTTTTAATTTTTATTTACAAACAATCCTGAATGATAGGCACTGCACTTACAAATGAGCTGAACCCATAAAATTATTTTAAAAAATTATAGTCCGGGAAGCTTACTGTATTTCATTTTGATAATATTTTTTCTATTTTTTAATGTCATTTTTTTATTTCCCTTTAAATTAATAGATTTGATCAATAAATATTAAATAAATATCACATTCCTCACATTCTTTGGTAACACTTTATTTGAAGGGGACTGACACGACACTGTCATAAGACTGACATAACACCTATCATGAACATGAAGGAGTCTTTATGAATGTTTATGACTTTTGTCTTAAAGTGTCATTCGGTAAATTATGACACTTTTAATGCAAAGTTGACATTGTTTAAATTGTCTTTGTTATGACAACTTGACATTAACACAGACAGAAATTTCTTTGTTATGACAACTTGATATTAACCAAGAAATCATAACCTGTCACAAATATGTCATAACAGGTCTAATTATCAAACTTAAAGAAGTTATTTATCTTTGTGTTAACATTACATTACCCTGTCATATGTGTTTGGTTTTGACTTTGGCCGTCATGACTCCATTATAACTGTGTCATGAATATTTGACTTGTCCTCAAGTAAAGTGGAACACATTGTATAAGGGTTATTACACTGTCAAATGCTTTAACAACAGTGTCATTAATATTTCCCCTTACCTCAAGTAAAGTGGAACACGTTGGACTAGTTATAAAGATGTCAGGTTGACAGGTTATGATTTCTTGGTTAATGTCAAGTCATAACAAAGACATTTTAAACAATGTCAACTTTGCATTAAAAGTGTCATAATTTACCGAATGACACTTAATGACAACAGTCATAAACATTCATAAAGACTCCTTCATATGTCATGTTTATGACAGTGTCATGTCAGACCCCTTCAAATAAAGTGTTACCCATTCTTTCAACTTAAATTTAGAATAAATCATGCATAACCCTTTTAATTCAGCTCTAAATATCTTACATTGAGTGTCTTTGTGGACCTCTTGTGGAAAATGATTAATATAACATGGTATTTCATAACTCTAGATGGCCTTTCAGCTCTATATGGAGCAAATGAGCTGTTCCGCTGGGTCCTAAAGTCAGTTTCTCTTCACTATGCTATCAGGTACACATGTAGACATTATAAAAGATTTATTTTGGTAGACTTTTAGTTTGAATTTTGAGCATTTTTAGGTTTTTCGATGTGTACTGAAGCATTCCTAAGGGGGTCAGATTGACCCGAGAGAAGTAAACAGAAGTAAAACTCCTCGAATCCATTCAATTGTTTTTTTGTTGCTGCTGCTGTTGTAATTTTGTGGTTCAAGTGTGACAATAATCCTAGGGTCTTGGATCTCTCTGATAAACACTCAAAAAATATAGTTTTGGGTCAAAATGACCCGAGGGAAGGATGATTAATTAGTGGCGTTAATCACCAGCACAGAAACAGTGTATCCCACATAGGGCTGGGAAACGATTAATCGCGATTAATCACATCCAAAATAAAAGTTTGTGCTTACATAATATGTGTGTGTAGTGTGTATAATTATTTTGTATATATAAATACACACACATGCATGTATACATTTAAGAAATATTTGCATGTGTATACTTTATATATTAATATTGTACATAAATATAAATATTTGATATATTAATAACACTTTTTTCTTAAATATATACATGCATGTGTGTGTATTTATATATACAAAATAATTATACACACCACACACACATATATTATGTAAACACAAACTTTTATTTTGGATGCGATTAATCACGATTAATCGTTTCCCAGCCCTAATCCCACAGCATTTGAATGATTCCTCAAATCAAGCATGTTTTTATTTACTAACCCAGACAGTGTCGGCCCAGATCCGGCCCACATCCGGTATTTGTGGATTCCACTTGCAAGTGAAAAAAATCCCACATTGAAAGAGACATAAAGTCTAGACTTGTCCATCCTAGTCTTATCTAGTCAGATCCTCGTTCCTACAGGCCGCAGAAGACTGACCTGGGACCGTTTATCTCCAACCAGGAGCCATTAAGCTTCAACGGTAATAACTACAGCCGCCTAATTTCTAGCAGATCCTGAAAGAGCTCAGCTATCCCACCAGTCCTCTGGCTCACGGACACCAGCCTCAGAAAACAGCAGACCCATGAGCATTGAGACCAGGCCAGCTGGGAGAGCCGTCTGTGCACTCCAGGACCTTTCACAGGGACTTTATTTAATAAAGCTTGGCCGTCGGGAGAGAGCGAGCCCTGAATAGATGTCAACATGAGCGGCTCCTCCGTGTGCCAGGGCTTTGGCATCACCCAGACAACTACAACTGCTCCATTATCATCTACGGGTAGGAACAGCCAGAGAATTATGTGTGTGTGGACAGGGTTCGTTGTTTGAAGTGACAAATTATTGCAATTGCTCGTATGATAGAACAGAATGTGAGGCCGTTGCGTTTTTATGTGGGCTTTAGAGTGAAGGGTCCATCAAAATCATAAGGAAATCGGAGGATCAGTCACATGATCAAAACAAGTGAAACCAAGATGGTTGGATAGATAGATAGATAGATAGATAGATAGATAGATAGATAGATAGATAGATAGATAGATAGATAGATAGATAGATAGATAGATAGATAGATAGATAGATAGATAGATAGACAGATAAACAGACAGGTAGATAAACAGACAGACAGACAGACAGATATATAGACAGACAGAGAGATAGATAGACAGATAGATAGATCGGCAGATACATAAACAGATGGATGGACGGACGGACGGACGGACAGATAGATAGATAAACAGATAGATAGATAGATAGATAGATAGATAGATAGATAGATAGATAGATAGATAGATAGATAGATAGATAGATAGATAGATAGACAGGTAGATAAACAGGTAGATAAACAGATAGACAGACAGACAGACAGACAGACAGACAGACAGACAGACAGACAGACAGACAGATAGATAGATAGATAGATAGATAGATAGATAGATAGACAGGTAGATAGACAGGTAGATAAACAGGTAGATAAACAGATAGATAGATAGATAGATAGATAGATAGATAGACAGACAGACAGACAGACAGATAGATAGATAGATAGATAGATAGATAGATAGACACACAGATAGATTTGTTCAATTCGTCCTCACAGACCCTGAGTGTGTGTGTGTCAGTGTTTCGTCCTCACAGACCCTGAGTGTGTGTGTGTGTGTGTCAGTGTTTCGTCCTCACAGACCCTGAGTGTGTGTGTGTGTCACTGTTTCAGTTCTCCGGAGCGTCCGCAGAAAACAACACACGCGCTTTACACAGGAATGACTTTTAGTTTTGTCGTTTGCTTCTGAACACTGGAAACCCATCCATCTGTTCCCGGAGTCATGGCAACAGCAGAGGTTTCTGGTAATGAGTAAGAGTGCGGAGCTAAAGGTTGACCACAGGTATGTGTGCGCTATTAATGATTAATAAACTCAGATCCGTGAAGGGAAATAAATATTTCACCTCTTACTAACACACTCCTCAAGAAAATACACAACATCAGAGAAGACACAGACGGGTTTTCCTTCTCTAGTGCCGCTCCTCTGCCGGACGTGTGTTCACTGCATCTCTGCTAGTCTTGCTTGTTCAGTGATGACGTGTAGGAACAGCCTAGCTTTGAGTTTTGCACGCATTTGGTGCTAAATATCAGTAATAAAAATTAAAGTTTTTAATTTCCTTTTTACCTCCAGCATTACTGAGTTGCATCTCAGAGCTTTCTAAAATAAAGCACAGCAACTCTCAGGGCTTTATTCTCTTAACCTATCTGTCACATACTTTAGTAATCATCATCAATTAGGTATAGACAAACGGACTGTCAGACAGACAGAAAGAGACAGATAGACAGGTAGATAGTCAGACAGACACATAGATAAGACAGGTAGTTAGTCAGAAAGACAGATAGATGGATGGATGGATGGATGGACGGACGGACAGATAGATAGACAGATATAAAGAGACAGACATACAGATAGACAGGTAGATTGTCAGACAGACATCCCTTTACGGTTTGAGTTTTACATTGGTTGTTTTAGAGCAGCTCCTGCTCACTGTATCTCTGCAGGACTCTGGTCTATACAGCAGTAATGCACCGTCACGTCTCTGACTGAGTGCAGCCTGTGTCTGTGACTCCGGGTCTCTGCCAGCGCTCACATGCCAGGCTTCCTGCCTTTTTAAAAACTGCTTAATTGCACAAACGCCATGTCAATTATCCAGGATAATCACTAATTAGCTGATGGCGGGAGTTAAAAGAAAGAAGAAAAACCTCACAGATGAAGCGGACTGCAGCACCAGTGTGTGTGTCTGCATTGTGTGTGTGTGTATATATATATATATATATATTAGGGCTGTGCAAAAATTAATTGCGATTAATCGCATCCAAAATAAAAGTCTGTGTTTACATAATATATTTGTGTGTGCTGTATATAATTATTTTGTATATATAAATACCTATGAATGCATGTATATATTTAAGAATTATTTGCGCTTAAATTCTGTATATATATATATATATATAAATACATGATCTATATTATATAAATATAAATATTTTATATATGAATAACACGTGTGTATTTATATATACAAAATAATTATATACAGCACACACAAATATATTATGTAAACACAGACTTTTATTTTTATTTTTTAATCGCAATTAATTTTTGCACAGCCCTAATATATATATATATATATATATATATATATATATATATAGTATATATAGCAAAAACATGGGTATATATAGCCTAATTTTATGTAATGTACATGTATATATATATGCTTTTTCTATACCTTCCAAAACTAATGTATAACTGTGTGTTTATCTTCTGTTTGCTGTAATCCACAGGTGTGCCTGAGCTGGTGTGTAATGAGGAGTGACTCACGGAGCACTTGTTGGGCTTCTCCCCGGAGTGGACCCGCATGTGTATGAGCAGCTTGTAGCGCGCGTTGAAAGGCTTGTGTTTGCGCGGACACGCGGCCCAGAAGCAGGTGAAGTCCTCACCCTTACGCTGGTCCACGTGGACCTTCTCGATGTGCTTGACCAGCTCGTCCCGCGGCCCGAACACAGCGCCACAGTCCAGCCAGCGGCAGCGGTGACCCCCGCTCGGGTCCTCGTCCTCGTCCTCCTCCAGCATGCAGGGAAGAGCCATCGAGCTCTGAGTGTGCGATCCTCGAACGTGAGCGTTATATGGAGGCGGAGGCCCTCGAGGAGGACTGGGCGTCCGGATCACAGCGGAGAACTTCAGCTGTATTGAAGGCGAGTGTTTGTTTTGGATCTGGTGTGCGGGGAGAAGCTGCGGCTCCACCACTAGATTGGTGAACTGATCTTCGATTCCCTCTAAATTCTGCATTCGGAGACTCTCCGAGTCCGTTTGGACGCACACACTCTTGTTCGTGTGTTTTCCATGGTTCGGATGAGGGATGCAACTTCCTCTGACTCCCAAAAAGTGTCCGCAGACGTCAGACTGCAGTGGCGAAGGAGTCCCTGGTGGAAGAACAGGTATACTTTATTGTATTGCTGAGTTAGTCTGTACAGAGGCATATTGCATTCACTTGAAGAAAAAAAATCCACTCTGTTTTTCTGAATTAACAAGTTAATTATCCCAGAATTATGATTTATTTTGCTCTGTTTTCCTGAATTAATGAGTTAATTTTTCATGAGAAAAAAAAGTTTTTTCTCTGTTTTGAGTAACGAGTTACTTCTGTAACGAGTTTATTCAGAAAAACAGAGCAAAAAAAAAAAATTCCATGAAAAATTAACTGGTTGATTCAGAAAAACAGAGCAAATAAAAAATTTCATGAAAAATTAACTGGTTAATTCAGAAAAACAGAGCAAATAAAAAATTCCATGAAAAATTAACTGGTTAATTCAGAAAAACAGAGCAAATAAAAAATTTCATGAAAAATTAACTGGTTAATTCAGAAAAACAGAGCAAATAAAAAATTCCATGAAAAATTAACTGGTTAATTCAGAAAAACAGAGCAAATAAAAAATTCCATGAAAAATTAACTGGTTAATTCAGAAAAACAGAGCAAATAAAAAATTTCATGAAAAATTAACTGGTTAATTCAGAAAAACAGAGCAAATAAAAAATTTCATGAAAAATTAACTGGTTAATTCAGAAAAAAAGAGCAAAAAAAATCCATGAAAAATTAACTCATTAATTCAGAAAAAGAGAGCAAAAACTTTTTTTCTCATGAAATATTAACTCATTAATTCATAAAAACAGAGCATTTTTTTTTCTCGTGAAAAATTAACTCATGAATTCAGAAAAACAGAGCAAATAAAAAATTCCATGAAAAATTAACTTGTTAATTCAGAAAAACAGAGTAGATTTTTGTTCTTCAAGTGAATGCAATACGCCTCCGTAAAGTCTGGGACAATTAATATAATATTCAGCAATATTACTGATCTCCTGCACTGACTGAGCTGGACGATGACATCACGGTTTACTCCAGCACGGCTGTACATATATCGCTTAAAAACTGAAACTAATATATTATATAGACTGATTACATGCAAAGTGAGATATTACAAGCCTTTATTTGTTATAATTGTGATGTTTATGGATTACAGCTTGTGAAAACCCCAAATTCAAAATTAGAATATTGTGAAAAGGTTTTCATAGCTGTAATCCATAATCATCACAATTATAACAAATAAAGGCTTGAAATATCTCACTTTGCATCTAATCAGTCTATATAATATATTAGTTTCACATTTTGAATGACTGAAATAAATGAACTTTTGCACCATATTCTCAGTTTTCAAGTTTCAGCTGCATATATAAATGAACTAAATTAATAACTTTTTTTACAACAGAAATAAACCATCACTGAACTGACTTAAGCTAGACTGTGATACATATATATACATATGAAGACTTCAGATGCAAAAGCCTCTAAATGCCATTTGAAATTTTCTTCTAAAATGACCATTTTTATCAAACTTGTATATTTAAGTTCAGAAATTTCACTTAAATGACAATTAATAGGTAATCTTCATTACCGAAACACTCTCTGTGACTGTAATCTCCTGTTCTCACTGTAACGCTGCTGTGAAACTGTCGTTAAAGCGCTGTATAGATGAACTTGACAAGTATACTTAACATGTTTTTTTCTCTCCAGGGGTCGGACACGATGCTGCCGGAGAGTTTCGAGACCCGATGATATACGCCACCAGAGATGTCGGGGAGGTTCTGATGATGGAGTTGAGGTCGAGTCCGAGCCCGTCCGAGAGAGGAGACAAGGACAGCGCTCTCTTCTTGGAGCGGGACGAGAGGCTGTGGTCCTCCGTGAACAGGTAATGCGGGAGAGACGGCGGGTTGGAGAGGGACTCTGGCACGAGGTCCGCCGGTTCCGATGTGTGTGTGAGACCCAGAGGAGGCAGAACCCGGTACCCGTACGGCCAGTCCAGCTTCCCGCTGCGCATCGACTGGGTCTCGGCGAGGCTGAGCGTCGTCGAGGCTAAAGACTCTCGGGACAGCAAACACCTGCAGTAGATCATGGTATTACTGTCATTCCAGAGCTGTTATTTTATTATATTTTGAATATAATTATATTTTATATAATTATATAAAATTAGGGCTGTCAAAACGATTAATCGCGATTAATTGCATCCAAAATAAAAGTTTGTGTTTACATAATATATGTGGGTGCACTGTGTATAATTATATATATATATATATATATATATATATATATATATATATATATAAATACACAAACATGCTTGTATATATTTAAGAAATATTTTCATGAATACTGTATATAGATTCATATATAATTTATATTATATATAAATATAAATATTTTATATATAAATAAGTTTTTTCTTAAATATACATGCATGTGTATGTATTTATATATATATATACAAAATAATTATACACAGTGCACCCACATATATTATGTAAACATGAACTTTTATTTTGGATTTGATTAATCGCGATTAATCGTTTGACAGCCCTAATATATATGTATTTATATGTATGTATATGTTCAATTTCTTTTTACGTGACTTTTGCAGTGCATTTCAGATTCAGAGAAGTCATGGATCAACATGAATGTGAGTAAATTATGATGAGCCAGGATTGAATATGTAGAAGCTTAAAGTAGATGTGAGATTTGAGAGCTTTGGAGGGGGAAATAATGACTCGTATATTAATCTATTTGGCATCTAGTGCAAAAGTCATATGTGTGTTTGATGATGTGTTCTCCGTAAGGATATTTACCTGGCATCAGTGAAGGGAACGGCGAGTGAGTGAGGCGGGTTGTTTTGGGCTGAAGTTTGAGTGACGGATGGAGGAACCGGACCCAGACTGTGGACCAGCATGGCGTTACTCGTCACCTGCAGGTTTGAGCTGCCGTTCGGCCCGAAAACATTTCTGTTCATCCCCAAAGACAAGTAACCTGAGAAAGAGTCATGACACATTTATAACCCATGACTGAATGAAGATAATTCACGCTTGTATTATATAAAATCTTCTGTCCAGAAGTCACGTAATACTTAAGTTCAGACTGTCTGAATGAAATCTTGCCATTAAAGAGCAGGAAAAGCTGGCAGTAAAAGACTCCAGCAGAGAATAATGATCAAGCGGTGCTTTCAGTCGATCAGAGGCGGTTCTGCCCTACAGATATACTTATTCTCCTTCCTTCTATTGCATAGGCAAGTTTATTTATAAAGCACATTTCATACATTATGGCAGTGGTTCTCTGACTTTTATGTTTTTTTTTTTTTTTTTAATCTGTCACTTTTTACCCAGCCGTCCAATCACAGTGGAGGAGGGGCGGGACTGATATCACACCGACCAACTGAAACAACATTTTTTCTGTACAACGACATCAACCAGCAGAACTAACCGAAGTTACCGAACTAAATGGATGAAAATTAATTTTAAGTATGAAACAAATTATCTGCGAATTAAACTGTGCTGCGGATATAGTTTAAATCTCACAATTCTTACTTTGTATTAGGGCTGTGCAAAAATTAATTGCGATTAATCGCATCCAAAATAAAACTCTGTGTTTACATAATATATTTGTGTGTGCTGTATATAATTATTTTGTATATATAAATACACACACATGCATGTATATATTTAAGAAAATGTGTTATTCATATGTAAAATATTTATATTTATATAATATAGATTATGTATTTATATATATTTACAGAATTTAAGCGCAAATAATTCTTAAATATATACATGCATGCATAGGTATTTATATATACAAAATAATTATATACAGCACACAAATATATTATGTAAACACAGACTTTTATTTTGGATGCGATTAATCGCAATTAACTTTTGCACAGCCCTACTTTATATTATGCATTTCTGACTTTATAACATGCAATTGCGACTTTATATCACGCACTTCTGACTTTATCTGAATCATAGCAACGAAACGTCTCAACTGAAGAAAAAAAAATGCTGCGCTGCCAAAATGCTCTCAAGTATGGAAGCTTGTTTCTGCCATAGAATTAAAAATCTAAAATGTAATTGTGACTTTTTATCTCACAATTCTGACTTTTTTTCTCTCACAATTGCGAGTTTACTTCTCGCAGTTCTGACTTTATTTCTCAGAATTGCGAGATATAAAGTCACAATTGCGTGTTATAAAGTCAGAAATGTGAGATTTAAACTATTCTGAGGGGGGGGAAAAGTTAGTCTTTTTTGCCCTTAGAATTGGCCTGATAAGTCGCAATTGCGAGTTTATATATCATAATTCTGAAAATGTCAGAATTTCAACATATAAACTCTCAATTATGTGTTATAAAGTCAGAATTGTGAGATGCAAACTCACAATTGCAAGAAAAAAGTCAGAATTGTGAGATAAAAAGTTGCACTTCTGTCTTTTTTTCTCAGAATTCTGACTTTATATCACCCAATTCTGACTTTATATCACCCAATTCTGACTTTATATCACCCAATTATGACTTTATATCTTGCAATTCTGACTTTATAACACGCAATTTTGAGAAAAAGTCGCATTTATTTTTTTATTTTTTTTTATTCAGTGGCGGAAACAAGCTTCCATACTCAAGCGTCCAAAGCTAGGTGTTTTCAGCAGGCTAAATAAATACGCTTCGGTGGACACACGGCCTGAGACTGTTTTTCTAACGCTCCAGTTAAGTTGTGATGTTCTGAAAATATCCAGTTCTTAAATGTTTTCACCGTTAAGTGAACATTCTATTCTTCACACATTCTGGAAATGTTACTTTTAAATGTCCTCTGAACATTCCGAAAGTTGTTACATTTAAAAAACGTCATATCTCGGGTAAATGTTTCCATGATTAACGTAGAAATAAAGTTTTTGTGTTAACGTTTCGAACATTATTACAGACCAGAAAACGTTGAATGAACGTTCTATTAACGTTACTGGAAGAATTGTTCATAATTCTGAGAATATTTCCTTGTTACTGCTTATTCAACCTTTGTGGAAGAAAGTGTTTTATTGTTGTAGATTAGAAGCAACTTCACCAGAATGTCTTAAGTTTGCAAATTACACATACAGAATGCAGACATTTCAAGATTGCTTTTCAAAGCACAAGAGAATAAAGATGGCCTCTGCTGTCTTCTCATGCTTAGCAGATTTATATATTGAGTTGAACATTTCATTAAAGGGAACTTTCTTCCCTATTGTGCCGTATATCCGAGTGAAACGCTTCTGGAACAAGAACAAATGTGGGCGGGGCTTGATTTTATCCGTGGGAACTGATTGGATGGTTGTGTTGTTTTGTTATTGGTGGGGTTGTGCACAGATAAATCGTTTCTAATAAATACTTCAACATTCCATAAAAAGAATTGTCCACTTTGATTTCAATGGCGACTTTATATTTTTGCCAAAATAATGATATAACAGGCAGATGGCATCTAAAATACTGGGTTACAAATCACAAATCAATCTGTAATTTTCAGCATTTCAACTCAACATTTAATTTAAACCATGAATTTTTGTGATATTTCCGTTCTCTATTAAGCAGAAACACATGAATAGTCATGGAATTCCTATAAGTCAGAGAAGCGTTTCTGCTCTGTTAAGTACTAACGAGTTTCTCTCTCTGCTTCCATGGCTCATTTAGGTCCAAGATTCTGCTTCGTTAATCATCAAAAATATGAAAGCCAGGGCTTGGTCAGAACTGCTGGTCGATATTAAAATGAAATATATCAACAAGTGAGTAAATCTGTGTTTTTTGGGGAGGACGAGACCAGATGAGTCACTACATTTCAATAAAACAAGGCAGATTTATGATTATGACACTATCAATAACGGCTCACGTCAACTAAATCAAAATTGAACTAAAATGACACTTGTCTTCTGTAATGCTGCTTATAGCAGATATATATTGAAATATATCAGATATTAAACAGTATTTTTTCTTATTTATTACTGTGAAACTGCTTTGAAATGATCTGTAATGTATAAAGCGCTTCAGAAATAAATATGTCTTGACTTTAAGTAAACATTAATATTTTAGGGATGCACGATAAATCGGCCACTATCGGTATATGTTCATTTTTTATGTTATTGGCCTGATTAGAAAATTTGGCCGATATATTAAAACCGATAAATACTGGATTATTTCCTTCAGCTGAGACTCTTCAGATGCTGATTTTAAAATATGATTGAAATCACTTTAAAAAAGGACAATGCAGTGCAACATGTGGAGCTGTCATAACATTATAACGAGAACATCATAATTGTGTGTTTGGGACGTGGCTTTTATTGATGAGACTTTTGATTTTATAATCAGGCTCTCAAAAACTATATAAAAATTTGGATTTGTATATATCCAATATATCGGTTCTCGGCTTTTAAATATAAAGAGTTATCGGTATCGGCCAAAATTTTCATTACGGTGCATCCCTACACCATAATGAAAATGTGTTCCAACTCACTTTTATTGATGATTTTGATATAATTGTTCAATGATTAATTGATCTAATGGTGAAAATGTCTATTGGGGATCGATGACGTTGGCAGGAGGAAAGGCATCTCAAAGTACACCAGAAGTGTAAGTTCAGAAAGTAAATGGGTTTCATGTTGACTTTATGAACCTGTATTATATACATAGGACTGATTAAGTTCAATTCAAGTCCACTTGTGATGAAGGACCTGTTGTATCTGACAGTGCGAGAGGAACTGAAGGCTGGAAGTGCTATATAAGTGTGAGTGGGGATGTTGGATTGTCTCTTATCTAATACAAAGCATCATGTGTGGTGTTGTGGCTCACTGGGCTGAGCAGTGTGAAGCGCAGGGATGGAGATACGGCCTATTTCATCCTCACTGCGGACGTGTCCCTTTTACATTACGAACATCGCCTGTACTTTTAATGTGGAAGCTCATTTCTGCCACAGAGCAGAAAAATAAAAGGTAAACTGTGGTAATAAAAAAGGTAATTGTGACTTTTTCCACACAATTCTGACTTTAGCCACACAAGTCCAAGAAAAAAAAAATCATAATTGTGAGATTTAAAAAAAAAAAAAAAAAAAATTCCATGGCAGAAAAAAAACGAAATTTGAAGATGTTAACTCAGAATTCCAAGATGTAATCTCGCAATTAAAAGTTTATAACTTGCAATTGCGAGATAAAAATTTGCACATATGAGAAAAAAAAATCTGAATTGTGAGGTAAAAAGTCAAAATTACCTTTTTTTATTGTGTTGCGAAAACAAAACAAACAATTGCGAGATGCAAACACAAAATACAGTGAAAAAAGTCTGAATTGTGAGATGTGAACTCTCCAAATATGAGTTTATATTATCTTGCAATTAAGAATTTTTTTCTGTGGCGAAAACAAAAAAAGAACAGAATTGCTGGATGTAAACTTGCAAATGCAAAAAATTGGTCATTATTAGCTTTATTTTATTTATTCCATGGTAGGAAGGAAAGAAAAACATTTGAGAAACATAAACTCAGAATTCTGAGGTGTAAACTCACAGTTTCCATACTTTCAAAGCCATTGAACACGCCAGGATATTCTGTCACAGGAAATTCTATGCCTTTAAACTAGGGCTGTCAAACGATTAATCGCGATTAATCGCATCCAAAATAAAAGTTTGTGTTTACATAATATATGTGGGCGTAGTGTGTATAATTATTTTGTATACATAAATACACACATATGCATGTATATATTTAAGAAAAATGTGTTCTTAATATATCAAATATTTATATTTATACATAATATTAATTATGTATAAATATATATAAAGTATATACTTTCAGATTTTTCTTAAATATATACATGCATGTGTGTGTATTTATATATACAAAATAATTATACACAGTGCACCCACATATATTATGTAAACACAAACTTTTATTTTGAATGCGATTAATCGCGATTAATCGTTTGACAGCCCTACTTTAAACCTGAGGTGTTTATTCTTGATTTTTTCTTACCATTGTCCGTGCAGCTGGGTCGAACCGATTGTTTGGAAGAGGATGCTGGGAGTGAAAGCGACGAAGCTTGGTGACGTGACGACTGTGGAAAGCCCAATTTCCCATTGATCAGCACCTGGCGGCGGAGACTGAGGGCCGAGCTTCCAGAGGTGGAGTCGGGATGGAGAGACGGGGAAGAGGAGGGACCCGTGTGGATCCTCAGCTGAGGTACCTGAGCCATACCGCAGGGAGAAACCATCAGGTTACAGCCTTTCCCGTTCATGACCGTCACTGCTCCGATGGGGCGACACAAAACATCATCTTCAGATTTATGTCAGTCACCTGATGAACATGAAGACTAGTCAGATTTCCACAGCGAGATCCATTGTCACCGTCTAAAACGCGACCGCTCTCATGTTTCGCCACAGCAAATGTGTGTAAATTTTCTGTCATCTTTGAAGGACTGTGATGAAGTAACATATTTCAGCAACTGTGTGACAGTGAATTGCACATAACAGGCACAATACTGGTATCAATATTGGCACAATATCCGATAAAATGACTAAACTTACGTCATCGTGTTTAAATACCTCCGTTTCCTCAATCCACACAACAAAAAAATTATGAAAACTGTGTTTTCAAATTTATCCACTTTGGAAAGTGTTTTCGAAAAGCTTCATTTTCATTAATAAAAACAGTGTCTCAGTCTAGAGCAAGGCCAATACAAAACCGTATTAGTGTGAAGTACAAGGCCTAAATTTACCACTTTTACATTATTTGAATTATACTACATTAGTCATTCTTAAAGGTCAGATCAAGTACACAGAAAAAAAATGTTGGTGTAGAAACAATTTTACCTCAGAATTTGCTGGAAATTTCACAGTAAATTACAAAGAAACTACAAGTACACAGTAGTAAAACTGTGTATTTTGATGCTCAGGATGAACTAAACAGCATCAAAAAATATTTTCAAAAATTGGATGAATATTTTTAATGTTAACAGTGAGACAATAGGCCTCCAGTATGCACCCTTAACATTCAGTGTTTCTCAGAAGCGGAAGTTGTCATTGAGTAAACTTCTATAGCGGTGAATGAGAGACAACAACATATATATTTTTTTTTGCTTACCCATTTCACATAGCAAAAAAACCCAAAAAACTCTTTAATAGTGTTTCACAACTTTAAAAAAAAGAGAAATATTGATATTTGCAGTCAGAAGAGAGAAATCAACTTTGCTGTCTCTCACACAGCCACAGACACCTTCACAACAGTGTTAAATAGTTCATTTAATATAATACAATGTAATATAGTACACAGTATAATGTTATAAATTTTACTTTTTTAATTAATATAAAAAACTGCATGATTTGCGATATTTATGACCTTAAAAAGCTTTATCAGTCTGTGAAAAAGATTTCGTTTTATAAGTTGTTCGGTTTGCAATAAGTGTCATTACATTATTAGGCTACAATTCATTTTCTTACATCATTATAATTAGCCCATTAAAATCAATAATGATGAATAAACGCATTTTGATTTGATGGACAAACCGAAATCGCGCTTTCACGATCATCACTGAAACCGTCAAAACTTCAACCGTCTCTCTTCGCCCGCAAAATAATTTGAAATGCATTCAACTCGTTTAATTTTAAATTAAAAATGTAATCGCCACACTTTACAGTATAGTTGACGAAACACACGTCAGTTTAGCGTGTCCTAACTCCTACCTTGTTGTTAAACTCACCTGTTAAAGCCTCCTCCTCATGACACCTTTATGAAATAAACCAGCTCAGGCGATCTTCTGCCGCGGTGACGTCATCGTCGATCGGGAATTCGGGATCGATCTCGGAGTTTCAGCGGAGTTTCGGCGTGTTTATAGCGTGTTCATGTTGAGTGATTGTGATTGTGATTGTGAGCTGCTGCTGCCGCTGTTGTGTGTGGGTTGGTGATGGTTGTCATGGGCGGGTAGATCAGACTCATTTGCCCTTTTGGCCCACAGAACCTTCATCATGTGAATGTTTGCCCGCATTACATCATCATGGCACGCTTTTAAACACCATATTTGGATTCGTTTGCGATCAACGCGCATTATTGATGAGCAATAATTAAACAAGTGTTTGCTTACTGTAACTTGTTTAATAACTTTCAATGCATGACATACTTAAAATAGAATGCATAACTAATTTAAATGATTGCTCTCTTCTGATGTCTAGTTTCGAATAGTTTTGTAATGCAGCATCTTAGTGACCCTGTGTGTCTTTTGGCTTGAATGTGAATGCTTCCAGTAACATTTATTTTAATAAAGCAAAGGCCTAAAAATGATTGGTAACACTGACACAATAAGTCCTCATTAGTTTGAGCAATATTTTATCTTTGTTAATATTACCTAGTGAAAATATAATGTTAACTATAATGCATCAAAAGTTGTAGTAAATGCTGTGATTAACAGTAAATTGGAAGTATTGTTCATGAATGTAACCCTAATTGTAAAGTGTTACCAATGTTTTTTAAATGACCAATTCTTCAAGTTTTCTATCTGTTCGTCCAGATCCACCTGAGGCCGAGCTGTCTGACGTGGCTTTGCACTGATACCTGTGTGTGTGTGTGTGTGTTGGGTCCAGCTCTTCCACTGGCACTTTGAGTGTTTGCTCGGTGAGTTTGCTGCTTGTTCTCATGGCAACATGAATGTTTATTCTACAGGAGACTTGAGCGAATGCAACATCTAATAAAAGCTCTGTATTATTGTATGATTCAAATGGAGATGCTTTTGGTCTGGATGTATGGAGGCCGGTGTGTGTTCAGGCCAGGGTGACCAAACGTGAATGCTGGCCTCTAGTGGAAATCACAGGGCAGAAGTGACTGTAAGATGTAATAAATGTGTTTACACACCTGGATTCGCTCACTTCATTCATTGTATTCTAATTTGGGGGTTTGTGTTTGGCTCTATAATAATCTGTCCGCACTAATGCAGAGCTGAGACTGGATTGTTCAACAGTCACTAAGTGCAAATAGACTTCTGAAAGGGTTTTATTATAAACCCAGTATGGGCCGATATACCAGTGTAAAATAAATCGAATCTATTGAAATGAAAGGCTATTTTCATTAATTGAAATAAAACAAAATTAGTAATTCAGATAATACAATAAAAATGAGTAGTGCAATGGCAACTAACTGAAATAACATGTTTTTATTTTGAATTATTAAAAATGAAATAAAAATAGAAATAGCAAAAGCATAAAGCAAAATGACTAACATTTAACTAAAATTAAAATTTATACTAAAGTACTGAAATTAACATATCCTAAAATGACACTGGCTTTATTTAATGCTTAAATGAAATGATCACTTAATTGCTATAATAATAATTTACAAATTTCACAGATAAAAAAAAAATAGAAAGGCTTTCACTTCTTTTGGTGGGCGCAAATATTGAACTAAATTCTCAAAATGATCAATGCCATGTGAATTGCATTGCATTATTTAACCATTATAATGCTGGTGTATTTTTAATTGCAATATTTAACCATTTTACTGTAATGCTGATATACTTTTAATTGCATTATGTAGCCAAAATGTTTAGCACTGGTTTGTACAGTTGCAAAAGGTTTTTCACATATCTGTAAAAGTAAAGATGTAAAGATGTACATCTTAAAGATGTTTCAATCTTTCAGTTCTTAAAATAACCACTTTATGTTAGTATGAAGAACATTTTAAAATGTTAAATGTGCAAATATAAATGATTGTGCTGTGTTCAAATCTCCTCCGGTTGAAGAGAAGAAAGCCTGTGATTGGCTGAGATGTTTCTCCAGCAGAGGGCAGTGGAAGAACACACACTGCTGTGTTTTCATCTGAATTCATGTCCGTATTCAAAAAGAAGAACCAAATCACCTCGTCAATCTGTGTGTGTGTTTCGTGAGAAAGGAGTTTAGTAATAGCAGGTCTGGCACACATGTTCAGCGTATGACCCGTTACATGATTAATGTCATGCTCTGCTAGATTCATTATTCCTGTCATCATTTACATTAAGGCCCTCAGTATTCAAACACGATGGGTGTTTATGGAGAGCCCGAATGCAAATGTTCATGAAAACCCTTCCTCGATAAGTCAGAGACATACAGACGCGATGACCTCTCAGATCGCGTGCTGCATCTAAAGGTTTCTTCATGAATATAATGCCCAGACTGGAGGATCTCTCCTGTGATTAATCGAGAGCGCGACACCTGTTTTAAAGGCTCCCGGAACTCATTTCTGCTGGATAATGTCACACACAGGAGAATGTCACGGACTGAAGAACCGCTCACACGCCAACCAAAGGGATTTCTTCACTGCATTGTTTAATGGATTTAGTTTGGACTCTTTCTCTGCCAATTTTCCATCATTTATGACACTTCAGAAAATGAATGCATTTCCATATTAATATTTATCCATTTTAATGATGATATAGAATTGCATTATTTATCCATTATAATGCTGCAATGTTTAGCACTATTTGCAATTGCAAAACACTACTTTCAGGTTTCATATTTTAAAAATGACCAAATATAGGCCTAGACAATTATCACTCTATCACTACATTGAAGCTTGAGTTGAACAGATTATTAGACTATTGGAAAGACCAGCCACGAATCCACAGTCCCTCAGACTTTCTAGAAACTTGAGATAGGAGAGCACTTAAAGGTGCAGTGAGCGAATTCTGAGAAAGCAGCAGTAAGGGGCGTGTCCAATCATGAGGGGGAGGGGTCTGTGTTTGTGAATTTGGAGGCGGAGCTTTCAAGATAGGGGTGTGGTCCTCTTGGGGGAGTGTTTGTTGTGGTGATTACGGCAGCTTTAATGACATTAAAATGCAAATATATTTAGATTATTTTTCATTTGCACACTTTATCGAAATGCTCATGACTCAATACAAAGACAATAACATGCAGACAGACAAAAATAATAAATAAACAACAGATGAAGTGGTTAAAAGTAATGATAATATAACGTCATAATGAATACAGGCATGTAGAGTTGTTGAATATGTCTATAGTTACATTTTAGTTTTATTGAGAAACATTGTCTTGGCAACTAGTTGAAATGTTTTTATTTTATAGAAATGTATTTTATTTTAAGTAATGCACTTAAAATATTTTATATACTTTAAATATTTTTCAATGGTTAATGGTTTTAGTTCTGGTAACGCTTTAGATTACAGCCTGGATAGTACTGAATAATTAAGTTGAATTTACAATGTAACTTTTGTAATTATAGTGTACAAAGTACTACATGTATAAGGGAACAATATGTCAAGTTTGGGGAATAAAGGGAAAACAACCAGGAGAATTAAACAAATATTTTTTTTTTATATTTTATTATTATATTATTATAATAAAAATATTATTATATTTTTTAAAAAGCATCCAGTGTGTATTGGTTCACCATTATCACAAAAATGTATGTTCGTGCTAAATTGCTTCCAAATGTAAGTTTGTTGTATCATAATAGTTGAATAATACCCATTAGTTCTGTAATACTTACAGTATAAATATTTAAATTCTCCTGGTTGTTTTCCCTTTATTCCCCATATTGTTCCCTTATACTTACATGTAGGCTAAGTGCTTTTATAGGTACACTATAAATACCAAAAGTACACTGTAAAATCGCTTTAATTACGCAGTACTTTTCTGGGCTGTAATGTAAAGCGTTACCATATGTCTAATCATCTGTATGGTTTTTTATTAAGTTTTAGTTTATTTAGTTTTAGTTTCAACAAAAATGAAAAATGTTGAAAAATGATTTTAGTTAACAATAATAACCCTGAAATAGCTAAAAGGAAATTTATTTCTCATATTCTCTAATTTTGTTAATTTTAAAGCTGTACATCCAGTCAGACTTACAGACTTACAGTATTTTATCTGTTATTTGGAAATGTGTCTAACACAAAAATGCAACATTCTCTTGTTCTTGTGTTGTGACCTTAGAAAGATACTGTGACCCTGAAATCTTATCATGTGACTAAAGGAGACACACATACGGATCTGAAAGATCATGAAATCTGCCTTTATTCTGCTCATTTTTCATCATAAAATGTGTCATGAAGGCAACTGGAACTGCTATTCTGAGTTATTTATGGTTATTTGATTTTGAGGAGCATGGCGATTGATCAAAGTATATGATTTGATTTCGTTTTGTTTGCTTTTTATTGTGGCGGAGAATCGACCCTAGAAAACTGTGTTTGCGAGCGCCGTCTTTGCACAAAACTCGCATTAAACATCCTATGAAATTCACCGTGTCAACATAGTTCTTCAAAATCCAATAAAATATGTCAGCACAGTTTTCATGAACCCAATAAAGTGTAATTTTGAAGCGAGCAGTGTATGTGTGTGTGTTCTTTCAGGTCCTCTCCTGCTCCTCCAGGGTTATTACTCATGTTTTCCAAATTAAAAGCATTGAAAGCAACACTGTTAACGACTGACCGCTTTACAGTCGGAGCTCTTTGAGTCTGTGACGTTGCTGGCTTATAGTGAAAAGCTTCTGTTTTGTGCGGTGTCATACACATCATCATCATCATCCTGCAAAAACATTATTCATCAGTATTTTATCTCATTTTCCAGCACAAATATCTAAACATTCTTAAATCAAAATACTTTTTTCAATAAGTGACTGACAATATAACGTTTTCTGAAAAAAAAAAAATCATTTGAGTTTGTGCCTAAAACAAGAACAAATTTCTGCCAGTAAGGTCAGAAATAATCCACTTATTTTTTTTGACCCTATTAGCATAAATTTTACTGTAAAAATTTCACTGAAAAATTGTGGAATATTGGTTCAATAAATGACTTCCAAAAATTTTTCCCCATCAAAAAAGTCAGCCAAAGACAGCCAGTGCTGTCACAGTTCTGTCACTCTTGTCTGGGTTTAGGCTTGTTTGAGATGCCCCTCGCCTCGTCTGCAATGTAGTCGAGAGTAGGCTGCAGTTAGAGGAGGAGTGAAAAAAGCGCACAAGCCGGACAAATCTCGGTTCTCGCAGTGGATCCATAAGTGGATCAGACACCTGTGAGATCAAAGACTGATATCGGAGGTAATTTTAAGTTCTGTTGCTTTTATATGAAAATAAATATGAACAAGACACCCAAAGTACTTGTTCAATTAATTACATTCCAATTATGTGTTTATCAATATTTTTTCTTTAATACAGATATGTGTTTTTATATATTGTTTTAATAAAAATATAATGTGCATATTAATATCATGTGACATCACATAATAACCCATATGGCACTGTCAGAGAGTTTAATCACTCATAACAAATATGTATAGGCCTACACATAAAACGTGATATCAGAGTTTTAAAATCAAGCATGTTAAAAGAGAAAAATACATCACGGTTGTTTAAACCAATGAGCATTAAGCTGTGTTGTCAGCAAGTCGTTTCCCATCATGCTTTTGATCAACGCAGTCGGTGGAGAGCAACTGCGCGCGACTGCAGAATCCGACAGGTGCGCCTTGCGCTCGCGAGAGTTTTTTTTTGACATACGTCGACATCAGAGGTGTAGTGGTAAAAAAAGAGGTGGGTAAACTATAAATTCTGGTGGACCACGACGTGGTCACCATAAGGTGGGCCACTGTCTACCGGTGTATGTGTATCCTGATAACATTGCTATAGGGAGGCCTCGACATTAACCCTTTCAATACGCCTGTCCTTTGGACAAGTAAATCTGCCATTCATTTGTCTGAGTAAAAAAGTTGCTTGTCCGGATTTTTTATTTTTATTTTGTGTGTGTTCATTTATTCTGAAACAATATTTTCATCAGTGTTCAATCATTATTTTAATATCTGCACCTTTAAAGGGCATCCCCTCACCCAATTTTAGTAAATGTATGCTTCATCTTTCATTTTAAATTCTTAAATTTGATCAATAAATTCAATTATTTCGAATAATAAGACACTATGGGCTGTTACCCTAGGGGCTGATCAAATTAAATCATTTACACTGAAAAATAACAATTGCATAAAATAATGTTATGAAATTTATTTAAATAAGAAACTTGGAAAGAATGATACTACTTTTAAACATATAACACTAAATCGCCAGTAGGTGGTGCTAGGCGACCGTCTTAATGAGTGAGTCATTGATTCATTCATTCAAACGATTCGTTCAAACGACTGATCATTCAAGAAGGAGACCGATGTTTATGAATGGCTCATTGAATCTTTGACTCAATTGATTCGTTCAAAATGCTTAATCATTCAGTAATGAAAACACGTGTGAGATGAGATGCGCCGTGGTTTTGCTGTGATTATTGTTTGTAACTATTTTCGCTGCTGAAACAGAACAAAAACAGCCAATATTGCATCTAAAATGTAAGTGATTTATTTTTTACTGTTTATTGAACTGTTGTAGGAAATCAATGTCACATTTTCTATCGTGATGGTGTTCAGGAAAAATAATTTAGGTTGTTTAACATGTCAGAATTATAAAAACTCTATTTATATTTTATAGGCAGTAGAGTATGTTGTTAACTGAGTGTGTTGTGCGCTCATTTGTGTAGATTTCTGCTCGAGAGGCTGCGCGAGGGTCAACAGTGCTGCAACCTTACCGTCAGTAATAGTAAACACTGACAGTAATGCAGCGCAATATGAAAGAGTTCGTCTTAGTTTTTTCAACCTATGAAACTAATAATGAACAATATGAAACTAAAACGACACAAGCTTAATTTAAAATGTCTTATGAAATACATCCAGGATATTTTGAGGTGGATAAACGCAATTGAGAGGTGGATAAACGCACTTTGGAGGTGGGTAAACGCTATTTCCAAATTTGGGAGGTGCGTAAACAGCGTTTACGTGCGTTTAGCCTCCACTAAATCCCTGGTCGACATGACATCAGAGTCAGGCGGACCGTTCTCGGACACATTTCTAACCGGCATGCATCTCGCGCTTATCACCGGTGATCGGTTCTGCGCAGATTTTGCTCATCTCAAACAAGCCTTTTCTCTTGGTTTAGTGACAGAGCTGTGCCACTTGTTTGTCATGTGTTTGTTTAGTCTGGTCTGTAGTGAGCACATGGCTGTCATGTTATTTCCTTGTGCCATGTGCTCTCCTGTCTATTGTCTGTTTTGCGGTCCCTCCTTCAGTCTAAATGTATACTTGCTGTTACTATTCAATGGAATTTTCCAAAAAATTTCCATCGAAAAATCCATTTACCCAGTTAAGTCACTTGTGGTACAACGTTTTAAAGTGGACATTGAAGATATTTGTGCTTTTTGTAAAACCACCCCTGAGACAATTAAGCATTTTTTTGGGAATACCCCAAGACCCAAATGTTTTGGAAAGAACTTTGTAATTACTTGCAAAGTAAAGTTAGAACTCCTGTTAACTTTGAAGAAATTGTTGTTATGTTAAAATGTTTCTCTTTTGACGGTGAAAACACTGGCGTAGGAACCGGGGGGGACGGGGGGGACGTGTCCCCCTCAATATTGAAAAATGCGTCATGTGTCCCACCCAAAAAATTGCATACCTAACCTACCGCAGGAACACAAACTGTACATTTGGAACTTTTATTTTTAATGCGCGACAAAGAAGAGATTCGGTTTTGCCAGCAAGTCAAACCCTGAGTAATAGTTAGGGTTAAACCATTCTCTGGTTAAACCCTTAAACCCGGTTAAACCTTCCCATTTCATGTTTGAATAATCACCATTCGCTTCATGTAACGTTATTTCACTCACCGGAGCATCTGAATGGTAGAGAGAAGTTAACATTACACTAACGCACCAGCTTTGAACTGGAACCTACATGATTTATCTAATCATGTTACTTATAATATCACATACCTTTTTTGCATTTTTAATAAATAATAAACAGCAGTTTGAACTCTTCTCCTCTTTATTATTTCACACATCAGATCACTAACTCCAAAAACTCGCGACCATACTAAGTGCGCAGGACAGGACCCATCTACGGCAAGCCCCGAGGGGAAAAATACACTTGCATACACAATAAACGCTAGTACATCAGTACCGGTATTATAGTAACATACTTTGTTGGATTATGTCATTTACAATCCAAAAAAGTCTGTTACAATAATAATAATAAAAAAATATTTTGAGGACAGTTACACTGTATTGAGACAGTTGAGAAATAATAATATTTTTTACAGTTTTCAACAATAATTGTCATTATTGAACCCTTGCTCTTATTTTGTTTCTGATTTCTCAGTTTTCTCATTATTTTAGCAAATAATATATTTATATATATTTTTTGAGATGGTTTGTTTTAAGAAGTTTCAAAGAGTTAGTAAAAGAGTAAAGCAAAAGTTAAAACTTTTTTTAAGTAGGCATTCATTTTTTATTAAGTATTTATTTTTTATTAACACAGCATTAATTTATAATGTATCATTATTGCGTGACATTTGTGTCAATAATCGTCAAGCACAGGTACTTCGCATAGTGGGAGGGGGCCCAAAACAGACCACCACTGCAAGTACCACATCACCAAACTGTATGTTACTATTATGGTGGTGGGATAGACGTTGATTCATAGTGGCCAATGTGTCCCCCCCAATGTCAAAGACGTTCCTACGCCCTTGGGTGAAAAAAACATTTTGTTTATTTTTGATTTAATTATTATAATCTCCCGTTACTATAAGGTCAAATGGAATGGAAAAAATACCAAATATTGAACATTTTAAAATTGATGTTAAGACATATTTAGAAACTATTTCCAAAAGTAAAAAGCTGAAAGCCATGAAAACTAATCAGCTGTTTGATAAGTACAAGCTTTTTTGTAAAGTCTTTCAGCAGCCTATTTATTTATTTACTTTATTTGTATTTTTTTTCTTTCTCTACCCCTGACATGTATGGTTATATGTAGGCCTACTCTTGTATGTAAAATGTTATTATTAAAATGCAATAAAAAAAATACATAACGTTAAAAAAAATCTCCTGTCTATTGTCTAACCCCGCCCATCTTGTTATCTCGTTATTGATTTATTTTCCCCACCTGCCTGCCTCGTTACCCTCTTATGTTTGCTCCCCTATTTAATCTCCCTGTGTTTGCAGTCCTGTGCTGGTTCGTTGTCCATGTTCCTAGTGTTTCCTGTATCCTGCCTGAGTTCTGTCTAGATTTCCCCCACGAGGGAGTTTTTGTTGTAGTTTTGTGTTAATTTAGCTACTTAATAAATATACCCATTGTTTTGCACTTGAGTCCTCGCACCTTAATCCATTCATTCCGTGACAAGTGCTGAGGTGAGGACCGAAACAAACTTTCCTAAAAGAAATTAGATAAAACGCGGAAATTATAAGGGTTTAAAAATAATTATCTAATGCGAGCCCTATTTCCCTCATGCCATACGTCTAAAATACTGTTTGATCAACTTGTGTAACGTTAATTTGCTTTGTTAGATCGTTAAGAAAGCTAGTTTCGACCTCTTGCTGTGGCTTATTGCCTTTTTATTAGCATATCAAACTCTACAAGCGCCTGAATTTCTTTTTTATCAATTTTTTTTGTCTCTCCTGTCAGTAGTTTGACAATCCTGTCAGTCCAGAAAGCTGGATATACCAAGAAATAAATTATAAAAGCAAAACTTACATCGAGATTTACATGCTCTGGTGAAAAAAATAATGCTGTAACTTAACTTACTTGCAGCCAGACTATACTTCAAGTGTGTTAATGTTTAGTCAACTTGAAGTGTGCTATTTTAAAACAACTAATTTTGTACTAACTATATTTTTTTTTAAAAAAATGCTCGGTTATTTAATCAACCCAACCGCTGGGTTATGAAATGTTTTACCCATTATGGGTTTATATGGATTTTGACTCTGGAAAAATAACCCAAATTATATCTACCCAACATACACCAGTTGACCCAGCACGTGGGTTGTTTGTGCTTTGAACGTCATCACATCATCACAAGAAGAGTATACCGGTCGATTTTTGCTTCCTTGTCGAAAAATTCTACCGTAGCGCGAATTGATGACGGAATGCCGATTAAAGTCGTATGAAATATACAATTATAATACAATTCTAAGTTGTGAGTAGCTACTGTATACTGTAGACGACTATTTTTACTTTTAAAACGGTGTGAAAAGTAAAAATTATAAAATATTCATCTTTGACTTGTCAAGTACACCTTTCCTCATAGTAACTGAAAATTTCATTTTTTTTCAGCTGGCTGACCGTACAAATTTTCATATGGTAGTAAGCATTTTTAAAAGGGAAATTATATATTATAAAAGGAAAATGTACCTTTTGTAAAAAAAAAAAAAAAAAAAAAAAAAAAAAAAAACTGTGAGTCTGCACATGCGCATAACCGTAGCAATCTCGATGGGTAGCATAAATTGTCAGAACACCTGATCCACGTCACACCGAGCGACTTCAAAGAGAACCTCACTGTTAATCGAGCGAGGCAAATAAACTAAGGTATAGTACTCTATATATTATTTCTAATATATAATGCATATATTTTAACAACTATAAGCTGGGTTGGTCGGAAGCGAAAGAGGGTGAGGCAAAGATGACACGTATAAATGCTGTGAAGTGTTTATTTATAGAAATTGCGGGAAATTTAATTTAGACCGTTAACGGTCTAGTGTCCGGAATACAGTGAGTCTACTTTAACGTTACCTTCTAAAGTAATATCTTTATATTGTCGAGGCTAGTTGGTTGGTTTGTCTAACAACGTAACGTTAGCTAACGTTAGCCATTAGCCGTTATCATTGAAGCACTGGTTATTTTGAGCGCGCTATTTTTTCCCTGAAGCATTTAATGTGAAATGCAAAGGAATAACACGGTGTTAGACTGATTAAAGTATGTATAGACAGTGACATAACCTGATATGCCAGACTAAATGCATGTATGTGCATTTATTTAAGTAATATGGTGACCCGCGATAGATAAGAAAACATTTCTTATATAAAATGGCGGCCTGGCTAACTAAGCTAACGTTAGCTAACTTACATTTTTAACTGCATTTAAATTAGCACGCTTTTTTGCCCTCAAAACTTTAAATGTGAAATGCGAAAGTGTAGCTAACACTAGATATAATGTTACCTTCTAAAGTAATATCTTTATATTGTCGAGGCTAGCTGGTTGGTTTGTCTAACAACATAGCTAAGGTTAGCCGTTATCATTGAAGCACTGGCTATTTTGAGCGCGCTATTTTTTCCCTGTCGCATTTAATGTGAAATGCGATGGCATAACACAGTGTTAGACTGATTAAAGTATGTAAAAACATTGAAATAACATAAAATGTCTGAATGTAAAATACATGTAATTTGTCATGAATTGTATAGGATGAGGGTCTCTCTATATTTTGGCTGTTATCTTCACATTGGATTACATTCTGCTGCTAGTCTGCATTGCATTTGCATGGTGACATCTGAATAGTTAATACAATAGTAATTGTATAATTCCTTAACATCTTTTTATGTCTGTTTCAGATCAATCGTCAGCTTTGTCACTGACACAACAGAGTGGCAGCTGACAGACCTTGTTGAAAGATTTCAAGGTAAGAAATATTTGTTTTCACATCCACAGCATATCAAGTCTGCATTGCTACTCAAGCCCTTTTCAGACATTAATTCTTATGAAATATAATTTTCTTTTTTTTTTCAATAGCTTCCATGTAATATGTGAAAGTGACTCCAATAGATGAACAGGGCACATGTCTTTTGTAGACTTTCCAACGCATTCTCATCCTTTAACGTCATATAGAACGCTACATGCAAAAACGGCGCTACACTACGCACATGGCACCCGTTATTGTTAATATAACACGCGCTGTGAGGGCTAAGTTTAGGTGTGGGGTAGGGTCTGCGTGTCATATTCACGCTACAGGATTTATGACGTCTTGAGTTCGCTTGTTATATTAACGATAACGGGTGCCATGTGCGTAGTATAGTGCCGTTTTTGCATATAGCGTTCTATATGACGTTAAAGGGTTAGAACGGGCTGAACTTTCAGTGATTTATTCTATTTTGTAATAACAAATGATGGAATATGCATGTTTATCTTCCATTTAATTACCTATATATTTTAGTTTTGTACTCCTCAGTTGTAAAAACAGACTTATTTGTGTTCTGTATTTTTGTCTTTTAGAGGAGGGGATTTGAGGCTACCATCAACCAGTTGATCCCAACAGCTGGCCCTAGGCTGAAGTTCTTCAAAAAATTAGAGGACTTGTAAGATCAACATGAGATGCACACACAGTTATTATTTCTAAATATTTAAAGGGATAGTTTACTTTGAAATTAATTTTCGATATGTTTTATCTTACCTCCAGGGCATCCAAGATGTAGGGTGTCTTTGTTTCCACTGTATTTTCAATTTTGTTATTTTTCGGTCAAACCGTTGTTGTCTATCAGTCATACACTGCAGGTTTAGGGGGTCCTCCCTTGGTTCACCTCTAAGAGCATGTCCAAATTAAACATGATTTAATGACTCGTAAACGTAAGTCAGGGATGTGATTTTTCCGGATTAATCCGGAATTCCGGATTTTCCGACCTGAAAATGTGACATGCGTGAATCATGCAGATCTGTAAAAAAAATAAAAGGGGGAGGGGGACGGGTGTCGGTTGGGTCGGAGTGAAAAAGAGAGGTTATGAGGAAATAACTGGCTGACGTGCGTACAGATTCTTCCTTCCTTTCCAAGTATCAACAAGGACGTACTTGCGTTCAGCTCGTTCACCTGCTCAATTTCGTACCTCAGTCACTCTCGCGCTACTGTGTTATCGTTGTCAGTTTACAAGAACATCACCGTAAGGTTCCCAGTAGGGCTGGGCGCTATATCGATAAAGTTCAAATTTGCGCTATGATCCTTGCTCCAAGCAAGCTGCTGACTGCTTTTGAAAAATATGAATATCGTGTATTCTGTCAGTTTTAGATCTGACGCCTCCGTCTCAACAGCATTAGTGTACAACGCAACAAATAAGTTACTCACATAAAATATCATCGCAGAGGAACGGCCAAATCAGTTCAGTGAGTTCACAAAAGTTCATTATTTGCATGTGCTTTAGTTTAAAGCCTTGCCGGTTAACGTAAATGTCATTCACTGCTAATGCGCGGTTCTGAGCATTAACACCCGACGAAAGCTTGTCTAACAGTGCCTGGTTGCTGGACTAAGTTATGACTTTGACATGAACCAAGGGAGGACCCCCTAAACCTCCATTATATGACTGATTGACAACAATGGTTTGACCGAAAAATGTCAAAATTGAAAATACTGTGGAAACAAAGACACCTATATCTTGGATGCCCTTGAGGTAAGCTAAAACACATCAAAAATTAATTTCAAAGTGAACTATCCCTTTAATAGTTTCTATGGGAAGATGGCAGAATACTTGCTTGCAAGTAGAGCTAATGGCTCCCGTTGACTGTTGGCCTGTTAAATGTTCAGCCAGTTCATTCATAATTGAATGTTTTCCTACTTCAGTGATATTAACTGCAGTTCCACTAATATTGTTGATATTAAAGTAATAAAATAATTTTTCAAAGATTCCATTGTTTTTTTGTATTGTTTAAGTGTTTATTGCATACATCTAGCATGTATTCTGTTCTAGGTTTGTAGTTTAACAGTTTTATAGCTATGAGTAGTCTATTGCCATTTATTTTCTTCAATTGTACTGTAATATGCTAGAATTAATCTGGCATATGGGTTAATTTGACCCAGCATTTGGGTACACCATATAACAAATATGTAGTTAAATCAACCCAGAATTGTAATTAATTTGACCCAGCATTTGGGTACGCTATATAACAAATTTGTAGTTGAATCAACCCAGAATTTTATTTAATTTGACCCAACATTTGAGTAGAAATGACCAACTCATCTGTTGGGTTAAAAATGACCAACCCATCTTGCTGGGTCAAATTAACTACTGTTGGTCTGGTGCAATATTGACCCAGCGGTTGGGTTATAAAATAACCCAATTTGGGTTATTTTTAACCCATCATTTTTAGGATAGGCCAGTAGTTAGACAGGAAGTGAGGTGGGAGAGAGTTTGAGAAAGAGAGACAGGATGGACGGGATCAGAAAAGATCACTTGTCCATGGCTAGATATTTTAGGAAAAACGTTTAAATATGAGTTTTTGGTGATCAAATATTAGTTTTCAGGGATAAAATGATTGACTACAGGGGGACTTTAACAGACTGTTAAATTAAATTCACAGAGATTCAATCAGGCGTATTAAAAAAAATTTAATGTGACTAATCACTAGAAATTGAGTTGGAGAGGTCTGAGATTTTTTACTGTGTACTTGTTTGAAACACAAACTCACTGAATTTCAAATATCTTTTTTTTTTTTTTGCAGTGTGAAGCATGTGCTTGTGGTGCTGGAGGATCTCCTGAGTGGATCCTGAGGAGTGTGTGAGTGTTTCTCCCCATCAGTCACAGCGGGGTGGCAGGTTAGTAGCTGAAGGTGTGTCATTAGACCTCCGCTGATCGCCTCCTGGACCGGCCCACCTCGCATTCGTCTTCATTAAAGAGCCGTTGACTGGGTCTCTCCGAGCAGATGGCCATTAATGTGTCCACCTTATCCACGGGGACTCTACCTGGAGAACCAACGTCACCCCTCCAAGCGGCCCGTTCTGAGAACGCAGGTACTCGCCTGTTTCAATCACTTCCCAGGTGAGTTTATAAAATGTTGCCGGTGGGTGGCGAAGGCACACGACAATGCGCCTAATGAAGCCATAAGTACACTCACGCAAACGACAAGTACTGCTATTTTAGTGACATCATCAGGTCTAGACTCGGGCAATCACTTGTTCTGTTTTTAAACCTGTAGTTTAGCAGCATGAACTTGTAATCTGAACTGAATGTGAAGGGTACTCTAAACTATTGGTTTAAACGTTGCGAACTCACAATCGGATCATTTCTTTTGCCCTGACAGTATTTTTTATGGTGTTGTGTTCACATCAGAAGCATTTAATCAAGTCACTTATTACTAAAAACCATAAAGAAACACGTTTTCATCACTAAAATTAACTGAAATAAAATAAAGGTACCGGTAGTTGCAAAGACAAGATTTCTTTATTAAAACTCTTAAAGATAAGTATTAATAAAAACACTATAGCCATAGGGAAAAAAATGCTTTCAGTATTTTTTATAATGGAATCAGTTCTTCTTCCCGGCCTAATCAAACATGATTCCTAAAACATAAATTGGTGGTCGTGACACAAAAATGGGATGCTAAACAATTTTACTGCTATTTGGTCTTCGTCGCAATTTGTGTGTATCCTGAAGCAAAACTACTTGAGAAGCTCTTCTTTAACACATCATCAGGTCTAATAACTCAAACAACACCTTGTTAAGTGAAAGTGATCCTATTATGCTATTTTAAAGCTTCCTAATTTTGTTTTGGCGTCTGCTACAACAGGTTCACATGCATCCAAGATCAAAAAATGGTCACCCAGATGACCTAGTTGTCTGTTGTGATTGGTCTACTCTGCTCTGATTGGTCAGATGGCCCAGTCTGTTGTAATTAGTCTACCCTGCTCTGATTGGTCAGCTGGTATCAGTCTGCTGTGATTGGTCTGAAACCGAACGCTCATTATCATATCTGAATATCAGCTCTTCTTGACACACAGCGTCTTCTCGACACAAACAACACGAACCAAACTCTTTCAGTCTCAGATACACTAAAGGTTGTTATGTCTGACACAGGATCTGGGTTACACAAAAACTACCCAAACACTGGGTTTTTACGTCTGATCCAGGATCTGTGTTACACAAAAACTACCCAAACACTGGGTTGTTATGTCTGATCCAGGATCTGGGTTACACAAATCTACCCAAACACTGGGTTGTTACGTCTGATCCAGGATCTGGGTTACACAAAAACTACCCAAACACTGGGTTGTTATGTCTGATCCAGGGGTTACACAAATCTACCCAAACACTGGGTTGTTACGTCTGATCCAGGATCTGGGTTACACAAAACTACCCAAACACTGGGTTGTTATGTCTGATCCAGGATCTGGGTTACACAAATCTACCCAAACACTGGGTTGTTAAGTCTGACCCAGGATCTGGGTTACACAAAACTACCCAAACACTGGGTTGTTATGTCTGATCCAGGATCTGGGTTACACAAAACTACCCAAACACTGGGTTGTTATGTCTGATCCAGGATCTGGGTTACACAAAACTACCCAAACACTGGGTTGTTATGTCTGATCCAGGATCTGGGTTACACAAAACTACCCAAACACTGGGTTGTTACATCTGACCCAGGATCTGGGTTACACAAAATCTACCCAAACACTGGAAAAATTACACTAAAAAATGACCCAAAAGGCTCAACAGTGGATTTGGGTAGAAAAAATAACAATGCAAGGTAATGAATATGTGAAGTAAATTCAAGGTTCCCTGTCGGCTTGAATATTGCTAATGAAGAATCCGGAAAGTCTCTGTAAACAATCATTCTGCACCTGCTGCCATCCTATATTTTCTTTATAAACTTTTCAGCTCTCTGCTTCTGACCCATCCCGTCCTTCAGGGGTCAGAGGTCAGGCAGGTGTTCGAGGAAGCGGCTAAATTAAGAAAAGATGAGCCGCCTCAGGCCGTGCCACTTCACTTCACAACATTCATCTGAAAAAGCTGCTACAAGAGCAACAGAAAGACGAGGTTGCGTGACTCTAATGCTGAACACATTCATTTTAAAGCTTAGTTATCATCTTTATAATACGCTAGGGGGAAAAATGTGTTGCTCAAGTGTTCTTCACGTCTCAGGAGACTTAATGGAGATCGTTGAGAGAGTTAATGTATAATGTTAAGAGACTTGGTTTTGCATTTCATCATGTTGCAATCTAAGAGAAACAATTGAAATATATCATCAACGAGATGATCTCTTTTGTGATTGTACTGTGTAATCAAGTAAATGTTAATCAAGGCAAAACATAAATTATCTTTATTGCACGGAACTTTCATTTGCGCTAGTGGAATTGTGGGCGGGGCTTCAGGGTCCCACCCAATCAGAATGCAAAATATATCATGCATATTAATTTTATTGATGTTCTCAAGAGATTAGTCTTTACTAAAGCAATATATCAAAATGATAATAAATAAATATAGCCTATTATTGAAATTCCACAGCAGGGGTGTCTAGCTGGTGGCATTTAAAGTCGTCTGATGAATTATAAGATTAAACTCTTAGATGTGGAGTAAAGCTTTATTGAAGCAGATCTACAGTGGCTGACTTGTTGCCTTGTGTTTATAATGTTTCTGATGCTTAAGATGATAACATCAGTGAAACACTCCTTTTTTCAAAACCCCCCCCCCCAAAAAACAATGTTTGCATAAAAATGAACAAACTGGATTAAATGCAGCGTTTAATCTTCAATATAATGAATATAATTTTCCTGACGTGTTTCCATGAATGAGTTCGTCCTGCTATAGTGAACGCTAGTTTCGTCCGGAGAATAAGACTCTGGTGTGCTCAATTAATGTTTTTTGAATATGGTGAAAGTTTGACTCGTAATGATGACATCTTCATGACTGCAATATAATATCAGCATGACATAATTAACATTCATGATGTAAGCCTTTTTAATCCTTATTAAGCTACTGTATCATATTTCTAAAGCCTCTAAATGAACAACATGATCTGATAAACCTGTCGCACTCAATCTCCTCCAGTCCTTCTGTCTCTGACTGAGAGTTTAGACTCTTATCAAGGTAAAGTCCTTTAGTAAATTGTACAAACGTCCTCCATCAGCTCGAGCTTCACGAGTCTTTCTGCTGTCAAATCTGCTCTGATATTATCAAGTAAACGTGAGAATAGCTGTGATATTGTTAGCTGGACTGAAGCAGGCTTGCTTGATTATCATCATTTATTATAAAAATCATGAGTATCAAATATGATCATCAGGCTTTTGAGGAAGGTTTATTTCTTCATCTCTTATTGCATTGCATTAACCCCTTACCTGTCATCCCCCTTTTTGATAATTGACATTAAAATGCACTATACAAACTTAAATGGTTGTAATTCAAGAATACTTTGGAATGTATACCCAAGTTTGGTCTTGTTTTAAAGAAAACAATCAGCAGATTATTACTGACATGAAAGCACTTCAAAAAATTAAAGTATGAAAAAGTTATGGAAGTTATAATTTACAGTAAATCAAATATAATTTATTAATATATTTTTTTTAATATAAAATAAATATTTTACAAAATATTTTTTACTATAAAATTACTATAAAATGAAAGCTATATACCTACCCAAGTTGTGTTCCAAATTTAAAGTTGATATCACAAATTTTGAAGTTCCCATGAGATTTTGTTTAGGCGTAGTACCAAAAATAGCCACCGGGTGCCATTGAATTTAATTGTATGCATTCTGCCCTAACAAATTAATAAATTTCTATCCAAATATCACTTCTGTCACTAAATATGGAACCTTGAGACTCAGACCTTTCTGACAATATGTGTTTTGTCAATATTAGAAAAGGTTTTGATAATAAATTATGAAAGATGATGCCCAAAAGGAGAGGGGTCTTATAAAAAAATACCGTTTCTATGGTAACGCAACGTCCAATTTCAAAACAGTTTTCACAGGATGAATTCTGAGTTTGTAAGCTTTCAAATGATACCTAATTTATGATAACTACTAAAATATGTGATATAATAATAAAAAATATATTTATATATAATATATTATACTTTTTAGAAGACTTCTTGCCTTACTTTTTAAAATATAATTTTATCTTTTTTATTATTGACATATACTATTTATGTTTTATTATGAACTTTTAGCACTAAAAACCAAAGTTTCAATTATTAAAAGTGTGTGCGTTGACGTTTTGGGACAAAGGTCAGAAACTCGTTGATTTTTTGAGACGCACTCTTGTCATAAATTCATATATTACTGTTCATTCATAATTTGTAAGAAAGAAACAGCGCTAAAATATCTATTTAGGAGTCTTAGACCTTTCCAATGATATATAGTTTGCCATTAATAGATTAGGATTTAATAGTAATACAGTGAAGTAAATTTAGATTGCCTGTATACGGGCAAGTGAGCATTTAAATATCATCTTAATATTTGCAGATATTGAAATGTTATGCAAGTATCTGCCATACTGTTATAAAGATGTCATTGATTTACATTACAAGCATCAGGATCCGCAGTAGACAGTATATTCTCGCTCTGTTCGGGTCTCTGAATAATATCAAGCTGTTTTTCCCTTTCTATTCTCAGACTATATGAGCCATAAAAGCCTGATGATTTATATGATACCCAACAAAAAACATAGATGCTTTTCATATCTCAATGTTCCCTAAATTGATTTTTCTGCCAATTATTTCATACGTCAAGGTTCAGTTAGTCATGAGGTCTTGATGAGTTTATCCAGTAGTCTCTCGTCTGATAGAAACGAGACGGCTCTGTGATTATCGTCACTCATCACAAAGACAGCTGCTCCGTGTTATTTTATCTTTGTCTTTATTAAGTCAGATCAGTTCTCCGTCTCACTCATCTTCTCTGATGGTGTGTCGTCTGTCTGCGTTAGATGGAGTGAGTGGCACTGTGAGCTGACGGATCATCATGAGGTCATTGGCAGCGGACTCGGCTTGTTAAGGCTCTGAGAGGCTTTTGGCTCCCCGCGCCGCGGGGGGACCGATATATTTCCCCATCGACCGCCGTTCTGTCGCGCTAATGGACGAGCCGCGCGTGACAGATTTCACTTGAGTGACGCGACTGCTCCAAGTCAGAGATCATTGGGACAGATGATTTCCTTGCAGGGACAAATCTGGCAACAACTGTAAGGTTACGGTGTCTCAGACTCAGTGTTGATAATGATCTTGCGTCTGCCGAGCTGAATGAGACGACGGCGACAATCTCGATTCAAACACAAACCCAATCTAATTCCTAAATAACCCTGATTCAACTTTGACGAGCACGATCACAGCGAACAACATTCAGATCTGAGAGCGGTTGTCATGTATAGGTGTGAATCTTTTATTTCTGTCTTTAGATTATCACAGATGTACTGGGATAAAAGCTTATATTTCAGATATAAACTCTGATGTCTATGGTAGCGATCAAATAGAGTAAATCACCTTTTGAAAGTAACTTGACGCTTCAAATAAAGATTGTCTCGATTACATCGTTACACCAGCAGGTGGCAACAAGTGACTGCTAAAAATGAATTCACAATTGAATTGTTCGTTCAAGAGATTCGTTCAAAAACGCTGATTCGTTCAGTAATGAAACAAGTGAAGTCTTTATGAGTGAGTCATTGAATCGTTAATTTAACACTTAAAAAAAACGCTTAATTCAAATGAATTTAATGTTTTTTTATAGACAGCAGAAATTAACGTTTTGTTAGACCCTCTATATGTGTTATTTTGTTTAGTTGTCATTGATCCATTAACATAGACGTAAACTGTTAAATTAGCAAGATTGTCATTATAGTTGTTGATGATCTGATTGACAAAAGCCACAAGTTGCATTGCATTTGCAACAATGCATCATATGGAGCTGTCTTCCAGTACAAACATCTAAACAATCAAGATATATTTAGGCTTACTTGAAAAGCAAAATGAAATTTTATGCGATTAATCGCATCCAAAATAAAAGTTTGGGTTTACGTAATATATATGGTCGCACTGTGTATAAAAATTTTGTATGCATATAAATTCACACACATGCATGTATATTTAAGAAAAAAAATATTATTTATAAATATAAAATATTTATATATAATATAAATTACATATAAATCTATTTGCAGTATATGCATGAACATATTTCTTTAATATATACAAGCATGTGTGTGTATTTGTATATAAATAAAATAATTATACACAGTGCACTCACATATATTATGTAAACACAAAGTTTTATTTTGGATGCGATTAATCTTTTGATAGCCCTACTGAATTGTTGTAAGACAGTTTCATATCTATACATGACAACTGCTCTCGGATCTGAATGTTGGCTGTGATCTTACTCGTAAGGTTTGATAGACACAGTCCATTCAGTGTCATTTAGAAATTAGACTGGGTTCAAATTAAGCTAAAAAGCAGAAAAAACGTCAAATTACTTTTCTGATTGTCCTTGTTTTAAGCACAAAACATTTTCATGCATTTACAAGAATGCAATTCTTCAGTCAGTTAATTATCTTGATTTAAAACTGCCTAGATATTTGTGCTGAAAAACAAGACAAACTATGCAAGAAATCATTTCTTGGTAGTGTTTGTGTAGTTAGAAGCATCCAATTGTCACGCTCAAGGACTTTATATGGTGTGTTCAATGTGAATGAAAACAAGGCTGTGAGTGATTGAAATACAGTGCAATTTACGAGCTTTTGTCCCATGCATTTTTTTTTTGTTAGAAAGACATAATCAGTGTTTTGATGCCCCAGTGATCAGCATAAGAGATTCTGGTCAATCAGAGTTAAATTAACAATACCAGTGTTTATATAATTTAGTGTGTATTATATAAACTCTGCCAGTCTTAATTTATCAGTCGGGTGTTTTACTGCGTTTGCTTTAAGCCTGTCTCAGAGAGAAAGATCAATTACTTTGTATTTAAACCATTTGACATCCGACATCTCCTGAGTTTTAATATCAAGCAATCAGTTGCAATTGTAAAAAGTCTCCAAATTAAATCTTGTTTGAGTTTATCCTGTTGCTCCGCCCCTTTCCCCGCCCCCAAATCTAAAAACACGCCGTTATTCTAATGCGTTCCGGGTGACTTTGTGTCCTGAAGCTAAAATACGAATTTTCCGGTAAAATTCCAAAGGCAATCACATTTTCTGTCTCGGTAAGCAGCGAGTGTAGCTCGGGGTCGTCGATGGAGGTTGTTCCTCTTCCACAGGCGCTTTACATGAACCCTGAGGCTTACCTGTGTAATTAACTTTTTTCAGTCCGCGGTGGATTGTTTCCTTGCGCTCGATTCCCGGCGGACTCCGTTGACTGTAAAGACTCTGTTCTCCTCTCGTCTGCTAAACGCCTCCTGCTTCAGATTATGATTAGAAGAGGCTCTTTTGAGGAGTTCGGTGTTTGCGTTTCCTTTCAGTGGCTGATCAGGGAATACGTGCATGCCGTTGCTAATTAATATTTTTAATACGGACACATCAAGTTGATCAAAAGTGACAGTAAAGCCATCTTCACAAAAGATAAATGCTGTTCTTTTGAACCTTCTATTCATCAAAGAATCATGAGAAATAAAACGCATCTGGTTTTAACACAAATGTTTTAAACATTGATGATAATCATAAACTTTTCTTGAGCATTAAATCAGAGTGAGACTGCAGTAGGGGAAAGCGGGGCACAACCTAACGCTTTTTGACCCTCTCAGTTTGTGTAAATCCAGTTAGGGTTTAGAGTATATTTTTTCCCACATTAATTTCCCACATGTCTATTACAATTATGTGGTTTTGTTTTATTAATACAGTGTATACTTTTTTTCTGTATTTACCCTGAAAGATTGGAAGTGAAGTGTGACAACATGCCCCATTGGTGGGGTACATTGTAACATCACCATATGACAGCTTGCTATCTCATCTAATCAAAAAATATACAAGTCAAACCAAAATATTTTCTTAATAAATACAATTACTAACTTTTTCGTATAAAATAATGGCATTTTTAATAATTAAAAATGAACAAATTTTTGAGTTTGACAACAAACACACCGGAAAACACAGCTATACAGCATACTTCAAAACAAAATAATACTTAATAATTTCTGAACACTGACTCTGTCTTTATTTCATGTTTTCTCAATAGAATTAAATCAAAGTATTGAATATAATATCATATTTCTAATAGGGGCACATTGTAACGCAGTGTGACAACATGCCCCGCCTGCACAACTGGGGTTTAAACCCTGCTAGTGTCTTCTGCTAGTTAGCGAAGCATTAAAGAACTATATCAACTGTTAAACAACAGATTGGAGAATAAAATAATATCAGATTTGTCTAATTTTAAATAAACACAAAAAATAGAGATGAAAAATTAACTTAAGTAAGATGTGTAGTTTTGCTATGTTATATAAATGCTCAGTGATATCTTACAAAGATTTCGGAATTTTGGCGCAGTTTTTTCTCTATATAGTTTTGAAATGGCAACTAGTAAATACACCAAGTTTCGTCATGACAGCATGTGTGGAAGTATTTAAAAGTAGTGTGTTACAAGTAGCGTTACTTTGTGCCCCGCGCTCCGATGCTGAAAATTCCGGAATAAATGACACTTTACTGTATATTCAAACAGAAAACAGATGATTTACACTGGAATAATATTTCACTGTTTTACCGTATTAATGCAGCCTTGTGAGTCGAAGAGACTTTTTTCAAACACGTTCAAAAAATCTTACTGACCTCAAAACAGTGCAGAGGACGATAAAAACACAGCGAACCGGAAACGTTCTCAGAACGTTTCAAAGTGTTCAGAGTTATCTTGTCTTTAATAATGTTCTCAAAAAGTAAATTATACATTGTTCTTGGTGTTTTTTAAAAACCCCCTGTAGTCAATAATTGTATCCCTTAAAACTCATCTTTGATCACCAAAATTAATTTTTTTTTGCTTTAACCCCTTAACGCCCAAATTTATATAGCTGTATGTAAAAAAAATGTTTTATGTGTGTTTTTGCCTTTAAGTAGATGGTAAATAATGTTGAGATTATCAATTTCACTTTTGCACAACAAATAAATCGAAATTTTGGTATGTTGCAAATCTGCAACAGCGGACATTGGTCAGTTTGGGGTCAATTTGGTATGTTGCAAAGGGTCAATTTGGGGTCAAATTTGGTATGTTGCAAATCTGCAACAGCGGGCATAATGGTCAATTTGGTATGTTGCAAATGTTCCTGACCGTACGTAAACAGGAAATAAGTCCGTCACTTTGCGGTCCCACTAGAAACAAGTGCTTGTCGAAGGTCCTAGGTCTGTAGCGAATATGCACTGACCGGCATTGGGGGACTGCAGACGTTATCTCGGCTGGTTGACTGAGTCAAACGGTTTGTTGCATATTTGCGACATTGGGCGTTGAGGGGTTAAAAACATTCTTCATGTCTTAAAATAACTTGAATGTAACTCGACTCCCTCACCTCATTTAGTATGCACGGTTCTATGAATATGCAAATGAGCCCCGCCTCCACCCCACTCACTCAGAGATCCACTGGTTGTCGATCATACGTTGATCTGATTGGTTACAAGATGGTTTGTGATGTCAAACACCAGCGATTTCAAAGCGTGTTTTTGAGACTGTCTTTGGTTCACTGCAGTTTTAAGGAGCTTATCACTTATCAACTTACATATGGTGTGTATTAAAAACACCACATACACACATAAACAACATTAAAATCTGGATTTAACACAAAATTGTCTAAGTTGGACATTCGTCTAATTCGTCCCATGATATTTCCAAAATGATAAAATTAACATTCCCTCAATGTTTTGTACGTTCATAAAACACTCAAAAAATAACTTTATTTATAACTTAACGGTAACCTTTGCAAAACATTTTTGTTCTTAGTCTGAACGCTGTTTAATTGCTGGTCTGAATCCAGCATTAAACAGCCTTTATAATCACAATCTGTTCCGTGCCTTTACTGCATCCGCATTGTGCTGCTGTAGATAAACCAATGCCACAACAGTTAAAAGTGCAGACAGTTCAGAAATCCTTTTTGCCAGTGGGGTAAAACTGAAGCACTTACGAGCCGTCTGTGTGAAATGATAACATTGATTAAAGCATGAGAACAGACAGTTTGTGTTGCTGAGACATCAGTGCTTGAGAAGCTCGGCATCTGCGTATCTGTGACTGTTACGGGGAATCAATGAAGGAGTATCTGAAGCTCGGCATCTGTGCGTCGACCTTGCGTGTCGTTAGTTTGACGGAGGTGTTGGTTAGCGGGTCTCGAGGGACGGGAGGCGTAATTACCGTAATCTTGCGTTGAAGAGGAACGCTTCTCTTGATCTGTGCGGTAATGATCTGTCGCGAATACAGGATCTCGTCTGCTCTCATAATCAATGTTTTAATTCCATTTTGAGGTCATGAAACCCTTACGCATATTAATTTTAGAAATGCATGCTCATTAACGACATGCAAACAATAGTTAACCAGGCTGCATAGGCCACGTCATGATTGGGTATGACACTTTTTAACCACACAGTAGCTTACAAAAATTCGTCTTGGCTCAAAAGTACTGGGATATTATAATATAATAGTTCAGATATAAACACTGATGTCTATGGTAGCGTAAAAATTGAGTAAATCACTTTTTGAAAGTAACTTGACACTTCAAATAAAGATTGTATCATTTAAATTGTTACACCAGTAGGTGGCGACAAGTGACTGTTAAATGTATTTGTAATTGAATCGTTCGTTCAAAAGATTTGTTCAAAAACGCTGATTCATCCAGTAAGGGAATCTAGTCATTGAATCATTCACTCAACCCGATTTTCTTTGAATACTGTTGTGAATTAATCTGAACAGAAACGTGAATTTGTTATCTTTAATAATAACAGAAACAGTTGGACATTAATTGGGTGTGTTCAGCTTTAAGAGAATTCTACCAATAATGCATCAGTGTATATAGGAAGTAAAGAGGGATGGATTACATGTGCGAACGCTGTATCTAATAATTTAAGTTCAGAAACTTCAGTAAACAGTTCAGTTTATTCAATTCAAGTCGTCAGTGGTCATTATTGCTGGGCAAGGAAGAAAATACACGACATTCTTTGGTGCCGAAACCCGGGATAACTTGCAAGCAACATCCGAAATGGTAGCCTCACGAGACCATCCTGATCTCGCGAGCTTTCAAGGTTTCACTCGCAGATCAGTCTGGACACTCTCCGTTAAAGAAAATTTGGGAGCAGTTCACCAAACGAACGTCCAATCAGCGTTGGCTTTGAGGCGGATTGAGGTGTGACGCAACGAGAAGCACGACAGTTCAGTCTAAAGAACATGACTGCTTCAGCGGATCAGCGTTTTATCGGAATTACAGAGTATTTCTTCACTGAAAGAAGAACAAAACACTGCTCTGGAGGCTTTTCTCAGAGGAAAAGATGTTTTTGCTCTTCTCCCGACTGGTTTCGGCAAGAGTTACGGTACGTCATATGCTTCGTTGATCTGATTGGTTGATTTGGCCCGTCTATCACCAACATAGGCCAATCAGCTAACCAGTATTTTCGCCCCTTACCAAAATTACTTCAACGGAAGGTTTCCAGATGGATATGCGGAGCAAATGCATCTGGCGGAGTCAGGTTACCGAAATGGCGGAGTGACTTGAAAGACTACTCAGAAAACGGAGAGCTGTGCGCGATTCCACGACGAGACTTTTGCAAGACAGAAACGGAGGTTAGCAAGGAAGATCTGATCGTTGACAGATTATGTGAACTGCTAGCCATGTTATCTGCAAAAGAGGAAACGCTGCTGGAATTAGATCACGAAATAGAGGAGCGTACAGATATGGAGGATCTTGAAAATGAAGTTGTCGATGCACAGGAGTATGGACAGCGAGTCATCAGCGCGAAAGCGCGCGTGATGCAGAGAGTTCGGGAAAACACTGACGGCAGGCTGCGTGATGCAGTACCAGAGCAGCGCGGACAAACAGTTAAGTTACCCAAGTTAATCATCAAGTTCAGCGGTGACATTAGCTTGTGGCAGGACTTTTGGAATCAATTTGAAACGGCTCTTCACAGAAATGACGTGCTAAGCAAAACTGAGAAGTTTAATTACTTAAAGACATATGTTGCCGGCGCTGCTTCAATGGCAATAGCGGGACTGGGACAGACAGCAATTAAGATCACGCGATCGATCTGCTTCAGAACCGGTTCGGAAGAAAGGATCTGCTCATTAATGCACATATGACCAAGTTGTTGAATCTCTGCCCAGTGAAGAAATCCTACGACGTGAGTGCTTTGAGACAACTTTATGATGAATGTGAAGTACAGATTCGTAGCTTAGAATCGCTGGGTGTTGCATCAGAAGCATATGGCAGCTTGCTATGCCCTGTTCTGCTACAAATGATTCCAGAAGACATTACACTTCAGTACAGTCGACAAAGAGGAACCAGTGATGAATGGAAAGTCTCAGAAGTTATGGAATTTCTGCAGAACGAGATTTTGAGCAGAGAAAGAACAATGCAACTGATTAAGTCAGGTAATTCCAAAGACAGCCAGAGCTATCACAGACCATTTAAAAGACCAGAGACATTAATTGAAATGAAGCAGAAAAAACATAACATGCCATCAGCTGCAGTGCTGCAAACCTCTAGTCAAAAAATACCAAACTGTCTTCTGTGACAGTGCTGCGCACAAGACAGAGCTGTGTACAGTAACTGAAATTGCTGCACGAAAAGCAAAATTGATGAAACTGGGACGATGCTTTGTTTGTCTTGGACAGAAGCATATAGCAAGATTCTGCAAAGCCAAAGTGTCCTGTACTGTGTGTGGTGGCAGGCATCATAGCACTGTGTGTGAGAAAGGAGAAACAACCACTTCAGACATCGACAATAAAGATGATGTAGTTTCTTCATTTGCTTCCCATTCTGTTAAAATGCAGTCCGATAAACAAGAGCATGGGCAGAAGGACCTGGTGGACGTAAAAGCATTCGCTGCTTACTGGACGGTGGCAGCCAGAGAAGTTTCATCAGCGAGAAGAACACAGTGAGAGCTTTAAAATTACCTGTGATGAAGCAAGAAACGTTCACTCTTCATACCTTCGGATGCACAGCACCAGTAACATCCAGGCGCAACAGTGAAGGTAACTCTACAAAGCATCTGGAACAAAAATCAGAAAGTGGAAGTGGAAGCGCTGGAAACTCCACAAGTGTGCACTGCTGTGATGAAGATTCCAGGTGAGCACATCCAAGCAGAAATGAAACGAAAAGGCTTGCAGCTGGCAGACTATCAAGACCCAGGCACTTGTGATAGAGTTGTCTCTCCTGATTGGTGCAGATTATTATCGGCATGTGGTGTCAGGCCAAGTAGAAAGAATCACAGATGCTCTGGTGGCCGTTGAGAGTATTTTTGGATGGTCAGTGCAGGGACCAGTCACAATGTCCAGTGTTTCCGACGCAGCATGCATGCACATCCATATCAATGAAGATACACTGGTTTCAGAAGGCTTTCTGGGAGACCGAATCCCTTGGTATTACCATGCAGCAGTCCAACAGCCCTGAAGAAGAGGATGCTCTTCGCATGTTTGAAAAAACTACTCAGTATAAGAACGGGCGATATGAAGTTGAGCTGCCATGGCGACCTGACAAACCAGAGCTCCCAGATAACTACAGAATCGCAAAGAAAAGATTTGAAGGACTGAAAAGGAGATTGCGGTCAGATGTGGTAATGTATCACAGATATAATGAAGTGGTGAATGATTACCTTCAGCAGGGCATTGTTGAAGATGTTGTGGAGAATGGATCATCTTCAAACGCTGTAAAGTATTACATGCCTCATCATGCTGTTCTTCGAGAGGACAAGGTAACCACAAAGCTCAGCTGAGTAGTATTTGATGCTTCATCACATGACGTTGGGGTTCCATCATTAAATGACTGTCTACTCACTGGTCCTAACCTGAATCCAGATCTGCTTGGCATACTGATTAAATTCAGACTGAATGAGATTGCCTTTACTGCAGACATTGAAAAGGCTTTCTTGCAGATTTCTCTTGCTGAGACGGATAGAGATGCAGTGAGATTCCTATGGTTCACTGCACCGCCTCATGAAGACGCAGGTAAAAGGCTACGTGTGCTGCGGATGACGAGAGTGGTGTTTGGAGTGTCCCCGAGCCCATTCCTCCTAGCGGCTACAGTAAGAAGGCATCTGAAGGAATATGAACACCAATTTCCTGAGGTAGTAAGGTTAATCTCGAGTGCAAGTGATGTTGAGAATGCTTTTCACGTAACTACTGGTGCAAAAGAGATTATGTCTGCAGCTGGCATGAACCTTTGCAAATGGACAACCAACTGTGCTGCATTGAAGGAGAAATGGAAGGAGACAATGAGTGAACCTGCAGAGGAGACAGAAACGCATGGATCAGTGCTGAAGGTCCTAGGCTTGGTATGAAGAACTAAAACAGATGAATTTGTTTTTGACCTGACTGCACTCTTGGATGCTGTAGCGAAGAGAGAGAATACTAAAAGAAGTGTTTTAAAGCTATCTGCTCGTATATTCGACCCAATAGGGTTTCTGACTCCATTTACTGTGCGAGTAAAATGTCTTTTCCAAGAGCTGTGGATACGAGGACTTGGCTGGGATGAGGAGCTGCCCACGGATCTTGCACAAGAATGGCAGGGATGGTGTGCAGAGTTTCCACAGATCCATCACATACACATTCCTCGTTGGTATGGATCAAAATGCATGCACAGACACAGTGCACATCAACTCCATGTGTTCTGTGACGCAAGCGAGAAAGCTTATAGCACTGTTGCTTACCTGCTTCGAGTAGCTGATGATGGAACAAAAACAACATGCCTCGTTGCTTCGAAAGTCCAGGGTAGCCCCATTGAAGAAGATCTCACTGCCCCGTCTTGAGCTGATGGGAGCAGTAATTGGAGCGAGACTCGGAAACAGTCTGTTAAAGCCTCTGAATATGGAGCTTCATCAAGTTCATATGTGGACGGATTCGATGATTGTGCTGCAGTGGATTCGCAGTCCAGCTCACAAATGGAAACAGTTTGTGGCAAAAATTCAGCTTTTAACCAATCCTGAAATGTGGTCTCACTGTAGGAGCAAGTTCAATCCTGCAGACCTTCCCACCAGAGGTCTGACTGTAGCTAACCTGAAGGAAAGTGAGATTTGGTGGAGCGGACCTTCATTTCTGACTACACTGAATCCGTTGGAAGAAAGCGAAGAAGAGACAAGTGATGAAATTGTGGTTAGTGAGTTGAAGCAAGATCAGCAGATTGTGGTGCAACTCAGTAGCGGCAGTGATCAACGAGAAAAGGAACCTGTTGTGGACTTAATGAAGTACAGTAAGCTGAAGCGAGTTCTGCGAGTTACTGCTTGGATTAAGTGGTTTGTGCATAATGCCAGTTCAAGCTCCAAGATGCGTGGTGAGTTGACTGCAGATGAAATGTTTGAAGCTGAAAAGTATTGGATAAAGTTGACACAAGAAAGAAGCTTCAGTCCTGAAATCAATTCGCTGAAAGCTGGAAAGACACTGAACGCAGACTCAAAAATCAGAGATTTAAGACCTTTTCTGGACGAATACGAATTGCTCTGTGTTGGAGGCAGACTCCAACAGTCAGACTTCAGCTACAGAGAGAAACATCCATGGATTCTGCCCAACAAAGACAGATATTGTGAGTTGCTGGTCCAGTACAACCATGAATTCATCATGCGTTCTGGTTTGAGAGACACACTAGTGCAAACAAGAAGTAGGTACTGGATTTTGAGAGCCAGATAAATTGTGAAGGGTGTTTTGTCAAAATGTACTGTGTGTAAAAGATTCAAAGCCAAGCCCGCACAGCAGGACACGGCTCCATTGCCATTGCTTATGTTGCTCTGTTCACATGTGCTGTCACAAGAGCGGTGCATTTAGAACTGGTTTCAAGTCAGTCGACAGAGAGTTTCTTGTTAGCACTCAAGCGATTTATTTCCAGAAGAGGGTTGTGTAAAGTCATCTATTCGGACAACGCCAAAACCTTTAAAAGAGCAAACCAAGACCTTAGTGAGCTGTGGAAAGCCATCAAAGATCCACAAATCCTGGAATACTTCTCAGGGAAAGGAATAACGTGGCGTTTCATTGTAGAACGAGCTGCCTGGTGGGGTGGATTTTGGGAAAGACTTGTAAGGTCTGTGAAAATGAGCATGAGGAAGGTGCTAGGAAAGGCATCGCTCACATTTGAAGAAGTAGAAGCTTCTTGCAGAAGTAGAAGCCATACTGAATTCCAGACCTCTCACCTTTGTTCACAATGAGCTTGATGAGCCGCAGCCACTAACGCCAGCACATTTCTTAGTTGGTGAACGACTCACTTCACTACCTCCAAAACCATTTCCAGCCGACTATGATCATCCCACTGTGAGTAAGGGTGATATGACAAGAAGGTGGAGATACAGGAACCGACTCATGACCAACCTGTGGAATCGCTGGAGGAGGGATTATCTACTGGATCTGAAATCTGCACATTCCTGCAACATGCAGAAACCTACTCAGTTGAAAATGGGTGACGTTGTGCTCATAGGAGTTGTCAATATGCCGAGACAAACTTGGAAATTGGGAAGGATTGAAGAGCTGTTTCCAGGCAGAGATGGCAAAGTTAGATCCTGTGCTTTGCGTACATCCACAGGGACTGTGTTGAAGAGACCTGTTCAATTGCTTTATGCATTAGAGATTTAAGTTGATGAACATTTGTTCATGGGGGGGGATGTTGTGAATTAATCTGAACAGAAACGTGAATTTGTTAGGGCTTTAAACAAATCCAGACGATGAATAAGAGTCTTATCTAGCGAGACGATCGAAAAACGGAAAAAAAGAAAAAAACGAAAAAAAAAAGTTTAAGTATGCACAAATGGTCGCCTTGCTCTGTTCTGTTATGCACGTTCTTGACTCTCCTATTTGAACTCGTTCATCATCTTTTCCCGAGTCAACTCGTTCATTTTTTTCGATGAATGAACCAAATGACACGAAAAAAGATTCGTTCATTTTGATAAACGGGTTCGAATTGGTGAGTCACGAACACGCGTCACAGAACAGAGCAAGGCGAGCATTTGAGCTCATAAAACTTCAACTTTTTTTTTAAATGAGCGATCCTTTCGCTTGATAAGACCCTTATTCATCACCTGGTGTCGTTTAAAGCCCTTTGAACAGTTTGCACTGAAACTCTCATTTGGACCTTGAACCGTTTGGACCCCATTGAAGTCCATTATATGGAGAAAAATCCTGGAATGTTTTCATCAAAAACCTCAATTTCTTTTCGACTGAAGAAAGAAAGACATGGACATCTTGGATGACATGGGGGCGAGTAAATCATCAGCAAAAGTTTTTTTTAAAAAGTGAACTACTCCTTTAATCCCTTATAACTCATCTTTGATCACCAAAATGACATTCTTCAAGCTTTAAAATATCTTGAATGTAACTCGACACCCTCGCCTCATTTGGTATGCACGGTTCTATGAATATTCAAATGAGCCCCACCTCCACTCCCTCCCTCACTCAGAGATCCACTGGTTGTCGATCACACGTTGATCTGATTGGTTACAAGATGGTTTTTGACGTCAGAAACACCAGCGATTTCAAAGTGTGTTTTTGCAACTGTCTTTGGTTCACTGCAGTTTGAAGGAGGACATACTCAGCAATGCTGTTCACATGAACACCATTAGAAACACCACATATAAACAACATTTAAAAGCTAGATTCTCACCACAGGTGGACTTTAAATGAGGCTGATTTGTGCAGATGCTTCTGCTGTGAGTCACTGTCTTCAGTCCTTCTCCTGAAGAGAGTCTCAGACTGAATCTGCGTGGTCAGTTCTGCATCTACATGACCTCTGACAGTTTTTTATTTACTTGTAATTTCCATGTGAAAATGCACCACGGTTGCACGTTCACGCTGCCACGTTTTGCATCGGAAGGGCGTTGCACGCATGTAAACGCACCCATAAACTTCACAGGCTACTTGGACATGGCTTTTCTTCTGAGCTGGAAATCAATCCCGAGTTCAGATGAGTTCAGAGCTGTTGATAAGACATGTTTCGATGGGACAAATGAATCCGTTTCGTTTCCATCAAGTCCGTCTACAATGCGCCGTTGTTTCTCAGACCCTTTTAATCTAATTGGACGTTAAACTGCTGTCATTATGCTGGTTGTTTATGGTGCCTTTACCTTTTCATCACGGCAAACATTTTTACATCAGCAACCTAATTAAATCAAATGTATCAGACGAGAGGGCTGATGCACGGCGAAACGTGTCACTCGATAAATCTCCCTTATGATGCTTCCACGCAACGCATCATTTATGTTGTTTATAGGCCTCAGGAAAAGGTGTGTGTGATGGATGGATGGATGGATGGCGGAGGAGGTTCTTCGCATTAGTTGGCACAGGTTGGCGTTGTTCACGAGCTCTCGTTTTATTCAAGCGTGTCATTTTACACGTCTAATGACTCAAAATGAAATATCATTGGCCTTGTTTGATCTTGCTATAATCCTTCATGCTGCTCGCTAATGCAATTAGGGTTTAAATTATTTATTTTGTGACTTTAAAGCTTTTTTAGGGTACTAAATCGAGTCGCATTCAAGCCATTTTTGAGGAATATGCCATTTTGGTGGTGTTAAGGGGTTCAACTATTAACTACAGTGGGACTTTAACATTCACATAACCAGGAACAAGAAGTTTTCATATAGCTTTATGAGAAACTCAATTTCTAGGTTGGGAAAGTCACATTATTTTGTTCGCTCACCTTAACTAAGACCTATGAAAGTTTAATATTGTGAATTTAACTTTGGAGGGGGAAAATGACATTTGAGTGTTGCAATATTCAATAACCAGTCGGAAAAACTGAACTGAGCAGGTGGGAATTTAATTATGCATGTTCAAATTGGAATTTCTCACACTATGAATGGCGGAATATAGACTGAAACGATGACTCAACGCTGCAGGGAGATGATATATGTAATATACGGCTCCTGTCTTTTGAGGTTAACAAATTATATATACATGTGTGCGTGTGTGTGGGACGGTGTCGCTGCGACGGGTTTCTATCTTTAGGGAGAGACGCGGCATTAGCAGGCATTGTCTAAAGGTGCTGCGGAAAAAAGGTGATTTTTTTTTTTTTTTCTTTGGCCGGAGGCTCTTGAGAGATTCCCTTCATGCCTTTATGCACGGAGCGCCAGTGTGTCCCTCTTCATGGGTGTTTAAGCAAGCACTTTAAATGGAAATGCACTTGACATTTTAGGAGGAGATGCAATCAGACATTAGAATGCAGCTGACATCACTCGAAATGAGTGAATTCTTCCTCTCTTTCTCTCTCTTGTCTTCTCTTTGTGAAGCTGACTGAAGATAACACTTGCAAATTTATAGAGCACAGATGCTGCGTTTTCTCAAAATAGGGCATATTGTATTAAGCGTGTGTGTGAGTGTGAGAGATCAAGTATTCCAAATCAAATCTGTGCTCATTGCTGCTGCGGAAAAACTTGTATTCCTCTTTATTTAAGAGCCACAGAGACTGTGATGCAAATCTGCCTCATCATGAGGAGCTTCCAGCCGTCTGCAGACGAAACGCATGAAACCTGCTGCTCATTCGGACATTAACGATTAAAACTTCATTATGATGATTAGGGCTGGGTAATAAACATCGATTTCTCGATATTAATTGATTCTCATTTTTACGAACCGATATCGATTCTTAAATCTCAAGAATCGATTAGTCATCCTGTTTCATTTGAATGAATGGATCATTGTATCGCGGCTGCGCGCATCCAAAAAATCGCGATAATCTTTGTCGTTTGTTACTTTTGATATGAAACAAAGTCTCAATTTGCAAATTACGTCCATTTTCTTTACAAATTCAAAAACATAAATAGCGTTTTGTCACTGTGGCGTTAGATCGCTCTGGTGCAGCTCAAGAGAAGCAGCAGCGCTGATCTCTCTTCCGGGTTAATAATACCAGTCACAGCGCCAAATAAACATGAATGAGCATCTGAAAGTGTGTTAAAGATAAAGTACAACTTATCCAAATCCGGATCATGTCACATTGATTCACTCATCGAAAGACGTCAGTGAAACAGCTTGTAATCAATGTCATGTATCGTCATATTTACCTCAGAAAACCCACATAAACTTGTTAGTCAGCTAGAAAAAATAACTCTAGAGAGGAGCATTTTGATAAATATATACACCATATTACATATACATTATAATCGTAATGTTCTTCAATATTTAATGCATATTTGAATAAATCTGGCAAGTTTTTATGAAGCCACCATTTAAATGTTTATATGTAATATAATCTTATTAAAATTAATAAAATAAATAAAAGTGTAATTTAAGTGTGTGTATAGCTACAAAACAGTTCATTATTACCTTCATATTAGGCTAATGAAGCTACAACTAGACTCCCATAGTTTACAGCATTAGTTTAGAGATTTGATTCCCTTGAGAAAATCTGTCATTTATTGTAACTGAGATCCAATATAATCAATATTGAATCGAATTGGAATCGAAATCGCATTGCAAGCTTGTGAATAGAAATCGAATCATTGTGAAATTTGTGTCAATACCCAGCCCTAATGATGATAATATACTGACATAAAGCATTTTTACATTTTCACGAATTTCCAAATCACTCATTTTAACAAATAATAGGCTCTATGCACGATCGCTTCCATATTTGTCTCAGCACGCCCACTCACTTCCGGTGCTGCGTCAGTCTATGGTCATAAGCCGGTTTTGCGATAGGTGGAGATAGTGTCAAATTACACTCGCTGTTTATAAAAACGTCCTCCGGTTAACGTGAATGATGTTAACAACACTGTGAGGCAGTTAGCTGTCACACAAGAGTAAAAAAGAGAAGTTATTAAATGATATATTTCGAGCCAAATCAACAACTTTGAGTGTTAGTATTCTCTCATATCGTACGAAATTCGACTAGCGAATCAGCGTTTCTAAAATCGTTGTCTCCGTTTCTGAGAAAACGGATTTTATTACAGTTTTGCCGCCTATACACTTGGCCTGCAGAACGTGGTTCCGGAAGTAAAGACGCTGACTGAGATTCGTTCGAACACACGTCAGCAGGGTTCGTGCATAGAGCCTATTACAAACAAACAGCAAGTTGAATTAAACATCATTTTAATGTATGAGACTGAGATTTTGTCTTTTAAAACATACTCTAATAATTTTTTGATTTACATTTTTTATTTTTAAAGTCCCCCTGTAGTCAATTTAATCGTTTACAACAAACCTTTGATCACCAAAATGACATTTAAATTTTTGTTCCTTAAAAAAAACGTCTGCATGCCTTAAAATATCTTGAATGTAACTCGACACCCTCGCCTCATTTAGTATGTGCGGTTCTATGAATATGCAAATGAGCCCCGCCTCCACTCACTCCCTTACTCAGAGATCCACTGGTTGGCGATCACACGTTGATCTGATTGGTTACAAGGTGGTTTGTGACGTCAGAAACACCAGCGATTTCAAAGTGTGTTTTTGAGACTGTCTTTGGTTCACTGCAGTTTTAAGGAGGAAATACTCAGCAATGCTGTCCACTTATCAACGCACACATGGTGTGTGTTAAAGCAGATTAAAAACACCACATACACACATAAACAACATTAAAAGCTTAAAATAATGTACGATTTACAAGTAAGTTTGTGATCAACGCAAACGTCCCGGGAAAGCACATGAACAGAGTGGGTCTTTCTCTCGCTGTTTTCTGCCTGGGTGCGTGTGGCTTGTCTTTGCAGGCCTCCTCGAGGGAAGCACCCCCTTATTACTGCAATTACAATCTGTACACATTTCATTAAACTAATATGTGAGTGTCTGGGCCGCTGAGCATGTGTGAACACATCTCCCAGCTGGAACCCGTCCTCTGCCCGCAGCTTACCAGCGCGACGAGCCATCAGAGCTAAATAACAGGTGGCGAGAGCGAATATTCTCGATTTCTTTGCCTTTTGAATCACATTTCAGAGTCTTTCATTGTGGGAATCGTTCATTACTGCTTCAATCGTCTCCTCTCAAACGCAGACGCTCTCGGATTGTTATGCTAATCCCATTGGAATGAACGCCATTGGTCTGTGGTGTGTTTCCTGTACACCGGCGTAACTCACTGCGTCACGATCACAGTATGAAGAAATTCACTATCTAGTCACGACTGGTTACCGAAACTGTATTGTCGAAATTGGTCGTTCAACCATGTTAGTTTATAAGGTCAGGCACGTGGTGGAGTAAAAACTACTTTTAATGAAACTGTTTGAGATGGAGTTAACGCTAGATGTTTTGCTATAAATTACAGACATGCATCCGAGAAATATTTCTCAGTTATTTCTCTTTATTTCCAGATTCACTCATAGACTCGTTCACACACACTTTAAATCTCTTGACAATCACAAAGACTTAAATGACATTTGTGTTCTACATTAAAGACACCGGTTGCACTGAATGTCAGCTTGATTATTTTGCTGAAGATCAGGATTTATTGAGTCCACATGTCATGAAAACAACAAACTGCTTCTAAAGAGATCTAGATCTGTCATTCCGAACGCAATGCGAATGTTCGATGGTTTTGGGAAACACCGACTCGTTGAACTGCTGATAACGACGGAAATTGCGACTATAGTTGGCTAACGCTGCTTCCGGGAAACGATCAGAATTTGGCAGACGGCATTGTAAAACTTAATTAAGACAACATCTCTGTGACCCCTCCATGCTGCAGTTGATGTTGTTTTTGGTGTGTTCCTACCAACACAATACAGAAGCCAAGTTATCTTCATTTATATAACGCTTTTAACAATGTAGATTGTCTTAAAGCAGCTTTACAGAGATAAAGATAATCTCTATAATACTATTCGAATTCCATTCCTTATTTTATGTAATATTCGAATAAAATTCGAATATTAAATGCTCAAATTTATCCTATTATTAATAATTTACGACATTACACATTCTTATGGATCGTCAATGCCACTATAGCCTGTGGTTGTTGTTACACGTTCGGCCCACTAGAGGGACATCTAACATTACTACAATAAACATTTAGGGGCTGTTTACCCATGACCACTTCATGCGTTTTCTCAGATCGGATAGCTCTGATTTATCAAAACGAATCCATTTACACCTGCTCACATAAATGTGTTTTTTGCAAAACAGATATAAATCCGATCTTCAATTCCCGCGCTATGAAGTACACTTCACCGAAAGCAACAGATATGAGCTGCATTTTATTGATCATCGGCTGATTTCAAAATCAGCAAAGACAGCAATAAGAGAGAGCGGCAACAGCCCTGGTAATATCATTTCATTCCTTTACTTTTAATGGAGATGGTAGTGTTAAGCGTCTGCGACTTACTTTCACTTTGATTTGCGATAGATTGCGGCGCGTTGGCTTGATGAATAGGGGCTCAGATCTGAGGTGATGTGATCGTCATATCGCGTCGGAAGTTCAGGGAGTCTCCCGCATATTGATGGCGTCTCCTTGATGGCCGCAAATTAGTTAAAATCTCCTGGAATCTGCACATAATATACATAGCGCGCGGCGCGTTCATGGCAGAGAGGGAGTGAACGAGACCCTGCGAATGTGCCACGCGAAAGCTAGTCCCGCGCTCTCCTATTGTTGATAAGAAAGCGATAAGGGGCCGTTTACACCTGGTCACTTCGGAAGTATATATTTATTTTTAAATAAATATAAAAGCAATATTCAAATAGTAACTTTAGCATCTGAATAGTATTGATTTTTTTTTTTTAATATTCGAATTATATTCGAATTTCGGAATTCGTTCCAACAGCCCTAATACACACCATGCCTGAACAAACTACTTGTCTTGCCTATAATTTTTTTTATACAGAATTTTATTTCATCACTTCTGGGTTGGAACCCTAATCTCCACAACGCTTTAAAACGGACACGCACATCAGATCTGAACAGTTGTTCAATAATTCAATAATTTTAGCCCCAGATTCCTTTGCCTTTTGAGTCTCATTGCAGTGTTTGGTTGTGGGAATCGTTCATTAGTGCTTCATCCACTGAGGTCAGGAGCGTTCGATTATTAGCTGCGCTCGACGGCTGTTATCGCTTTATTTATGCCGCTGCTTTTATTTGGGGTTTGCAGCCTGCTGTGTGTTTAATGAAATGTGTCCCAAATATTGGAGGAAAAGGACCGTAAATGATCAGCCGTAAGTGAGCATCACTGCAATAAAACATAATCACCTCTGAGATTAAACGATGGAAATGTCAAGTCTGGAAATTGAACAACGGGCGTTGAAGTTGACTTCAAAATATCTCCTTCTTCCCCAATTTAGCACAAAGATGAAACCGTCTCATACCAAATGTTTGCATCATCAACTCGATTATTTCTCATCAAGTAATCTGATCTGCTCCACATGCATTTTATAATTTATCAATCTTAGTTAATATTAATTTCAGCATTTACTAATACATTATTAAAATGAACAAACAATGAACAGCTGTTATTACATTAATAAATACTGTAACAAACGTATTGCTCATTGTTTGCAAATTAATTTAGTAACCCGTTAGTAAACCGTATGCACCTTTAAATAATATAATACCAGTTAGCAATATCAAGCCGTTTTGTACAGCTACGGTTAATGATGCTTCACATATTGAAGTTACAAATGACCGTGCCTTTAGAAATAAGAAATAAGGTGGATATTTATATTGGACTGTATTCATTTCTGAACTGTGAGTGAAACATCAGGGGAAAAGTTGTGGAACATAAAGATATCCATTTAAGTCAAATGAACTAAAGATGTGGAAACGCTCCATACTGTAAATCACAGACTAGACCATGAAATGCTCGCGTCACAAACTCTGAAGCGTCACTCATTCCCTTCAAACCTCCTCCGAGGACGAGAGAATCTCTTCACTGACTGTCTGAACACTTTCCCTGGGAAATTAATCCCATTAAACAAGTTTCACCTCAGAAATTTCCATTAATATGTCCAGCATGAGGAGAGAGAGACCGAGAGCCCTCTGGTCTTAACTGAACACAGAGCTATTCTGGGCACACTAGACTGGTCAGACTGGGAACCCAGCTTAAACCAATCATGACCAGCACTCTGACTTTAGTTTAATCTGTTTCCTCGTACAGTAATCTTGTATGAGGTCATGGTTGATAGTCACAAGTCACATTTCTTTCCAGTGTTGGGGGCAATGGATAACAAGTATCGCAAGTTAAATAATCAGATCGGACTATAAGTAGCTAGTTACTTTCTTAATTTCTTCATAATTTTTAAAGTGGTGGGTGGTGATTGCGCAGGGGATAAGACACATGCCTTTGGTGTGAGATACCTGGGTTTGAATCCACTGTGAGACACCAATGTGTCCCTGAGCAAGACACTTAACCCCTAGTTCTCCAGAGGCGTGAGACCTCTGACATATATAGTAATTGGAAGTCACTTTGGGTAAAAGTGTCAGCTAAATGAAGAAATGGAAATGTTAGTGTTACTCTTGTGATACATGAACTTTTATGATGGACAGATGCACTTTTATGATGGACAGATGCACTTTTATGATGATAGATGCGCTTTTATGATGATAGATCCACTTTTATCATGGATAGATGCAGTTTTATGATGGACAGATGCATTTTTATGATGGACAGAACATTTTTATGACAGACAGATGCAATTCTATGATAGATAGATGCACTTTTATGATGGACAGATGTACTTTTATGATGGATAGATGCACTTTTATGATGGACAGATGTACTTTTATGATGGACAGATGCACTTTTATGATGTACGGATGCACTTTTATAATGGACAGATGCACTTTTATGATGGATAGATGCACTTTTATGATGGATAGATGCACTTTGATGATGGACAGATGCACTTTTATGATAGATAGATGCACTTTTACGATGGACAGATACACTTTTTTGGACTTTGCCAAAGACATACACCCATTCACTGCCATTATAAAGCTTAGAAGAGCCAGGTATTTTTTTTAACATAACTCTGAAATGTCTGAAAGAAGAATGTCATGTACACCTAGGATGACTTGACGGTAAGTAAATCATGGGCTAATTTTCATTTTTTGGTGAACTACCCCTTTAAGTTAGCGATGTCATTCCTTCTTTAAGTATAAAACCACTCTCAGAGATAGATGTGTCTGCCGTAGAGAAGCGTCTCGTTATCTTTTTGCGGCGGAGAGCAGAGACTCGAGATCTCTAACTCAGATGTTTAGTGCCGTAATCGGCACGAATCCAAGCGCTCTTCGGTGACCCATCTTCCCAAAGTCTCCGTATTGTTTGGCATGATGTGTTGTCATAGCAACAGGCAGACAAAAGGAGCGCACGCAGGAAAAGGGGCTTTCTGTACTCGCTGTGATTTTTCTATCTAATGGACCTAATGTATAAGCAGAAGGTAAAAGCATTCTTCCAGCAAATGGGTGGCTTTTGGCTCGGAGAGAAAATAGCACTTCACCATAGTAACTGGTGACCGAAGCCGCTCGCCCTGCATGTGTCACACCGCGCGTCAAATCACGCTAATTGTAACATGTCACGGGTCGATTCAGGTGCCGCGAGGAAGAGGTGAAAACTAACGGCGGAAAACAACATATTGCATTGTTTTAATTATGCGATATTATGATCCTTGAAGGATTATTCATCAGTCATCCAGGCAAGCTGTTGCTGTTCGGATCCGTACTGGAGGCTTTCAGGCGACAATCCAGTTCTGGGTACATTTGGGCCAAACTCCTTATTTAAAGACCATTATTTATTTAGAAAATCATTCAACAATGCATGCTATTTTAGATATGAAATCCCTTGCAATCCTTCTAAATACTCATGACTTACTGTCAAACCAAAAATTATTCAGACAGTAATTCTGGATATGTTTTACTAGTGTGTGTTGGACACTATAGTTTATAGACATTTATGTAAGTGAGGAGATTAAAGTCAATTGTGACATATTATACAGTGATTCCTCCACTTTGAGCTGATTATGTTTTCCTGAAGTGTGTTTTCTGATATTTTTACACACACACTGAACAACATGAAGCATTGCTTGGTCACTGGTTGAGCTAAACTGCTATTATCTAATTGTGGAGATAAATTTCAACTGAGTTCTGCTCATATTTTATTACCATTTTCTAAATTATAGCGAATAAACTGTGATAATGTGAGAAATGTTGAAGATGTCTGAATACATTTTGGTTTGATTATGATGGTTTCTTCGTGGGCATCAGTTAAAGTGATGCTTTGCTCAGCAAATGCCACTAATAAAAAGAAATAATACAAAATATGGATCCAGATGGAGAATATAGGCTGTAGCTAATTTAGGAAAGTGCTCTTTGACCTTGCCAAAGCAAATAACACAGAGCCATTAAATGATACACGCTTTGTTATAATGAGACTCATTCCCAAAAGAACACATCATATTTGCTTAGCATACATCGCCTCGTTTAAATTTGATCAATATCTTATTAAATATTATACAGCATACATGATTTGTCACTTAAAAAAGATGCATGGGAAAGCATTCAATCTGACCAGTCAGCATACAAACATATTGCATTCAAGGTTACTTTTTTTTGCGTCCGTGGGGAAATTGCATAAAATATTCAGTATCATTTGAGTTCGTCCCACAGAGAATAAAACTCACCTTCGTTATTTTCCTGCATTTTCCATCCCTCTAATATTTTGCAGACTTTCACACTATTTTCGGTTCATATTAAAAACGTCCCCTGCCGACACAGAGCCACGAGTCTGAGAGGAAAAAAGGTCAAAGCAATTTATATTTGACATGTGCGGTTTGATCGCCTTGTCATCGCCTCAGGCCACACACACACACACACACACTCCACTTCACAGCGATCCAGACACATGTGTTTCTTTGCATTCGCTCCAGAGACGTCCTCGGATAGATGGCGTTCCAGCAAAGTGACCTGTGGCGGATGCGTGAGAGTCATCAATTCTTGCATGCACCGAAATGAAATGTTCAGACATGCCGGCGTGAATGAAAACACACACTCTTGACGGAGCTCTTAATGGGAAGAGGTGTCCGGGACCCACGAGTGCTTATTTATGAAGCAGACGCCAGCAACACGGGGTGGCGCTCCGCTGCCTTCCTCAATAACCATCATGGCAATTTCACAGTGATTTACGATAAAGCTCTCGCATAACCTTGATTCTGCTGTATCATGAAGGAAACGTCTGCGGACACGTCTGTGGTTTGTCGTCGCTCTGGATCGTTGTTGGTGTGTGTGTGTTATTGGAGTGGAAGTGGCATTTGCGCCAGGCCTGTTGGGACCCGGTCTCTCGCTGACACTAATGGATGAGCTGCTGGTTAGAAAGATGCTTTAAAAGTGACACTTGGAAATTATTTATATCAACACTTACATCCAAACACAGTCCCGTTTAGTCGTATTCAGTCATAGAGCCAGACCGATTTATCGGCAGGCCGATATTAGGCATTTTCCAAACTATCGGTATCGGCAGTTATAATGGCCGATAAATTAATATTTCAAAAATAAAATAAAAACGGAGGAAACACGTTTGAACCATGTCATGAGTGTTTGAGTTGTTTAGTTTGTCCACCAGAGGGCGCTCTACACCGTCGCTGTTGGCAACACTCGTGTATAACGCGCCACACCTCCTGCAACCTAGTGGAGCTCTATAGCCATCTAGTGGTTAAAGTGACTTATTACAAATTTTAACCTGTATTTTCTAAAAAAAATGGGCAAAAATCTTGATCTTCAACCTTGTAAAATTATCCATGGTATCCCCAGGAATTAAAGTTAGAAATCTGGGTCTTTTATAAAGTTTATTTAACATAAAATGCTGTTTTTTTTGTAAAGATCCTATTTAAAGAAATATTTATTTATTTATAGAAATAAATAAAAAAAAGCACAAATCCTCCAAAAACTACACAAATGTTGAGTAAAAACATTAATAAGGAGTAAAATTTTATTTATTTAAAAAAAAATATATTATTCTGTTACAAAATTAAATCTTATTGTCTGGGGTCCAATAGACCCCGAAGACCACAAATGTGACTTTTTTTTTTTGAAGACCATCAGAGGGTAAGACAAGAAGAACTAAATGGGTGATTTTGTTTTTGTTTTTTGTACTTCCGCTCGGCGCGTCTTTTCAGCTGGCCCCTATAAATCTCTAGTTTTCTGCACTAATCTAGTGAATTTTCCCCAAGATATATTCAGAGATGATAAACAAGATGTTATAGAATAATAATTTATTGAAAACCCAATTTTGACAATAAACTGACATTCAATCTATTTTTAGCCTTTAGTGAAAATGTACAAGCAGTACATCCGATAGGGTTTCCCAGATCACATCACATATACTAAAGGACTTGATAAACTCTCGATCGGACAAAGAAGGACCGGCGAAGATGGTGCGCGACCGGAGAAGATCGTGCGGTTTTGGAGTACTCGAATGTTATTTTAGCATGTACTGTTGCTTTAAGTGACAATCCTGCCGACTGTGCCGATGAACTCCTGCTGAATTACACAGTTAATAGATCCACGACTCGCCTCACAAACAAACAGACTGAACGTGCTCATGCAAACCAGTCTAAAGCTCACGCCATCTATCACCCTCTCCGGGAATAAGACGAGGATGACTTCGCCAGCGCAGGACTGTATTAAACTCTTTGGCGCGCAGCGGGCCGGAGACTAGGAGATGAGGAAAATCCCTCGGGAGAGAGGAGCGTGACAGAAGCCGGAGGAGCACACGCCCGCTCCTGCTTTAATAACTCTCCTCGCATGTAAACAGATCACCCCGATTCACCGCGGTAAAACTACACTATACTGATGACTTCTGAGAGGACGTCGCAGGGAGATAGTGGGTTTCCCCTTAAAATACAGGCTTTTGTCCTTTTTGACTCGTCCTAATCATAAACCTGCCCATTTCAATCTTTATCATTTACAGAAACTAGGGTTCCACTTATATTAAGTGGCTTTAAGTAGTATGTACTTGCATCAAAAAACAAGTTGTATTATAAAACACTTGTGGTGCTGTTGAGGAGTGATACGGGTGAGGACAGGTGTAACGGAAGATCAACTGTGTAATTGCATAAATCAATTACATGCTGGTATTTTTAAAATATAATTACAATATAAAAACTTGTATGTACACAATAAGTCCATTCTATCAAATGATTCCTTTCAATATAAGTACATTAGTACTTAAAGTTTCATTCCCACTTTATATTAAGTGGTTTAAGTGGCATTATAGTCAAAATAATTTAATTTGATTAAATAGTTATATAATTAAAGTACTGAGGATTTAAAAAACTTAATGTACTTCAGGGTTTACACGTTTTTATTACAAATTACATTTTTCTCGTCTTTTATTATTACAGGATTTTTATTATTATAGTTTTTTTACTCATAAATGGCTATTTCTTCTTGATAAAACGTTAGATGTTGACATGTCAAGAAAAAAAATGTATTTTACTGTAAAAGTTTGTATTAATTGTCATAACTTCTTAAAATGTTATTATTAATTTAGAACTTTATTAATTCCCATGACTTTCTGAGATTTTATTAATTTCTTTGACTTTTTATGGTTTTATTTATTTCCATAACTTTTAAGAATTTATTTTCCAAGACTTTAAGATTGTATTAATTTCCATAACTTAAAATTGTATTTTTTTCCATAACTTTTGAATTTATGAATTTCCGTAATTCCTTAAAAATATTGTTTTTCAAGCCTTTTAAGGTTTTATTAATTTCCATAACTTAGTATTTTATTAATTTACAAAATGTTTTAAGATTTTGATAACTTCCATTACTTTTTAAGAATTGATTTTCAAAGACTTTAAGATTGTATTAATTTCCATAACCTAAAATTGTATTAATTTCCATAACTTTTTGAATTTATGAATTTCTGTAATTCTTTAAAAATATAATTTTCAAGCCTTTTAAGGTTTTATTAATTTACATAACTTAGTATTAATTTTCAAAATGTTTTAAAATTTTAATAACTTCCATTACTTTTTAAGAATTGATTTTCCAAGACTTTAAGATTGTATCAATTGCCATAACTTAATGTAATTAATTTCCATAACTTTTTAAGATTTTATGAATTTCCATAATTCTTCAAGATGATTATTTTTCAATCCTTTTAAGTTTAATGAATTTCCATAACTTGGAATTTATTAATTTCTAATTCTATTAACTATAAAAACATAACTTTGAAAACATTTATTTTCCAAAATTTTAAGATCTTATTACTTTCACTAACTTCAAATTGTATTAATTTCCATAACATTTTTAAATGTTGTGACTTTCCTTAATTCTTTAACATAATTATTTTTCAAGCCTTTTAAGGTTTTATAATTTCCTAGAATTTTAAGATTTTAATAATTTCCATAATTTTAGGATTTATTGAAATTACTGTCAATTTGATAAGTTATTAATTTCCACAATGTCTGGAAATCACACTGGAATTCTCTCATAAATATCCATGTTCTCCAAGGCCATGTTGACTAGACCCTGGTTCTTCAAGAAAAATTATAATCAAGGGAATTAATTAAAATTAATATATGTGATATTAGCTGACATTTCGATTTTTATCTGTTTTAACTTTTCCATTAAACATTACATCTGTTTTTCGTCAAAATGCATTGCATGCACAGCAATATATCCATGCAGTGTGATTCCTTTTAGTGAATCGGTTCATTTGTTTGCTGAATCAGTTCGTTGTTTGGTGGCTTTTTGAACCTTTGGTATACTGGTCTTTGAGTTGATTTCTTTTCTAGCTCCTGAAATATGAAGATTATGAAGGTATATTGTGTATGAGTGTCTGCAGCACATACAGGCCTTAATCACGAAGATCTAGTTATTTTCTGCTTGATGCGGTGACGTGACTGCGTTCGTTTGAAATGCCAGAGCTTTCGCAGGAAATGAGCTCGCGTTGGTTTTCAATTTTTGAAACAGAACACAGGAGATCATTAGATGAGTGTGATTAACCTTTAGATGCATGTAAACAATGCATCTACTTATGGATTTGTGATGATGGAATAAGATGTTGAATAAAATAGCACATCTACATGTGAAATATGGTGCAAAAGTTCATTTATTTCAGTAATTCAACTTAAAAGGTGAAACTCGTATATTATATAGACTCATTACATGCAAAGTGGGATATTTTCAAGCCTTTATTTGTTATCCTTTTGATTAATGGATTACAGCTTATGAAAACATTTCACAATATTCTAATTTTGAATTTGGGCTTTTCATAAGCTATAAGCCATAATCATCACAATTATAACAAATAAAGGCTTGAAATATCTCACTTTGCATGTAATCAGTCTATATAATATATTAGTTTCACCTTTTACGTTGAATTACTGAACTTTTGCACCAAATTCTAATTTTTGGAGTTTCACCTGTAGTGCTGCTAGTGTTGGGTTGTTAAATAAGTGACTTAAAGGTGACATTATGTCCCTTTTCACAAATGAAATATAAATCTATGGCGTGCCCAGAATATGTGTGTGAAATTTTACAATAGTATTACAATAAGATTTTACGGAAATATTACAATAAGATCCTCTTCATACGCCAGAAGGAGAACAAAATCTGATCGGCTTATTTTATGACATGCTCTCAGAGAAAGGCTCACCAGAACAGAGTTACTGGATTTCACTTTTCACGTTTTCTGTGTCGTTAGAAGCACGGGTGACCCGATCATAGCACTTAAACATGGAGATTTTAATGATATATCCTCTTTAAAAACACTTTCAAATGACTAAAGCAGCATCTTTCCCTCTGATTTGATCTCTGACCGTTCCAGTGGGTCATCACACCTGTGTCTGTAGCGATGATGAGATAATCTAGACTGCGTATTAAACACAATAATTACCCCTCAGTAGCTCATTAGGCATAAACTCTGCTCTCTAGGGATACAAACACAGCCTTTAGTTAAAGAAACGCTGACGAAAGAACACGCATCTGGCTCCTCTCTCGACACGCTCCACCGCTCGCACACATTCTGTTGTGTTACAGAAACAAGCCTCGGATTGCGATCCTTATTAATTTTGCCATGACAACATTAATGGAGTGCAATGGTCCGATTCATCCCTTCCTCGGTCTCTCCTCCCTCTGGAGGCGTTTGACGAGCTCCTGTCAGTCTCGGGTGGGCGGAGCCTCGTCTCATTAATAAGTCATCGTTTACTCAATCTGTTTAGGTGTGAATTTAAATGAGCTAATATGGAGTGAGGCTCCAGACACACATGATCCATCCGTCACGATTGTCTGCTGGATTGTGTTTGACAGAATCAAGAGTAGCACCTCGCCTTCTTTGTAAAACAAGTTTAACTTAAAAAAGTACAAATTAAAGTTAATACAATGGAGATGGCTAGACGGGTAAAAGCCTGAACATTCTATAAACTTTGAGATTTTAATTTGAAACCTTAAATTACTTAAAATAAAACTTATCAGAAGTAAAATACTTAAATGTCACGGCGAAGTAAAAAAACAACAAAAAAAACCCCTGAAAATAATTTTATTATTCTATAACTCTTGTCTTGAATGAGAATTTGCATTGCAGGGAATTTTTTTAGAACAGCTTATTTAGGTAATTTAAATCATATTTTATAGTATTATTTTATATAAATATATTCTATAAAGTATTGTATTTTAAAACTATATTATAATACTGTCGGTCTAATATTTAATATATACAAATAAATATGTTAATAATTAAATATGCATTTTATCCATTTTTATAACCAGCTATCAATGTCCTGTAAAGCTAAATAGTGTCTGTGCAGCATCAGTTAAAGTTACAGACAGACAGATGTATAGACAGACAGACAGATATATAGACAGACAGACAGACAGATGTGTAGACAGTCAGACAGACAGATGTATAGACAGACAGACAGATATATAGACAGACAGACAGACAGATGTATAGACAGATAGACAGAAGTATAGACTGATGTATAGATAGACAAACAGATGTATAGACAGACAGACAGACAGAGAGATGTATAGACAGAGAGATGTATAGACAGACAGATGTACAGACAGACAAACAGACAGATGTACAGACAGACAAACAGACAGATGTACAGACAGACAGATGTATAGACAGATAGTTGTGTATAGACAGAGAGAGAGAGGTATATTGCCTGATCTGAGTTTATGGAGGACGTTCAGATCTGATCGCTGCTGGTACATGTATATATCCGGCGAGGTCAGATCGCGAGCGCGCAGCGTAAACACCGGCACTTGTGTGTGTGTGTGTGTGTGTGTGATGACTCTGGGAGTACATTAACAGAAGAGCCCCATCTGGGCGGCACCGTTCCACTCAACGCCCCGATTCATTATCTCTCCATGTTCCCTGTGACCTGCAGAAAAATGACAACTGATTTACCTCAAGATCAATTTGTATGTAAATCAGAGAAGGACTGGAGCGCGGCGAGTGGCTTAGCTGCGTTCATGCGCGGGTCTGAGACAGTCAGTGTGTGTGTGTGTGTGTGTGTGTGTGTTCGTGGCCGACCCGAGAGGTTAATGGAGCTGATTCAGATCATGTGACCCCGCTCTGACACGTTACGCCAAATAAAATCAACGCAAACTGAGACTCTTTCCATATGTGATTCATCAGAGGGCTGTGCTCTATTGACAAAAAAATGTATTTCAATATTTTCTGTGATTTTGTTGATAAGGATAATTAGACAATATTGAGTGTGTTTCTGCTGGTCTTGGATATATTTAGATTCTGACCCCTCATGTACACTGTCTGCGTCTGGATACGCGAGACCACGTGATTTGCCTGTCCGACGTGGTTTTTCTTGATTTGGGGGTTTCCACCTTACAGTCTATGGCTTCTACCAAGGATATATTGGTGTGCAATACAAGTGAGAGTCAGCACAGGGGGTTATTTTGAAACTGATTGTGTTTTTTGACTGTATTTAAGGTGCGGCTTGGACGTGGCGTCCGTCGAAAATAGACTCGGTTTATAGTTTATTGTTTAAAATGGTCCTTTCGTGTGTGTATCGTGGATGTTTAAAACAATGGGGCGGTGCTTACGCCTACGTCCAGCATGACCTTTCCAACGTCTTGACGTAATGCCGGGCACGTCGCAGACAAGCACAAGACCAACAATTGTGGTCAAAATGTATGTAAATTTGTATTTTTTTAGAAAATGAGCGATGGTTTCGCTAGATAAGACCCGTTCCTCAGCTGGGATCGTGCAGAGACGTTTGAAACTGCACTGATTTGGACTTCAACATGTTGGTTGCACTCGAAGTCCATCGTGTGGAGAATAATCCTAAAATGTTTTCCTCAAAAATCTTAATTTCTTTTCCACTGAAGAAACTAAGACATGTCTTGGATGGCATTGGGGTAAATTAAATAAGTTTAATTAATTTAAATTTTAATTAATTTTAAAAGTTTAATTTACTTCGGGGATCGACTTATCGAGACTATTTCCTAAGATGGCTTCTGTATGTATACACGAAGTGAACTGGCTTTATAAACTTATCTTCTTATTAAACGGTCTGTACACTTACAAAGTTCTCAATGCTTCGTTTTGCATGTATGGAGCCTTGTTATGTTACTGTGTTAGTGTGGGGCTCTTTTGAGCCTTGTTAGTGGTATAAACTAGCAATTTCTTTTTACTCAGTCAATGCCCCCAGTACTAGCATTATACGCTAAACAGTTTTTAGAGATAAAACTCTTTACATTCGATTATCATGAAAACAAATCTCAGAGAACGATTGACTAGGTACCGATGTTTTATTAGACCAAAGGTTCATTGTTCGCTGGAGTTCTCCTTTAATTCAGCTCTAAATATCTTACATTGAGTGTCTTTGTGGACCTCTTGTGGAAAATAGTTAATATAACATGATATTTCATAATACTAGATGGCCTTTCATAACGACCTGTTGTAACGTTAGTTGAGTAGACGATCTAACAGCCCCAGTTATTCCTAACGTGTACTTCTCTTTTTGCACATGTGAATTCTTACAGTTCCACTATATTCAGCTCGCGTCACTATCTGGCGGCACGTTTGGAGCCCCTGTGTGTTGTGGGACGTCCAGCGGCCAGTGAAATGACCTTTATCTAGGCTGACGAACGGATCCCCGACTCGCTGATAGAGCTGCCAGTTTCCCTGGCTTTGATTGCGCGTCTGGCGGAGCTTCTCCTGAGCTTGTCGTTGCGAGCGCACGCTGGGAGGTGGAAGACTCATGCCGAGACACAGATGTTGTGACAGCATCACCTCCTCCGTCACACACACACACACACAGATTTCAAAGCCAGATGAAACTAGAGCATCTCACCTGATGTGTTGATCTCTGTTGCGTCAGACGCTGGGTTTGAGCTGATAATCGGGATGCGACGAACACTGTCAAAATTCCCCTTTGAGGAAGATGAAAATATGTTGATAATAGAATGACTAATATATATTATATTAGAATATTATACATAGAATGACAGAGTAAAATTAAATCTTTAAAAAAAATTTAAAATGTATAATAATAAGAAAGCTAATATATAACAAAAGTCTAATATTAGGTTAAACTGTAACGCATGTAAAATGAAATTATGTTGAAATGCTGCATTAATTTGTATAAGTTGAAGTTAATTTTTATTAATAAGTTAATTTTTATTTTTACATTGAAATAGAAATAAAATAAACCAGAACGGCACGCATATTTCATTTTAATAAATGTTTGTTTTATTTAGTTTTTTTATGGCTTAAAACAGGTACAGGTCATTTAGGATTGTATGTGTATAAATGGCATGCTTTATTCTATGATTAGTACTTTTATACTTATTATTATTTTAGAAAAGCCTTTCTAGGGACCCGAGACGCACATTAGCTTATGCTATACTCTCGACGTGCAATACATATTTTCCAGCTTTCGACTGGAAACATATTTTTTTGTACTGTCCCAATAAAATGAACTTATAAATAAGCATAGAATAACTAATTTTAATTATGTTCATTTATAATTCACAATTATTTTCATGATTTGTTATCGCAACACTTTTTCAACTTTTTCAAGAAGGTTCAGATAACATAATATTCTAAGTTATCAATAATTATATAATATTGTACATTGAATGTCACAGTAAAATTATTTGTATAAAAATAATTATAAAAAATAAAAAAATAATTAAAATTATAAAAATCATTTGTATAAAAATAAGTAAGCTAATATAAATGTATAATATAATAAAAGTCTAATATTGGGTCAAACTGTAACTTTGGAGTGACGTATCTAAAATTCATTTAAAATCTGAAACCATTTTATCATTCACACACATTTGTATTCTAGAATATCTAGTTTTATTATTATAATATATCTTGTTAGAATAATAATTATAATAAATATTATAATTATAACAAGATATAATATATTAATGCTAAATTTTACTGGATTTATATTTTAGAATGTTATGTTGTATTGAATATATTTTATTACATTATGATACTATACTTTTTTAGATTAAAAGATTCATTTTAATTAATAAGCTTAAAGATAACTGATTTAAATTATTAAACATATATACACATATTCATAAATCACAGTTAGGGTTAGGGTTAATGAAATAAACAATAATATTTAGAATAATAATGCATTTAAAATCTTCTTTTATGTATAATGTAATTGTAATATCTGAATTATAAATTAATTTTACTTCATTTATTAAATTGTTTGTTTAATATAGCGATGACTGAAAATATAGATGACATTTTATTATTAATATTATAATTATATTATTGTTCATATAATCTTATTAATATTATATTAGTTGTCTGTTTAGTGCGTTAAGTCATAATTGTAATAATTTAGTAGTAATGTTAATATAAAATTTGGAAAGTACATGGATTATTTATTACATTTTATTATTTTGTTTTTAAATTATACATTTGGAAATCTAAATTTTAAGTAATATTATAAAATTGAGTGTGTGTTTGTATATTATTTATTTTATGTATTTTAATCTTATAGTATATTTATTATACATTTTGTTTATTTATAAATATTTATTATTATTTTTTATATATTTTTAATATTATGTTTATTATATAATATATATTATATTATCTATTTTAGTTTGTTTATAAATATTTTCAGGTTGGTGGGTAAAATGCAGTACGTCAACAATAGAAATGGGCCAAATTAAAGGTGTTTCCATAAATTCTGATGTGGGATCTAGTTCGTTTGTCCAGTGTAGATTGTAGATTTGCTGTAACGTTGCTATTGGACGGGAAGTCGTGGACCTGAAGAATGGTTTATCGTTGCGTGAGTTCGGTTGAGCCTCTCTGATGCAATTATTAATGATTCATTCCCTTCAAGAATCATTTCTGATTAAATCTTCGCAGGAACATTTCCTTTGACTCGGAATCTGACTCTTATTGTACGTCTTTCTTTAGTCTGGACCGATCAATCTTCTCAATTAGATAGGTTTGCAGCTTGAGATGTTCATTTGGGACGCAGCCGGTCGTTTCGCAGCGGTTCAGAGGTTGAAGCTTCCTCTCTGATTTCTGAAGAACTGAAAGTGACAGGTAGAAGAACGAACATCTCTTCTGAAAGGAAACATGTCCATCACTTACTCCGGTCACACACTCACTCTCTCACTCGCTCACTCACTCACTCACACACATAGCCAGTCCCATCCCAATCTGACGGACAGATGAATCAAATCAAACTGGACTTGCTTTGTGTTTCAGGAGTTCCTTCTCCAATAAAAGCTGAAACGACTTTGAAACGAGACGTTTCTCTTTGAATAATGTTTTTTATGCCCTTCTACTTTCAGGCTCTCCTTGAACAGGGTTTTCCTGCTTGAATGTTGATTATTCTCCATTGTTGCGGCTCCTCTCTTCCCAGTCTGTCAGTAACGCTCTGTTTACTTCCTGTCTCTATGAAGCCCCTCCTTCTGAAAGCACACCGTGCTCTGATTGGTCGGCTGGATCAGTGTGTCATGATTGGTCGAGCGCTTCGAGTGTGTTTGGGAAATGCCCCACCCCTTAACTGCCAGTTTCCACCATAGACTGAAGAAATATGTGCGTAGTGTGTGACGTGACCTGTAGTGTTTCTGAAGAGCGTTTTTGAAGCCTAAAATGGGCGGAGCCGGCCGTCGCCATATTGGCCGTGCGTCACTCCCGGATAAACGAAAATGTGCCGCGAGGAGGATTAGCTGAGGTGACATGACGCTAACACACAGCAGACAAACGGCTAGCAGTGACATCAGCATCAATCCACCTGTCACTCAATTGGCCACGCCTTTAATTATGCAGAACTTTACGGCTTAATATTATTTAAACGAATGAGTTATAAAAAAACATTAACCCCCTCACAGTCGTCATGAAGGGCAACATTAGCAATATAGACCAAAACCACTTTTTGCGCCAGACTGTAAACATGTTTATTCTGCTGTACTGTTGGGCATTTTAACATGCGGGTCTATGGGAGTCGCTCTAGTGGCCAGTGGAGGAACTGCAGTTTAAATCATGTTGGATTCAAGCGACCGGAAGCCCCTCCTTCTGAAAAGCACACTGTGCTCTGATTGGTCGGTTGGAGCAGTGTGTTGTGATTGGTCGAGTGTGTTTGGGAAATGTCCCGCCCCTTTCCATAATCACCAGTTTCAATACACTACTAACTCAACCAGGCCCCGCCCCTTTATTCAGCGCTGAAAAATAAAGTAGGATTGTTTACTAAAGAAACACACACACACACACATTATGTTCAGATATGACTGGTGTGTGTTTGACTGAAGTCTGTGTTTGCTCAGCTGATTGATGGCTGACCTTGAGCGCTGATGGCTTTCGTCTGGTGACAGTTGGTCAATATCCTCCTTTGTCCAGTCTAACATTGGGAAATTCAGCTTATTAATGATTAATATGTGATTAAACGGGAATCCCTCGTGATCTCACGCTGCTGTTTTCTCATTTTCATCAACTAAATGTTTCATGTCATAGTCAATAATAAGAGCTGGAAATTAAATAATCTGCTTTTATTTATTTATGAGAGTTTTTCTTTCTTTTTTTTGCTCATGTTTGTGTTGATTTGTTGAGAATTACAGATGATGTTTTTGAAGAAACCCAGAGGAGAATGCTGTCGCTCTTTATTAGCCTTCTCAGTTTCATTCAAATTCTGGAATTTAATTCATGTTTCGCTCCCATTGGTGGATACCATTCATGTTTTAAGGCAAGACTAAATGAAAAACATTTTTTATATGCTCTCACACACACGAACACATTCTCACTCTGACAGACACACACAAACAAATCCACACACACACACAAACACATTCTCACACACACAGACACACATATATACTCTCTCACACACACAAACACATTCTCACACACACAGACACACATATATACTCTCTCACACACACAAACATATTCTCACAGACACACAAACACATTCTCACACACACAGACACACATATATACTCTCTCACACACACAAACATATTCTTACACACATTCTCACACACACACACATTCTCACACACACAGACACACATATATACTCTCACACACAAACATATTCTCACACACACAAACACATTCTCACTCACACAGACACACATATATACTCTCTTTCACACACACCAACTTATTCTTACACACACAGACACACACAAAAATATTCTCACACACACAAACACATTCTTACACACACATTCTCACACACACAAACACATTCTCACTCACACAGACACTCACAAACACATTCTCTCACACACACACAGACACACATATATACTCTCTCACACACAAACACATTCTTACACACACATTCTCACACACACAAGCACATTCTCACACACACAGACACACATATATACTCTCTCACACACAAACACATTCTTACACACACATTCTCACACACACAAACACATTCTCACACACACATATATACTCTCTCACACACAAACACATTCTCACACACACAGACACACATATATACTCTCACACACAAACACATTCTTACACACACATTCTCACACACACAAACACATTCTCACAAACACACACGCAGACACACACTCGTATTCTCACTCATACTCTCTCTCACACACACACACACACAAATATGTCTGTGTCTGCTGAGTGAAATTGCCTCCATTAATCATGTCACGGCCAGTTTACTTTTATCTGTAAAGCTAAACACATTAAACAGCCAACAGCCAATCACAGGCTTCCTGCAGAACCAGTCCTATACATCTATACATGTACACATCTGACACACACACACACACATGAGATCTCTTTCCTTTCTCCTGAGATGAAGACTCCAGTAATCTCATGACAGCTCAGCGATATCTATTCACATTCGGTTCATATCTCTGTACTGGACATCAACTATTGACTCGTGTGTGTCTTTCATTTCTCCTGAAGATATTTCTGAGAGAAAAGCTGACAATATTTAGTCTCGTCACGTCAGCGCTTTATACAACACACACACAGTTTTAAAGCAGATTCTCAGAAAAGAAACAGGGAAATGTTGCAGTGTTCAAAAATTCATTTTTCCCTGTTTAAATTCCGGATTCGTTTCAATGGTTACATTGATTTTTAGCAATCTAAAGGCATAAGGTCTAATTCAGTGAAATAGTGGAACTTATTAATGTTATAACAATTTTTTTTTTCAGAATTCCATCAGTGTTTTTCCAGTTTAATATTTCAATATGTTAATGTGTAATTAAAAGTTAATAATCAAAAGGTACTTATGATCAATTGAATTCATACAATGTTAACAATTTAATGATTTACTAACACTTTTACAGTAATAGGGTTCTAAAGTCTTTTAAATCATAAAATCATAATTTTTTCAGAATTTATGATTTAATACAAATGTATTATCAAAACTGATGTTAATCAAATAAAGGCGAAAAATAACACTTTCATTTTTAAATATAATCAAATGGAAATTTTATTATTATTTATTATTATTTTATTCATTTTTAATTTCATAAGAGCATCATTTTTTAAGTGCTGCACAACAAAAGTTGTAGAAGATGAAAACTTGTGATATTTTTATGTTATTCATGTTATTATTATTAGTAACACGATCTATCAAATTCACACATTGACGTCTCGTGAAAAGATCTTTTTATTCACCGTAAATGAGTTTAACAACTCAAATCCTCATTGGACTTTCATTTTTGACAGATAAAGCCACAAAAATGTTTCAGTAATATGAAAATTCTGAAGTTTTAATTTTTTTAAATTTAATACAAATTTACTATCAAAAATGATGGTGATCAAATGAAGGAAATTTAATTCATCTTAAAATGTAATCAAATGGAAATTTAACATTTCATAACAACATTAAGTGCTTCACAACAGTTGTAGAAAAAAAAATATATTTTTACTAGGACTGTGCAAAGATTAATTGTGATCCAAAATTTACATAATATATGTGTGTATAATTATTTTGTGTATATAAATACATATGCATGCATGTATATATTTAAGAATTATTTGCACATAAATACTGTATATATATATATATATATATATGTACATATAAATTTATATATAAATATAAACATTTTATGTTTATATTTTGTTTTATTTTATGTTTATATTTTAAACATTTTTTGTTTAACATAAAACATGTTTAATACATTATATGTAAATATTTTATATATGAATAACAAATTTTCTTAAATATATACATGCATGTGTGTCTATTTATATATGCAAATAATTATACACAGCACACACACATATATTATGTAAACACAAGCTTTTATTTTGGATGTGATTGATCTGAATTAATCTTTGCACAGCCCTAATTTTTTGCGTTATTCATATATTTTTATTATTATTATCACTAAACGCGATCAGTCCATCAAATTCACACACTGATGTCTCGTGAAAAGCTCTTTTTATTCACCGTAAATGAGTTTAACTACACAAATCTGCATTGGACTTTATTTGTGACAGATAGGGCCGCTGAAATGTTTCCCAGTTGCGTGAGTTTTCCTCTGGAAGTGTCGGGATGTGCTGCCGCTCTCAGCCGGCCGTAAGAGTGTGAAATTATATCCGGTTTAGTGTGATTTTATGGCTCCTGAACAGATGGAAGGCAGATTGTAATATCACTACCTGAGCGACTCCAAACGCCATCACACATCCCAACAATCACATTATAGGATCCGGAGTCTTATAAGCGGATTCGGGATCATATAGCGATTGCCTTCGGATCCATTAACCCCCCGTGCGCTTTTATTTCTTCCCAGCATTCCAGAGGCTGTTGGGTTTAACGACCCTGCCGAAGGAGAAAAGAGGAATGCTGATGACCTGTTACGTTTTTATTTCTTCCATAAATTACTCCATTATGATCTCCATAAAGCGCTGGAAGGTGGCTAGCACAGAGTAGCTAACAGCTGTTAGCCTGGATTGAGCTCGACTGCTGGAGTTATCAGGAACAGAGTGATGATGATGATGAGGATCTATCTATCTATCCATCCATCCATCCATCCATCCATCCATCCATCCATCCATCCAATCACATTTACAAACAAATTCTTGACTCCCAGCTCACCGTTTACCAATTCCTACTCTCATATTATTTGAGGGAAATCTGGTTTGTAATCACTGAGATGAGGGGGTGGAAACCATTTAAACAAATTATAATAATGGAATGTTAAGTGATTAATTTTGATGTCGTATATCATAGCGGCAGAACAAATGCTTCCCATCGCCCGTGACAGATCGCCGTACACACATGCGGCTGAATAAGCGAGCGTGTCGTCCAATTGTTATGAGTGCTCTGATAGAACGGCGTTTGTTAATCTGTCTGTCTAACAGAACTCCAAGCATTTTCTCATTATTGGTTTTATCTTAAAAGCAGGAACGAGCCACAAAGACGGCTCCCTCACAATAAGAAATGATGTTTTCGTGCATGTCCTGAGTGCGGCATGTGAATGGAAGTGTAATTTGGTGGATGCATCATCTTTTAGGGTAACTACCCGAACAACATTGCTCACCGTCCGCCCGGATACGCTCAGACTCGGGGAATAATGGAGAAACCGGAGCGAAGCGGAGATGGCGAAACAACACAAAAGCAGGACAAGCACTCAAAAGAATAAGAGCCTCCAAATAATAATTTTGACAACCCCGGGGGGCAGTTAATGTTATGGCAGGGGACCCCATTATACAGACCCCCTCCTCTCGCAAACGCACTGATCTAATTATTGCATGTTAAATGGGCATCTGGTAAATGGTGCATATAATGATGCATTTCCAGTGATCTGCATTAAGTGCGCTCTTGTCCTGCTCGGAGGCTTTGACACACAAATTGGCCCTCTCAGGCTCTTGGCCCTCCATCATGGCTCCGGGCTCCCGAATAACCCCACTTACGACGTGCCCTGGGTCCTCCGCGCAATTAATGAAGTCAGGCCTTTGATTGATTCAGTCCGTAACGCGCCGCTCTCGGGGAATTGAGCGGAGATCATAGAGAAAATGAATTCGGAAAATACATGAGCGAGAACTTGTCCTCTCTTGCGGGTGAGTTTATTTGACATCCATATTTATGAAACTGCCAATTTGCGATTATTTTCTGAAGGCTAATTAACAAGAAATAACCTCTGTTTAGTGTGTGTTTTTCTAGTCGACTACACTGGCCCATTTCTTTAGGTTTCGCTGCCAAAATATTTAGGTTTTAGCGTAGTAAGGTTCGTTAGTTACCATTAATGAATTGCATGTATACAGCATTAATCTTTGTTCATGTTAATTTAAACATTTACTAATACTTTATTAAAATCTTGTTTACATTAGTTAATGCACTGTGAACTAACGATGAGCATCTGTATTTTTATTAACTAACGTTAACAGAGATTAATAAATACAGTAACAAATGTATTGCGCATGGTTAGTTCATGTAAGTTAATACATTGATTAATGTTAGCTAATGAACCTTACTTTAAAGTGTTTCCGGTTTCAGAAAGAATTGTGGGTATGTGAATGACCGTGCTGATTGACAGTCCTACAAGACTTAGTAACATTGTAAAATCAGGAAATACCAAAGAAAAAGATTTGTTTTCTCCAATCTGAGCCTAATAGGAATGACGGCGGATATAAATAAGCCCATCTGGAAGACGCAGACTTTAAAGAAACCGCTCGTTCACGCAAATACAAATTCTCCAATTTATTTACAGTCGTTCTAAACATCTTTGCTGTTGTTTTTTCTGCGAGGCACAAAAGGGAAATGTTAAAGAATGGAGATTTTCCCCGTACGGTGACAGTGACGATGTCTGTGAAGCTCCAGAAATGACGAAAAGCACTTAAAGTCCTCCATTAATGCCATAAGTCCATTATGTAGTACGTCTAGTCATGAAGGTTTTTTGCTGATGTATAGCGTCATTTATTTAAAAGCAGCACTTCACTTGCTGTCTTTTTAATGATTTAATTCTTTGAGAAAAATGAATAATAATTTAAAGCTATTGCAAATGGGGCAATTAGTTTGTGGTCTCTGCTTTTATGTTTTGTGAAATATGTTTTTATAATTTATTTATTTGTTTGGCAAAAAGCGTAGTGTTCCAGCAAAGGCCTATGGGAAACATACGGCAAACATTAGCAATTATTTGAAGCAAAGTTAGCTGTGCTTTTTGGACTTTATAATGTTCTTTTTGATTCTTTTGGGAGAAACACAGAGCTGAATAATTCTGGATAATTTCAGAATCACAGTTTAATTTTTTAAAGGGATAGTTCACCCAGATAGGAAAATTAGATTTACTCACCCTCAAGTCATCCTAGGTGTATATGACATTCTTCTTTCAGACAAATACAATCAGAGTTATATTAAAATGCCCTGGCTCTTCCTAGTAGCTTTATAATGGGAGTGAATGGGTGTATGTCTTTGGAAGTCCATAAAAGTGCATCTGACCAACACAGTTCCGAGATGAGGTCCGCCAGCAGTTACTTGCGTTTCACGTTTGATACTTGCGTTTCAGATTGTTAAAAAGTGCCTATTAAGTTAGTAAGCTATTTGTCAATTTGATGAATCTCAGTGGAAGTTTTCCTCCCGAATTCATGCCTGTATTTCCGATGCGTAATGCTGAGGTGAGGTGTGTGCATCTCTTCTGCAGTGAATGACCTTTCTTCATATTATTACCTTTATGAGCCCTGATTTACAGAACATGCCCTGCGCTGATATCCACTCTGAATGTCGGGACGAGGACTCATTAAAAGACCTTTAAACGAGCCTTTAGAATGAGCCCTGTCTTTGTTTTATTTGTCTTCTGCTTAATTAGAGAGGATCATCTGACGCATAAAGAGCATGAACCAACAAATCCCATAATGCAGCTGGAGCCCATTCAGCTGAAACTCTCATATCCATCCATATATGATTTCAGCCCACACACAATCTGCGCTCACACGCACACACACACACACACACACACATCCATGGAGTCGTTCTCCTGCCGCTTGAGTGTTATATACTTGAAATATTTGGACTAATTTGATTTTGTTTTGAGTCATCAATGAGAGTTTAATAGTGATGGATGCTGTTCACACACACACACACACACACACACACACTGTAAATAGAAGTAAGATGGTAAAATACTTCAGTAATTGTGTGATTAGTGAAAATAACCTTTACCAAATTGGTTGACTATTTAAACATATGATTGCTGCATATCTCTCGTGCTATTTCTGCTGTATCTTTATTAGAGTGTTTTTTTAAGCTCTCTTATAAAGCTTCTGTATTATATTTTCAAAGCCAAACGATCTGATAAACCTGTCGCACTCAATCTCCTCCAGTCCTTCTGTCTCTGACTGAGAGTTTAGACTCTTTTATCAAGGAAAAGTCCTTTAGTATATTGTACAAACGTCCTCCTTCAGCTCGAGCTTCACGAGTCTTTCTGCTGTCTAATCTGCTCTGATATTATCAAGTAAACGTGAGAATAGCTGTGATATTGTTAGCTGGACTGAAGCAGGCTTGCTTGATTATCATCATCATCATTTATTATAAAAATCATGGTATCAAATATGATCATCAGGCTTTTGAGGAAGGTTTATTTCTTCATATCTCTTATTGCATTGCATTAAACTAAGCATTTAAATATCATCTTACTAAGACATATTGGTAACGCTTCCTTTTACAGTCCAGTTACCCATGTAAATACTATGTACTTATTTTAGTAACTACAATTGAAGAGTTCAGATGCAAAAACCTCTAAATGCCATTTGAAATTTTCTTCTAAAATGACCATTTTTATCAAGCTTGTATATTTAAGTTCAGTAATTTCACTTAAATGACAATTAATAGGTAATATTCATAGCAAATATTCATTCATTAAGAGAAATTACTGAACTTAAATATACAAGCTTGATAAAAATGATCCTTTTAGAGGAAAATTTCAAATGGCACTTAGAGGCTTTTGCATCTGAACTCTTCAATTACTGGGTAATAACTAGTATGAACCCTGAACCTACCCCTGTTCCATGTACTAACCTTATATAAGCCAGTACTTTCTAGGTAAGTACACTGTAAGTACTGAACTGTAAAAGGAAGCATTACTGACATATAATTGACAGATATTCATTGTGAAGTCAAACATGTATTTGTTATTACTTTAATTAATGAAGAGAATTTTCTTTCGGTTTTGCCGAATTGACGCTCATGGATGGTATTACGGAAATGCACGAAGAGCGCCGTCTTCCGGGTGACGTCATCCGGCGTCTGTCGGAAAAAGCCGACCTGCTGAAGGGAGATTTTTCCGCGCACCTGATCAAGATTTATTTCTCAGAGGGCATTAGAGACCAAATACAGGCAAAACAGGAGAGATGAGAACAATGCTTGTCGCTTGTAGGCTTCTCCTGCTTCCCTCCTTTTGTACAATGGGGAAAACTTTTTAACTGGAAGTTATGAGAAGAGAGAAATTCAACGCAAATCGGATGCGCATGCATCAGTGATTAATCAACCCGAGACGCTGCTGGTTATCAACCTAATTTGAGCTTCAAGCTTTCTACTAACGAATTTACTGTTTGAGGACAATCTAACAGCAAATGAAGCTCATCTGTTCCAATGTATTGTGATATGAATGGAAAGAAATACTGCAAGTCAAGATTGTAACAACTTTAATGAAGAGTGAAAGTAAAAGCCATTTTTGAGATGATCCCTGTGTCTGTGGTTGACTAAGCATTTTTTCAAGTTTAATGCAGAACTGATGTGTGAAATCTGAAGAGAAACTTGACAGTTGATAACCACAGCTGAAAGCCCAGCTTATCAACACAGTCTGAAGATCAGCATTTCAGAGGTGGACTTCACATTTGGGGCAGTGCTGAACAGCCAAGCTCAGATGGTGCGTCATTGGAGCAAGAAGGTGAAAGACGGAAGGTTGTTGATGCTGTTAAAGTGTTAAGTGGATAAGTTGAAAATGGCTGAAGAAGCAGTGGGGAAACCAATTGAGCAACTTAAAAAAGAAAGGACTGCTGCCAAAATTAGTTTCACAAGACAAGTCAATTTCCTTAACAGAGAAGCTCACAGGCTATTAGAAGAGGAGTTCAAGGAAGAGTTTAAAAAGCTCTCACTCAACGCGCGGAGGGTATTCGAGACAAATGATGATTACAGATCTGGACTTCTCGCTGATATGGAGGATGATGAGAGCAAAGATGAGGAGCCATTGCAGCAGGAAGCTGATATTAAGAAAACCGCAAGTGAGTGTGATGAGAAGTTTAATGAAGTTGAAAAAATTGTTCAAGTTAATCTTTGGTCAAGATATGGACTGCACGAAGTGACTGGTGCAATAACTGCAGCGGAGAAGACTTGTGATCGAGTAGCAAACATACCGATTGATAGCAGTGAGTATGAAAACTATGAAGTTCAACTCAGCTTTCTTGAAAATCTTGTTAAAGAGGCTCTAAGAGCTTTGTCAAGCTGGGAGAAATGGACTCCTGATGCCGAAAGGAAAGTCTGGGAAGGACGTGTGAGGAAGTTAAGAGAAGATCGTAATGAGCTCGAAACAAGGAAGGGTGAGTTTGCTAGAGCGCAGAGGGCCGCTGAAGATGCATTGATTACAAACCCCACTATGCCTCACGCACCGCCTTTTATGCCTCCAAGCAACCCCATCGTGAGATTCAGACCAGCAAGTTTGCCTGTGTTCGATGGAAATAAGAGAAACTTCTATCGTTGGAGGAAAGACTGGGAAAAACTTCAACAACAGGGAGAACCTTCTGGATCTGTGGAGGTCAAGAAAATTCAATTATTAGACAGCATAGATGCCAGGATTGTGAATGATCTTCGTTTGTCCTCTTACAACACTGCTGTAGAGATTTTCAGGGTGCTTCAAAATCGATACGGGAACAATTATGCAATTACAATGGAAATTGTGGAGGAATTAGAGAGAATTCCTGTGATGAGAGGAAACCAGCCACGCAAAGTGATCGAATTTGTCCAAACGGTGGAGAAGGCTTTAGTGGATCTTACTGACCTTGGAGACACGGAGGTCACAAAAAATCCTCTTGTAATTAAATCCATTGAAAGTAAGCTTCCTGAGTTCATCAAGAGGGACTGGCTTACTTTGGTGACTGCTTCAAATAGTGAGGTTACATCAGTAAACTACTTTGACAAACTTCTCGAGTTTTTGAAGAAGGAGGAAGGAATCCTTGAGAGACTTGAGCAGCTAAGAGTCACGGAAAAAGTGGAAAGGCTGGACAGAAAGCCAGAGAGAAGTCATGCATTCACTAAGTCAACAAAGATAACTCCGGTTGAAGGTTTGTGCATTGTGTGTGGATCTGAGAAGCACAAAAGTAAAATCTTCTTTTGCAATAAATTCAAAGAACTGCAATTTACAGAAAAGAAGGTAATCCTGAGGAAACTTGGGTTTTGCAGAAGGTGCTTGGGTTATCATGAAGATGACAGCAAGTGTAGAGATGTGTTTGTGCAGGAGAAAGGAATGCAAAGGAGGAGGCTCTGCAGATCATCCTTATCTTTTCTGTCCCAAAGGAGAAACCAGATCTGAACATGAAAGCAAAGTCACCATCAAGGAGGAGAAGAAAGGAGGTAGACTGACTGTGGAACAAGAGAAATTTCTCTCTGAGCTTTCTCCTGAAATGGTGGAAAAGTGTATGAAAGCATTTACCAACAGAGCTATGAGGGAAAGTTCCAACGAAGGGAAACTAGGATTGTTGAAGGAAAATGAACTTCAGGAACTTCCAGTCATCATGATGCTCAAAGAGGTGACAACTAATGCAGGACAAACAATTGGAACTCTAATTGATCTGGCATCTGATACAAATTATATAACTCACAAGGCTGCCGACAGACTCGGATTGAGTGGAGAAGAAATCAACCTGGTTGTTCATGGAGTGGGTAAGATGGCTATCCTTGTAAGAACCAAAAGGTATCTCCTCAGAATTCGAGTAAGAACATCAGCAGGAAAAGAGAAATCCCATCAACTTGTCTGTTATGGTCTAGAAGAGATTGCAAGAATGCACAAGAGAGTGAGTCCACAGCAACTGAAAAAGTTCTTTCCAGACGTTGAGTTGGCAGAATTAAAGAGGCCTGAAAAAATAGAGCTACTTCTCAGTCATCGGGAAGGAAAGCTCGCACCACAAAGAGTAAGGATTGTTGGAGATCTTGTCCTTTGCGACAGCCCAATTGGAAAAATGGTAGGTGAGGCACACCCAGACTTGTTTGAAGAGATCCATATGACCGCTTATGAGTCAAAGACACATTTTGCAAGATCAATGAGAACTGCTGTGACCAGGTATACAGAGGTCTGTGGAGAAAGTGAGCCGCTGTTTTCCTCCAAAGTCTCAAAGAAAATTCCCTGTATTGATGGAAGAAGCACATTTACAAGTGGCAAGGAATTCCTTCAATGATGGAGCTGGGATAGCATAGAAGCTGCATGCGAGCCGAAGTGTGGAGGTTGCCGCTGCGGGACCTGTCAGCCGGGAGGGAAAGAGATGACTTTGGCTGAGGAGAAGGAGCTAGAAATCATAAAAAGTGGACTTACTTATGTGCAAGCGGATTCTCATAGCGATCGACCTCATTGGGATGCAAGGTACCCATGGATCCAAGACCCTGTTTCTCTTCCTTACAATCGGAGCAGAGTGGAATCGACATTCCTGAGAACCGAAAAACAGCTTGGGAAGGTGCTTGAGTGGAAGAAAGTATACACTGCACAGGTTCATGAGATGGTTAAAAGAGAAGCTGCAGTAAAACTGACAAAGGAAGTGCTTGACAAGTGGACAGGTCCGGTCTGGTATGTAAGCCATCTAGTTGCACCAAACCCACATTCAGTCACCACGCCTGTGCGTCTTGTGTGGAACAGCAGCCAGAAGTTCAAGGGACTGAGTATGAACGACCTTCTGTTAAAACGACCTGATGTGCTGAATTCTATCAGAGCCGTCTTACTCAGGTTTAGGAAAGGAGTGTTTGGAGTGTTGGGAGACATAAGAAAAATGTATAATTCAGTATGGCTGGAAGAACGAGAAATGCATCTTCACAGATTCCTTTGGCGAGACACACTTGAGGAAGAAATAGGAGAGTACGCCATAACCAGGGTTAACATTGGAGATCGTCCGGCAGGTTGTATCGCGCAGCTAGCAATGAGGGAGACTGCTGTTTTGGCAGCTTTTGCTCACTTGAAAGAGGAGCGACGAGTCTTAGAAGAAGACAGCTAAGTGGATGATATCCTCACATCTCAAAATGATCGGAAGAGGCTGGCTGAGATTGTGAAGGGTATTGAGGAAATCCTAGAAGCTGGTGGATTCACATTGAAGGAATGGGTCTGGTCTGGTCGAAGTGGGAGGTTTGGATCTGGAAAAACAAAGCAAAGTTTCAAGCCTGACTCCTGAGAGAACTGTAACACTTCCTAATCAACTGGTAGAGGGAGATGAGAAAGCCTTGGGAATTGGATACCTGCCGGAAGAGGATAGATTGTATATAATGACTTCTGTAAATTTCTCCAAAAGGAAAAGGAAAGTGAGGACTGAGCAGGATCTTCTTGAAGAGGAAGTTAGGTCAAAGACACCCAATCCATTGACGAGAAGACACCTTTTGAGTCAAGTAGCGGAACTCTATGATCCACTTGGTCTAGTCACACCAGTAAAACAGAAGGGTGCAATTCTTGTTAGGAGAGCATTCCAGGAAGGCGGAATTGGGTATCTAACAAGACATACATGGGACTCTGCGCTCTCTGAGGGAATTCGAAGAGAGGATATTGAATTGTTTGAAGAGTATGTGCGACTCCAGAAAATAAAGTTCCACAGAAGTCTTACGCCTGCAAACTGGAAAGGAAAACCATGGGGAGTCACGTTCTCAGATGGGAGTGACAAAACTTATGGTGCAGTACTATACCTCAGGTGGGATACCAGTCAAGGAGTGGATGTTCGCCTAGTTGAGTCTAAATCCAAACTGACACCACTAGAACTGAAGGGAGATCCAGTGAAAGCTGAAATTTGTGGCACAGTCTTTGCAATACGTCTGAGGAAATACTTTGAAAAACATGGACAAATCAAAGTGGAGAAATGGTTCCATTTTGTGGATAGTCAGACGGTGCTGGGAGCCATTCAGCGTGTCAGTTATGGGTTTCAAACTTTCTTTGCAAACAGGATTGGAGAGATTCAGAAGACAGGAGCAACTGACAACTGGTGGTGGATTCCAGGGAAGCTGAACATCGCTGATATCACACGAGGGGCGAGCTCTAAAGATCTTGATGAAGACTCTATGTGGCAAAATGGACCAGAGTTCCTTAAAGAATCAGTGGACAAATGGCCGAAGAGATCATCAGCTGAAATTGCTGATAATGCTAGAGAAAGTGTTAACAAGATCCAGAGGAAAGTCTTCACTGCAGCAGTGATTAGAGCCCAAATGGAGAAGATAACTGAAAGGAAGAAAGTATCAGTAGCTGAGAGATCGTTTCATTTTGAGATGCTGAGCAGACTAATTACTGGAGGACTGGTGGATGTCAAAAGATTCAGTAGTCTGTCAAGGTTGGCAAGAGTTATTGGCTCGGTGTGGCGCAGCGTGAGAAAATGGCTGGGGAAAAGGAGTATAAATTCAGCATCTGGGAAAGAAGACAGAGTTGGGAACAGTGGATTTGTACTGACAGTTGAGGAAAGAGAGGATGCTTTGAAGGCACTCTTTTTGGCAGCGCAAAAGAGTACAAAATTCCCTGAGACTACACTGTGTAGACTGGTTGTGTTTAAAGAAGAAGGAACAGGACTTCTTGTGTGCAGAGGAAGATATGAAGCCTTTGGAAAAGATAGACTCACTATTCCACTATTACCTATGGAAGCACGAGTATCGCTGCTACTGGCTCATGAGGCACATAATGTCAACCATGAAGAGATTGCTGGAACACTTCTGAGGATGAGGAGAGTAGCATGGGTGGTGAAAGGTCGGAGATTGGCCAAAAAAGTGGTGGAAAGTTGTGTCATCTGCAGGAAAGCACGAGCAAAGAAATGCAAGCAGATCATGAGTGATCTCCCACCTGAAAGAACTGGACCAGCTGCACCCTTTGAGTTTGTTACAGTAGATCTATTAGGCCCTTATGAAGTGAAGGATGAAGTGAAGAAAAGGGTGAGGCTGAAAGTTTGGGGCATCGTGTATTGCTGCATGGCGATCAATAAGCGATCAATCCACTGAAAGTTTCTTGTTGTCATACAAGAGGTTCGCTGCTTTGAGAGGACATCCCACAAAAGTGTGGTCAGATCAAGGCTTGAACTTTGTGGAGGCACAGTCAGCCCTGAAAGATCTGAATGAATTCTTGGAGCGAGTAAAGAAACCAGAAATTGAAGAGGAAGCCGGGAAACATGGAACTGAGTGGGTTTGGAAGTTTCATCCAGCTAACTCACCCCACAGGAATGGAGCAGCTGAAGCTGCTGTTCGTGTTGTGAAAAGAGCTCTTCTCAATCTAGGAGGTGATGGCATCTTCACGTGGGGGGAATTCCAGACTTTTCTGTATATGGCGGCAAATCTTGCAAATGAGAGGCCTATAGACGCACAAACTCAAAGTCGTGAGTATTGCTTGGAATATGTCACACCGAACTCCTTGTTGCTGGGAAGAGCAAGCCCAAGAGGAGATCCAGGTGATTTCGATTTTGCAGGATACCCATACAGGAGGTTAAGGGTTATCCAAGGAGAAATTAACAAGTTCTGGGAAAAGTGGAGCCAGTTGGCAGGACCAAACCTGTTTGTAAGGAGTAAATGGCACACAAGGGAAAGGAATGTTACCGAAGGGGACATTGTCTGGGTTGCAGACCAGAATGCTCTGAGAAGTCAATACAAATTAGGAAGAGTCACCAAGGCAAATGCTGATCCTAAAGGTATTGTGAGAGATGTGGAAGTAAGAGTTTCCTCAAGTCACCCAGACTTTTGTTCAGGACCAGAGAAATTGGGAACAAGGAAAATTACCAAATGTGAAGTCACTAAAATTCCATCAACCATCATTCGCAGGGATGTCCGGCGATTAGTTGTATTGCTCCCAATGGAAGAACAGTACAAGGACTTGGAAGAAAAGAAGTAAGTGTGACCTCTTGGATTCAAGAATCAAGAAGGTCAAGTGGGAGGTGTGAAGTCAAACATGTATTTGTTATTACTTTAATTAATGAAGATAATTTTCTTTCGGTTTTGCCGAATTGACGCTCATGGATGGTATTACGGAAATGCACGAAGAGCGCCGTCTTCCGGGTGACGTCATCCGGCATCTGTCGGAAAAAGCCAAACCCTAATTGCGAGCGCACCTGATCAAGATTTATTTCTCAGAGGGCATTAGAGACCAAATACAGGCAAAACAGGAGAGATGAGAACAATGCTTGTCGCTTGTAGGCTTCTCCTGCTTCCCTCCTTTTGTACAATGGGGAAAACTTTTTAACTGGAAGTTATGAGGAGAGAGAATTTCAACGCAAATCGGATGCGCATGCATCAGTGATTAATCAACCCGAGACGCTGTTGGTTATCAACCTAATTTGAGCTTCAAGCTTTCTACTAACGAATTTACTGTTTGAGGACAATCTAACAGCAAATGAAGCTCATCTGTTCCAATGTATTGTGATATGAATGGAAAGAAATACTGCAAGTCAAGATTGTAACAACTTTAATGAAGAGTGAAAGTAAAAGCCATTTTTGAGATGATCCCTGTGTCTGTGGTTGACTAAGCATTTTTTCAAGTTTAATGCAGAACTGATGTGTGAAATCTGAAGAGAAACTTGACATTCATATTTGAAGACATTTTATGTAAGTATCTGCTATACTGTTATAAAGATCTCCTTGATTTCCATTTCAAGCATCAGAATTTCGTCACTTGTTGTCCATATACACATCAGCGTCTGCAGTAAACAGCATATTTTTGCTCATATGTCTCAGTGTCTGGATAAAACCGAGCTGTTTTTCCCTCCTTATTCTCACTATATCTGACTATATGAGCCATTAAAGGAGACTCAACACAAAATCTCGTTCTATCTAAAGGTTCATTTAACTGTGCCATTTTAATTTCAAAAAGATAGATTTTACTCCGTAATATTTCATATGGAAAACTTTCACCCCTCTATAACTAATGAAATTATTTTATTTATTCATTAATTTTTTTTAAAGGAATAAGTTGCACATCTAACCTTTATTTCTCTACTTACGGGCATAAATACGCAAGTACAAAACACGTAAAACTGAGAATATGTGATCCAGCTGGCTAAAATATAAATTGTTATATATATATACATATTTATATTAGGGCTGTCAAAACGATTAATCGCGATTATTCGCATCCAAAATAAAAGTTTGTGTTTACATAATATATGTGGGCGTAGTGTGTATAATTATTTTGTATATATAAATACACACACATGCATGTATATATTTAAGAAAAATGTGTTCTTAATATATCAAATATTTATACATAATATTAATTATGTATAAATATATATAAAGTATATACCTTCAGATTTTTCTTAAATATATACATGCATGTGTGTGTATTTATATATACAAAATAATTATACACACTGCCCCCACATATATTATGTAAACACAAACTTTTATTTTGAATGCGATTAATCGCGATTAATCATTTGACAGCCCTATTATATATATATATATATATATATATATATATATATATATATATATACATGTATATATATATATATATATATATATATAAATTCTCTTCTTTCACCATGTGGGCAGGGCAACCTGTCATATGTCATATCTCATATGAGATCAGCCAATAGGAAACCACCACCATCCAATCAGTTCTTCACATACATAATCAACATTTGTTCTTGTTTGAGAAGTGTTTCACTCGGATATACGGTGCAATAAGGAAGAAAAGACGAACACAAGCTCCGTTTCATGCCGATTTTAAAAATGTGTAAATATAAGATGGTATAATTGATTTCTATGGTCACAGCAATTTTTAATTAGATCTTGGCATTTACACATAATATATATACAGTGTATATATATATATATATATATATACAGTAATAATATATATATAACAATAGTTAACTTTATTTTCTATCTCAAAGAGCTTCACAGAAATAAGAAAAAACAAACGAGATACAATAACATAAAAGAAAAGCTTTCAGATAAACAGTGCAAATATAAAACATGTCAACACAAATCCATAATGAAACGATATAGAAAAGAAGGGTTGAAGAAAGCAACCCTAAAAAAGTACGTTTTGAGTGCAGATTTAAAACCACTAAGAGATTCTGCTTGCCTAATAATGCTGGAAACATCCGACTCTGTTGTGTATCCAGATCATCCACGCATAACTGAGTGTGTGTTGCACGCTGTGTTGTTTTCCTCAATGCTCTTGGCTTCGCTTCTCCTCCATGTGCCTTTAAAATCTGTGCAGGAAAAGTGAATTCATGACATGACAGATGGATGTGGATGAGGAGAGGCCAGTGTCTCCTCCTCTTGATCTGTGCGTTTAATGAGACTCGACTGCAGGAGGCCGATCTGCGCTCGTATGAATGATAAAGCCGGGTCGAAGCCCGCATGGCTGTTTGTCTCTGAATTACTGATGGATTTCTCCGACCGGATCGGCTGGAGTTCTTTATTAGTGTGACTGTGACCTTTCTGCTGGGATCGGGCTGCTGGGAGTCAGGCATTCGTTGGGTTTTATCGGCAGAAGCGGCAGAAGCTTCTCTTTGTCCCTCCAAAAGCGATTAATGAGTCCCGGTGCTTTACAGAAACACATGCTGAAAATATGCATGGTTAATAATGTCGAAATAATTACACGAGCTGGCGTTGAGTGTCGCCACATGAGGCAGCAGAGAGTTGAAAATGCAAAGAATTCACATTAACCTTCATTTACATTGGTCCACCCGTTGCTGTGTGTGACCCTGGAATAAGCTTTCCATTGATGTATGGTGTGTTAGGTAGGCTGAAATACAACTATTTGAAAATATTAAATATGAGGGTGCAAAAAAATGTAGAAAATCCCCTTTAAATGTTTGCGATTTTGCTGCATTCACTCACAGAAATATATTTTTGATATATTTACGGTTGGTAAAAATCTTCATTGAACATGATCTTTGCTTAATATCCTAATGATTTTTGGCATAAAAGAAAAATTTACAAATTTGACCCACAGAATGTACTGCCACAAATATTCCCGTGCGACCTGTGACTGGGTTTGTGTTCCAGGGTCACTTACACTGTTTTTGTTTTTAGGATTCAATTCTTCCTTTAATGCTTTGTGTGAAGAGCAAACCTTAACTTAAGTCATTCACTAATCAATAGTAGCCTAGACTTGTTCACTGTAAAAATGAATATGCTTTAATTGTGGCAACAGATTACAAGCAATATTATTAAATTAAATTGAACAAATTAGAATTGAGTAATAGTTAATCAAATTAATATTCTAATTCACTCAAAAAATGATTTTAGCTCTTTGTTCAATTCCATTAATTAAAATGAGCATATATGACACAATCCTTCATAGAAATGATTCCAGCTTAATTTCATTAAATGTAATCAGTGAATCTTTTAAAAATTTGGTTTACCAATTTTTTTTTTAATTGATTCAACATAAATATATTTTTCGTTCGTCTTAAACGGATGTCACTCAAAAAAATGAACTTTGGCCTCTTGTTAAAATAATTAATTAAAATAAGCAAAAGTAACATGATTGTTTAATATTGTCACAACATAATTTAATTGTGTTCAATCAACCTAATTCATTTGTGAGAAATCTACATGAATCATTGCTGTTGACATCTAACTGGGCAGTGGGTCTGTAGTTCCCAGCATGCTTTGCAAGGGACTGCATTAAGAGGGTCAATTTATGGAAAATTTTTTATTTTATGTGTTTTTCAGTAAATGGAAAGATGTTGTTAGTTAATGTTAGTGTTTAATGTTAGAAACTTAGAGTACTTTCTGTAATGTTTTTGAATTTTGTGGTTACCATTTTGCAGAAGAGTGGTGACCGCGTTTAGGTCAGTATTGTGTTCAGACTCAATATTATAATAGATGTGCATTAAACCTCCTGTTCGGTCAAAATAACTAAAATTATAATGTTGGTGAATTAAGGCATGACAAAAACTAAATGTAGTTAACCTGTCAAAACTTTATGTAGTAGGAATGACTAAATTAATTTAAATTCATACAACAAGATTACAACAAATTATTTCAAACCAATTTGAATTTGTTGGAAAAATGTAATTCAATTTCGTGGAAAACCTTTCCTTAATTTAATTAAGTTCGTTCAACAGATTATTTTTAACTACTGTGCTCTGTTACCGGTGGGCGTGGCCTCCTAGGGCAGCGAAGCAAGTGCATTCTGGGAGTTGTTGTCTTTCATCCACATAAGCCAAAAATACACTTTCTGGCTTTTCCCAGTTTAGAAAGCTCTAGAAATTTCTTCAACATAAATGACCCATTTTAAATACACATTCATCTCTCCAGAGGTGAAGTATCAAAAGTGATCAAAAGTTGATCAAAAGTGACCGCAAAGTAATTTATAATGTTATATATGGTCATTTTATTCATCAAAAAATCCTGAAAACCAAAAATAACTGTTTTCATCATTGGTAATAACTCATATTAGAGTGATTTCTGAAGGATCATGTGACCCTGAAGACTGGAGTAATGATGCTGAACATTCAGGAATAAATTACACTTTACTGTATATTCACATAGACACTGCGGATTTACACTGGAATAATATTTTACTGTATTTTTGAGCAGAAGAGACTCTTTGAGAAACATTAACCTCTTTTACGTAATGCACTTCAACATCTCTGCTTTAGTGTTTCACTGAGAAAATACCAGCTTGCCAGTTTGGACCGATGTGAGTAAATAATAGCAATCTTTATGTTCCTTTAACTATGTGTTTGTGTGTTTTCTATCCATCTTGACAGTACCAGTATGCGTGGTTTCGCCCCTACGGCGATTTGGCAGCGTTCATGAACAGAAATGTCTTCACACTTCTGTGGGGAAGATCATCAGCACAATGATCTGGATGCGATTGATTAATGACGGGCATGTGGTCATTGTGCCTGTAATGGACGTATCAGTCACACGTCTGCTGTTCGAATTAGACGTCATTAATTGTGACAGGCGCGGAGACGGTGTCGTGGTGAAGGGCCAAACTGATTAAATGCTTAATTTTGAGGGGACACAAGAAGCAAGAGGCTTTGTTTTGTTTGTGTAGTTCGGTGAGCTCATGCATATTTATGAATATTCATGTAGGGTCACCTAAACCCTCTAATCTGGGATATTTTGCATGCTGTTTCTGATATGACATGCTTACGCGTTATCCCACAATGCTTTGCTGTTTGAAAGTCATGATGGCATTTGTAGAAGCTGCAACTAGAATTACAGCATCGAGTCTCGGTTCGTTCTCCTAAAGTTCGTTAGAAATCAAAATAGACACAAACACAATCCTAGTCGTTAGAGATGCAACGATTTAAAAATTTTAACTAGGGCTGGGAAACGATTAATCGCGATTAATCGCATCCAAAATAAAAGTTTGTGTTTACATAATATATGTGGGGGCACTGTGTATAATTATTATATATATATATATAAATACACACACATGCATGTATATTTAAGAAAAAACATTTTTCATATATAAAATATTTATATTTATATATAATATAAATTATATATAAATCAATATAGAGTATATACATGAAAATATTTCTTAAATATATACAAGCATGTGTGTGTATTTATATATATAAAATAATTATTCACAGTGCACCCACATATATTATGTAAACACAAACTTTTATTTTGGATGCGATTAATCGCGATTAATTGTTTCCCAGCCCTAATTTTAACCGATAATTCTTTATACTTGAAAGCCGATAACCGATATATCGACCGATAAATCAAAATCCAAATTTTTATATAATTTTGAGAGCCTCCATTACAAAAATAATAGTAAAAGCCACATCCCAAACACACAATTATAATGTTCTTGTTATAATTGTATGTAGCCGATATGACTGAAATGCCTTTTTTGAAGTGATTTCAATCTTATTTTAAGCAATTCAGAACCATCACAATGAACTGTGCATCTAAAGTGTCTCAGCTGAAGGAAAAATCCATTATTTATTGGCTTTAATATATCAGACAAATTTTCTTATCGGACCGATAACGATAATATTAAAAATGAACATGTATCGTCTGATACCGATATGCTGGCCGATATATATCATGCATCACCAGTCCTCATAGAGTACGAGTATAGAGTTATGACATTAATGTAGAGTAGCTCAGATCATAGAGTAGAGATGTCTGAGTTCATTACAGTTGATGGTGTTTTGGCAAATCTGAGCACAGTTTGAGCTCTTGTCTGAAGTAGGATTATACTGTGGTATTTCTCCATCTGTCAAGACTAGAGCCCGACCTATAAAGGATTTTGAAGGCCGATACCGATACAAATATTTTTGGGTTTTAAAATCTGATATTCCGATATATCGGCCGGTTTTTTTTTTTTTTTTTTTTTACTTTTCTGCACAGGATACATTTGATACTTTTTCTCTATGTCTAAATGTTCACTTCTCGCAAGTATAACTTACATTTTACAATGCAGGGACTGTAACTAGAGATATGCTAGTTATAAATACAGTAATCATTACTTTATTTAGGCAGGAAAAGTTCATCGTGATTTCCAAGCTCATTAATGTTAACGTTAGCGGTCTTCCACTGATGATAGTGGTATTAGCTAGCTTTGTGCTTAGCTAGTCTATGATGAGCCATCATTTAGCAATAGATATCATACTGCAAATTGTAAAACATACATTTTCAATATAACAGGCCAAGGAGAGATGATTGAAGCGTGTTTCGTCCGTTTTTATTTTAGTTTTAAATATTCATTTATCGGCCATTATAACTGCCGATACCGATATTTTGGAAAATGCCTAATATCGGCCGATAATATCGGCCTGGCTCTAGTCAAGACTTCAGTAAACTTGAGTGCATTGCTGTCTATGAGAAATAACTGAGCTAGTTAAGAGATCGCACATGTGAAAATCAGGATGATGCTCGTGTAAATTGTTAGAAACTGTGACTTATATGCTGTCAATGCTGATTTGAGTCTCGTCTTTGTCTCAGATGTTTCTTCTGAAATTCCTCAGATAAAATCAGTCGCTCGTTGTCAAGTAACTAGCTTTAAATTGAATGTAGAGCAGTTTAGATGTTTGATGAGAAATATTTGAGTTCGTATTGAGACTTTTATCTCTCATTGGCGAGTTTTTCCGGCTTTCCATGTTTCCAAGTGTTATACAGTAGGGGGCGCTGTTACGCATCTACTGAAAGAGTACAGAATCTCCCGATCAAAACACAGAAGAAGAAGCAGAAACGAGCGATAGAAGCATTGCTGACGCACTCAAACATTCATTAAGCTTATAAATCAAAACTGCTAGTGTTACTGAATGAGATGTGGACCCAGGACGAGCTTTAGGACTGAAGCGTTGAGGTGTTGCTGGACTCGATCGACTGTGTTTTGATCATGACTCTGGATCTGATCCAGTCGCAGTCTTCCACTAAAACACGATTTTGACTTTAAAACACTTTTAGTGAATACCCACACTCAGGTGTTGATAAAAAAATAATGATTGAAGTTAGAAAAAAAATGTGTTTGTTTGTTTAAAAGCAGAGGCTCTGTTCTTTCTTTCTCACACATTCTCATTCACACACACATGTTCACACTCTCACTTAAACACACTCACACATACACAGACACACACACATTCAATAATCTGAAAGTGTTGTGAAAGTGATCAAACACGCTGGCGGTGAAAGAGTTAAATCATAACTGGGCAAATATGCGACATCACCTGTTTCCAGGAAACGTCTGGCTTTAATATCTGAGCTAGTCCAGAAAGTGTTTAGATGTCCTCTCGCTGTAGGAGCCCATGGAGTGTGTGGCATAACATCGGCTCGTCCTCCGTCACGCCCGTTCTCTCTCTCTCTCTCTCTCACACACACACACACACACGTTCTCCAGCCGGCTCGTCCTCCACGAACACAAAGGCCAGTCAGCCGGCCTGACTGTTGAACAAAAGCGAGAGTGTGAGGAGCGAGGCTCTGGTCCCAGACTGGATCTGCACACTTCACTGGCTCTCGCTGGCGACAGCTGACACACACACTCACACACACACACACACACGCTGTTATTAAGACACATCAACAGTTGGAGCCGGAGTCGGAGAGACGATCCTGTGTCTAAACCCCGTCGGGTCCTCACCTGTCTCTCTGGCACCCGTTCTCATCCTTACGCGACTCAAAAGGTTCTATATAGAAGCTTAAAAGGTTCTATCAGTGCTACGTATTTGGAACCCCTAAAAGGTTCTATACACTCTTAAAAAAGGGTTCCTCTTGGTTCTATATAGAACCCTGGGGTTCCATATGTGGCCAATAGAACCTTTTACCAAAAAAACAGTTCTATATAGAACCATTTTGGAGTTCCATATATGAAGCGGGGGATGGAACCATTTCTGGTTCTAAATAGAACTATTTCTTTCTGTAACGATACGTCATGTCACAATATATTACAATACAAAAATGCAATAATCTGAAAAGTGGCCTACATTATTTGAAGAATATCTAGCTGGTGAAAGTGTGCAAGCATATTCGTCTTAAATAATTCAATATTTATACGTGTAGAAAAAATGATCTTTACATGTAATATTCACAAAGTTTTATCCTTTTTGTGTGCATATATTGCACATATACTATAATTACCATATTTGAGCAGTCACTCCCCAGTGCAGTGATTGGCCCTCGGATAATGCGGGTGAAAATATCAAACGTTTATAATGTAAATAATTAAGAAATATATATATATATATATCAGAGTTTCCGCTAGAAAAAAATGGTGCCGGTCAAAGTGACCGGCAGAGGTTTAGTTTAACGGACATTTTGATGATAAGCCGGTCAAATACCGTCTCTTAATTAGTCAAGTTGAGGAAAACTGGAGGCAGGCTAGTAACTTAAAAAATGACATAATCAGGCCGTATAGAATGCAACATGTTTAACCATGAAAACATGAACGTCCGTACAATATCTGAATAGTAGTTTTTAAGCGAACTTAATTATATACCTACTGTAGTAGCGTCTAACATTTAAATTGGCCACCATGAAATGACTCCTTGTCAAATTAATTACAAACAAATGACTGGGCCTATAACACTGTCTTGCGTAATTTTAGGCTTTTACGATGTTTTGCAGTGCTGAAATGTGCAGCTGCCGACTTAAAATCAAAACTTCGCAGTGTCTCCCCACAACTTGCAATGCGCATAAGCCGCGTAACCTTGTTCTCGACTTCGCTGCTTTCACCTTGATCCGATTCTGCAGTGAGAACCCTCTCTCTGCTGGAACACTCGAGACAGGGATTACACAGGCTATCTTGGCGAGCTTGGTCCACTCTGGATAGATTTCGTTGAAATCGCATATGAGGACTTTCGCAGATTCGCAGCAGAGCATAGTGGAGCGTGAGCGGATCTTGGACAGAGCGCAGAGCGGCATTTTTAAAAGGACGGAGCGTCGGCATATTTCACGCTCTGCTCCGCTCACACCAAGAGAAAACTCCACGTCCCCACCTGACTAAATTTGCTTGCATTGTATTCAGCATCCCCAAGCGAGTCTGCGAGCGCAGAAAGGGTTTTCTCCGCTGCTGCCTTGCAACCACCGCATGTGTCTGAAGCCTCAGACATTGTCCAAACTCGTGTTCTTGAAGGTGAACTCAAGAGAACTGTAGGCTAGGTAAGGAAAGCATTTTTTTTCTTTTTTTAAGTTTGAGACAATTTAAATTGTCATCCACGTGCTCTCTGCGCAAAAAAAATCTGTTAAATATAGGCGTCTGGCCTTAATAGTTAATTTACCATTACCAAAATGTATTTAATTTAACACGTTGATGTTGATGTTATTTTTATTTATATAATAAATGAAAATTCTTTATTTAAAAATTCGCCCATTGATTCGTTTAATTTTACAGTTTTTTTGTGTGTACAGATGATATAAGCCAATTTAAATTTTAATATTGCGCGCTGCGCAAAAATCAGTTAGGCTTATCAAAATCTGGCCTAACAATTAATTAGCCTATTTTTAAACATTTATGTAGGCCTATGTATATATATATTTTATAATTTTGTTCATATTTTTATTTTAGTTATATTAGGCCCATTTATTCGTTTAATTTTACAGCAGTTTGTGTGTACAACGGTTATAAGCCCATTTACATTTTTATCGTGTGCGTTAGGCAAAAGTTCAGTTATCAAAATGCTGGCCTATAATTTACTTTTAAAACTTTTATGTGTATTTTTGTTTATATAATTTTTATTCATATTACTAGGCCCATTTATTCGTTTAATTTTACAGGACTTTTTGTGCTACATTCCTGTTCTTGCTAGTTCTAATTAGGGGTTCAAGCACGAAGTGCTGAAACCCTATTGTAATTGTACTGATTTTTATTATTATTATTATTATTATTATTTTTCTTCTGCCGTAAAACGCATCGTGCAGACCAAACCGTAAGGGCCAGAGCCCTGAAACTTTGTCAGATGGTAGTACAAAAATCGAGGAGAGGTTATCAAATTATGAGCCCGATTGGCCCATAGGTGGCGCTATAGCAACCAATTGCGCGAAACGGCTCATAACTCCTAACCCGTAAGTCGTACACTCAAGTGTCTTATATCATTGGAAAGCTGGTCACCTCACGAACAAAACGTATATCTCCGATTTCATTTCCGGTATGCAAATTTTTTCGCTATTTTGAATTTTGTCGAAAAACTACTTTTGCGAACTAGTCCCTGGTTTTTCGCCCGATCGGAACCAAACCAGTGCAGAAATGTTCTCTGGAGTCTGAAAATCAATAATTATTGAAAAAATGTTGAAATTTCTATTTACGGTCGCTAGGAGGCCCAAAATAAACGCTGTGGGAGGAGCCTACTTTACTAAAATGGCTATAACTCGAGAAGTAAATGAGATATTTTCACCAAACTCGGTACACATGTGTATGAGTTCAATTTGAGTTCATAGTAAAAAAAATGTGACAATTGAACACTAGGTGGCGCTATAATATGAAAAAAACGTATAACTACCTGACCGTTAGTCTGATTGACTTGAAAATTGGTATGCACTGTCTTGGTCCAAGGCCCCATGTAAATGTATGAGGACATTGGTGTATCTCAAAAAACATGGCCGCCATCGACCAATGAAGTTTAAGCACCCATGAAACAAGGTTAACGAAGGCCGATCGGAACGAAACTCGATGGGCATGTTCGACTCATGGCCCTAGAGGTCTGTAAGAATTTTGAAAGGAATCGGCCACTAGTTGGCGCTAACGAGTTTTATGGCTCTGTAATCACGTGGTGTTGTACACATCCCCCCAATATGCATATCAATTGATAGATCTCCTCATGATGAACAACTTTGCCTCTAGAACCATTGCTGTCAATCAAATCGTTCATCAAATATTCACAAATATGTCAAAAACATACTTTTGCGAACTAGTCCCTGGTTTTTTGCCCGATCGGAACCAAACCAGTGCAGAAATGTTCTCTGGAGTCTGAAGATCAATAATTATTGAAAAAATGTTGAAATTTTCTTTTTACGGTCGCTAGGGGGCGCAAAATAAACTTTGTGGGAGGAGCCTACTTTACTAAAATGGCTATAACTCAAGAAGTAAATGAGATATCTTCACCAAACTCGGTACTCATGTGTAGGAGTTCAATTTGAGGTCACAGTAAAAAAAACCGCGACGATTGAACGCTAGGTGGCGCTATAAATTGAAGAAAACATAAAAAGGGCTATAACCATGTGACCATTAGTCCGATTGACTTGAAAATTGGTATGCAGTGTCTTGGTCCAAGGCCCCATGTTTGTGTATGAGGACATTGGCGTATCTCAAAAAACATGGCCGCCATCAACCAATGAATTTGAGCACCATGAAACAAGGTTAACGAAGGCCGATCGGAACGAAACTCGTTGGGCATGTTCGACTCATGGCCCTAGAGTTCTGTAAGAATTTTGAAAGGAATCGGCCACTAGTTGGCGCTAACGAGTTTTATGGCTCTGTAATCACGTGGTGTTGTACTCACCCCCCCCCAATATGCATATCAATTGATAGATTTCCTCATGATGAACAACTTTGCCTCTAGAACCATTGCTGTCAATCAAATCGTTCATCAAATAATCACAAATATGTCAAAAACCTACTTTTGCGAACTAGTCCCTGGTTTTTCGCCCGATCGGAAGCAGACCAGTCTAGGATAATTCTTTGGACTCTCTAGATGAATAATTATCAAAAAAAGTTGAACTTTTTAAATTTGTGCATGGTCTTAAATGGTTATTTAGAAAAGGGGCGTGAAAAAATGCACCCAAAAGCCTATAAATCCTAAATGAAAACTCAGAACTTCACAAACATTGATGAGCATATGTGTCATAACATGCCAAAGAAGCATGCAAAGTTTCATTGAGATCGGACTATAGGTGGTACTATAACTGTTAAAAAGCTTTAAAACCATATGTTTCCAATGGTAAATTGCCAGTATTGACTGTAAAAAATTGAGCATCTATGAAACAAGGTTAACAAAGGCCGATCGCAACGAAACTCGATGGGCATGTTCAACTCATGGCCCTAAAGGTCTGTAACAATTTTGAAAGAAATTGGCCACTAGTTGGCGCTAACAAGTTTTGTGGCTCTGTAATCACGTGGTGTTGCGCACATCCCCACGAAATGCAATTTCATTTCATAGATCTCCTCATGATGAACAACTTTGCCTCTAGAACCATTGCTGTCAATCAAATTGTTTGTTAAATATTCACGAATATGTTAAAAACGTATTTTTGCGAACTAGTCCCTGGTTTTTTGCCCGATTGGAACCAGACTAGTCTAGGACAATTCGTTGGACTCTCTAGATCAATAATTATCAAAAAAAGTTGAACTTTGTCATTTGTTTTGCTTTCACATGGTCATTTACTAAAGGGGGCATGACAAAATGCACCCAAAAGCCTATAAATCCTAAAGGAAAACTCAGAACTTCACAAAAATCGATGGGTACATGTGTCATAACTTATTCAAAAAGCATGGAAAGTTTCATGTAGATCGGACCATAGGTGGCGCTATAATTGTTAAAAATGTAAAATCATTGAAACTTAAAACTTAATGTCTTTTGATGCTTTTGTGCTTAAAGGCCTCAAAGGCCTAAACTGCTTGAACCCCGCTAAATGCTGCTTGCAGCTTTAATTTGTAATTTGAAATGAAACATTTCTGTTTGGAAAATGTTGTTGTTGGTCTTTAGTTCTTTGTAAGGTAAGACTGTGGTCTAACCTAAAAGTGAAATAAAAATACATGCAGATTTCTTTCGTTTTTTGGAGCGAGCGGGGGCGATTTGAGTGGAGCGCGAAGCAAACTGCGTTGAGCGCTGAACTGGGAGCCTTTATGAACATTCTGTGAAGCAGCGCCGGGAACAGTGATTTGATTATTGATTATACGAGGTTGAACTGGCCGTGTGACAGAGCGGGCATAAAATGGACACGAGCGCGAGTAATAACGTGGAGCGTTATTAACCAATTGATCCAAATATAAGGCGCTCCGGGCCATATGTGCCGTCTAACAACATTCAAACGGTAGAGCCTGTTCCTTTAACATAGCCAAATGTCGGTGTATTTTTGCTTAATACATTTTAGGCTTATTCTCTAATTCAGATTGTGGCAAGGGGCGGGATTATTAGGCAATTTTAATCGGACAATTTGACCGGAGAGATTTTATTTTGTCGGACATTTAATTTTTTTCCCGGCCAATGTCCGGTAATTACCGGACAACGGAAACCCTGATATATATATATATATTAGGGCTGTGCAAAAGTTAATTGCGATTAATCGCATCCAAAATAAAAGTCTGTGTTTACATAATATATTTGTGTGTGCTGGATATAATTATTTTCTATATATAAATACACACACATGCATGTATATATTTAAGAAAATGTGTTATTCATATATAAAATATTTATATAATATAGATTATGTATTTATATATATATATATATATATATATATATATATACAGAATTTAAGCACAAATAATTCTTAAATATATACATGCATGCATAGGTATTTATACATACAAAATAATTATATACAGCACACACAAATATATTATGTAAACACAGACTTTTATTTTGGATGTGACTAATCGCAATTAACTTTTGCACAGCCCTACATTATATATTTCTCCATATATGTGTGTTAAAAGTGAGATATTTCAAGCCTTTATTTGTTATAATTGTGAAGATTATGGATTACAGATATGAAAACCCCAAATTAAAAATATTTTTAAAATATAATTAGAATATTGTGAAAAGGTTTTCATATCTGTGAGCCATAATCATCACAATTTTAACAAATAAAAGCTTGAAATATCTCACTTTGCATGTAATGAGTCTAATATATATATATATATATATATATATATATATATATATATATATATATATATATATATATATATATTAGGGCTGTCAAACGATTAATCGCATCCAAAATAAAAGTTTGTGTTTACATAATATTTGTGTGTTTACTGTATATAATTATTTTGTATATATATAAATACACACATATGCATGTATATTTAAGAATAAAAAAATATTTACATGTAAAATATTTATATTTATATATAATATAAATTATATATAAATCTATATACTGTATATACATGAAAATATTTCTTAAATGTATACAAGCATGTGTGTGTATTTATATATATAAAATAATTATACACAGTGCACCCACATATGTTATGTAAACACAAACTTTTATTCTGGATGCGATTAATCGCGATTAATCGTTTGACAGCCCTAATATAAATATATATACAGTATATATTAGTATAATATATTACACTAATATATAATATATTAGTTTTAGTTTTTAAGTTGAATTACTGAAATAAATGAACTTTTGCATGATATTCTACTTGTTGGCGTTTCTCCTGTACTGATCTTCATCTCTGTGAAACATGTCTTCTTCTGTAAGGTTGTCCTGAATCGGGCGGCTCTCTCCTCTCGCTCCAGTGCACAGGGAGGAGTGTGTGTGTGTGTGGAACAGCAGGACCGGCAGCTCGTGTGTGTCCCGCCCGGAGCGATGCACATGCCGGCCCAGCGGCGGACCGGTCCCGGCTCCTGCAGCACACACACACACACACACTCACAGACCCGCTCATGCTTCTGCCAGCAGTCGTCAGTGTGTCCGGCACACGGTCAGCACATTATTCCCTTACTGGATTATTTAAAACTGCTCACACACATTTTCTAAACTTGGCCTTTTCTTATATTTATTTTTATCTTGACACACAAATCCAAGAATTGCACACAAAATGCCTTGTGTGTCTTGCTAAATGAAGCACTGCATTCAGAATATCACACACACATGTATGTCCTCCTCACACACACTCTTCGCATGTGCAAACACTCATCGCTTTACTGAACACCAGCCAATCATGGCTTTAGAATAGGCCTATACAGGTTTTGATGCTTACACACATTTTCAAAAGTTTGCCTCTTTTATTAAAACTTTACACACACACCCAAGAACTGCACACACAAAATGCACATCGCCTCACGTCTCTTGCAAAATGACACACTACATCTGTAATATCCTGAATGCAATGCTTCACTTTGCAGGAGATGTGAGGCGATGTGCATTTTGTGTGTAAGTTTAGAAAGCGTGTGTAAGCAGTTGATCAAAGCTGTTCTCGAGCAGATGTGTGTGTGTGTGTGTGTGTCGCCGGCCGTCGCTCCTGAAAATGATGCTTATGAAGGAAGTTGCCATCTCCCCTCTCTTGTGCCATAAATTACCCTGCATGTAAACAACTGCTCTTATCGCATTCATAATGAGGACGAGACATGTTACGAGTCTGCCGGCGTCAATAAGCGTGATTAAAATACATAAATCTTTAGAACAGGGACATTAATATGATCAATCAAAGGCTTTGTTCCTGTGATCAGAGCCAACATGAGGAACGGTGTGAGAATGGCCTTGTGGGAAGTTTCTGATCATCTCTCCCTCTTCCGGTGTGTCGTTCTGAACATCAGGCGGACTTCATGAAGATTTAGTGAAGTTTACGTGATCAGTTCATGGAAGTCATTTAGTTTTGCAATTCTTTCCCGTAGCCCGTATAATGATCTCTTCTGCTCACCAAAGCTGGATTTATTTGATCATAAATACAGTAAAAATTGTGAAATATTATTCCAGTGTAAATCATCTGTTCTCTATGTGAATATACAGTAAAGTGTGATTTATTCCTGAATGTTCAGCATCATTACTCCAGTCTTCAGCGTCACATGATCCTTCAGAAATCACTCTAATATGAGGATATGATGCTCATTTATGATTATTATCACATTAGAGTGATTTCTGAAGGATCATGTGATAAATTACACTTTACTGTATATTCACATAGAGAACAGTAACTTTCAATTGTAATAATATTTCACTATTTTCACTGTGTTTTCGATTAAATAAATGCAATCTTGGAGAGCAGAAGAGACTTATTTTCAAAAAACATTAAAAATCATTATTCCAAATTTTTGTCTGCTAGTGTTATCCATTGATTTCAGCACAATAATAGATTTCGTGTAAAAGATTTAACAATATATATGGTTTCGCTGTTTTGGTGTTCATATAGAAAACAAAAAGTAGTATAAAATATTAGGGCTGTCAAAATGATTAATCGCGATTAATCACATCCAAAATAAAAGTTTCTGTTTACATAATATATGTGGGGGCACTGTGTGTAATTATTTTGTATATATATAAAAAACACACATGCATGTATATTTAAGAAAAAAAAATATTTATATATAAAATATTTATATATAATATAAATTATATATAAATCTATAAACAGAGTATACATGAAAATATTTCTTAAATATATACAAGCATGTGTGTGTATTTATATATATATATATATATATATATATATATATATATATATATAATAATTATACACAGTGCCCCCACATATATTATGTAAACACAAACTTTTATTTTGGATGCGATTAATCGTTTTGACAGCCCTATAAAATATGCATATAATACTTAATAAATGTTATAAGAGTACATGTCAAAGAGCAGCACATTCAGTCCTTTTCATAGATTCGTTACATTGCAGTCAAGCGATCTGATTGGACCGTGCAAATGTTGTGCGACTTAAATCTCGAAATGCTATTTTTTTTATTACCTTTTTTTTTTTTTTACTTTTTTTGTGTGTGTTGCGGTTCAGGGCTTCCTGTAGATAATAATGCTAATGCTTTTGAATTAGAAGCTTTGCCACAACAATCTATGAGTGAAAAGGAACTGTTTTTCCCGTCTGCATCATCTCAGTGAGTGTTTTACACACACCGGTATGCAGTGAGATGTATTCGACGTTTTCCCAAATTTCCGTGTGGATGAGAAACTTTTGGAAAATGTGAGTTTTTTTTGGAAAGTATCCGGATCAATGTAGACGTAGCCTTATCTCTCTCCGCAAACAAACATAGTTGACATGGATTTCCATCCTTCCTCTGGGAATGGTTTGGGAAGAGAAGGTCACCTCTGAAGTGCCTGAACCTCTCGGGCTGAATCATCACCTGGCATTGCAATGGAAATGGGAAGTCGTCCCCCCCCCCTGCTGTCCGACACTACATCAGCCGATCCGCTGGGGACTCAGGTGTGTTTCCCTCTCGGTGAATAATTGACCTGACGCCAGAGGAACGGGGGGGTCGTCTCCTGCAATGACAGAGAGGACGCCCCGAAACCTGCTTTCACAGTCCTGAGCGGAGAACAATCATAATGCAGAGTTCAGAGGCTTGTTCTGTGTATAAACACCAGACTCCATAAATCTGCTCTGCTCTGAAACATCTCAGCAAGCAAATTTGTGTTTAAAAGACGTCTAATAGCGTCCAAACACAGCCAGACGTCTAGACTGACACAAGGCAACGTCTGGGCTGTCAGTGGAGATTTAATAGACGACTAAACCATCGCCCAATAATAGACTAGTCATCAGTTAGATCACATGTCAAAGAAATGAAACCAGTCACTGTTGACTTTGCCTACATGATGGAATATCACATATCTCACAAATTATTGAGGCAAAAATGACATGTAATCAAAGTCAAGGTTATTTTGGCTATGAGTGTGTACTCAGCTACTCAGCCGGTCTATAGTTTGCCTAGAGACGATGAAATGACTGCTATTGCTTGTTGTGTACACGACATTTCTTAATGGCCATGCTAAACTCAATCTTCTTTACTACTACTCCCTATTTGTAAGGAAATAAAATTGCGTAAATTGGCTTGTTGGTGGAGTTATTTTAGTATTTCAACCTTAAAGGAGTAGTTCGCTTTTGCTGATTATTTTTGCTGAAAATGTTTGCTGATAATTTCCTCACCCCCATGTCATCCAAGATGTCCATGTCTTTCTTTCTTCAGTCGAAAAGAAATGAAGGTTTTTGATGAAAACATTCCAGGATTTTTCTCCATATAATGGACTTCAATGGGAACCAAACGGTTCAAGGTCCAAAAGACAGTTTCAGTGCAAACTGTTCATTCATTTACTGTAGTTTATATAACGCTGATGTAATTTCAAGTGTTTGTTTTTAAAATAAGTTTGTTTAGTTCGTTATTTGGTGCTATAAAAACAGTGCTGTGACATCATGATTGACATCATGATATTTATTATATGCAGGGAATTGGCTGATGAAAAAAAATGATTAAAATTAAGGTAAAATTTATACAAAAAGAAGTTCACCTTAAAGAAATGCTTTTTAGAAAAACAAAACTTAATTTAGTGGTCAAAATTAAGTCTGACCCATCAAATCTTCCGATATATTGCGCATCTTACTTATGCTGTTCAATTTTCCTAATCAGCATATATGTAAAAAAAAATATCATTTTACATTTTACTGTTCACTGTAAATTAGATGCATATATATGTATATATGTCTGAATAATTCATAATATGCATCAGAACAGGTAAAAAATCGCTGTATAATAACTAGGATAATTTTATAGAATAATATTTGGCAACACTTTACAACAAGGTTTACATTAGTTAGCATGAACTAATAATGAACAATACATTAATCCTTATTCTCGACATTTACTAATGTATTTTTTAGGTCAAATGTTGTAGCATTTATGCACTGTAAACTAAAACATGTACCATTAACAGGACCGTAAAACTATATTGCTCATTATTAGTTCATGTTAATTAAAAATGAATTTCTTATTGTAAAGTGTTATGAAATATCCATGCTTGTCTGATCATTAGCGACGCTTAGGAAAGATCAGCGTCATAATCAGGTTTTGATGTCAAAGATGATTATCCATTATTTTATTAAGCGTTATGATGTGTAATGCCGTTCTCGTGAGCGCGTGTGCCGTTTACTGCTGGAATCGTTCAGTCACGTGGTATAATATATGGAATAATATAACCTGCACGCTTACAAAACTATTTCAAACTTTCACATTAGAGTTTGTGAGGCCAACGACAAAGCCCAACAAACTTTCCTTTTAGAGTCAGAAGCTTATAAATCACAAAACTACTTAATCTAAAACATTAATAATCCTGATGTTTGGCTCACAGTTATAACGTGAGTAATCTGTAGTGTTGCGGTCGCAGTATTAATATCAGTCGTCTGCAGAAGCGCGGCCAACTCTCTAATCACGGAGAACATCACATTCATCTGGACAGTGATGAATAAAACACAGTTACGTTTAGGTTGTGTGTGGAGCGAGACTGATCTACATGTGGGAGTGTGTAATCGCTTGATCTCAGATCTCGGACGCTTAGTGAAATTAAACACGAAAGCCTTCACATACACTGGAACTTGAAGCACAAAGAATATATAAACTCAAACATGCATGATGCTTTTATTGACATCAAACAGTCACTGAGTGATAGATGCCGTTCAAATACAGTGAACAGTAAAAAGAAATAATGTTTAATGTTTTAATCCGTTAGCTGTAACATAAAACATAAATATTAGATGAAAACTTAAACAGAAAATAGAAATGTTGCCATAAAGGATTAAAGTTTCCAGAACTAAATCTAAATATACTAAATAATAATGGAAATATGTAACAAAATGACTAAAACTTAAACTAAAATTAAAATTAAAACTTAACCTTTAAAAGCTGAAAACAACTTAAAATATTAATAAATCAATATTAACAAATACTATAATAAAAAATTAAGATAAAATAAAGCAGAAATATTAGATGCAAAATATTGAATATGAAAATACTGTAAGTTTCAGTTCTAAAACTACAAAGATTTAAATAGTTAATTAAATTAAAATAAAAACTAATTACAAAAGCACATAACATAACTAAGACTTAAACTGAAATAAAAAGTCAAGGATACAATTTTATACACTAAATATTAAGAAATACCATATAATGGTACAAATAATATAAATTATTAATAGATAATACCATGAATGGTGTTTATAAATAAATGTTCGTCTAAAAACAAATATTTGATGAAAATTTAAATGGAAAGTAGAAATGTTGCCCTGGCAACTAACTGAATTTAAAAAAAAAAAAAAAAAAAGTTTACGTACAATTATAGAAACGGAAATAAAAATGAATAAAACCTATATACTAATGTTAAATAAAAAACTAATAATGACAAAATCATATAAGGGAAAATAGTAATGTTGCCATGGCAATTAACTGAAATAAAATATTTAGGTACTAAATGAATTGTAATTAAAATATAAAAAAACAACTAAGCGCGTAACTAAGCAAAATTGTTAAAAATTTAAATGAAAACTGATTTTTTTAAGAAAATATAAAAATAGAATTATATAGGAATTATTTATTATAATAATTATAAAATAAAATATAAATGACAAAAGCATATACAGTACGGGAAAATAGATATGTTGCCATGACAATTAACTGAAATAAAATATTTAGGTGCTAAAATTAATAGAACAGAAATTAAAATATAAAAAAAACAAGTAAGCGCGCAACAAAATTGTCAAAAATTTAAATGAAAAGTTATTTTTTTCTATAAAATATAAAAATAGAATTATATATATATATATATATATATATATATATATATATATGAATTATTTATTATAATAATTATAAAATAAAATCCAAAATAAATATTAACAAATATTATAATAGTGCTATATATATATATATATATATATATATATATATCTCATCAATATTTATTTTCATATATATATATATATATATATATTTATATATTTATATATGAAAATCAAATAACCGTGAATGAAAGCACTGTGTGATGTGTGTGTTTGCACTGAAGAGAAATAGTCTGAGATGTGGAATCATGGGAAAACGAGCAGCTTCATCATCAGCTGTATGACCGACTCGTCGATAGAAATGATGTTACGTTACCCATGGTGCTTTTCAAGGGGAGCGTAATTGAGGCGATTGTGACTGTGACTGATGTTCTCGAGGAGTGTTTCTGACCCGCTGATGATGTGTGGCCACATTCACATCTCCATCATGTGTGTGTGTGTGTGTGTGTGTGTCTCGACGTACAGCCACTGGCACACTGCCGTTTCCCTGAGCATAATTTGGCAGATCAGTGATTGTGCACAACATGCTGGAGTCATGCTCGCTGACGTGTGTGTCGTTCTCTGCATCTTCTGACTCTTCAGTGCGTTTGCGTTTATATATCCGCCTTGCTAATGCTGGGATCTCAATGCGCCGTCACACATCACTCCACATTCGGGCATTTGTCTTTGCCGCGTCAGAAATTCATTACAGTCCTGGAGGTCGAGGCTGTCTACTGTGATTATATTACTTAGACACGATGCATGGTGAACTCGAGTGTGTACGACAGTAGCTAATGCCAAACGAACGTCACACGCTAATGTTTCAAACAGAAAATACAGCTGCAAGCGAACACACTCGTGACTGAAAACACCGCTGATCGTATCACTTCATTATTAGTATAACTGACGAAACTCCAACAAATCTGTGCGATGGATGCAGTTATTCATCTAAACACTGTTCAGGAATGATTGCCGTTTTGTAAAAGGCCTTCATGCATTAGTGTTTGTTTTGGCTTGTTACGTCTAGAGCCCGACCGATAAAGAATTTTGAAGGCCGATACTGATACCAATATTTTGGGGTTTTAAAATCTGATATTCCGATATATCGGCCGATATTTTATTTATTTATTTTAAACTGGACATGATAGTCACCGATTTTGTCATGCTTATTTGAGTTTAGACAACTGATGGGGATGTTCCTTTAATTGTTATTCAAGCAATGTATGTATCGTGACCAACTCAACGAGTGTTGCCAACAGGGACGGTGTAGAGCGCCCTCTGGTGGACAAACTATACAACTCCAACACTCATGACATGGTTCAAGCGTGTTTCCTCCGTTTTTATTTTATTTTTGAAATATTCATTTATCGGCCATTATAACTGCCGATACCGATAGTTTGGAAAATGCCTAATATCGGCCGATAATATCGGTATGCCGATATATCGGTCTGGCTCTAATATATAACCTATATACTTGTCTTAATGTGCACGCACTTTGGGTGTGAGTACAAAATCTGCAGGAATGAGTACAAGTATGCTCAATACGCGCAATCCCTCGCCAGTTTAAAAATAAATAAATAAATAAAATATCGGCCGATATATCGGATTTTAAAACCCAAAAATATTAGTATCGGTATCGGCCTTCAAAATCCTTTATCGGTCGGGCTCTACTATATGACACAGTTTAATGGGTCCGTGCGTCAGGTCTTAAAGTGACAGTAGCCTAATACACCGGCTGCCAAATAATGAGATAATATTAAAGATATCTGTATGGTATTATATGGAGTGGCATTACTCTGGAAAACCGCTCGCCACAGAGGTTGGTCAGCAAACAGTGAATGTCCAGCCCTGTTTGTAATGTATATTTAATTTAGAAACTGCTTGTAAAGTCTTGGAGAGCAGAAGAATCTCAAACTTCTGATGGGTGGTTTAACTGGTTCCGTCTTCAGTCGGGATCAGCTCAGCTTCTCCGTGGCCGAACTTCAGGGAAACATTGCATTGGCACATTGTAAATTCGCATAATCCTGGCCAAAGTATTATCTGGTTTAGCCACAACAAAGCCAGTTTGTGGATTTCCTCCAGTTTGAAGCCTCGGTCGTCTTAGCCTCGTCCACTGGGAGCGATCGCACCAAATCCTGTGATGGGACGGTGGACAATAAATAATAGAGCAGACGAACGAGTGAAATCATCTGGGCTCGTGATGAATGAGCTTCTGGTGTTTTATTAGCTAATGGATTAGAGGTCCAGTCCTGCGGTGCTGGTCCACTTGCATATTGATGATTTTCTGCATATACTCACTCATATTGTAGCGTATGGCTTTATGATTGAGTGCGGGGATCATTTGTACGGGAACGTTTCCCATTGAACTCGCTCTACATATGGGATGATTTCTAGCAGCGATTAATATCTCCCGTGAGAATATTCCCTCTGATGGTCCAAACACTGATCAGAAGATTCAGAGTTACCTGTGCCATTCATTATTCAGCACAGAGGAATTAAGGTGATAAAACAGGAATAATATAATGTGCTGTAATTCAGATTTCTGGTAAAAAAAAAAATAACTGACAGAAATTAGTAATTCACCGTGAAGTTTGGAAGACTATATTACAGGAATCTGTATCTACAGTCTGTCTATCTGTCTGTCTGTCTGTCTGTCTGTCTATCTATCTGTCTATCTATCTATCATCGTCTGTCTGTCTGTCTGTCTGTCTGTCTGTCTATCTATCATTGTCTATCTATCTATCTATCTGTCTGTCTGTCTGACTATCTATCATCTGTCTGTCTATCTATCTGTCTGTCTGTCTGTCTGTCTGTCTGTCTGACTATCTATCTGTCTATCTGTCTGTCTATCTGTCTGTCTGTCTGTCTGTCTGTCCATCTATCTGTCTGTCTGTCTGTCTATCTGTCTATCTGTCTGTCTATCTGTCCATCTATGTCTGTCTGTCTATCTATCTGTCTGTCTATCTGTCTGTCCATCTGTCTAGCGCTCTCTCTCTCTCTCTGTCTGTCTGTCTATCTATCTATCTCTCTATCTGTCTATCTGTATGTCCGTCCGTCCATCCATCCATCCATCCATCCATCCGTCTGTCTGTCTATCTATCTTTGTCTATCTATCTATCTATCTATCTATCTATCTATCTATCTATCTATCTATCTATCTATCTATCTATCTATCTATCTATCTATCTATCTATCTCTATTTGTCTGTCTGTCTATCTACTATCTATCATCTGTCTGTCTATCTATCTGTCTGTCTGTCTATCTGTCTGTCTGTCTGTCTGTCTGTCTATCCGTCTGTCCATCTGTCTATCTATCTCTCTCTCTCTGTCTGTCTGTCTATCTATCTATCTCTCTATCTGTCTGTCTGTCCGTCCGTCCATCCATCCATCCATCCATCCGTCTGTCTGTCTGTCTATCTATCTGTCTGTCTATTTATCTATCTTTGTCTGTCTGTCTATCTATCTATCTATCTATCTATCTATCTATCTATCTATCTATCTATCTATCTATCTATCTATCTATCTATCTATCTATCTATCTATCTATCTATCTATCTATCTATCTATCTATCTATCTATCTATCATCTATCTATCTCTCTCTCTCTATTTGTCTGTCTGTCTGTCCGTCCGTCCATCCGTCTGTCTGTGAATCTGTCTATTTTATTAACTTAACTTGCCAGACACCTTTACTGCAGATCATCCAATCAGAATTGAGCCACAGACTATAGATTATAAACAGTGTGATGATCAGTTTGTTGAGGTCTTTTTTTCTGGTTGTTCCTTCATTACAATCTCCCGCTCGTTTAAAGTAAAACACTGTGCATTCATTCCTAGCGAAGAGCGATGGGCCTGTGCTTTAGATTCGAGATATCCATTAAACGTTTCTGTTTGGTTAATTGTACGTCCATTGTGCAAATAAAAGTGCATCAGTAATGGAAAATCATTCGTCTGTATTGTAATGCAGATGCTCCGTCTTTAAACTGAATTCTGAGGCTCCACAAAAGTGCCAGCGAACATCGATCTTACGCAGAGGAAAATAAATATCGAGTCGCTGCAACTCTTTATTTCGGCTGTTCTGACAGAGACGACATGCAGGAAAACACGACTTTATAATGGAACGAGTTTATCTTACTCTCTGCCTGAGTGCACTGCTGGACTACTGGAGGAGATACGTCTCTGTGTGTGTGTGTGTGTGTGTGTGTGTGTGTAAGGTAACTCTCTCCCTGCTCTGAATATTAGCCTCAGTAATAGCTGGTATTATGTTCTGTCTGTATTCCCTCAGTCTCTCTTCAGCAGAGTCTCAGTTAATTGATAAGCAGCGTAAACACATTTACAATTCCGATGGCGAAGGGCCAGTGTCTCATTTCCATAAAAGTGCAAGAGCAGAAAACATCTGGTGCTGCTGTAGATGCTGTGACCGGCTTTATGACAATCAAATCTGAAGGAATAATATCTAATATTAATGCAGACCTGTTGACCTCACAGCTGTACGGGTCGGGTGTGTTTTGGGGATCTGATCATGTGTGTGAAATAAAGATCATTACAGAACTTTTTTAAATATATTCTTGCAGACTTCATCTGCCAATCATCGTTAGAATAAAGTCTGAGGTTATTATTGTCAACGAAAGTATTATGAACAATCTTTTTTTTATTTCAATGTACACTACCAGCCTGAAGTTTTGGATGCGTAAGATTTGGGTGTTGGTTTTGGTGAAAATAAAATAAAACAATTATAGGGCTGTCAAAACGATTAATCGCATGCAAAATAAAAGTTTATGTTTACATAATATATGTGGGGGCACTGTGTATAATTATTTTTTATATATTTAAAAACACATATGCATGTATATTTAAGAAAAAAAATATTATTTATATATAAAATATTTATATTTATATATAATATAAATTATATATAAATCTATATACAGAATGTACATGAAAATATTTCTTAAATATATACAAGCATGTGTGTGTGTGTTTATATATATATAAAATAATTATACACAGTGCCCCCACATATATTATGTAAACACAAACTTTTATTTTGGATGCGATTAATCGCGATTAATCGTTTTGACAGCCCTAAAAACAATACTTTTATTCATCAACGATGATTTAAATTGATCAAAAGTTACAGTAGACATTTATAATGTTGTCAAAAAAATTTACTATTCATCAAAGAATCCTGAAAAATTTTAATTCAACATTGATAATAATCATAAATGTTGTCTTGATAATCAGATCCTCATATTAGAGTGATTTTGACACTGAAGACTGGAGTAATGATGCTGAAAAATCCACAGGAATAAATTACACTTTACTGTATACTTACATAGAAAAGTTATTTTAAATCGTCATAATATTTAAGAATATTTTCTTCATATTTTTAATCAAATAAACCCAGCCTGAGCAGAAGAGACTTCTTTTACAAACATTAAACATCTCATCGATCCAAAACGTTTGACTGGTAGTGTGTGTTTCCATCAGCTCTGCATGAAGCGTCACTCGTCCAGCATGATCTCTTCTTAGGCCACATTAGTGATGCTTATCCTTCTGACGTTTTACTGCGGCGAAATGTTGGAATGTGACACAGCCCACACGGTTTCCACGGTTACCGTTCTCGAGAAGAGCGCATAACAAACCTCCATCTGTTCTGCTGTATTCATCACACATGCCCACGACCCATTTCCCCAAAACTTCGTCTGCCAGCTCGCAGTTCATTAGTGAATACTGCAAGCATCAGTTAAAACTTCTCTACGCCACTACATTGTGCTGCATCATTAATCACTGTCTCTTCCAGAGCGCTCGCGTCGGCCTGCCAGACTCCGTCAGGAACCCGCTGGCCGATTTTAACACTACAATCCTCATTATTCAGGGGCTGGGAACCCAAATGCCACAGTGACATGGTTTCCTTACACCAGTCCTGTGTCCAGTTCTTCCTCTTCCATCTTAGAGGAACTGCAGGTGGGCAACTGTTTAAAGATGCAACATTTCATCTTTGTCTAATCCGTACATACTTAAACAATCGCCTGATGGACTGAACGAGCCCTTCTCTGATCACTGACATCGCTTCTATAATCCTGTACAGTGAAATAAATAACAGGGATTCGGGATGTTTTTGAGACTGGGCGTGATGTAATGCGCGTTCACACTCTTGGCGATGTGTGTATTCGCCGCCATTCTCCGTTTCAGCGAAGACAACTCGAGCGACAAAACTTTAGTCAACGTTCCACAAAAGTGGAAGATGGATCTAAAGAGACCGGCTTGTAGTTCATTCCAAACCACAACGCAAACTCCACGTCAGACAAAGAAAATAAAACTTTTGTCTAGTGCCAGGCGTCGGAATAAGACGAGAGTCAACATCGGGAAGCTTTCAACAAACGGAGAGATCTCCGGGCGGTCTGCTTTACGGCTCAAACGGGTCCTATACAAAGTTATATTGTTCATGAACGTGTTTCCATAATAATACAGTCATAAGTGGATACAGGAAACGCATAAAACAGTTCAACATGGAGATAGATGGAAACAAAAACTGAAGTTTTCTACCCCCATATTCCCCTCACACACACAGATAAGTAGGGCTGGGTACCGAGTTTGATATTTTTGAAGTACCGACCGAATTGCCTCGATACTATCGAGTATCGAAAAATGACTTCTTGTTCGATACCAGATTTCGATACCTAAGGGGTTAACTCTTTAAATCAGTACTCAAACAAATACATATGAAATGCAGAACGACACAAAATCAAAAAAAAAGGAGCATGAGTCAAACTGAAAAAAAAAATAAAACCAAAGGTTTTCTGAGGGAATGTGTTATGTAATCTTGTTAAAATGGATTTCATAAATTTGGTATCGAAAAAAGTATTGCTCAGGAACCGGTATCGAAATCAAGGTATCGGTATTGGTATCGAAATTTTTTAAACGATAGCCAGCCCAACAGATAAGTGTGTAATTTACTCAAATGCCTTTCCTTTCATATATTTAAAATGACTTGCAGATTCATAACTTTATTCCCTCTGAAGACATTATGACTAACAAAAGATGTGTGCAGCTGATGCTCCTTTGGTTATGAACAGCTCGTGCATGCGTGTGTGTGTGTGTGTGTGGTCCATGAGCGTGCACACCTCTGGTTGCAGTTCTGCTTGTCGCCAGAGGGGGCGTAGTTCTGCAAAAACTTAGAGACTTGCACAATGCACCTTTAACAGCACTTCACACTCGCGTAAAGCCAAATATACTAGCAAATCTCACCTGTACATTTTTTTTTATTTCATCGCAAATTGTAACTATATTATCGAACAGTTCTATAAAGTTGTTTTTTCAGTTATATAAATTCGGGTATAAGAATGTCCAAATGTATCCGTATACATATATTTACGTGAAGCGATTTATACTATATATAACATTTCAACTGTCGATTTTTTTTTTTTTATTTCATCACAAAGTGTAACTATTTTCATAAAATTCCACATATAAAATTGGATACATAAGTATCTTTTTAAAGTAGATTTTTGAAAATTCCATTTCAAATTGTAACTATTTTCACACAGTTCTTTGTATATGGATAAATTTGGGCATTTTTATATATCAAAATGCCCAATATATAAAGATATATAAAAATGCCCAAATTTATCCATGTACATGAAGTGTTCACATAAATGAATCTATATATATATATATATATATATATATATATTGGAGCCAGACCGATATTATCGGCCGATATTAGGCATTTTCCAAAATATCGGTATCGGCAGTTATAATGGCCGATAAATGAATATTTCAAAAATACAATAAAAATGGACGAAACACGCTTCAACCATCTCTCCTTGGCCTTTTATATTGAAAATGTATGTTTTACAATTTGCAGTATGATGTTATCTATTGCTAAATGATGGCTCATCATAGACTATCTAACCACAAAGCTAGTTAATGCCACTATCATCAGTGGAAGACCGCTAACGTTAACATTAATGAGCTTGGAAACCATGATGAACTTTTTCCGCCTAAATAAAGTAATGATTACTGTATTTATAACTAGCATATCTCTAGTTACAGTCCCTGCATTGTAAAATGTAAGTTATACTTGCGAGGAGTGAACATTTAGACATAGAGAAAAAGTATCAAACGTATCTTGTGCAGAAAAGTTAGCTTTTCTTTTACACGTGTGTGAAATCCAACAATATTTAATAAAAAAAATATATATATCGGCCGATATGTATCGGATTTTAAAACCCCAAAATATTTGTATTGGTATCGGCCTTCAAAATCCTTTATCGGTCGGGCATTAATATATATATATATATATATATATATATATACTATATAGCAAATCTCAGCTGTCTACAGTTCTTTATATAAAGGTTGATATTTTAGTATGTCCAGTTTTATACTTTTGTATAAACACAAAGCGTGCTATACAGACACATTTTCAAGAGATCAGGCTGAATTATCGTACAATTCTTTATATAAAGTTGGATATTTACATATCCAACTTTATATTTAAAGTTGGATATTTAAAGTTGGATATTGACAAACAGCGTTCTCTCGCTGTTTGTCACTATAATCACTAATTGATATGAGTTTTCTGTTCAGGAGTGTCTTGTCCACTATCTCTGCATTCAAGCCTTCTGTTTCAGTCCGTCCCTTGTCTGGCATTGTTATTTCAGATCGTCAGTGATACGTGGTTGTGTGTTTCAGTATTGAATTAAAGTCTCCTTTAGTATCTGTGTGCTTGATGACTGATCCGTGACACACACAGTTTTGCAGCTCTACTCTGATAAATGCAACTAGAAGAAAAATATATTAATATGTTATTAACATAGTTGATTCTTCAGGTGTTTTGTCACAGTGTCAAATCCTTTACAGTATCTTAATATGAATATTTCAAATGAAAACTGTGACGTTAGGGTGGGTGAAGTTTTTATTGTTCAGTTTGATGTTCCTGCTCTCCGGTTTGGAGTGAGCGTTTGGTTTATGGTGCGTTTCACGGAGAGATTACATGTTATAGAGTGCGTCATATTTTCTTTGACCTTTTTTAGCTTGTACTTTGCCAGTCTGCTTCTGTCATAATTGATTCACTCCCCTCGGGTGTCATTCGAGAGTTGATAAATCATATATGCTGGCGGTTTTAGATTGAGAATTTGTGAGAGACAGAGAGACTCTGATCTGACGTGTACGAGACGAGACTGAGCCCGTATCTGAGTTTGGCACATTACGGTTTTCTACTGTATTTTTTATGGGTGTTTTTGTTTTTGTTTGAAGCCTCATAAAAGTGTGAAAGTGTAACACAGTTGTTGTTTTTTTGCCTTTTATATATCATCATTTATTTTAGTTTAGTTTGGAAGCTTGTGAGAGTGTGAAATTGAATTGTTTTTACATAATTAATTTTTTTATCTTTTATTTTATTTTGGAGGCTTATAAAAGTGTACAATTTTATGGTTATTATTTTAATTTAATTTATTTTACTTTATTTTATTTTGTAGGTTTCATAATAGCATGAAAGTGTGATATTTAATTGTTTTTGCATACTTATTTTTATTTTATTCATTTTGTAGGCTTCTAAAAGTGTGACAGTTTTTTGTATTGCTGTTATTTTTTCTTTTTTAATTTTAATTTATTTTACTTTTTCGAAGGCTCATAAAAGAGTGTGTGTGTGATAATTGATCGTTTTTGCATTTTCATTTTATTTTGTTAATTTAATTCATTTTGTAGGCTTCTAAAAGTGTGACTTTTTTGTTTTATATTTTGTATAGCTTTTATTTATTTATTTTTTGAAGGCTCACAAAAGAGTGTGATATTTAATTGTTTTTGCACATTTATGTTATTTTTGTTTATTTCGTTTTATTTTATTTTGGACGATTATACAAGTGTGAGTTTTTTTGTATATTTTGTATGGTTGTTATTTTTATTTCATTTAATTTATTTCACTTTTTTATTTTGTGGGCTCATAAAAGTATGAAAGTGTGATATTTAATTGTTTTTGCATACTTATTTTTTATTTTATTTATTTTTTGGAGGCTTCTAAAAGTGTGACAGTTTTTTGTATATTTTGTTTGGCTGTTATTTTCATGTTTAATTTATTGTTTTACATATTTTTAATTTTATTTATTTTGGAGTCTTCTAAAAGTGTGACTTTTTTGTGTATATTTTGTATAGTTGTTGTTTATTTATGCATTTATTTATTATTTTGAAGGCTCAAAAAGAGTGTGATATTTAATTGTTTTTGCACAGTTATGTTATTTTTGTTTATTTTATTTTATTTTGGAGAATTATTCAAGTGTGAGAGTTTTTTTATATTTTGTATGGTTGTTATTTTTATTTCATTAATTTTACTTTTTTTATTTTATGGGCTTATAGAAGTGTAAATGCTTGCTGGATTTTCCATCCTTTGGAAACACAGCTTTGTATTGTCTTTGACCAAACAGATGCTTTGAGGATTCATTATCGTGAGAAGCTGGAGTGCTGTGGGACGGTTCACACACTGAAGTGTATTACAGTAGGTTCAGTTGTTTGTTGAAATCACTTACTCTAACTATGAGCTCCAGAACTGATAATGATGGACTCGTATTGAGATGACGATCCGCTTTTGGTTCAGCAAATGGTGTGTGTTTGCTGGTGTGATGTTGTTGTTTGTGTTGAAACACAATCTGTTTCTCGTCTCAGTCCAAACCTGGTGTCAGTGTGAGCCGCTGGGGTGACAGGTTGTGTCTTCAAGCTCAAGTAAACATCAGAAGCAAAGCAGAAAACCTGCTCGTATGCCCCCATCAGAAGTTTGTTTGCAGCTGCCAGCTCTTCTTCTAGTTTAACAGGCTCATTTCAGTTTTTTAGCGTATTTTGTATGGGTGTTCTTATTTTATTTTATAAATTTATCAGTGTTGTCATGATGTCACTATCCTGCAGTCACATGACATTTACATCTCAGGTGATTGGCTCAAAATAAAGCTGTATCTGAGGATGGACTCTGTAAAAAGTGATCAGTTGACTTGACTTAAAGAAAAATGAGGACACCCGTTGCTTTAAAATTATTAAGTAATTAAACTTCATGCTTATTTTAAAAAAAGTAATGTGGAATTTTTTTCTCTTCAATTAAGCATTAAGTTTCTTCACAGTCTGTACAGTAAACTGTCTACATCTACTGTTTATTTACAATGTTTGAGCTTCTAACATTAATGAATCCTCAAAGCATCTGTTTGGTTAAATACAAAGCAAAGTGAAAACGCTGTGTTTCCAAAATAACACAAAACCATTAACCCTCAGGTGCTCTTCGTTTCTGAGTCACACTTGTTACCCTCTTGGTCAAAAGTGACCGGACACCTGAAAATTAAATTTCCTCCATCCCAGTAAAAGCAATGCAATTTAAAAAAAAAAAGCTATTTTATTTTTGTTCTATAATATTTATTCTTCGTAATTTAGTATTTTGAGACAATTTGATTGAATTTATTAATGTTTATGCAATATTAATGGTCTATTTTGCCATGGGAAAAAAAAATATTATATATATATATTATTTTTTTTCAAAAGATTATTAATGCAGTATTTTAGTTTAATATAGAGTCAAGGCCTTCAGAAAAAAAATATTTTTTGAAGAAAATTAGCACCATCTGGTTACAGTATAGAGAAAAAGCGTAGAATGATGGTGTGACCACTAGATGGCATGTACAGCTCTCTATGGAGAAGCATGTGAATTCCCCAGATGTTTATGAACACATATTTTTGTTTTTTTGGTGGATTTGAATATATAGTTGAAACAATCTCAAAAACAATTTTTTTATTTAAAAAAATGTAAAAAAAAATTGTGAATTTTTGTGTTTTTGTCAATTTCCCATTCATTTCCTGTGGGGTCATTTTTGACCAAAGACCGACCACAAGTGTGACTATTTTTTTAATATCTTTTAGCATGCTCAGATCATGACCTCAATTTTTTTGTGTGTTCACATACATAATGCCATAAAAGTCACATAAAAGTCATAAAAGTTTCGTAACATTGCGATGAAGCTCTGATTTTTAAAAATTCAAAACGTACTTTTTGTAATCAAAATTTATTGGTGTGTATGTGTATAAAAGTGTGTTTGTATGTGTGTGTGTGTTGGTGGGTGTGTCTGTTTTGCACTCTTGATGTTGTAGAGTGTCACCCCTTTCCTGCAGTGTACTTTTTTTTTTAGAATCGTGGCCGATTTGTAGATTGCACGTACAAAAATTCAGAGAATTATTATTTTTTTTGATAAATTTCCCATTCATTTCCTATGGGTCGGTCATTTTTGACCGAAGACCACGAGTGTGACCAATTTTTTTACGACCACTTAACATGCTCGGATCATGACCTCAATTTTGTTTTTGTATTCACATTCATAATGCCATAAAAGTCACCAAGTTTCATAACATTCCGATGAAGCTGTGATTATTAGAAACTCAAAACAGAAAATTTTTCGGTCAAAAATGACTGAAGAGCCCCTGAGGGTTAATTGTCACTTTTAGACGAGCCTCTTTGCTGTCTTCTTTTCTCCTCGGCCTTTGAAACCTGACGTTGACATTTTGTTTATTTATTTGTTTGTGTGTTTTATGTCTCTTGATTAGTTTTATCCGTATTATATTGCTTTATTTTACGTTTTTTGTCCACTCTGGTCATTTTAAAGCGCTTTTTTAAATTGATAATTTGAGGGCGGCGTGTTTCCTCGCTGTTGTTAAGTACAGGTAAGTGAACACTGGAGCGCTGCTAGCATTGAGATGAATGTGAAGGTAAAGGTTATCTCTCTCCAGACGGTACATTCTTCCGTGTTTCGGGCATAAATGCATGCGACTGCAGAGCTCTTGTAATTGTCCTGTCGTGTTTCAGCGTTTCACGGGCCGTCACGGTTCAGTCCTTCAGCGTTTCGTCATTATTGTGAAGCTGGTCATTATGCCAACCATCTGCTCCTCATCGGAGACGAGCTCTTGTGTTTCTGCTGATGCCGTCGTATCAGTCGGGCCCTGGAGCCGGTCCAGAGAGAAACACTTCAGGATTCACGGCTCTCAGGAGCTTTGGACAGGAACTCGCTGGAATCTGTGTTTTTACAGCGCTGATGAGGAGCATAATGAATCCAGCTCTCACACACAGTGTTTGTGTGTGTGTTCACTAGTTCATATACAGTGTGTTCACGTCACAGTTCGAGTCGCCGTGAAGCAGAAGTTGTGCTAGTGTGTTCTTCCCTGTTGTGCCGTACACACTCTAAACAATGCTTGGTTGTTTGAACCCAAATTTGGGTAAAATATGGACAAACCCAAATGTTGGGTTAAAAATGTAATTTCAAATGAACCCAACTTCAACTTTCACTTTCAACTGTGCATTTTTTAATTGTAATTTTTAACCCAACATTTGGGTTTGTCCATATTTTACCCAAATTTGGGTTCAAACAACCCAGCATTTTTTAGAGTGACACAGTGACACACTAACACAGTCTCACCCCAAAAAGTCATATAACTGACGTTTTGGGACGTCTTTTGACCATACGTCAATGCCTTTTTAGGGCCCCCTTAAACGTCGGTAGATGGCGATCCAGGGCCGTCATACAACTGACGCTTTACCTTTAACGTCGGTTAGGTGACGGGTTAGGTTTAGGTCTGGGGTAGAGTTAGGATCCCATAACCTCTCTAAAAAATGCTGGGTTGTTTTAATCCAACTTTGGGTCAAATGTGGACAAACCCAGCCGTTGGGTTAATTTTTTCAATTAAAATTTTAACCCAACCGTTGTGTTTGTCAGTATTTGACCTACAATTGGGTTAAAACAACCCAGCATTTTTTAGAGTGTAAAGTGGGAAACTTAATTGTTTAACAGAAAGTTTCTGTACTATTTACTGTACGGTGAATAACTGTGATAGATTTAACTGTATACATTTAGTGTAATTTTACAGTAAAACAATTTACAGTTTTTGGGTTAAAAACACCTGTGTTTCTCTTCACATTTGATATATTTTTGATGAAATTTTTCTTTTTTTTAGGTTTCTTATCATTTATATGTACATTAGGGATTTATGTTACATGTAATGTTGTTAATTTAATGTTTATTGCATTTTTTTAATTTCTTGTGTGTAATGGTGTAATGGTGTTTAGTGTTCGTGTGAATGACACTGCAGAAGTATACTAATATTAAGTTTCCTGTGGAAAAGCTGTTTGTAATGAGCTTTGATTGATCATGTGACTCTCATCTCCACTGTGATTGGTGCTTGTCAGTGTATTACAAAGGTACAAAACTATCTGTTTTAGTACTTCAAATGTCAGATAATATATAATATATATGTGTATATATATATAAGTTTTACAGACTTAGTTACAGTAAAAAATTTATATATATATATAATTTTTTTTACTGTAACTAAGTCTGTAAAACCAAAAATGTTGTTACTGTATTTTTTACTGTAAATTTCACAGCTGCCAGTTTTTTTTTTTAACCGTATTTAAAAAAAAACATTTACAGTGTGAGTCATTAGTAAGGGTGCATTGCATTCTGGGAGACAGCTTTTCTATAATTAACGTGCAGTTTTCCTTCAGATGAGCTGGGTTTGATTTGACGAGTGAAGCTCTTAATTTCAGCCCGAAGCTGTTCTCATAGTTTGGCGTTGTGGTTGCGTGTGTGTTCAGCCGTATTCCCGTGTGTGTCGGGTCGGTTCTGATCCGCTCGGCGCTGATGCCACACGTTTCTGTCGCCGCACAATCGATAGTCGCCCTCCGGGCCTCCGAGAGGAAGATCAAAGATCCCACTCATCGTTTCTGACAAAGTCTCTCTCTCTCCTCTAAATCCTGTGTGTTTTGTTGAACTTTTGAAGCGCTCCACTTCTGCCGCTGCAAAGCCCCCAAAATGGAACTTGAAGTAATCAGAAATGTCAGAGCAGAAACCTAAAACATCATTATCTGGCCTCGTTTATACACATTTTCTCTTTCAAGCACAAGCCTCTTGGAAGTTTGTGTGCATAATTGGAAAAACAACAAACGTTAAAGCAACTCGACGTCTCCAATAAACCGTCTTCTAATAAAAGGTTTGTGTCGTGTCAACAACGCCTGCATGAGTCTTCCCCAACTCACAACTACAAGGGAAAACTCAAGCAATTATCGTTTTTATTTCGTGGTGCAGACGAAAACATTTTTGTTTGTTATTTTATTGTGAATTTTTAAAATATTCGTGAGATAGTCGCGCAATTCTGAGAAAAAAATATTAAGATTAACAACTCTGGATTTTGAGGTATAAAAGGAGAAAAACTTTGGGAGAAAAAAGTCACAGTTACCTTTTTTAATATTATTTATATTTAATATGTTTTTAAAACATATTAAAACATATTTATATTTAATATGTTTTTTTTTTAACTGAGATGCAAATTCAGAATCAGTGTTATTTTAGTATCATTGAGATATTCATATTTTTAATTAATTTTTATTTTTATGTCCTCTGTTTTAATTTTTCTTAAACTTAAATAATTGAATAATTTCTTTTTAATTTGTCTATATAGTTTTTATACATTTTTATTTCAGTTTTCAATTTTAGCTATTTTAGTACATTAAAGTAAAACATTGCCTGCAAATAGCTAATATATGTATATATATATGTTAGGGCTGTCAAACGATTAATCGCATCCAAAATAAAAGTTTGTTTTTACATAATATATGTGGGTGCACTGTGTATAATTATTTTTATATATAAATACACACACGTGCATGTATATTTAAGAAAAAAATATTATTTAGATACAAAAATATTTATATATAATATAAATTATATATAAATCTATATAGAGTATACACATGAAAACATTTCTTAAATATATACAAGCATGTGTGTGTATTTATATAAAGAAAATAATTATAAACAGTACACCCACATATATTATGTAAACATAAACTTTTATTTTGGATGCGATTAATCGCGATTAATCGTTTGACAGCCCTAATATATATATTATTACAGTTAACATTTAATTTATTTTAAGCTACAATTTGTTTTAAAATTTTTTATGGTTCTAGTTTTGGTTTTAGCTTCAATAATCTATAATAACCCTGCTCAGAGTTCTGAGATTTAAACTCAAAATAGGAAAACCAGCGAACATTAAAGTTTATTAAACTTCTGCAACAAGTGGACTACAACAAAATTTTCCACCTCAGGTCGACACCTGTATGATTTTCTGTGACACAAGCAGATATAAGATGCTCTTTTCCTCCAACGTAATTGACACCACAGTCATCCATATGATTCATGCATCAAATTTCAGAGTTGAAAAATGTATTCCTGAATATATGCATGAAACATAACATTTGAGGACTATCGTATCTGTAAATCTAATCCTAAACTTAATTTACTGTTTATCTAATTGATTTGTCAAGTGTTTGGACTGACAAAATTGTGTTATCTCGTTTTTTTGGAGATTTTGTAGATTATTTTAGAGTAGTTTGTCAGTTCATAATGGCATAAGAGTCATATGAAATATGTGTTTTTGCGTATTGCAATATTCTTATGTTTTGTATATGACTGTTGTGAAGTGATGTAATGCATGATAAGAGCTCATTGTTAATGTTCTATACTCATCTGCATAGTGTGTGTGTTAATGATGGTAATCTCCGTCAGTGAAAGCTGCTGATTGTAGAGGCTGGCTTCTCTCCCTGCTCTTTTAGCTCGACGTGATCTAATGAAATGCTGTCCTTGCACTTTAATGGAGGGATATTATACCACTCTTCCCCGAACGAAGAAAATGATCCTGGGAAAGGTGTGCTTCATACATTAGCTCTGAAGTCTAATGAACAGCCGTGAACTCTCTGTGTGTGCATATAGTCACACTAATAATGGGCTGTCTGAGCCTTACACGAGCTGCCCGAGACTCTTCTGCTGGAGAATGTTCCTGAAACATTCATTAAGAGTTTAATGTCTCTATAAATACTCAACGGCGTATTTGAGTGCAAAGAGGGCTGAATAAGGAACACTATAAAAATCGTGGGTTATTTGGTTAGTTAGTTTTTGTGTTACCCAGATCCTGGATCAGACGTAACAACCCAGTGTTTGACCCAGGATCTGTAACAAAAAAACTACCCAGACGTATCAACCCAGTGTTTGGGTAGTTTTTGTGTTACCCAGATCCTGGATCAGCCGTAACAACCCAATGTTTGGGTAGTTTTTGTGTAACCCAAGTCCTGGGTCAGACGTAACAACCCAGTGTTTGGGTAGTTTTTGTGTAACCCAGATCCTGGATCAGACGTAACAACCCAATGTTTGGGTAGTTTTTTTGTAACCCAAGTCCTAGGTCAGATGTAACAACCCAGTGTTTGGGTAGTTTTTGTGTTACCCAGATCCTGGGTCAGACGTAACAACCCAGTGTTTGGGTAGTTTTGTGTAACCCAGATCCTGGGTCAGATGTAACAACCCAGTGTTTGGGTAGTTTTTGTGTTACCCAGATCCTGGGTCAGACGTAACAACCCAGTGTTTGGGTAGTTTTTGTGTAACCCAAGTCCTGGGTCAGACGTAACAACCCAGTGTTTGGGTAGTTTTTGTGTTACCAAGATCCTGGATCAGACGTAACAACCCAGTGTTTGGGTAGTTTTTCTGTAACCCAGATCAGTGTCATATTTCAACCCAAATTTGGTTGTTTTTAATGCTGGCTAATTTGTGCCACTTTTGCAACTTAAAATCTAATTGACACTTTATATAAATATGACAATTCTGACTTTTTTCCTCATAATTCTCCAAATTTAAAGGTATAACGGCTGATGTGTGAGACCGCTGCTCTCGAGCCGTATCCCAGCATGCTCTTTATTAGCACACTTATGGAGTGAGATACGAGGCATTATTTCCTCCGCAGAGATCGGCCTTTCTGATTAAATTAAATGGTGAATTATAGATGAAGCCCGGCCGGGTTCAGCCCGCATGCTTTGTGCTGATCTTTTGGTCTGAGCATCTTATAACGCGTTTGCCCTTGGTTTATATCCATAGGAGGAGTGATAAAAGATACATCAGCAATGCATGATGGGTCTGACAGCCGTATTTTTGTTTGCTGTGAAATAAAAACAGCGTGTCTATCGATTCTGTGCTGGAGAAACAGTATATCTATAAACTTCATCTGTGAAGGGCACCAGCTGTCTGTCTGCCATTCATTATTCATGGATCTGGACATTTTAGATCTTGCTGATGTTTGGTATCATATAATTGGACGCTTTATTGCGCAGCATCAACTTATCTACGGTGAATATGCATCAGGTTTTTCTCTGAATTCTCCTCATGCTTGTGATGGATTGATGTTTGTCCCGTTCAGGCCTCCAGGGGGCAGTCCAGCTGTTCATGCATTTAAACTTCACTCACACCAAACATCATGATCTGAGGTCATGTGACTTCATCAGTGAGACCTTGAAGGAAACTCGCGTCATTTCAAAATACTGAAAGAAATGGTAACACTTTATTTTACACTGTCCTCGTTGCATGAATTTACCGTAGTAAATTAAGCATAATTACATGCAACTAACCCTCAACCAAATCCGAATCCTATAGTAAGTGCATGTAGTTGCTCAATATTACTGAGTGCTTATATAATTATACTGTAACAATTACACCTTCAAATGAAGTGTAAGCAAAGAACTTGTATATTGTTTGATAAAATGGAATCAATTTAGCATTTTTTTAGGGCCAGGCAGCTGTTTTTAATTGAAAGAGAACAGAACGAGAGCACAGGCCTTGATGAAGCGCTCCTGAAAGGCATGCTGGGTAATAGTGACATGTCACCGAGGCACATCTGCAACAAGTTGAAGAAAACACAGCCGAAGCCAAGACTGATTATGTGTAACTTTGAGTGGGTGAGTTCACGAGTGACCTGAACCGGGACTGTGTGTGTGTGTGTGTGTGTGTGTGTGTTAACTCACTGATGGTTGTTGGTAAGAACAGTCTGACAGTATTTTGTCCTGTCCTGTAAATGCGCCACATTTTACTGGGATTGATAAGAAAGGAAATTATTTCAAAATTGTTTATTTATTTATTTTTTTATTTTGTGCTGTTAGATTACTGTTAAATCTTTCCCTTCATGAACCTTTATCATTCACATCCCTCAGAGAGACCCGAGAATATCAGAGATCGCCCTAGCAACCACTCAAAATACCCAACTGCATAGCAACGCCCTGGCAACCACTCACAGAACTCTGTCATGATGGTGAGTTAAACCAAACCCACTAATTTTCTTCATAAAATGTAAAACTGTATGTTTTGATGGATATTTATTTATTGATCTTTAGTTGTTTGTTTTTATATATCTTTATGAATTTCTCGTTTTTCTAGTCTCTCTTTATTCATATCTCGTTTATTTAGTTATGTATTTATTTTTTTTATTTACAAATTAATTTATTTCTCTATCTATCTATCTATCTATCTATCTATCTATCTATCTATCTATCTATCTATCTATCTATCTATCTATCTATCTATCTATCTATCTGTCTATCTGTCTATCTGTCTATCTATATGTCTTTGTCTTTGCCAGTCTAATCTCAGTAATATATATTCAGTGTTCTTTATAGCCTGTAGTATTCAGTATTCAGTGTGTGTACTGTATATACAGTATTCAGTATGTGTATATACAGTATTCAGTGTGTGTATACAGTATTCAGTGTGTGTACCAGCCTCCATTCGTATACATCTATGCTCCGTAAAGTTATAATAATTCAAACACGCATCATATCATGGCCATCTGTTAATGCAGTGCATCTCATCATGATCTTCATGCAATCTGGAGCTCTCAGAGATTTTGTCGAGGAGAGTTTCTGACATTACCAGGGGGCAAATAGTGTAATTGATACCAGGCCTGCGATCCCTGAGAGAAGCATATGTGCATCACACACAACATACATCAGCAGCGCTAATGCATGAAACCTGTAAACCACGCTCTATTGTTGGATATTACACCGCCGTTATTACAGTTGTAGCTCATTTTGACACACTTCCTGCGTTTTCTGTGAATATGAACACTCTGTAATGTGTAATTCTATATTATTGCCTTCTCCGTGTTGGGTAAACATTATTGTGTGCGTGTGATGCTCGTTTGAGCCGGTGCTGTGAATGTGAATGAATTGCTGGTGTTGTAGTTGCTGATTGTGAGCGGAGGCTGTAACACTTACTCATCCTGTCAGCTTTCAGAACAAAAAGAAAATGAAAGCAGATGCACAATAGAAGAGTCGTGTTGATGCCGAGGAGAGTCGGATATGCCTGGGTTCGCTCAAGAAAGCACCTCTGAACCGGATCAGATTTACATCCAGCATGTAATTGACTTGAGGTATGTGAAGGGTTTGGTGTTCTCGGGCCGATTTCAGCAGCGTCACGCTCCGCTGAGGAGCAACACGTACACCTCTGCATTGCTCCTTTGCATGCAATAACTTCTAATTGCTGGATCTCCGGTCCCGTGGCGTGACTCCTGTACCTGCCCGCGCGCCCTGGCCCTCGCGTTCACCCGGGATTTGAAATTCATGTGCCGTCCGAGTCGTCAATCACGCTGACAGCGGAGAGGCACACTCCAGAAACACTGCTTACATTACAGTTAATTGTTCAAAAGAGCTACAGTAGCGTGGACGAGCTAGAGTTCATATACAGTGAATACAGCGCTGCAGTTTATTTATCACTCCCGAAACCTATGATTCGCCTTGCCAGACCGTATTTAAAGATGTCAGAAATCTTCCAAAAGTCAAATTGAATAATTATACATGACAGATGCTTTTATCCAAAGTGACTTACAGTACGCTGTAGGGGGTGTCACAATATATCGCAATACAAAAATGCATGTATCGTGGATGGATAATGACTATATGAAGAGTTCAGATGCAAAAGCCTCTAAATTCCATTTGAAATTTTCTTCTAAAATGACCATTTTTATCAAGCTTGTATATTTAAGTTCAGTAATTTCACTTAAATGGCAATTAATAGGTAATTTTCATTGCCATTTAAGTGAAATTACTGAATTTAAATATACAAGCTTGATAAAAATGACCATTTTAGAAGAAAATTTCAAATGGCACTTATGAGGCTTTTGCATCTGAACTCTTCATATATTGTGTAAAGTAATTCACCCAAAATGGAAATTATAGCGCATGGAAAAAATGGAAAAAAGTTTTAGTGTCAATAGTACATTAAACTGTTATTTATAATGTTGAATATAATGTATAATAATTAGGGCTGTCAAACGATTAATCGCGATTAATCGCATCCAAAATAAAAGTTTGTGTTTACTTACTATATGTGGGTGCACTATGTATAATTATTTTATATATATAAATACACACACATGCTTGTATATATTTAAGAAATATTTTCATGTATATACTGTATATAGATTTATATATAATTTATATTATATATAAATACAAATATTTCATGTGTAAATAATTTAATAATTAATAAAATAATAAAAATAATAAAATATAAATAAAAAATAATAAAATAATTTTTTCTTAGATATACATGCATGTGTGTGTATTTATATATATATACAAAATAATTATACACAGTGCACCCACATATATTATGTAAACACAAACTTTTATTTTGGATGCGATTAATCGCATCGAAATTGACAGCCCTAATAATAATGCAATGGGGGAATATTTAAGGGTCCTGATAATGCCAAATCTCTGATGTTACCAGTAAAAGTGGCCAACATTATTATAAATATATCTAGTCAGTGAGAGAGAGATCATATTCATCTACAATAATTCAGTATTTTCATCTTCAGAGTCATGAATATTGTTATTCTGGTGTCTCTATTGTCCTGTATTGGGTTTCCAGAAGTCCATCCTATTCATTTACACACACAATGTAATATCAAGTTAATCATTTTATATAATAGTGCATTTTTTGTTAACCTTTTATCATGTCTTGGAGTTTCGTCTCGTGAGTTCAGGATCGTGATATGATCGAATCGGGACATGAGGCAAACGTTACACCTCAATCGTTACATTCATAATTGCAATTTTGCTTCCTTCTTAGAAATTTTGTTGTGGCCACATTCACATTTCAGAGAAAAGATCCCAGAATGCATTGCAGTGAACTCAGTTACAATTTATTAATTATGCAACTCAAAGTGAGAGAAATTGTAAACATGATTCATTCGTTAACATGAACTGAGAATGAACAACACCCCCCCCCCACTGTAAAAAATGATCGTGATTTTAACAGTAAAAGACTGTAAAAAGGCTACAGTTAAAAAGTGTTAATTAGTTAACAGAAAGTTTCCTTACTATATACAGTAAATAACTGTGATATATTTAATGTAATTTTACTGTAAAATACTGTTAAATTTACAGTTTTTGGAAGTGAAAAAAAAAGTAAGTCATTGCATAATTTACAGTGAAAAAATGTAAATTGACTTTCCCACAATTCCCTGCGTGACACTTCACATTTAATGCATTTTAACCGTTTATTCATAATTTTTATCATTTTTTTCTTATCATGACCATGATGGTGTTTAATGTTTGTGTGAATGACACTGTGCAGCTTCTATGATCTCTCTTGTGGAAGAGCTGATAATGATGAGCTTTGATTGATCATTTGACTCTCATTATAGCTGTGATTGATGGCTGTCGGTGTATTGCAATTGAACAAAACAGATATTAATACTTTGAAATGTCAGTAAATTAACATTATATCAGATAATGAAATACGGTTTATTGCTGTAAAATTAAATACGGTCAAAGTCTGTAAAACATAAAATGTTGCTACCGTACTTTTAACAGGAAAACTCTGGTAACCACAGCTGCCGGAGTTTTCCCGTAAATTTAACACTGCACTGATTTTTTTTTACAGTGCAGCAGTGTTCATTAATCTTATTTCATATTAAAGTCCCTCTGTAGTCAATCATTTTATCTCTTATAACTCATCTTTGATCACCTAAATGACATTTTAAAAAAACAATTTTTCATGCCATTACAAAACATCTTGAATGTAACTCGACACCCTTACCTCATTTAGTATGTGCAGTTCTATGAATATGCAAATGAGCCCCGCCTCCACTCCCTCACTCAGAGATCCACTGGTTGTCGATCACACGTTGATCTGATTGGTTACAAGGTGGTTTGTGACGTCAGAAACACCAGCGATTTCAAAGTGTGTTTTTGAGACTGTCTTTGAGCAGGAAATACTCAGCAATGCTGTCCACTTATCAACTTACACATGGTGTGTGTTAAAGTGTATTAAACACACCACACACACACACATAAAGAACATTACAAGCTGGATTCCCACCACTGAGGGAATTTAAGTATTGTGATTGTTTGCTGAAGTATATACTGTATGCTTCCCTAATAGGCAACTCAAGCTAGTGTTTAGAAGAGAGTTTATGTTTTCTTTGATCAGACGTGCTTTCATTCGGTATATCCGCTCCTGTCATCCTCACGCACTTTCCCTCGGAAACAATTCAATTTTAATGGTGCCAGATCCGTGTCTTTCCTGCGGTTGTTTACAGAGGGGTTGTACAGTATCTTGAGTGACATTGAATGCTCTCCTCACACACACACACACACACACACACACACTTTGAAGTGCGCCACGAGCCCTCTGTGTGTGTCTCCGTGTGCTGATATGGAAAATGGCATTACAGTAAACATCATAATATTCTCACATGCAGTCAGGAGCTCGCAGCTAATGCCGCTCGATGGTTTTCCCATCATCCTTTGCTCTCTGTGTGAGAGAAAAATGCACCACGGTTGTGCTTCAACCCATCTGGCGTCTTGGATCTATATCGGTTAGAAAGGAAGATGGGTTGTGAATTCATGTTGATTTTAAGAGCTCCTTGATTGCTAATAACAATAAGAAAGAAAGGAGGTGGTGATGGCGCAGTGGATAAGACACATGCCTTTGGTGTGAGAGACGGGTTCGAATCCACTGTGAGACACCATTGTGTCAAGTCACTTAACCCCTAGTTCTCCAGAGGCGTGCGACCTCTGACATATATGACTCAAAGACACTTGCTGTAAAATTTTCTTCGGAAGCTTCACTTCTATTTCAAGTGAGTGACATAAAATGTTTAAACTCAAAACAACATTTCGTGTCCAATTGTTTCCCAGACCTCGTTTCGGTATTGAGCTCAAAGTTAACTTTTCTTGCGTTCGCTATACAACAGCGGGTGATGATTACACAAGAAGATGACTCGGCAGATTTTAAGTGTTTCTTTTAGACAGCGACCTACTCTCAGATCAGTTGGCCGTGCATATGGTTACACAAGGTAAAAAGATATAAATACTGTTCGTTTTCTCACAAAAACCACTCGTTTCGTGTCTTAGGGCATCAATGTGTACTTACATTTACGAGTCATTAAATCATGTTTAATTTTGACTGCTCTTTGAGGTGGACCCCCTGCACCTTGAGTGTATGACTGACAGACACCAACGGTTTTATCTAAAATGATCAAAATTGAAGATACTGTGGAAACAAAGACACCTACCTCTTGGATGCCCTGGAGGTAAGATAAAACAATTAAATATTCCCAGCACTTTCTAGGATGTAGTATGCTTGCTTATCAAAGGAAGTAATAAGAAATGACTCTTTACATTAAGGTAGTAGCCAAGTGAGAACAGGATGTTGGGGAAATTACTTTTTTTCTCTTTCATCAAACTTCAAGTTGTCGCATTTTTTGCAAGTTCACGCAATTTCATCGCATAAAATTGCATAAATATCCCGCATATTCCATCGCATTTTTAAAGAAAACAGGCCGCGTAATCAAGGATTTTTGCCCGCAACTATCACAAAAAAACTCCGCGTTTTTCTGGAAGGACTGAATAGTTGGCTAACGATGCTTTTGGGAAACACAGTCCTGATCGTTCGCTTAACAAACATTGCAAGTCCTATTGGTTGAAAGCTCTAGTAGAACACACTGCTTATAATGTAGTCTTTCTAAGCAGCTTGATCACGTGATTTCAGCTCGAGAACATCCAGAAAACACCAGTATGTCTTTGTTGCTCTGAAGCAGGTATAAATATGCTGTGTCTGTGAAAGCTTGTTGACACGCTCCCCTATTGTTCGCACAAGTGATGCCCTTCGCAAAAGACTCACTCCAGGTGTTCGGAGATGGAATGAAAATTGAGTGCTTTCAGGCTGATGGGACCATTACACCTTTAACCACAAGAGAAAAATGCTCCGTTCAGCCTTCTAGGATTACCACAAAATTACATGAAATGACTTACAGGGCAAGTCACAGCGAATCTGTTGACAGAAGGATCTGGACGCGCAGGTTCAGGCCGGTTTCTTCTCCAGCTGTAATGAATCATCATCGAAACGAGCATCTCGAAGTGCTGTAATTATAGTGTTCGACGGGTGAACTACAGCTACTGTTCTTATAATCGTTCACATACAGTCAAACCAAAAATTACTCACACACCGGATATAATTATGGATTACTAGTTCATTTATGTAAGTGAGGAGAGCAAAATAAAGTAAACTGGGTAACTCTTTTCGATAAAGTTCTTAGTTAACTACATTAGTTAGCATGAACAAATAATCCTAATACATTTAATTCCAACATTTACTGATACTTTATTCAAACCTTGTTTATGCACCGTGAACTAACAATGATCAAACCAGCTGTGTTTTTATTCACATTAGCAAAGATGAATAAATACAATAACAAATGTATTGCTCAGTGCTAGTTAATACATTAACGTTTAACTAATTAACCATATTGTGAAGTATTAACGAAAACTGTGATATATTATTCGTAATTATTCTTAATACAGTGATTCCTCCACTTTGAGCTGATGATGTGTTGATGAAGTGTGTTTTCTGC